>CM054181.1:2847500-3465000 GCA_028829895.1 Sinotaia quadrata | reverse complement strand
AATTGTAATAAGTTTTTTTCGTACAAGAAGGCAATTGATAAAAGATCACTGATTGCATCTCCATCTTTATTTGAAGTATTTAATGATTTCTTATGGAATTGAAATAAAACATTCAAATGTTGTTATCAGTCACTAAGTGAAATAAAACATTCAAATGTTGTTATCAGTCACTAAGTGAAATAAAACATTTAAATGCTGTTATCAGTCACTAAGTGAAATAAAACATTCAAATGCTTTTATCAGTCACTAAGTAAAATAAAACATTCAAATGCTGTTATCAGTCACTAGTGAAACGAAAGAAATGTGCAAGTCTTCTATTAACCCATGTTCACTCCTAAGATGGTTTTTCAAATCAAATAAAAAAATATTAGAGCAATAAATACCTTTTGTAGTCTTCAAACAATGATCATTAATCGTAAATGAATCCTTGTGACATAATTTTAATCTGAAAACAATATGGGTAAAGAGTGTGAATGTGAAAATCATTAATCGTAAATGAATCCTTGTGACATAATTTTAATCTGAAAACAATATGGGTAAAGAGTGTGAATGTGAAAATAATATGGGTAAAGAGGTTTTCACATGTCCGGTTTCTGTTTAATGACCCTGTCCTAATTTAGGTTCTAGTTATCAATATTGGTTTATTGGATAATTCCTAACATTAGCGACAGCCAGACTGCCTAACTTATCTTCCACTCAAATGCCACAATATCGGCCAATTAATTCTCGACACTTAGCCAGATAAGTTAGTTGACTTGCTCCAATTGAATAATGTTATCTCCCTTTTAATTATAGATTAATATTTATGATTCTTTACCCCTTTATTCCAGCTCAGCACCCACACTCGGATCTGATCATTCTAGAAACAATTTCGTAACAACAGTTGAGATAACAATAAATTTGATAACAAATTAAATTAAATTAGAAAACAAGAAAATGAACAATTTGAAAACCCATCAATACAATGAACAATTTAATAAGAAAAATGGTTATCAAAAATACATAATTTGTTTAATATATCCTCATAGAGGTGTGAATGTGAAAATAATACGGGTAAAGAGGTGTGAATGTGAAAGAGAGAAAAGGTAACTGACAAAGAAAGGCGCATTGTTTCATTAAAATAATATTTTGTTGCTATATGGCTGGTGAATGCGTCCGACGCGGGCCAATTCATTCAGGCGGTTATATCAATGGATGAAGGTCAACTAACAATTTAGCGCTACCTCATTGCCCGGTAGGCAAATGACCATATATAGGTGGTTACTATCTGTTTTCAAAGTGTCCTTCACCTGTGACCTGGCCTATATTCTCTGAATGAGTAAACAGGTATTTCGTCAGCCTTAAGCTTAATCCCTTAACAGAAGCTCTCACAATAAATACGCAAGGCGGGAAAACTCGTTAATGAAAGGAACGATTAATAATAAGAAAAATAGTTATAAAAAATACATAATTTGTTTAATAGACACACTTATTGAACATATTATAATGTTATATAATTACTGAACACATTATAATATTATACACTTACTGAACATATTAGAATGTTATATAAATATTGAACATACATACATTATTATGCACACAAGCGTACACACACGCAGTATATCAGTTTCGTTAGTATCAGAGGTTATTCAAACCTGCTTAACAGTTTGAAATGAATGATTTCCTCCTAAAAGAATGCCCGCAGAGCATTACAGGGCAATATATATTTATATAATTAGAAAATTACTGGGCAATATATATTTATATAATTAGAAAATTACAGGGCAATATATATTTATATAATTAGAAAATTACAGGGCAATATATATTTATACGATTAGAAAATTACATGGCAATATATATTTATATAATTAGAAAATTACAGGGCAATATATATTTATATAATTAGAAAATTACAGGGCAATATATATTTATATAATTAGAAACCTAGAAACAGTCGGTTTTATTCCCTCAATTCCATTGTCTGCAAAAGAAACTGAGTGTTTTACTCTCCACTTTCCAGTTCCATTCCAGACACGAGGCAATTCGAATTGTTCGCTTGACCTATCTTGTAGCGTCAGTGACAGTTAATAGAAACCCCATTCCTTTCTTCCACACCCAGAATGCCAATCGCATGTGTAGACGTTCCGGTGTTAAGCTCATCAAAGGATGTGCGCGCATATGAAGCGTGGGCGTGTCTTTGGAAAACTACACTCGCCAGAAATCCCGTCATTCTAAATCTTTGTCTCTGTCTCACTCGTTCTTTTCAGGCAATCCGTTCTAATTACTGTCTCTCACATACACACAGTATTATGTACACACGTGTACACACATATGCCCAAACGCGTACACCACATGTATGCACGTACACACACATATATATGCACACACACGCATATGCACACACGCGTACACACTTATGCACACACGCGTACACAAACACATATCTACACTATGATAAACAGGAAAAATCCACTAGGTTTGAAAGAATAGATAGTCGGCCCTTTTGAAACATCCACAACCGAAGACGACTGGAGTGTACAACCACATCTCTCCCCCACTACTCCCCAACCTCACCCTTTAAATACAAGCGTGTGACCGTCGTAGTAGATGATTTAAATGGAAACTTTTACCAGACTTTGTGAAGAACATGGTGAAGTGCTGCCCGTTAGAATAGGCGTAAACAAGTAACATGTTCGACCTCATACGCAACAACTGCGCTAAACACGATCATTGACCATGGCGTGGTCCCTGCAGTAAAACTCTGTTAGCCAGACGCAGTTCCCTTGTGGTGCTCTGCTGTGAAAAGACAGGCGTGTCGCGCGCCATTGTGGGTATGATCCGAATGGACTACTGACACAAAGTAACCACAGCCGCTATCAAGAGCGCTCACATCTTTGACAACAATACTGTCTCTTTAGTGTCCTTGTTCGTCAAAACTGTACATTTTCCAAGATTACTGGTTTTTTTGTGTCATTGTTTTATTGAACTGTACATATTTCAAGAGTACTGTCTCTTTTGTCAAAACTGTACATTTGTCTATATTATTTTCTTTTCTGTGTCTTTGTTTGTTGAAATAAAACATTTGTCAACACATTTTACTCATATTTGTCTTTCGTAAATACAGTTATTTGTTATATGCTCTCATTTTAAATGTGGATGCCTTTCGTTGGTTAAATTATCTTTAATTTTCCCCATGTTTAATTACTATTATAAAGACCTTGCGTAGTTTAAGTAGTATTATAAAGACCTTTCGATGTTTAAGAAGTATTATAAAGACCTTGCTTAGTTTAAGTAGTATTATAATGACCTTGCGTAGTTTAAGTAGTATTATAAAGACCTTTCGATGTTTAAGTAGTATTATAAAGACCTTGCTATGTTTATGCGACTTGTATTGTCATCACCAGGAACATTTTTTTATTAGTTAACAAATGATAAAAGCAAAGCATGCAAATTGTATTATAATCAGCAAGGATGTATTTTTATCATTAAACAATACTGTGTGAAAATGTTTACTCTTTTTTTTGGGCAGCAGTGCTTTTTTAGTGGGGTAGGTGGGAGAGACAATTAAACAGCACCCTCCCATCAGGTTATGTCCGTTATCGCAGCCGAGTAAAGTGGTCATTATTAGGGTCGCTCTTGAACAAGATCGGGGGCGGACTGCAGTGCAATGGGGAATAACTCTAAACACAAATATCGCACAATCAGAATACTAATGTAGGGAGAATATTCCCCCCCCGACCTTGCTAAATGAATTCCAACTCGCCTCATTGCATTACGGTGTGTCGTACATAACGTGCGAAGATCGTGCGGCTGGGAATAGTGGTGCTAAATACTGGCCAAATATCCCGAACGTTTCTTTTTTAATGTTTCTATATTGAAACTAAAAGGTCATGTGCGTGATCTGGTTAGGGGGAGGGAGGGAAAGAGGTGTAGATCAACGCGCGCCGATTCTTGTGGCATGTCAGTCTGTTTATTTGTTTCTCGAAATTTTTGCTATTCAAGTTGTTGGTTTCTTTGTCCAAGTCAAAATAAATTTTCAAGATGACTAAAAAAAGGGAAGTAATGGATCATGTTGGGTGCAGATGTTCTCTGTCTGTCTCTGTGTGTTTCCGTCTGCTTCTGTCTGTCCGTCTGCCTCTGTCGGTCTTAGTCTCTATGTGTCTTCCTATCTGTCACTCTCTTTGTCAGTCTCTATGTCTGTCTCTGTAATTCTCTCTTTCTCTTAGTCTGTCCCTATCTATCTCTCTCTTTCTGACTGATAAATTAAAATTAATCCTTACGATTTATTGCTAAACAAAAAAATAATTGTTGCCAGGGGAGAGAATTCTAGAGAAATGTACTCATGGACACGCGTATGTGATTAGACAACTTCATGTCAATTTACAGTTTAGAAGAAGATGAGACCCCACCCGGAATAGTCAGTAGTACAAGAAACACAATAAAAGATTTCGATTCTCTAAAAATCAAAATTGTTGTTTTTTTTAAAATTTTTTTAAAGAAATGGCGCATAATCTCCTGGTGAGGACGTCAGAGTTATGATAGGCGATGCGCATGTGTACAAAGCACCACAAACTTCGTCATAATCTGGGGCGCAAAGTTTTTACTGGTTCTTTTATGGGCTCTGTCGTCGACTCCTTTGACTCTAATAACGACCTTGAAGAATAGACATGATGATATATACAACTGAACTTACAATATAAAGTACAGAAAAAACATTAAAAAATTTACACGCTCTTCGCTCCTTTTCCCCTTATGCAACAACCTCAAAATGCTGAGTGGTGCAATGGCCTTGTCTTGAATGTAAGGGACGCTTCCGGCTTCCGCCGCTTTCGCGTTTGGAGAGGGAGGGGGGTAGTGCAATGGCCATCTTGAATGGCGGCTTAAGTATGTCAAGGTTATTTGCTAAATGATGCTCGAATTTTCACTTGCATTGTGACTTCCAATATACACATTCATTTATGTTCCTAGTAATGCATTAATTTTCCATCCGTCATATAACTGGCATATAATATGCCCTTCAAACTGTAGTTTATGGAAAGAGTGCTGAAAGAGTGCTCTTTGTTTTAGAATGGGCACTCTACTGGCAGTTTATGCCAAGAACCTGCTTCTTCTTTGCACCCACACACTCCTAATATTATGTACCTACAAACAAACTGTATTTTAACAATTAATTTGTGTAAATCAAGAGCTATTATGTACCTACAAACAAACTGTATTTTAACAATTAATTTGTGTAAATCAAGAACTATTATGTACATACAAACAAACTGTATTTTAACAATTAATTTGTGTAAATCAAGAACTATTATCTCAAGAGCAGGCCACAGCATCATATGACGAGGAATTTTTGCCACATTTAAATTTTTTTTTTCATATTTTGATTTATAATTTTAAAATGAGATTCTATTTGTGATTTGTATGATTTAAATTTGTTACATAAAGTTTATTTTCAGTGAGTCCCTCCCTAGCATGGGTTGTATGTGGAACAGAAGACCCTTGGCTAGATAATGCAAAGACATCTCTGTATTTCATGGATGGTTAGGTTTATTAGGAATGTTATATTATTTGAAACATGTTTAACCTTCAGTTTGTTTTGCAGAGGCATATGTCAACATTAGTATTTATTAATGTAGTAAATTGCAGTATACTTAGGCTCTGCAATTACCTGGGTTTCAGGGTTTTTGTTTTTGTCTCCTTCATGGTTCATTTTCTATTTTATTGAGACATCTATGATGAAAGCTTTGGGTGCCTGATTACGATGTTATTTATGCCATGTCTTATAGAGCATCTACCAGTGTGACGTACCTCATGCCAGCACACTGAAGTTAAGCCCTGATTGTGATAGTGACTACAGTGTGACGTACCTCATGCCAGCACACTGAAGTTAAGCCCTGATTGTGACAGTGACTACAGTATGACGTACCTCATGCCAGCACACTGAAACTCAAGTTAAGCCCTGATTGTGACAGTGACTACAGTATGACGTACCTCATGCCAGCACACTGAAACTCAAGTTAAGCCCTGATTGTGACACTGACTACAGTGTGACGTACCACATGCCAGCACACTGAAGTTAAGCCCTGATTGTGATAGTGACTACAGTGTGACGTACCTCATGCCAGCACACTGAAGTTAAGCCCTGATTGTGACAGTGACTACAGTGTGGCTTGAACTTAATCAGACTTTTAAAAAAATCGTCATATGACGAGAAACTAAGGCATAATGTATTCTTCTGGTTCTCTAAAATTGTTAAACTTTTCTTGTATTAAATTTTTATTAATTGTTCAATCCTGCATATCTGTTAATGTATCGTAAATTCTTTGTTTGTACTTTATCAGAGTTTGTTGTGATAGACTCATGATTATGTCTTGTTCCCTGTCTGTCTCCACTCTATTTATGTAACCATTGTATAAAATCTATTTCTCGGCTTAATAACTGAGGGGGGGGGGGAGGCTGTTAGTCGGATTGACGTCGTTGCACTGGCATATCGGCGTAACAGTTGCAGATATGCAAATATAACCAGTGACCTTTTCTCTGCATCGGCACTAGTAGATGTTTTGTATCATAACTAAATGCTAATATTGATATGATTCATTATTACAAAGGCACCCCAGAGTACAGCGGTTACACAACCTACGCAAATATATGCAAACCCCAAAGCCTGCACCGTGTCAGACTTCTGACATGGCTCTTGCGAGAACCCGCCAGATCTGTCCAACTTAACAGCTAGCCCCGGCAATTCTATAGAGATATACAGACAGAACTCTCACTCTCTGTAATACATTATACAAAAATGGAACAATCAGAACTTGCTTGCTTCATTTTGATTTTAATAACAATCTTTCTGCTACCATTAATTTATTTTTTTTAATAAAAAAATTAATCTATCCCTAAAGTTACAGGTATTTGCGTCTTCCTTAGTAACTGTATGTCTTCGTCCATTAAGTCAGATTGGCTTTGGGGATGCATAATCATTTTTCTAATTGATAGTCTTTGTGATATTTTAATTCTCGCATACTTTGAAATGCCTGACGATATTAAATGTAGTGAGGCGTGCGTTTGGCTACAATAGGGTTTAAACGCTGATTCAGTTTTTTATTAATACGTTTTAACCCCCCCACACCACAGTAACCAACCAACTGACCGACCAATCAACCAACCAAAATAAAAAACAGCAAGACAAAACGAAGGTGATTGAAATACAACACCTCGCGTCTACCACCCTCCATTACAAGCAGGTCGCCACCGAAAACTCTCCAGGCAAGAAAAAAAAACGGAGTTACACGATCTTTTTTTTCTGTTTTGTTGGCTCTAGCTGTATATATGTAAATTAGGTTTAGTTCTGTTTTGTTGGCTCTAGCTGTATATATGTAAATTAAGTTTAGTTCTGTTTTGTTGGCTCTAGCTGTATATATGTAAATTAAGTTTAGTTCTGTTTCCTTCCCCCCACCCCCAGTACACTGGTTTGATGTATCTTTTCATTTTGCACGTGTATTAATTTTTGTTTGTTGTTTACAATAGTATCTGTAGTTTTCTAATGTGTTTGGAGAGTGTGTACTTTACGTGTAATGTTGAGTGTGTACTTTACGTGTAATGTTGAGTGTGCACTTTGCGTGTAATAATTGTACAATGACTAGATCTCTTAGAGAAGTAAGAGGGCTTTATGAATTTAAAAAAAAATTATTATTAGTTGGGTCTCGAACCCACGAACAATTACGGCTATTCTAGCACTTATACTTCTCTGCCACCAAAGTTTGCCGTCACATTGTCATTCACTGGAATGATTTTGCATAATTTTGTCAAGTGCGAGTTTGATATTAGCTTCCGCAGTATTGGCCACCGGCCAAACTCACCCTTTTTATCTCTCTCTCTGTCTCATACACAAACAGACAAAGCAGACATTTAACATACTAATAGAAACAAATGCACACGTAATATAAGAAAAAAATCTTTACTGATTTTAGTTGTTAATAGTGTTAATAGTTAATTGAATGAATTGTTTTTAATAGTTTCAAAGTTAGCAAACATGTACGAAATAATCTAAGTCCATTCTTCCCCTACCTGTCAGTTAACTTACCACAAGCTAACGTTGACCTTTATCAATAGACTCGAGTTATATTCATATTCAAAGTGATTAGAATAGAGTACTTCTTAAAAAAAAAAATTCCCGTCAATCCCCATTGGATGATTTTGTTATGAACAAGTGTGAGACTTTTAGTCAGAAAAACTACTCATCCAGTTGGAACTGGTTGGGATTGCGTCAGCAATTTTTTAAAGCATATTCTCAACTCGAGTTGTTTACTCCAACTCTGTGGCAATTTAATAATTTATATAACCCTTGTCTAAAAATTTACTTCGCCATATAGGGAAAGAGTAGTGTAGAAGGTTCAATTAGTTTTGAAGATAGATTTACTATCAGCTCAGTATAACGTGAAATTAGTACACTATAAATGGCGGGACATGTATAAAGAAAAAGGAGTAGGAATTTTATTTGTTTATTCCTGAAATTGCTTTGCGGTGGTGATGGTAAAAGGGATATCCTCATATTTCATTTATCTTTTAATAAAAGGAAACCAGTTACTGATAAGCTTAGGTTCAAAGTCTTTTGACCTTTGATCCTTTTGTACAAAAAGCTAAATATGCACCTTGAAGACTCAATAACTGGACTTCCAGCAAGTTCCGACTGGTGCAGAAATGACGAATGGGACCTGTAAAGGGAGGAAGGCTCCATGGGAATCATTCAAAAACTGAGAACACCTAGAAGATGAAAAGTTTTCATGCAATTCCAATGGAGCAAAGAAGTTATCGAAACAACAACACCTAAGAAAGCTAAGAGATAGGAAGACGACCAGTACTACAGGCTAGATCTCTCTGAAACAGCTGTATTTGGAATTGAGAATTGTAATTTGATTATTTCAATTTTTTATTTTATATAATATTTAAAATTAATTTTCATTCATCTTTGTGTCATTCGGTATCATCTTCACTTAATGTAAATTTAATTTTGTAATGTTTGTAATGTCTAGATCCCTGTTCCGTACTTAGTGAGAAATTCTTCACTTGGGGACTCGTGTTGATCTCAATTAGTTGTGTAGTACCAGATTATTTATTAATTTACGGGTGACCAACAAGTTGTGTAGTACCAGATTATTTATTAATTTACGGGTGACCAACAAGTTGTGGGCATCATCAGGGTATGAACAAACTTTTTAACAATAAGATCAAGAAAACATTTCCTAACTATAATCTCTTTTACAAACTACACTACACACTCTTAGACTATAGCTAAGAAGTGCTTTTGATTGAAATATTGATATTAAAATATATTTTGAAATGTGCATGCCTTGTTAGAGTGTGGATGATTTGATTTTGATTCTTGATTTGCTTATGAGTAGCAAAGTATATTTTTTTTCTGTGGATGATGTGATGTGTTAGTGTATTTTTTCTGAGGATGATGTACTATGTTAATGTACTTTATCTGTGGATGATGGGACGCGTTAGTGTATTTTTTCTGTGGATGATGTGACCTGTTAGTGTATTTTTTCCTGTGGATGATGCGACCCGTTAGTGTATTTTTTCCTGTGGATGATGTGACCCGTTAGTGTATTTTTTCCTGTGGATGATGCGACGCGTTAGTGTATGTTTTGTGTATATTAAGAGAGGCGTATATATAATTGTTTAAACAATATTATAAGGAGATAGAATAATTAATGTGTATACTGCTAAAGGAATGGAGTATATTCAATGAAATTCAAGGATTTTGCACTGAAACATTAGACCAGATTAACGTGGTGCTAATTAAAAGTGGTTAAGTTGGCCCAGTACAACGTGGTGCTGTAATTAACAAGTGGTTAAGATATAGGCACATGTGAGAATACCGTTTAGTGGAAGGGTATTAAAATTTAAGAGTCTGCTTCGAGAGAAAGTAGTATACTACATAATATCACTAAAAGATAAATTACGCTTGAAAGAAAAGTGAAAACTTTATCAAATGTTTTATTATACATTGTTTGAGAGCACTTATTGATTGTGGTTAATGCGGTTAATAGTGCACATGTATTGTAAAGCAAACACCCACCCATTGTTTCGTAAAGTAAAAAGTCCTTTAAAATGACGTACAAAGTGGTAGAGAGAATGCCACTCAGATTGGAAAAGGTCCTTTAAAATGACGTACAAAGTGGTAGAGAGAATGCCACTCAGAGATTGGAAAAAGTCCTTTAAAATGACGTACAAAGTGGTAGAGAGAATGCCACTCAGATTGGAAAAGGTCCTTTAAAATGACGTACAAAGTGGTAGAGAGAATGCCACTCAGAGATTGGAAAAAGGAATGGAGGAGAGGGGTTGAAGAAGAGAGAGGTTACAGAGGGGGACAGATTAAGAATTATATGGATAGTAAAGAAGCCGCTTGATGGAAGAAAGAAAAGGAAAAAAAAAGAAAGGAAATTTAAGTCTGAGATGGAAGATTGTGCTAGGAAGCAGAAAAAGAAATCAAATTAGCTTAAATTAATGCAGGAACCGGAAGGGTTCAGTGAGAACAGATTTAAAGGGCGCAGAGAATGCAAATATCTCTGAGAGCCATTCCATGCCAAGACACGACAACCGTATTATTTTGATGACAAAGGAGAATACTTAGAGAAATATTTGGTTCAGTTTAATGTTTGGCTGAAACACATCAAATCTCCCCCCCCCCCAATATTGGGTGATAAACTTGTCTTATTTTCTTACTGGACAGTCACGTGTAGCACACCTTGCCCGAAAATGAACTACACGTTTACCTATCCCTTAAGAAAATGTGTATAAGATTTAAAGTTTCATCCGAGTTGTACCGAAAACTGTTCAGGGATGTGCATATAACAAAACTGCAATACTCACCAACAATATCACACTAAGTTACATAGCTTAGTCAAGAAATGGGTTACAATGGCAGAATTAGAGAAACGTTATGTGGGATTGTGTATTTAAGAAAAAATGATGGAGAGCTATAAGCCGGACATAGTCACATTTTTGGCTGAGGGACCACAAAGATTTAGATGATATACCTACTTGGGCTGAGAGGGAACACACAGATTTAGATGATATACCTACTTGGGCTGAGAGGGAACACACAGATTTAGATGATATACCTACTTGGGCTGAGAGGGAACACAAAGATTTAGATGATATACCTACTTGGGCTGAGAGGGAACACAAAGAGTTAGATGATATACCTACTTGGGCTGAGAGGGACCACAAAGATTTAGATGATATACCTACTTAGGCTGATTGCTCTGATGAAGCACCTAGCCACAGTCAGGGTTTGCTTTATGGTCGTAATACAGAACTTGTCTCACCTTTGCTTTCTGAAGGTTGTCTTTAGCTAACTGACATATTGAGTAATTTTTGTCAGGAAGGTCAGTCACATATTGGTACATCAAGCATAATATTTCCTCTGCTTCTTCGTCAGTCCACTTCTGTCTTATCTTCAACACCTTTCCGTTAACTGTCCACCTGTATAACAGTTCAAATGGTGAAAATGGTAGAAAAGTTGGTGCTAGACTGTCATGTCTCTTGGTAAGTAAATAATACTGGTAGGTAACGGTCCCAGTCATGAGAGCATGCATTGTCTTTAGTGTTCCATTAAATCTCTCACACAACCCGTTCCCTTGAGGGTGGTATGGGGTGGTGGTGATATGGCGGAGATTTACTTCCTCCATCATGCTGCCTACAAATTGTGTTCTGTTGTCAGACAACACTTCATGGGGAATCCCCACGAAGGCCCACACTGACAACTTTGCAGCATAGGAGTGTCTTTGACAGATCTAAGAAAAGCACAAAATCTATCTAAAGTAGAATAGAGTGACACGTGTGAACATTCAATAGTAATGTCAGATGCAGTTGTGAAACTGCCAGATCTAACCAAACACTTTGTAGTTTGAACTGCCAGATCTAACCAAACACTTTATAGTTTGAACTGCCAGATAGCCAAACACTTTGTAGTTTGAACTGCCAAATCTAACCAAACACTTTGTAGTTTGAATGCCAGATAGCCAAACACTTTGTAGTTTGAATGCCAGATAGCCAAACACTTTGTAGTTTGAATGCCAGATAGCCAAACACTTTGTAGTTTGAATGCCAGATAACCAAACACTTTATAGTTTGAACTGCCAAATCTAACCAAACACTTTGAGGTTTGAACTGCCAGATCTAACCAACACTTTGTAGTTTGAACTGCCAGATAGCCAAACACTTTGTAGTTTGAACTGCCAGATCTAACCAAACACTTTGTAGTTTGAACTGCCAGATCTAACCAAACACTTTGTAGTTTGAACTGCTAGATCTAACCAAACACTTTGTAGTTTGAACTGCCAGATAGCCAAACACTTTGTAGTTTGAAGTGATGCTAGTAATAGTGCAGTAGGTGCACGCATCTTGCAGGAGCACAAAGGGATCCTGTTTCCGGTAGCAAAACCGAAAATTAACTAACACAGAGAAGAATGATAGCATTTCAGAAAAGAATGTCTCAGTATCATGTTTGTGGTCACACAAATCCAACCTTATCGCTATGTGAGGATGTTTATTCTCGAAACAGACCATGAACTGCTTGCCTTCCTTGTGCAGGCAAAACATTTTTGTGGGAAACTTATGAAATGGGATTTATTTCTACAAAATTACTCCAAAAATGTCAGGTATATTCCAGGCAAACAAAACGTGATTGCCAGTTACTTGAGTAGGATGGATAAACAAATATGTATTCTATGCGATTACCATGGAAATAAACTGTCACTAATCAGTCTTTTCAAAAATCTTCATTTATAGTAATAGTCAGTAGTGCACTTGAATTGATTTGTAGCATTTTATTTAATTTGCGCTTTTAGTTGATAAACATTTAAGCAGAGGTTCATGACTGCATATCCATGACATTCTTGAAAATATAGGTCAAATATAATGGCCCTGCCATAACTGTAATAAAATCTATTTTTGTGGTCAGATTTCGCTCGTGTTATCATCTTACAGCAACGACTGGCATAAGTTTGTTGAGCTACAAACCGTCAACAGACGCAATGGAATGCTCTGTACAGTGCATGGACGTATATAGATCTAAAGAGAATTAAATAGGCGTTAAAATCAATTTGGACGTATATAGATCTAAAGAAAATTAAAAGAGGTGTTAAAATCAATCTTGTTTCTAATAGTTTACAGTCAAACGCTGTGCCTGTCAATATGATTCACCTCTTGGCTTTTCATCGAATGCCTTGGAACCAAACCTCAGGAGACAATGGTTGTCTGCTGTGCAGCTGTAAAATCCTCTGCAGTGTTGATGCATGCTCTTCTCATTTGCTGATAAAAAGTCTAGCATGGATAACTCAATACGAGAGCTTTAGCTTGGTTATGAAAGAAAGAGTTGAGTGGTGGTGAGATTTCCAGTGTATGTGTACAAACATACCAGTCTCTAACTTTGAAAAGGAAAATCATCTGCTGATAGTTGCAGCAACCATAACCCTTCTGATAATCTCTTTAACATACCGTTTTGATAACCCGATCTTACTTTCAAAATATCTATGTTTATGTGAGATTCTAAACTTGACTAACTTGACTAAGAATTGCTCAAAGCGAGCATGCTTTCTAGTAACAAATTCACAGAACCAGAAGTTGATCATAAAATCCTTGAGGATTTACAAATATCACCGACCTTGACATATATTTTAAGTTAGGCCGAGAAAGTTGTGTAAAGCTTACGTCACATCGGTTTAGCATATCTTCTGCTCTACTTGTACTCATCTCCATCTTTGCTGTACCGTCCACTCAAATAGTACACAAGATCCATTGCTACTGTTTGATTCGCACTCCCCACCCTATCCCGAAAGATCACTAGATCAACAGTTCAACAGTTTAATTAGATTCATGGCTGGGGTTTTCTCCAGAAAGGTTAGTAAATTTCATGTTAATGCTTATGTCAGAAAGTCCAGTAGAACAATTACTAATGTGTACTCCAGAAAACTCAGTAGAACAATTGTTAATATTTACTCAAGAAAGCTTAGCAGAAGAATGGTCAATGTTTGCTCCAGAATGTTTGGTAGTTTCCTGTTAATGTTTGCTCCAGAATGTTTGGTAGTTTCCTGTTAATGTTTGCTTCAGAATGTTTGGTAGTTTCCTGTTAATGTTTGAGCCAGAAAGAATAGTCGATCCATGTTAATTTTTATTCGAGAATGCTTAGTAGAAAAATAGTTAATTTTTACTTCAGGAAAGTTTAGTAGCAAAATGGTTAATGTGTATTTCAGAAAGTTAAGTAGAACAATAATTAATGTTTACTGAAGAAAGTTTAGAAGAATAATGGTTAATGCGTATTTCAGAAAGTTTAGTGTAACAATGGTTAATGTTCACTCCTTTAAGCTTAGTAGAACAATAGTTAATGTTTCCTCCCACAACTTGATAAAACAATAGTTAAGGATTTACTCCTAAATTCTTTGCCAATTAACGTTTCTGTCTGGAATCGGGCAATTAGATGTTCACACTTGCTCTCATTTCCTTAACCAAAGCAGTAGTTAATATCTGTGTTGATGTCTGAAATTATTTTATTTCATCGTGGCTACCTTTGTTCATGAAATATTGCCAAGTTCAAGGTTGATGTGCTTGTTTTCGGAAATGTTAGCAGACCACTAGTCGATGTCGAAACCTTAGCAGGTCTTCATTTAATATTTGCTCCATGATGTCAAGCAAACCACAAGTTGATGTCCTGCAGACGACAAGTTGATGTCCTGCAAACCACAAGTTGATGTCATGCAGACGACAAGTTGATGTCCAGCAAACCACAAGTTGATGTCATGCAGACGACAAGTTGATGTCATGCAAACCACAAGTTGATGTCATGCAGACGACAAGTTGATGTCATGCAGACGACAAGTTGATGTCCAGCAAACCACAAATTGATGTCATGCAGACGACAAGTTGATGTCCTGCAGACGACAAGTTGATGTCAAGCAAACCACAAGTTGATGTCATGCAGACGACAAGTTGATGTCG
This sequence comes from Sinotaia quadrata, assembly GCA_028829895.1. Taxonomy (NCBI): domain Eukaryota; kingdom Metazoa; phylum Mollusca; class Gastropoda; order Architaenioglossa; family Viviparidae; genus Sinotaia; species Sinotaia quadrata. The sequence continues at coordinate 3,450,015 of CM054181.1, read as the reverse complement.
GCCCCGAAATCCTCGCAGGATGTATTATAATGCTTTTGAGTGTGATAAACGGAATTCAATTTTAAAGGTAACGTCAACATAACAGGGATAAAGACATACACACATTTATAAATCACAAGCTCCACAAAGACACACTATACACATTTCCACACTTACACACACACACACACACACACACACACACACACACACACACACACACACACACACACACACACACACACACACACACACGAACATATATGTACACAAACTCAAACACATACACGAAGAAAATTTTGAAAATATTTTCCTATTCACCGGTTTCTCTAAAGGAATTCTAGAGAAATGCCTAAAATAATAAATACGCTCGGGTATAAATTGCACCCTGATACGTGGGACACAATTACTTGTCATTCTGTGATTTATCTACAAAGTGAGCGTCACTCTTTGTTAGCGTTCTATGATACATTTCGTTTTCAAAGTGAGTTTCGATTTCAACGTTGTAATCGATGGCAGGGCACAATGAGCTGTTGACACACGAAAGGTTACAGTGAAACGGAGAAAGTTTATGATTTGTTTTCGGTGAAATTGGGATCAGCTGGCATTAAGGTTGGCAATAGAAACAACAGGAATCGCCCAAAATAGGTTCATGATTTGAATTGTTTTCCTGCTATTTCTTTCTATTTTTATTTTAGCGAAATCTTCATGTCGAAAAGTCTTTACGATCTGAAAGTAGGGGCTGGATGTTCGTTACCGGGAGTGACCAATAAGGCTGTTCTATCTATCTATCTATCTATCTATCTATCTATCTATCTATCTATCTATCTATCTATCTATCTATCTATCTATCTATCTATCTATCTATCTATCTATCTATCTATCTATCTATCTATCTATCTATCTATCTATCTATCTATCTATCTGTCTGTCTGTCTGTCTGTCTGTCTATCTATCTATCTATTATTAAACTTGTCCAACATGTTATGTGCTGCTATATAAACCAATGTTTGCCCAGTAATCATGTGCCCCTATACTAGCATATGCTTACCTTGTAATTACGTGTTCATGCATCAGCACTGGTTTATATTAGCATTCGTTTGTGTCAACGCACTTTTACCCTGTAATTGTGGTACTCTTGTGTTAGCGCACTTTTACCCTGTAATTGTGGTACTCTTGTGTCAACGCACTTTTACCCTGTAATTGTGGTACTCTTGTGTCAGCGCACTTTTACCCTGTATTTGTGGTACCCTTGTGTCAGCGCACTTTTACCCTGTAGTTATTCAATCCTTGCGTCACTAACTGGAACATTATTCATGACGGAAATGTCGTCTGCCAAATGCCATCGGGCTATTATGTATGTTGAGTGAAGTGAAAATATAAATACTAGGGCTGTTAACGATTAATGATTTCTTTGACGATTAATCTTACAACAATTAACGATTAATTAATAGATAAAAAAACAAACTAAAACTCACCATTAATAACTTTGTTGTTATTGTCTACTTAAAACCAAAATGATCACGCAATTTACCTTTAACCGGTATATAATCTTTCATCTTAAAATCGGCCATTTTGGCAGTAAAAAATAATAACAAATAAAAACTTTCGGTGCAACTAAATATCGGCATTGCTTCAGTAAATAAGGAAGAATATTAGTTTAAATTTCATCGTCATGAAATAAATTAATCGCTAAAATTTCTTAGCGATTTAATCGGAAGATTAATCGTTAAAATGGGCAGCCCTAATAAATACGGGAGTAAATGATTAGTTTAAATTTTGTTCAACATATTTTCCATGAGTCATTTTGTTCTGTTTCTCTATGGTCTTTTTGCAACATTTTGTTATGTTTGTCTATGGTCTTTTTGCAACATTTTGTTCTGTTTCTCTATGGTCTTTTTGCAACAGTGAGTTCTTTTATATTGTATAATTATCTTTTCTTTAGTTCTTAAGTAATATATCCATTGTTAATGGAGAAATAACAGTTTACTGTATAGTAACATTATATTGTATTATTATCATTTCTTTAGTTCTTAAGTAATATATCCTTTGTTAATGGAGAAATAACATTTTACTGTATAGTAACATTATATTGTATTATTATCATTTCTTTACTTCTTAAGTAATATATCCGTTGTTAATGGAGAAAGATGTGAGAAATAAAATTTTACTGTATAGTAACATTAACAAAATCTATTTTAGAATTCCAGTAGTTAGATTGAAGAGAACGACAAAGGTGCCCTCTTTGATGACTTATGATATTATTTTAAAATACATATTAATTTAGAGACAGAAACGCGTTGTGTTGATAAACATCGCAAGATATTTTTAGCGTGATTGTCTATGCGTGTGATAATGGACATATTTATGATTTAATATGTACCTAGATTTACCTGTTTAGATGTTATTAAATGCCATCTTTGTATTTATGATTTAATATGTACCTAGATTTACCTGTTTAGATGTTATTAAACGCCATCTTTGTATTTATGATATAATATGTACCTAGATTTACCTGTTTAGATGTTATTAAACGCCATCTTTGTATTTATGATATAATATGTACCTAGATTTACCTGTTTAGATGTTATTAAACGCCATCTTTGTATTTATGATTTAATATGTACCTAGATTTACCTGTTTAGATGTTATTAAACGCCATCTTTGTATTTATGATTTAATATGTACCTAGATTTACCTGTTTAGATGTTATTAAACGCCATCTTTGTATTTATGATTTAATATGTACCTAGATTTACCTGTTTAGATGTTATTAAACGCCATCTTTGTATTTATGATTTAATATGTACCTAGATTTACCTGTTTAGATGTTATTAAATGCCATCTTTGTATTTATGATTTAATATGTACCTAGATTTAACTGTTTAGATGTTATTAAACGCCATCTTTGTATTTATGATTTAATATGTACCTAGATTTAACTGTTTAGATGTTATTAAACGCCATCTTTGTATTTATGATTTAATATGTACCTAGATTTACCTGTTTAGATGTTATTAAACGCCATCTTTGTATTTATGATTTAATATGTACCTAGATTTAACTGTTTAGATGTTATTAAACGCCATCTTTGTATTTATGATTTAATATGTACATAGATTTAACTGTTTAGATGTTATTAAACGCCATCTTTGTATTTATGATTTAATATGTACCTAGATTTAACTGTTTAGATGTTATTAAACGCCATCTTTGAATCCACGTGTGAAACGTGCATAGAATTTATTAACACTTTTACTCTTTCGTGTACGTATTTTTGTCGAACGTATTGTACGCACGTAGTACGTATTTTTGTAGGACTTGTTGTATGCACGTACGACTGCGTAGCAGGAGTTTACATCCTATCCATTAAGACTAAACAAACACGTCATAATTCGTTACTGGTGTAAAACTGTAAATATACTGACACAGAGTGTTGAGCACATAAAGTATATATATATATATATAAATAGCGTGTAGCAAATTGCGCATTTTCACCTAAAAACAAAGCTTTGTCGCTGTCTTCGTTTACTGATTTCAAAAACAAAACGAAACAAAAAAAAAGAATAGTGGAAAAATAGCTGAATTCCACTTATCTCGTTTTCCACACCAATCCTCTGTCTCAAGTCAAATACTGTACAGGGTTATTATTTTATTTACACTCTGACGTCAGAGCCGGAGATTGCACACTGAAGTAGTGGGGATCTGACTCTCTCGCGCTTTCCATAGATAATCAATAATTTTAAAAAGAACAAAACATGATGAATTTCTTTCTCTTACTCAACAACAGGGCAATAAACGTACGCCCTCGGAACACGTGTCCATCAATCGAGTGCACTCTGGAAGTGATACATTTCCAAACTTTATTGCTTTTTACAATCCTAACGGCAGGTGAGCAAACATAGAGCTGAAGAACACTAATCTACAACATTAAGCTTGGGAAACCCAGTCTATAAATATAGAGCTTTGGAAACCCAGTCTATTATTGACGTTCCTTTGGTGCGCATTGATTACACATTTAAACTTTATTGATGTGTAATCAGTAACTTTATTAAATCATTAACTTTATTGATGTTTGTTCCATCACTGATATACGCACAGGAGGAAAGAACCCTTCTTGCATTTATTGAAAAAACACCATTCTTTCGTCTACTGTACACAATATAAACTTGTAAACTAATCCTGTTTGTAGAACTGACACGTTAATAGAAGAAGAATGACAAAAGTTGTGAGTCATTACGAGTGTTTAGAAAACGGTCCAATTAATAGAAGAAGAATGACAAAGTTGTGAGTCATTACGAGTGTTTAGAAAACGGTCCAATTAATAGAAGAAGAATGACAAAGTTGTGAGTCATTACGAGTGTTTAGAAAACGGTCCAATTAATCTTAAGTGCTTCATTCGTTTAACAGAAGAGGGAACGAAACATCAGTGTGTGTCTTTTGAAAATGATTCATCTAAATTGATAGAAATTTAGTTTTAAAATAAAATAAATATTTCGAAATTTGTGTCCAGTTTATAATGTGTTCCAAAAGTGATACATTTGGAACGTGGTTGTCTTTCCTTGTTCATTCATAGACAGCAGAAGAGCAAATGTAAAATCTGATAGCATGCAGCGGATTCCTTTTGAGAAAATGAGATAAAATGTCGCCATGGAGACAGTAGGGGGATTTAAATATTTCTTTTAATTTTTTCTGACAGTATCTTTCGTTGCCATCAGATATGGACGGCAAAGAGCAAAATATATACATTTCCTGATTGGTCAATTTAGTTTCGAAGAACATGCTTTGGAAAGGGCAGAAAGTGACGTCATTGTTTATTTGATCGTGCACTTTTCTTCTTTGAAAACATTTTATTTTGTGGATTGTGTACTTGGTGACTTGTTACATATAAGGAGCCTTGTTGTTCAATACCTAACTTGTTAAGCCAACGGTTTTGTACTCACATTATAGCGTTTGTATACTGACTTGTAAGATAACGTATGACTCGTGCTAAAGTCAATATATAACTTGTGACTAACACTTCCAACATTAGCTTGTGATTTGTACTTACGTTGCTGATTTGTACTGAACGTATGGCTCTTATGACTGATTTATCACTGAACGTATAGATCTTATGACTGATTTATCACTGAACGTATAGATCTTATGACTGATTTGGCTCTGAACTTATGGCTCTTATGACTGATTTGGCTCTGAACTTATGGCTCTTATGACTGATTTGTCACTGAACTCTTATGACTGATTTGTCACTGAACGTATGGCTTTTATGACTGACTTGTCACTGAACTTATGGCTCTTATGACTGATTTGTCACTGAGTCGTAGCATAACTTATAGATAGTATTTACGCATTGACTTTGTAAATTATGACTCAGTGAATCATAGTAAAGTTTGTAGCTAGTATTGACGTCATTGACTTTATAACGTATGACTCGATGAATCGTACTATAACATATAGCTAGTATTTACGTCATTGACTTTATAACTTATGACTCACTGACTTGTAACATAACTTACGATTTGCCTTTGCATTCTCGTCTTATAATAATAGAAATGAATCGAGAACCTAAGGCTCTTTCTCAGGCGACTGGCGTGAAATAGACCAGAGGCTCATGCCATGCCAGCGAGGCATCTGAGTAGTCACAATTGCAAACCTAACGTACGAATTTGTACAGCAGACCAGTCACAATTGCAAACCTAACGTACGAATTTGTACAGCAGACCAGTCACAAGCAGCTCACATGGGATGCGTATAACTACGTTATAAAAATGCAGAAGGAAAGTGACGAAAATGACGTTCTAAAGATACAGAAGGAAAGTGACGAAAATGACATTCTAAAGATGCAGAAGGAAAGTGACGAAAATGACGTTCTAAAGATACAGAAGGAAAGTGACGAAAATGACGTTCTAAAGATACAGAAGGAAAGTGACGAAAATGACGTTCTAAAGATACAGAAGGAAAGTGACGAAAATGACGTTCTAAAGATACAGAAGGAAAGTGACGAAAATGACGTTCTAAAGATACAGAAGGAAAGTGACGAAAATGACGTTCTAAAGATACAGAAGGAAAGTGAAGAAACGTTCTAAAGATACAGAAGGAAAGTGAAGAAACGTTCTAAAGATACAGAAGGAAAGTGACGAAAATGACGTTCTAAAGATACAGAAGGAAAGTGAAGAAACGTTCTAAAGATACAGAAGGAAAGTGAAGAAACGTTCTAAAGATACAGAAGGAAAGTGACGAAAATGACGTTCTAAAGCTGTAGAAGGAAAGTGACGAAAATGACGTTCTAACGATACAGAAGGAAAGTGACGAAAATGACGTTCTAACGATACAGAAGGAAAGTAACGAAAATGACGTTGCTGTTACGGTAAAGACACTTGTGACCCAGCAGGCCGACCACTTTGGCCATAGTTGCTACGCGACATTTTCGATCGAGGAGTGAGTTTTCTGCTACTTCTGTATTGTTCTGTGCGAAAATGAACACGCCCACCCGGATTCTGCATGACGATTTGCCAAGACGTACTGAATCTACTACCCGCTTAAAGTCTTGTGTGTTTGGTACACTTGCGTATTCTAAATAGGCCTACATTTAACGTCTTTATTGCAAAGCAGTCGGCAAACGTCCCAGAAAGTGAATAAATCTAGCGTGCTGAGTTTGAAATTTGCTCTATAACCAATCCTTTATAAAGTGTGAAATTATTATGAATTTATTTTACACGCAAGGGAAAGTAATCCACCCCACCCCTCCACACAAAGTAAGACATGTAAAATGTAAAACAGCCTAAATTGCTTTCGAAAGCAATCGCAATTCCACTCATCCTTATGAGTCAGATATGACCTTGGACAAGTTCATCTAGCGAAAATCAACGAACGCTGGCAGTAGATTTTAATCAGAGATAAATGAATCAAAACCAGTCATGAAAATCAATTTCTCACACGACCTCGAGAATGTCAGGACTAACAACGCTATACGCTGTTTCATCGGCAAGCTCAGATAATTAACAACCATCTTAATAAAAACTTCGACGAAATTTATACATAAAACAGTAGTTACCAATAGAAAAATACGGACCAGTAAAATACATTTGCCAATAAAACAGTGCGGACCAATAAAATACATTTGCCAAAAACACAGTACGGACCAGTAAAATACATTTGCCAGTAACACAGCACGGACCAGTAAAATACATTTGCCAATAATACGGTACGGACCAATAAAATACATTTGCCAATAGCACGGTACGGGCCAGTAAAATGCATTTGCCAATAACACGGTACGGGCCAGTAAAATACATTTGCCAATAACACGGTACGGGCCAGTAAAATACATTTGCCAATAACACGGTACGGGCCAGTCAACTAATAACACGTACCAATTAGAGCGTGTCGTGCAAAAGGAAGCTATATATTAAGTCGTTAACTTCATTCAAAGTTACGAGAGCATAGGGCAAGTGAAGCAATACTTACATCTTAATGAATGAAAGTGAATTTAATTCCATATGGTGTATGATAGCATAGGGCAAGTGAAGCAATACTTACATCTTAATGAATGAAAGTGAATTTAATTCCATATGGTGTATGATAGCATAGGGCAAGTGAAGCAATACTTACATCTTAATGAATGAAAGTGAATTTAATTCCATATTGTGTTTGACAGCATAGGGCAAGTGAAGCAATACTTACATCTTAATGAATGAAAGTGAATTTAATTCCATATGGTGTATGACAGCACAGGACAAGTCAATCAATAGCTATATACTTTTATCAAAACGTGGGCAATAAAACGATTTCTGTATAATAATGAGATTAATATGAATTAAACAGTGAACGAGAGATCTATTTCAAAGTGAAAAACGTATGCACGTATACACACTCTTACATACACTTACGGTACACATACGCGACCAAACATACGTATGCACACAAAATTAAATCACATACACGCCAGCACTACACACACTCAAGCAAGCACAGGGACCGTTTTGTAAATATGAACGAACACATACAAACACGCGCACACGAACACATATGCATACACTTGTGAGAGCAGACGTGCATACAATTGCACGCAACAGAGACATATCCACACATAAGTGCGTACGCACACACACAACGGAAATACAAACACATGCGCATACACACAAACGCACGCACGCCAACAGACCACACATCGTCAACTGGACACACGCCCGAGCGAGGGAGGAGTCATACTTTTGGAAATGGTAATTATTTTCTCTTTGTATTATCTTTCTCAGTTTTTCACTTTTCTCCCAAATGGGTGATGATGTGTCTTGAAATCTTGGCGTAGTTTTAACAGCTCCATTCGACTATCTCCCAAAAGTAGTCGTCGTATTATCCTGCTTGTTTATTACAGACGACAGTACTTCCTACTCTGTTGGATCGTGCTCAACACAGTGAGTTAGTCAATACTTCCACTCTCGTGTCACGTGACCGACAGTTCCACGGGAGTTATGCCCCCTTTCATAGTACATTTCCCTGTTGGGGTTATTTGTATCCAGTTACACCTCTCTATCTACTTTATGATTTCTAAGCAAGACCTTATTTGATATTTGTTCATTTCATTTTAATATTTTCCAAAGGAAGTTTTAAATAATGACGTTGCGATATTTCGTGTTGGTGTTTTATTTCGCTATTTATTTTTTATTATTCAAAGGTGATATCGTCATTAATTGTGGTGGTTATATTATCCAGTTATACTGATACTGTTTGTTTTCTTGTGTTAACGGTATTCATTTTTTAAAATTGATATTAAAGTATAATTATAAAGTAACACTCGGTTTATAATACACACATTTTATTATCTTGTTGTTAAGCAATGGTTTGTGTTGTTGTTTTTCAGATTTGTTGTGCTGCCCAGTATAGGGTTAGTTACGCAAGTGTTACATTTATGATGGTAAATCTAGGCCAACTTTCAAGTGTTACACTTTTGCGTGACAATCTTAGAGCCAGCTTTTCATGTGTCACACTCACGTATGGCAAGTCTTCAAATCACTTTTTTTCCATTGTCATATGTATGTATGACAAATCATAGAATCAGTTTCTCAAGTGTCGCATTGTGCATGTCAAAGTTTTAGAACTAGTTTTTCGTGTCAAACTTATGCATGTCAAGCCTTGAAGCCAAATTTCGTCACTGGAACAATTATAATGCATGAAAAGTTTTGGAACCCGTTCTTCAAATGTCACACCTATGCGTGACAAGTTTTAAAGCCACCTCTACAAATAATATATTATCATTCATGACACATCAAGTGAGTTCTTCAAATAACACATTTGTAGTGCATGATATCATAGATTTAGAGTCAGTTCTTCATGTAACACATTAATCATGAATGATAGATGTTTGATGAGTTCTTCAAGTAAAAAATTAGTCATGCATGGCATGTTGTAGAGTCAGTTCTTCAAGTAACACATTTATCATGCTTTATATGTCTTACAGTCAGTTCCTTAGGTAATGCATTTGTCACGCCCGAAATGTCAATTCCTTAGGTAATGCATTTGTCACGCCCGAAATGTCTTAGTCAATTCTTGAAGAAGCAATTTGTCATGTCTGATATGTCTTAGAGCCAGTATTCAAATAACACATGTGTCGTGCTTAATATGTTTTAGAGTAAATTCTTCAAGTCACACATTTGTCATGTTTGACATGTCTTAGAGTCAGCACTTACGTGACATTTGTATTAAACACGAACACATTTTAATTTATGTTTGGTTTGTAATCTCAAGGCGAGCATTAAATAGGCGTTCCTACTTTTTTTCACGTGCTAAATTATGCCTGAAATGTTTTAGAATTCAGCAGAGACCTGTTGCTCAATGATCCATGAAATATGTCTGCTGAAATCTCGGGCAGCAGTTATGCCTTCGTAACAGCACCATCGTTCAGACGTGACTCTGTGTTCACATGGTGTTGTAGTCTATCGATTTGTTCACAGCAGTGGCATATCCCTGGCAGATTTCTAGCTCTTAGTTTCACACCCTTCACACCCTTTCTCTTTACCGTCGCCACTACCACCACCACCCTGTGTGGACACTCGGTACATGGATCCGTTGAAAGTTGAATGCAGAATCGGAAATCAGACTTCATAAAACTCACTGTCCTGCATACCGATGTGAAAACAAGCATGCATTGCAGCATCGATTGGTCGACAGAGGGCGCTGATATAAAACTATGCCACAACGGCGGAATGAGATACTCTTGCTAATTTACTCATTAGCAACTCCTTGTAATAGCTTCGACCTCCAAAAAGCTCTGACCTCCACTCCAATAAAGCTCTGACCTCCACTCCAATAAAGCTCTGACCTCCACTCCAATAAAGCTCTGACCTCCACTCCAATAAAGCTCTGACCTCCACTCCAATAAAGCTCTGACCTCCACTCCAATAAAGCTCTGACCTCCACTCCAATAAAGCTCTGACCTCCACTCCAATAAAGCTCCGACCTAAAAAAAAAAATGCTCTGGCCGTAGAGACACCACCATTAGCGAGTTGTGTAAAACGCTTTCACACGTTGATACATCCCGCCCGAGAACCATCCACCCCCACCCTCACGATCCCCAATATTGCAGGCATTGCATATTAATTTCTGGTTTCTGCCAATCTGGTTTTGTTGTTGCAGCATTAAAGAGTTAAGCACGGTTCCATACAGAGATCGCTACAGGCACTGAATGCAGACATACCGGAATTGACGTATTGATACATTGTAGTTGTGTTAGAGTGTGTGGTGGTGGTGGTGGTGGTGGTGTGTGTGTGTGTGTGTGTGTGTGCGCGCGCTACGTCTATTGTACTGGTTTTTGTGTAATACCTTTTCTATACGGGTGTCGATGAAAGTCCTGGGTATGTATTATTTGTCCTATAATCGGTGTTATCTTGAGGGCAATTGTTTGAGTGACAAATTGTACGACTGACAGAGGCTTATGGTTTAAACTGTCTGTCTGTAGGTTGAGGTTTATGGTTTATTTCTGTCTGTCTACAGATAGAGTTTATATACTGCCCACAGGTTGAGGTTTATGGTTGTACAATCTTTCTCTAGATAAAGGTTTATGATTTATACTGTTTGTCTGTATGTTGAGGTTTATGGTTTATTTCTATCTACATATATAGGTTTATGGTTTATACTGTCTGTAGGTTAAGGTTTATGCTTTTGCTGTCTGTCTATAGATAGAGGTTTATGATTTATACTCTTTGTAGGCTGAGGTTTATGGTCTTGTCTGTCTATAGATAGAGGTTTATGGTTTATACTGCTTGTAGGTAGAGGTTTATGGTTCATACTGTCTGTAAATAGAGGATTGTGGTTTATACTGTCAGTAGGCAAATGTTTATGGATTTATACTATCAGTCTGTATTAAAGGCTTTGGTTTTTAGTGTCTGTAGTTAAGGTGTATGGTTTAAACTGCCTGTCTGAAGTTAAAGTCTTATGATTTATACTGCCTGTGTGTAGTTAAAGGTTTATGGTGTATACCGTTTGTTAGTAGTTAAAGCTATGATTGATACTGTTTGTAGTTAAAGTGTATGGATTTTACTGTCTGCCTGTGGTTAAATGCCTATAGTTTATACTTTGTCTTTATGGTTTATTCTCTGTAGTTAAAGACTTATGGTTTATTCTCTCTGTAGTTAAAGACTTATGGTATATTCTCTCTGTAGTTAAAGACTTATAGTTTATTCTCTCTGTAGTTAATGGTTCATGGTTTATAAGTATGTCTGTAGTTAAAGGTTTATGGTCTTTATTGTCCGACTGTAGCTAAAGGCTGCAGTTTGTACTTTCTATCTGTAGTTAAAGGTTTATGGTCTTTATTGTCCGACTGTAGCTAAAGGCTGCATTTTGTACTTTCTATCTGTAGTTAAAGGTTTATGGTCTTTATTGTCCGACTGTGGCTAAAGGCTGCAGTTTGTACTTTCTATTTGTAGCTAAAGGAGTATTGTTTAAACTGTCCGTCTGCAGTTAAAAGCTTATATATAGTTTATACTGTCTGTCTGTATTAGCGGCTTATGGATCGTACGATCTGTCTCTGTAACTAAAGAAATATGCCTTTTCCTCTCTGACTAACTAAAGAAATATGCCTTTTCCTCTCTGACTATAACTAAAGAAATATGCCTTTTCCTCTCTGACTATAACTAAAGAAATATGCCTTTTCCTCTCTGACTATAACTAAAGAAATATGCCTTTCCTCTCTAACTAAAGAAATATGCCTTTTCCTCTCTGACTAACTAAAGAAATATGCCATTTCCTCTCTAACTGTAGCTAAAGCCTTACGTTTATACTCTGTCCCACTAACTATTGACTATAGTGGTACTATATCACGTGATATGACTGCAGTGGGTCACACAAGCGTCATAAGTTCAAAAGGTTTGAGCGGTTCTACATGTATGGAAATGTCGATTAGAAATTTAAAGTTTGTCATTTGCTGTCTTTCCTTACAAGTGAAACAGTTCGGGTTAATGAAATAATCAATCACAATTTGAACTTTTGTAAAATTATAGTTTATAAAAGGATTTAGTTGCAAAATATTCATATTTATGACTCATCAAATGGATTATTTTAAAATAAATACAACTAAAGTAGACTAGTAGTAAAAAAAATAAATATTTATGAATGTCAGCGAGTGTTTGTGCGTGCATGCGTGTATGCGTGTGTGTGTGTAAAAGATGTTTCTGTCCTACTCGCAAGTCGTTTCACCACGGACACATTTGTATTCTCGGACTAAGTGACCACACCATTTCCAAATCTATTTTATTTCCTGTACACCACAACAGCTTGCGAACGATCTGATGTTTCGTGTACAACTATTTAAATGGCTAAGAAAGCATTTCAATAAAAAAAAAAATCAAAAAAAAATCAACACATGCATTTATTAATCTCGTCATTCACTGTCATCATCATCTGTCGTCACTCGGAGTATAATGACCACCGCATCCAACGGTGTGGGCCGCAGCTACATTGCAACTGCCATTTCAAGCAACAACAGCAGCAACACAGTGAACACTGCTGTTAGTTAACTGGTCACTTTTTCTTTTCAATTTTGTGTGCGTGTGTGTATGCGTGCCTGTACCTGTGCGCGTGTGTAAGCATGCGTGTGTATGCGTGCCTGTACCTGTGCACGTGTGTAAGCATGCGTGTGTATGTGTGCCTGTGCCTTTGCGTGTGTGTAAGCATGCGTGTGAGCGAGCGCGCTAATTTGTGATACTGTGATACTCTTTTATTTCGGCGTTTTGCTTGTGATATTTACTCTCTCTAAATATTCGTTTTTTTAAATGTCAAATGGTGAAAAAATAACAACTACAAATGTCACCTGAGTCAGCGGTTCTAAAGGTTGCCGGTTATATTTCTTGCCACCGTTAAGAGTAACACGAATGAAATGCGAAACAATACGCTAAAACAACGCAATGAAATGAGCCGGGAGGTTTCTCTATCAGATCTTTACTGCGTCTAGAAACCCAGAACCACTCGTGGAATTATGAACAAGACAAAACGTGTACTTCTAGCTACCTCTATTGCAGAGTGACGTCTGGCCGTGTTGACGTGCAAACAGGCAAGTGTCCGCATTCTCCTTTTCCTGATGAAGACTGGTCAAGAACTGTTGAGGACTGATCAAGACTGAGGCAACTTTTATGGTTGGTTAATACTAATGGCATCACTACGGTTGGTAAAACTGATGGTATCAATATGGTTAGTAAGGCTGATAGTATCCCTATGGTTGGTAAGGCTTATGGTATCAATATGGTTGGTAAGACTGATGGTAGCACTTTAGATAGTTAATACTAATGACATGACTATAGTTGATGATACTGATGCCATCACTGTGGCTGGTTAATACTAATGGTATCGCTATGGTTGGTAAGACCGATGTTATAACTATGGTTGGTTAATACTAGATATCATTATGGTTGGTAAGACTGATGGTAGAACTGTAGTTGGTTAATACTAATGGCATGACTATGGTTGGTGATACTGATGCCATCACTATGGTTGGTAACAGGGATGAATGCTAGAAAAACAGATGGAATCATTATATAAGAGGGATGAATGTTGGCAAAACTGATGAAATCACGAAGTCTGAATAGTGATGAAATCACGAAGTCTGAATACTGATGAAATCACGAATACTGATGAAATCACAAGGTTTGGAAAGAGCAAGGAATGATGGTAATAAAGATGATGAAATAACCGTAATTGTTTATACTGATGACATAACTATGGTCGACAAGAGTGATAACCTTTGTTGATAAAGCTAATGAAGACGATATGGTTGGCATGGTTTAAAAATGTTGTTGATAAGACTGATAACAGTTGTTGCAAATGCTCATGGATTTTGTGGGTAAGGGTAATGAATATTGTTGAACGAGAATGGCGATTGTTTTGACAAATTTGATAATTAGTGTTAATGTGATTGATAAAACTGTTGAATGCTGAACTAACGACAATGAAAAGTTTTACTAAAAATATGGTTGGTACATCTGATGAATTTTGAACTAATGATAATGGATAGTAAAAAATATGGTTGCTACACTGATGAATGTTGAACTAGTGCTCTCAAACACATCAGGAGGAATGTTCTTGATTTTCCGTGTGCGTTTACTCAACACACCACAAAGAACATTCAAAATAGTCTTCACGAGTTCTCAAGATCAAACTCAAGCCACAGTTTCCGCCATATTGATACTCGAATGGGATTCAGAGTAATCAACTTAGAGTAACACATACTGATACTCGAATGGGATTCACAGTAATCAACTTAGAGTAACACATTAAACTGATACGATGACGACAATGTCAGATTCACACACCAACGTAATCTAGTAGAGCACAGTAACCACTGTAGTATGACGTAACAAAAGTAACACTCAATGACCTGCTAACGATCGCCGTTATGACCAGACTCAAGTTACGTCAAATTCAAAGTGATTACTTTACAGAGTACTTCTTCAACAAAGAAACTTCCATTCCATTCCCAATGGATGATTTGTTATGGACAAGTGTTAAAATATTAGTGTCAGAAAAACTATTCATTTAGTTGGAACTGGTTTGCATTGCATCAGTAATTTTCTACCATATTCTCAACTCGAGTTTACTCCAACTCTGACACTTACAAAAATACTATCATAAGAAGTGCCCAAGGTTGGGTCACTTAAAAAATTTAACAATTTATATAACAACTAAGTCTAGAAATAGGGATAGGCAAACTTACTCAGCCACACGGTGCTTAGAACTCATTCTTCTCAACAGGTCAAAAGACTAGGTAACTTGACCTATTAATAGAGAATGACACAGCTTGTAGTAATGCAAATGAACTGAATATGGTTTGCATCTATCTATCTATCTATCTATCTATCTATCTATCTATCTATCTATCTATCTATCTATCTATCTATCTATCTATCTATCTATCTATCTATCTATCTATCTATCTATCTATCTATCTATCTATCTATCTGTCTCTCTGCCTCTCTCTATCTATCTATCTATCTATCTGTCGGTCTGTCTCTGTCTATCTGTCTATCTGTGTCTGTCTGTCTGTCTGTCTGTCTCTCTCTCTAACCACTAAAATGGAAGGTTGCAAAGTACGTAAGTATAAAAATGTGGAACAGAATGATACTGGCTTGTATGGCATTGTACTTAAGTACATATGTACTCAACTAGAAGACACTTGGCACTACGCCGATACACTTAATTACCGATGTACATAATTACTGATGCACTTAATTATCCATGTATTTAGTTAGTGATGCACTTAGTTACCGATGTACTTAGTTACTGATGTTCTGAACCTGAAGGTTATGTGTGCTGCAGCAATTCCAAAATTCTGGGTAAAATGAAAATAGATCAAACCCGACAACACTCTATTAAAAGCTTGACTACAGTACCCTCAAATACATCACAAACAATTGATCTCAAATCCAATATAAATATAAACACTTGATATAATTGAAATTTTCAGTTTGTACTTAAGAACAGATACGAAACTAAAGCAGAAGATAATCAGCAATAACCTTCATGCATTTAAAGACAGATGGAGATAATAAACTTTTATTGTCTGTAAAATTACTTTTGGCAGCAATCGCCTTCTAAACTAAAATGAAAATGGCAGTAAATACGTAGATCTTAAGACCAGAAATAAACGTTAAATATTTATTAAATTAAGGAGATCACCATCCGCACAAAACGGACATATACACAGTATGTTGCTCCTGGCAGAAGTCCTTGACCTTAAGAACAGATAGAAATACTAAATTAGAAGAGCATTGATCTTACTAAAACTTAAGAACAGATAGAAACATATATGTATTGAAATATATATATATAAAACTAATTTAGACATAACATTAAACATATAACTTACACACAAATTTAAAACATTTAATTTAGACACATTTAAAAAATATTTACTTTAGATACAAAATTTGAAACATATATAATTTGGACACAAATTTAAACATATATAACTTACACACAAATTTAAACATATATAACTTAGACACAAATTTACACATATAGAACTTAGACACAATTTTAAAACATATATAATTTAGACACAGATTTAAAACATTTAGAACTTACACGCAAATTTAAAACATTTAGAATTTAGACTCAAATTTAAAAATTTTAGAACTTACACACAAATTTAAAACATTTAGAACTCTACACACAAATTTAAAACATTTAGAACTTGCACACAAATTAAACATATATAAATTAGACAAATTTTAAACAAATATAAATTAGACAATAATTTAAAACACACAATTTAAATTTCTATTTATATCCTTATAAAAAGACAACACATGAAAAATTTAAAAGATTACTAGCCACAAAAACATTACCTTGTTTTCCAGAATTAATAAAATTTAAAATATGGATAGTAATCTTCTTGCACATGAGAAATGGATATGATAGATACTATGCTTATGAATGAAATATTACTAATGGTAAAATACATGTCTGATATATACATTCTAAATTATTATTGGCATGAATTCCTTTTACCATTAAGAACAAATTGGTAACGATAGAAATCATTGCTCTTAAGAACATAATTCATACACTCCAAATTGCTAATGACAGAAATCCTAATTATCATTAAGATCATAACACATAAACTCCAAATTGTTATTGACAGAAATCCCAATTGTTTTTAAGAACATTTATAATCCTTAAACTCTTACCATTATCCTACTCCCACTTTATCATTAGAGAGATAAATACACTTTAATTTGCTACGGACTTCTTGTTCTTAAGAATAAGAGTATTTTATTTGTCCATCATATGACGGGTGTAAAATTAAAATGAATGCATTGCTAGGAACAGAAATGAATTTGTTTATTGAAAGGTTTGATTAAGTAACATTGCTAGGAGCAGAAATGAATTTGTTTATTGAAAGGTTTGATTAAGTAACATTGCTAGGAGCAGAAATGAATTTGTTTATTGAAAGGTTTGAATAAGTAACATTGCTAGGAGCAGAAATGAATTTGTTTATTGAAAGGTTTGATTATAAGTGACATTGCGAGTGAAAATTCGAGCATCATTTAGCAAATAGCCTTGACCGTCGTTTTTTAATGAGTACTTTGATGTTATCTCTTTTTCGCGAACGCGACAATGCAACATAAAGCTGGTCATGTGCAGACGTCCTTTCTTTCTTCCTTCTTTCCTTCTTTCCTTCTTCCAAATTCCTTCCTTCCCATTCCCATGAACGCGACAATGCAACATAAAGCTGGCCATGTGGCTCAAAAAACCTCCTACGTGTTTGATTATAAGTCTCATTACAAGCAAAAATTCGAGCAAATGACCTTGATCGTCGTTTATTTTCTGACGAGTACTTTGAACTCGACAATGCAACATAAAGCTGGCCATGTGGAAAAAAAACAAAAAAAAACTCTAATATGCTTGAAGGCCAAGGACGCTTTAGTAATGCACAAAAAAATCTCCCTTGTGTCGAAAGTCAAGGATGCTTTAGCATTATACACAAGCTAGAGCTGGAAAAACTATATTATATCTACTCTAAAACTGTTATTGGAAGAAATATCCTTGTGTTTGTGATATTTATAACTCTGACATTTGAATGGCCAAAGTCCCCATGATCTTAAGATCATAAAAATGTTAAATCAGAACATTAAAAACCTAACCGTCTTGCATAAAAGTCCGGATATAATGAGTAAATCTTCATTTAAAGTGCTCACCCTATTCTTAAGAATGAAGATAACGACTAAATATATAACATTAAATTATATCAATTGTAACACCCTGCACTGTATAATCTGGCAGCAACTGTCCCACACTTAAGAAGTGGCATGTACACTGAATTGCTAGAGTTAGTGACCACATTGAACTTAAGAAATTGACAGTAGGCACACTGTGCTTAAGAAGAGCCACCAACTCTAAATTGCTACTGGCAGCAACAGCCTTCATTGGAGAACACATAAATTTTAAATTGCTATAAATAGAAATCGCTTTCACCTAGAACTTATCTAAACGCTACATTTCTATTGGAAGTAGTCACCACTTTAGAACTTATCTAAACGCTACTTTTCTATTGGAAGTAGTCACCACTTTAGAACTTATCTAAACGCTACTTTTCTATTGGAAGTAGTCACCACTTTAGAACGTATCTAAACACTACATTTCTATTGGATGTAGTCACCACTTTAGAACTTATCTAAACGCTACTTTTCTATTGGAAGTAGTCACCCCTTTAGAACTTATCTAAACGCTACTTTTCTATTGGAAGTAGTCACCACTTTAGAACTTATCTAAACGCTACTTTTCTATTGGAAGTAGTCACCACTTTAGAACTTATCTAAACGCTACTTTTCTATTGGAAGTAGTCACCACTTTAGAACTTATCTAAACGCTACTTTTCTATTGGAAGTAGTCACCACTTTAGAACGTATCTAAACGCTGCTTTTCTATTGGTCGTAATCGTCTTCACTTATATAAATTGCTATTTACAGCAATAACCATCACTTAAGTACGCATGTAAGCTATGTTTCTATTGGCAGAAATCACCTTGTACTTAGACCTAGATATATAGCATTCATGAGACCTAGATATATAGTATTCATGACACCTAGATACATAGCATTCATGAGACCTAGATATATAGTATTCATGAGACCTCGATATATAGTATTCATGAGACCTCGATACATAGCATTCATGAGACCTAGATATATAGTATTCATGAGACCTAGATACATAGCATTCATTAGACCTAGATATATAGCATTCATGAGACCTAGATATATAGTATTCATGAGACCTAGATACATAGCATTCATGAGACCTAGATATATAGTATTCATGAGACCTAGATACATAGCATTCATGAGACCTAGATATATAGTATTCATGAGACCTAGATACATAGCATTCATGAGACCTAGATATATAGTATTCATGAGACCTCGATACATATCATTCATGAGACCTAGATATATAGTATTCATGAGACCTAGATACATAGCATTCATGAGACCTAGATATATAGCATTCATGAAGTACTAGTACAAGAGTTCCCTTGTAGAAACGTGTTCCGTACAAAAAATATTTAAGTTTCAATTATTTTAAAATTTACTTTATTGTTATTTTTATTGCTCAAGAGGTCAGGTGTGACTGAGTGCATGTAGAGCAACACAGAGAGAACAAACGATATTTGGCCTGTGTTATTTCTAAAACATAAAAAGTCTTTTTATTTGAATCAAACGCAAAGTTTTCTTTAAAGTCATTCGCACGTATGTGCGCACACACGCACGCACATATATACACACATTAAAAACAAACACTCTCTTTTGGCGTAGAGATGTTTGGAAACACATACACATACGCACAGACACATACACTGAAAACAACACCCTTCTTTTGGCATAGCGATATTTGGAAACGCACACACACACACTCTCTGAAAACTACTCTCTTTTGGCGTAGAGATGTTTGGAAACAGCCAGCAGATTCTGCGCTACCGCGAGAGCCAGTCGGCGACACACGTCGCATTTAAACAGCAATGTCGTCGAGCGCCCTGTTCTGCAGTGAGCGTGGAGCCTGAGATAAGTGGAGCCTGAGATAAGTGGAGCATGGGAATGTGTTGGCGATCGGTTTTATCGGCTTCGACTTCAAAATTAGAACTGGTTCCTCCCTTTCGGATCAAACGATCACTCACCGGTAAGTACGTTCTTTGCTTATTGTGTGCAGCCCGCTGTTTACCGCCAGTTACAGTTCACTTCACGGTTCGATCGACACTGGTTATTCAAGACTTGATGCGCGCGAGTTTTCCTGGTTCGTAGAGGATTTATTTCGAGTCAATGATGAGGTGTGCGGATTTGTGGGTCATCATTGCGTGGATGAGAAATGAACCCTCGCTAAATGATCGGTTCGAAGCCTAAAATCAAAATAATCAATCTTCTAAAACCTATCTAAAAATATATATTTCCTTCTTGCTTCATCTTCAACCCTTATAGCAAGTGTACAATTTTGTGTCTAAAAGGGGGATAACTATAGCTAGCATCCGGTTTTCAGTTGTTATTTGGAGGCCAATCCTTTTAATTTAATTTTTTTAAGAAAGAAAGAAATATAATCACATATCTTAAGAGAGGGCGGGTAACTCTTGAAAAGCTGAAAGAAATACATAGAAAGAGTATTCCGACTTCAAATTGTTTCGACCAGCGGCAAGCAGTCAGTACTGATACGTAAAGTAGTCAGCCATTCTGTTAATCGTGATACTTATAACAGCCAGTCTTTTAATCAATATTTAAGCAGTCAGTACTGATACGTAAAGTAGTCAGCCATTCTGTTAATCGTGATACTTATAACAGCCAGTCTTTTAATCAATATTTAAGCAGTTAGTACTGATGCTGCAAGCAGACAGTTATTCTTATACTACTAAGTACTCACTACCAATACATCAACCACAGTCGTACTGGTACTAAGTACTCACTACCGATACACCAACCACAGTCGTACTGGTACTAAGTACTCACTACCAATACATCAAACACAGTCGTACTGGTACTAAGTACTCACTACCAATACATCAAACACAGTCGTACTGGTACTAAGTACTCACTACCAATACATCAAACACAGTCGTACTGGTACTAAGTACTCACTACCAATACATCAAACACAGTCGTACTGGTACTAAGTACTCACTACCAATACATCAAACACAGTCGTACTGGTACTAAGTACTCACTACCAATACATCAAACACAGTCGCACTGGTACTAAGTACTCACTACCAATACATCAAACACAGTCATACTGATACTAAGTAGCCACTACCTAGACATCAACAATAACATTCTGATATTGATTGATACACAAAGAAGACAACCAGTACTGATACTAAGTAGCCACTACCTAGACATCAACAATAACATTCTGATATTGATTGATACACAAGAAGACAACCAGTACTGATACGCAAACGGTCCGTCAACAATGTGATTTAGATTTCAAACACAATGCGGAACAAATATTTGTGAAGGTCAAATATACAATTAATTTTTGTTTTTATGGCTATCGTATATTGTGAAAGTCATACATACAATTATTTATATGGCTATAGTATATTGTGAAGGTCATATATATACAATTATTTATATGGCTATCGTATATTGTGTTAACTTATATAATTAATTCAAAACATTGGCATCTAAAATTGGCAGAGTCATTGCTTATTCCATGCATTTGATAACTTTATACAAATTTGTCGTTATTAAAATGGTGTTATAAAACAGAATGGGTTTCACAATTCCTGCTAGATGAAAAATAAACTTATTTGACGTTTGACGTCAAACGTCAGCTTCCTTAAGTAGAAAAGGTTTTCATTACCGTACTCTCCACGCTAAGCATTCGAACTATACTATATTACTATCTACAGTAAAAGGACTAGAATTGATTGCCATACTTCCCACGCTAAGCATTCAAACTACAATATATTACTATCTACAGTAAAAGGACTAGAATTGATTGCCATACTTCACACGCTATGCATTCTAGACTATATTATATTACTTTCCCTATTAAAATGACTAAAATGTGTTACCATATTTCCCACGATAAGAGGTTAAGTTATATACCGTATTTCACACACTAACAGAATTATAGCATATTTAAGAAATATCATTCCATATTTATGAAACAGCACATAATAGATTACAATACCATCCTCCTGTATTAATCTGGCTTCCAGTGTTGACGTGGTATACCTAGAGAGCTGTAGGGCACTGACTGTGCCGATTTTATCTCTTGAGAATTATCTCCTCCTTACACGTTGATATGATTAACTCACGGTGCCGATTTTATCTCTTAAGAGTTATCTCCTCCTTACACGGTTATTTTAGCTAAGCATTCCACCATGTTTCTTTCTATAAATAGCTCGCTTGACCCCTGTGAACTAATTACCAGCAGTTAATGAGAAAGCAATTTCCAGTACGTTACACGACACCTTTCCGGTTAGTAATAAATGGAATATAGATTGGATAATAAATAACAATCAATTTAATAACTCCTTGCTCTAGCTGTCATATAGAAGACTGGCATAGATCATAACATATAAAGTATTAATGGTAATAAGTCAAAGCAAAAGTTAGAAATGACAAAGTAATGAAGCAGAAGGTTCGGATTTTCCCTGCGTTGTAACAGTCCCGTGAGCCACCTTTACCGGGTAATTTCATTATCACTGACAGTCCTTTCAGTGACCGAATACGTAAAGCTTTCTTTCTTGACTTTACTACTCAACAAGGAGCTATTCCCACTTCATGTGAAGTACATGGAGCTCGTGGCACTTGTTGCCTCAGCATGCATAGTCACGTGATCAGTGACGTACTAGAATGCCTGTAGATCCTGGATCTGCGCTGTCCAGTTATATACAACAACAAGCAAACGAAAACCAAAAGTGTTTTAATTTCTTATCTGCGGACGAATTTACTGCCAAGGATGCTTTCTTTAAGACGTTCCTTTATATTTGGCAAATTTCTCCTTTATTCCATTACTAATGAGGGTAAAATTTTAAGGTTTTTTTTAAAGCCTCCTTTTTTTATAATAAGCCCTTGGCACACTGCCGATAGGATAATCCTGCTTCGCGTGCGGTCTGTGAATTGCAACATCATGAAAACATTGTCTGCTTCCTTTCTCTACTCCTCCTTCCACAAAACTCAACGAGTATCTTTCGTTGTTTGCAGTTTTTTCTCTCTCCCTCCTTCCCTCTCACTCTTTCTTCACCCCCCCTTCTGTAAACTGAAACTTGATTCTTCCAACAGAAAATTTTAACTGTAAAATCAATATTTCTTCTTTATTTCATTGCTATTCAGTATCATATTTTAAGATTTTTTACTTTCTCCTTATTTATCATAAGCCCTTGGCACATTGCCTGTAGTGCCAATAGGATAATCCAGCCTTGCGTGTGCTCTCTGAAATGCAACATCATGAAAACATCGTTAAGTTATAGTAATTTGTACAACGTTAAGTTATAGTAATTTGTACAACGTTATGTTATAGTAATTTGTACAACGTTATGTTACAGTAATTTGTACAAAGTTAAGTTATAGTAATTTGTACAACGTTATGTTATAGTAATTTGTACAACGTTATGTCACAGTAATTTGTACAACGTTATGTTACAGTAATTTGTACAACGTTATGTATAGTAATTTGTACAACGTTAAGTTATAGTAATTTGTACAACGTTATGTTATAGTAATTTGTACATCGTTAAGTTATAGTAATTTGTACAACGTTATGTATAGTAATTTGTACAACGTTCACTCCACTCAACATATTAATCGGCAGAGCTAAAGTTATCCGTAAACAGCCAATATAATTATTGTTTATGGTGTGAAGTTCATTAGCCCATATGTCAAGAACGCTCCTAAACTACAAGGCCAGGTTGCATAATGGTCAGAGATGTGACCTGGCGACCAAAACAGGTGCAGAAGACTTCACTTTTGGTTACATCCACTTAGTACACAGAGGTCAAGGATAAAAAATAAAAACATCATTACCGTACAAGCAGGAGCAACATCTATGTTTTAGCGACATCTACTTTTAGCGATACGACCGATGTCATCATGTTTTAGCGACATGACATCTACTTTTAGCGATACGACCGATGTCATCATGTTTTAGCGACATGACATCTACTTTTAGCGATACGACCGATGTCATCATGTTTTAGCGACATGACATCTACTTTTAGCGATACGACCGATGTCATCATGTTCAACAGGTTAACTAACGTTAAATATTCTGCCTGGTAATGGTCATTGGTTATGTCCCTTTGCTCCAAGCTGCATTAAGCGCATTCGCTCTTTGTTGACCTTGAAAAGATTGCTACCTATTTCTGAAATTAAAACTTTATTTTATTTTTTCTTACCAAAGGGAATAAAGAAATTCATGATTATTATTTTTTTTTACCAAAGGGAATAAAGAAATTCATGATTATTATTTTTTCTTTTGTCAAAGGATTCGGAGAAATAGTAATATGTTGAATTTTGAAATACGCATTTTTCGTAATGTAATTGTTTTTGTTGTCTCACATGTCAACGACTATGTTTACACTCGATGTCCATTAGGGGATGAGTTATCTGTTGTTGTCCGTTACCAAGACACCGGAATTAGTGTTCTGTTTCAAACCCTCTTGTGTCTGTACCGCCACCCACTCCAAATAGCTAGCTACTCTAGAACCCATCCACCCCAGTCACTGCAGACCTTGTGTTAAATTACATTAAACCTTTGTTAGTGTTTCTAGCACTTTACATCCGCTCATCCGCACCATATCTCAACTGGCAGTAACCAAGTAAACTTTTTCCAAGTAGGCAGTTTTTTTTTTCTTTTTACCTGGCTTACTCGTTGACCTATTTACGATGGCTGTTGGGGACACATGTTAACCCTTTATCGCTACCTTCTGAAAGTGTCTTCTGTTCTCTTATGCATTTGCACTAGCTTTCTTTGTTCAAGAGGCCCCCCTCCCCCAAAGGAAAAAAAAGCCCTTTTATCGACTGACAACATTAAACACAACAAATGGCCTTGTTAACATTAGCTAATTTTTTTTTTTTGTCGCTCACGTTATCGACTGATCGCATTAAACATAGCAATGACATTGTTATTGTTACAGAAATAATCTTTTGTCACTCACATTATCGACTGATAGTATTAAACATAACAGTGATATTGTTATCATAACAAAAATCATCTTTTGTTTTTCATATTCTGGACTGACCACATTAAATACAATTGCATTGTTATTGTTACAGAAATAATCTGTCGTCGCTCACATTATCAAGTGACCATAATAAACTCAACAATGACATTGTTATCGTTGCATAAATAATCTTCTGACTCTTACACGTCATGGACCGATCCCTACGTAACAGATCTGTCTTGGCATAACGACGCTCCATGTACTAGATTTTTAACGTGACTAGAAACGCTTTACGAATCATATATGTGTATCTGATGTGTGTATAGCGACTATTACAAACCAAGATCTGTTACGTGAGTAGCAACGCTTTACAAATCATGCATAAGAGATCTGGTATGTGTACACGAAGTTTTCAAACTATGTTTAACAGATCTAGCGTGTGTAGAGCAATGTACGTTCTACAAACTATGTTTAACAGATCTAGCGTGTGTAGAGAAATGTACGTGTGTAGTAACGCTCTACAAATCCATGTGCAGCAATCTTCACCTGGGTAGCAACATTTTACAAATACTGTGTAAAGGTCTGTCATGCCTGTAAGCAACGCTCTGCAAACTATGTTTAAAGATTTGTCATGTCTGTAAG
Source organism: Sinotaia quadrata (assembly GCA_028829895.1). Classification (NCBI taxonomy): domain Eukaryota; kingdom Metazoa; phylum Mollusca; class Gastropoda; order Architaenioglossa; family Viviparidae; genus Sinotaia; species Sinotaia quadrata. The sequence continues at coordinate 3,424,250 of CM054181.1, read as the reverse complement.
CAACGCTTTGCAAACTATGTAGAAAGATTTGTCACGTCTGTAAGCAACGCTCTGCAAACTATGTTTAAAGATTTGTCATGTCTGTAAGCAACGCTCTGCAAACTATGTACGAAAGATTTGTCACGTCTTCTGTCATATATGTAGGAACACTTTATGAACTATGTCTTGTCATGTATATAGGAAGGTTTTACAACCAATCATAAATAACGCTTTATCAACAACTCGACAAACCAGGTGTAATCAGACAACCAGCGTATTTAGGAGTATTCTGCACGGTGTGTAGTGTTTATACCTGCGTGTTTTGCAGATTATGGATCATTCGTGTTGCCATATATTTGACAATATTCTACTCTACATATGTGTAAGTCAATACACATAAAACTTTATAAAACTGCAAGAGCAAATTCTGTAGAAAAAAGTGTCTGTGAGTTTTGTCAAGAGAAATGTGTACGTGAAAAATGAAGAAAAAAACATTACAAATTAAAAAAAAAAGTTCTTAGGGCATTAGACCATAAAAGATGTCTTCAGATCTCCAGTGCTTACAGCTTCATGTCACTCCTCTTTATGGTTCGATGGAGTTCGAACACAACCCTATGCGACCATGCAGAATTACTCTATCAAGTGTAGGAATGTAATTTGTTAAGGACATTTCCTGGCCAGCCGAACCTCGCCTTCGTTAAAATTTCACAGCGCGGTTGGTTTCGATCTATTTCTGCCCTCTTTGGGTGACATGTTTCCAGTTTGTAAAGTTTTCGGTACAAATGAATCATTGTCAAGTGTGCTCTTTGCTCGGGGAAAGGTTTCGTACCAACACCCTTGCCGAGCACGGAGGCAACCAGCCAGAAGAGGGGCGACCGAGTTCCCCCTCCCCTCTCCCTGCCGAAAATATTCATGAAAGCTTCATGACGTGTCTTCTTTGTGTGAAATAAAGTAATGCCTTCTTTGTGTGAAATAAAGTAATGCCTTCTTTGTGTGTGAAATAAAGTAACTGTAGAAGTTGTCGAGTCCTCGGGTGATAAAATGAAAATATTTGGAATTATTGTGTCTTCTTATTACCAAAATGAAACCCGAAGTGTCACGTATTCTTATTGAAGAAATAATAATCACAGAAGGTTTTGTGTCTCCTGATTGCAAGAATTTACCCAAAGTTGAACCAAATCAGGGCAAAAATTACTAATGCAGTTATATGCATTGAACATTATTGCTTCAAAAATACTATCACAATGTCGTAGCAGCAAAATAACCACCATTTGTGGACTACATTAATTAATTAATCAGTAAACAGGAAAATAACCATCAGTGTGGACTACATAATTAATTAATCAGTAAACAGCAAAATAACCATCATTGTAGACTATATAATTAATTAATCAGTAAACAGCAAAATAACCATCAGTGTGGACTACATAATTAATTAATCAGTAAACAGCAAAATAACCATCATTGTGGACTACATTAATTAATCAGTAAACAGCAAGATAACCATCATTGTGGACTACATTAATTAATCAGTAAACAGCAAAATAACCATCATTGTGGACTACATTAATTAATCAGTAAACAGCAAGATAACCATCATTGTAGACTATATAATTAATTAATCAGTAAACAGCAAGATAACCATCATTGTGGACTACATAATTAATTAATCAGTAAACAGCAAGATAACCATCATTGTGGACTACATAATTAATTAAAAAGATCGGATGGTTGACTGTACGAGAACAAATATATGTTATCCCGGCCTAATTAATTATGTTGCTTACTGCTTAATTAATTATGTTACCTGCCGCCTAATTAATTATGTTGTCCCCTCCTAATTAATTATGTTTCCAACTGCTTAATTAATTATGTTTTCCATTGCAAAATTAATTGTATTATCCACTGCTTAACAAATTATGTTATCTACAGCCTAATTAGCTAGATTGTGTACTGCTTAATTAATATGGCCTAATTAATTAGTTTATCCACTCCCTAATTAAATATGTTGTCTACTGCCTAATTAAATATGTTGTCCACTGCCTAATTAATTCTGTTGTCCATGCTTAATTATGTCATCAGTGCTTAATTCATTACGTCTTCTGTTTAATTAATTATGCTTCCATGTTCAATTAATTCTGTTGTCCACTGTTTAATTAAATACTTTCTCCAATGCCTCATTAATTGTGTTGTCCACTGATTAATCATATTGTCCACTGCCTAATTAATTATGTTGTCGTGGACTGTTTACAATAACTAGGGGCGACTGACTTTTAAAATTCCTTCAATACATTATTTCCTCTTGGTTTTAATCTCAACATTAGATATAATATCTATCACGGTGTGCCAACATTTAAATCATTAATGACGTCATCTGTTAATAAGAGTATATTAACTATAGCACATAATCCTTTTTGCGTGTTTATTTTTGTTTCCTTAATGACGTCATCTTTTAATAATAGTATGTTAATTATAGCATATAATCCTTTTTGCGTGCGTGTATTTTTGTTTCCCTTAATGACGTCATCTTTTAGTAAGAGTATGTTAATTATAGCACATAATCCTTTTTGCGTGTGCGCATTTTTATTTCCTTAATGACGTCATCAGTTAGTAAGAGTAAACATAATCCTGTTTGCGTGTGTGCGTTTTGTTTCCTTTCCAGCAGAAGTATGACGCGTGCGAAAGGTTTGAAAGAAAAGCAAATTGAAGCCGAAGTGAAATCACATGTCTTGTTGGGCAGCAGAACTGGATATAATTCAAGGTCAAATTGTCTGCGACATTCGAGTCCTCTTTGAGTACTAATAATGTTTTCTAAAGTCTTTTAATTATTGATCGAACATATATTGATAGTTTTATTAAACTAGTTATTGCTGGCTTTTGTGTAAGGTTCGTGTACCGATGACAGTTTAAAGTTAGCTGTAAAAGAGTCTTGTAAAGATCTTTCTATAATTGAAACAAGGTTAGAAGTTGACAGTTAAATCTAGCGCAATAGTTCATATATGTACTATACGTAACCATAGGTGACAAATGTATTATGTCAAACTATAGTTTCTTCCAGATGTATTTGTCCGGCAACCGTTGACAGAAATGTCTACTGCTAACAGATGTGTTATGTCCAGCGGCTGTTGACAGATATGTCTAGCTACAGCTAACAGATGTGTTATGTCCAGCGACCGTTGACAGATATGTCTAGCTACAGTTAACAGATGTGTTATGTCCAGCGACCGTTGACAGATATGTCTAGCTACAGTTTGCAAAGATATTAAGTCTAGAAACAGTTGACAAATGTGTAACTAAATACAACATATCTGTCAAGTGTTGCTGAACAAATAATACATTGGTACCTGTCAGCGGTTGCTGACATAATAAATTGACAGATATGTTGTATTTAGTTACAATTGACAGATATGTTGTATTTAGTTACAGTTGACAGATATGTTGTATTTAGTTACAATTGACAGATATGTTGTATTTAGTTACAGTTGACAGATATGTTGTATTTAGTTACAATTGACAGATATGGTGTATTTAGTTACAATTGACAGATGTGCTATGTCTCGCTACTGTTGATTTATGTGTCTGTCTAACTACAATTGATAATGGAATTATGTCTAGCTATAGAATTGTTATTGTCACACACACACACACACACACACACACACACGCGCGCGCGCGCGCGCACGCAATTAAGCACGCGAAAATAGTTTCAAATGCATTGTACTTAAAGTACTGAAAATTCCAAATGCAGTTCATTTGACTTTCTCCCGCCATATTCCAGCCTGCCTTGAAAGCGATTAGAGCAAAGTGTACGACAGTCCTTGACGTGCGTGTGTGTCTGTAGAGTCAGGGCTCTGTAAATATCCAGACGCAGTGGGAGACAACATCAAACAGAACAAGAAGCACCACTTCTAGGCGACCGCATTACAACATCAGTGTGCTGAGCGATGCAGTCTAAAGAAAAAGAAGGAAAAAAAAATGGCTTCACATATTGAAGTTGTCTCTCAGTAGCGTATCGATTCGCGAAAAGTCAACTCCTACTGAAGGAGAACCTCGCAGTAAATCTGGCATGCGAGGAACCCGACCCTCATCGTATGCCCAGAGACCAGACCCGGCCATTTCCTCGACTAACCCTTGTCCTTGTGTCCAAAATACTTTTAATGTGATTTAGATTGAAGTCAGATTGAAGTCATATGGAAGTCATATTGACTTGTGTTAGGAAAACATAAGAATGTTTTCAGTTTTACCTTTTCGCTCGCGTTCCCTAAGTCTATTTATAAAACAACAACAAAACAGCACACACGCACACAAGGGTGCATACAAACACACACTAACAAGAAATTGAAAACTGTATTTCCTTTCGAAGAATCAAGACCTGAATAGAATCAGGTGGAAACAAGCTATTTATTTTATAAATTGAAAACAATCAAACTACAACAAACTATGGCATGAAATGCTGGAAAAAAGAATATTTGTGTTTTGCTGGCATGTGCTTGGATTTTGCATTAAGAAATTACTTTGATCATTCCAACAGAATCAAAGGGGATCAGTCAACGAGTGTCTGATTCTCGTCATAGCCGTGAATTAACAGGTCACGCAAGAGACCGCTCGCCAATTACCTCCTCTTTGCGGAAATAACGAAACATCTTACGTCATTAGACGAGCTTGAGGGATTTGTTGATTGTCACGTGGCAGTCTTTTTTTTTCCCCAACTGGAACAATTAATTTTTTAGTTAAATTCGGCACGAACGAAATAAAACACCGTTTAGATTTTTAAAGTTTATTTCTAAACCAACAGAAATCTTAGGTACAGTAATCACGACTCATGTAAAATGCGATAAAGCTAGTTGAATGTTTTCTTTTGTCTCATCATTTCTGACTAATAAGGTAAAGAGTAAACAGATTTAATGACGTAAGCATAAACAAATTCGTAGGACGTAACCAACTACAATATTAGCCTACGTTGTAGCAATGTAACCAGGTCAGTAGTCGATTCTCTATTAACTCTTGCAAATAGACCTACCGTTGTAGCAATCTAACCTGGTCAGTAGTCGATTCTCTATTAACTCTTGCAATATTGACCTACGTTGTAGCAATGTAACCAGGTCAATAGTCGATTCTCTATTAACTCTTGCAATGCAGATCTGTCGTCACGAGACGTACATGCATAATGAGTTGAAATGAAGGCTAACCTTTAGGAACTAGTCACTTTAAATGTAAAAGTTATATATAAGTAGATAATAAGTAAAAATGTACGCTTGCTCTTTAGAAACTGAAGTAGTTAAATAGGTCAATTATTTATTAGCCTAACTAATGAACTATAATTCATTCTTTTTTTAAGAGACACTTAAAATATAAGCGTACTCCTTAGAAATCAAAGTAGTGAAAATATGTATATACTATTTCGAGACCTAACAACACAATATACAAGTCAACTATTTAGTAATATTACAAGTTAATATGTGAAGAACTACCCATTATCCTAACAAGTGAAACTTAGATAAAATAGTTAACAATTTAACGAGTCTAATTTAGGTCATTATCCTAACAAAACTTAGATAAAATAGTTAACAATTTAACGAGTCTAATTTAGGTCACTATCCTAACAAAACTTAGATAAAACAGTTAACAATTTAACGAGTCAAATTTAGGTCACTATCCTAACAAAACTTAGATAAAACAGTTAACAATTTAACGAGTCAAATTTAGGTCACTATCCTAACAAAACTTAGATAAAATAGTTAACAATTTAACGAGTCAAATTTAGGTCACTATCTCGAAAGTTAATTTATTAAAATGCAGATTAACTATCTAGTGGTCAATTTAGTTACAGTATTGACGACGTCACGTGTGACGTGACCAGGAAACAGAACAAATATACGTCATGTTCATAGAGACCTAGTCAGTTAAAAGAGTGGTCAAATGTTTAGTGACTAAATCAGTTAAACAGCCAAGTGTCTAATGATCTAACCAGTAAATATAGGTCTAGTAAAATCAGTTCAAATATAGTTATGTTTAGTGACTAAATCAATTAAACAGCCAAGTGTCTAATGATCTAACCAGTAAATATAGGTCTAGTAAAATCAGTTCAAATATAGATCAGATATTCTAGTGGTTTAAAAGGTTGAAATATTGCTCAAATAATTAGCAGCTAAATCACTTAAACTATAGCCACGTGTCTAGTAATCTAACCAGCATACATGGGTCTAGTGTGCACTGATCTAACCAGTAAATATGGGTCAAGTATGCAGTGATCTAAAAAGGTCAAATATAGGTCAAGTATATAGTGACCTATTATAGTTCCTCTTTCCAGTTACCTATCCAGAGAAACGGTAGGCCAACTATTCGGAGACCTCACTAATTAGTTACATTGTAGGTCTGCACTTTTCTGACCATCTTAACTACAATGCACGAAAGCTCTCAGATTACCATAAAATCCACGAAAGTTTTGTTCGTTCAAATAAGATTACCATAACTAAAATCCACGAAAAGTTTTGTTTGTTCAAATAAGATCACTATCATAACTAAAATCCACGAAAGTTTTGTTCGTTCAAATAAGATTACCATAACTAAAAATTCACGAAAGTTTTGTTCGTTCAAATAAGATTACCATAACTAAAATCCACGAAGGCTATGTTCGTTCAAATAAGATCACCATCATAAATCCACGAAAGTTTTGTTCATTCAAATAAGATTACCATAACCAAAATCCACGAAAGTTATGTTCGTTCAAATAAGATTACCATAACTAAAATCCACGAAAGTTATGTTCGTTCAAATAAGATTACCATAACCAAAATCCACGAAAGTTATGTTCGTTCAAATAAGATTACCATAACCAAAATCCACGAAAGTTATGTTCGTTCAAATAAGATTACCATAACTAAAATCCACGAAGGCTATGTTCGATCAAATAAGACGAGCATCGTGGCAGGACACTGTGTACCTCTTACTTTAGTACTTAATGTTTTTTAAAAAAATGTTGCTCTCAGATTGCTTGCTGTGCCATCGTGATTAAAAGTAATCACCTCCCACCCCAATCCCCCATTCCCGGGGAATGTGCTGCACTTGTAATTTCAGACAAACCATCTAGCTCTTGGTGATATCTGGTGATTTTAGACACTTTTTTATTGTTGATAATTAATGAATTTAGATAAATAATATTTTTTGTTTGTGATAACTAATAATGTTAGAGTCTGTGATAACTAGTGATTAGACAAAAATCGTTCTACTGCTGGTAGCAGATAATTAGACACAAATCACCCTTGTTTATTTGAATAAGTGCGTCTCTACCTTTGGCGATCACTGGTGACAAATCAACCTTACTTTTGTTATACCGGTTGAGTTTAGACAAAGTTCTCTTACTGTTGGTGATAAATCCTAGTCTTAAACAAACCATCATTACTGTTGGTGATTACTGATGATTTTAGACAAAATTATTCTACTGTTTGTGACAACTGGTGATTTTAGATAGGTTATCCTGAATTTTGGTAAATGCTGACGATTTTAGACAAACAATTCTGACTTTTGGATATCAAGGTTGATTTTAGATAAATCATCTTTATTGTTAAGATAAGTGGTGATTTTAGATAAATCATCTTTATTGTTATGATAACTGGTGATTTTAGGCAAATCATCTTTATTGTTATGATAACTGGTGATTTTAGGCAAATCATCTTTATTGTTATGTGATAATTATTACGTCACATCTACTAATGGACGTGTGCAAATTTTGCAGATAAATAGCACTCAACACCAAATAAACAAAGGGGAAAAAACGAAAACGCTTGAAAGAAGAAAACTTTCTTTTCACAATGAAAGAACTAGTACTCAGGAGTTACCTCTCCTCCCGCTTTTTACTGATAATTCCTGTGCAATATGGGTACAGGGCCTTTGTGGTCAGTGGCTTCTCCATCCCTACACTGCGCAATGTGTGTACAGGGCCTTTGTGGTCAGTGGCTTCTCCATCCCTACACTGCGCAATGTGTGTACAGGACCTTTGTGGTCAGTGGCTTCTCCATCCCTACACTGCGCAATGTGTGTACAGGACCTTTGTGGTCAGTGGCTTCTCCATCCCTACACTGCGCAATGTGTGTACAGGACCTTTGTGGTCAGTGGCTTTTCCATCCCTATACTGTGCTGATACAGTTTGAGATGTAACAAGTTACTTCGTCTCTCACTCTCTCTTTGAAAGATTTGGAAACACATGTAGGGTGTAAACATTATCAGCTGACTGGAATTTTACCGGGTCAGCACATGTGTTTCATCGTTTTGACTGGCTTCCTGACATCATAGGACTATAAAGTGTTCAGAACCGGAGAATTTTCCAGAATCAGTACCTGGGTATCTATGAAAAGACAAGTTGTTACTAGTGCAAAAGAAGATGGATTAATTAAAGTGTTAATTATAACACCGTGAGGTCACGACAAGTTCTGTCTATTCTTTCACTGTTGAAACTTTAAACTTATTTACTAGTATGCAACAAAGCACTACTTGTCCGTTTAACGTGTCTGTACAGTAATAATTGTTTTAGCATCTTTAAGCAGCAGTTACTAGTTTTAATCTACCCTTTTGTGACCCGAGAAATGTCACCACGTCATTGATGAGATTCTTCTGTTCATTTTGTAACTTGTTATCCATGAAATGTCATCACGTCATTGATGAGATTCTTCTGTTCATTTTGTAACTTGTTATCCATGAAATGTCATCACGTCATTGATGAGATTATTCTGTTCATTTTGTAACTTGTTTGCCTCTGCCATGACATGATCTAGACTGACTGTAGGCTAGCCTATACGTGTCTATCAATCAGCCTGGTGTGTGGTCAAACCATGTTGTTTTGTGACTGTATACAGTTAGAGTGAGCAGGGCACATGAGACGAACATGTTTAGTTGTATTCACCCACAAGTATACCGCGCTACCGTCTTGCTATAAAGCAGATAGAGGGCAATACAGGCAAGCTACTTTCATTGCAAGAGCTACATTTAGAGAAAATAAGGGCTACATTTAGAGAAAATAAGAATCATACTATGCTTGGAAATTAAACATACTTTTATTTTACAAATAAACCTTATTGTTATTTAAATGACATCATCATAGAATTTAGAATAAAAATGTAAAATTCCAAATCAAATGCATTAAATGGTTGTGAAATGCCAATCTGTCTCCACTCCGTAGCACAATTCCACCAAATCAGGAATGTTTCCCTAGCAGCAGAGTATTCTAAGGACTTCTATAATGCTTTGGGGAGTCAAGGCCTCGTCACAGTTAACAGTTTGATTATGTCCGGAAATTTTCAAGAAATTTCTGTAAGTCACCATTCAAATCTAGTTCCTCCGACAGCTGGATCACGACCGAAGCCTTCTCTGCCGCGAAATTCCTGTAGGCGTCGCTGTCTGACTTCCGTCAAGTAGAACGTGCCTTGAAAATTCTGTAACATTTCCGCTTTTGATGCCGTCTTCAGTAGTAACTTGGCTGGTATATGTTATGGGGCTGATTGATACTAGATTGGCTGGTAGTCATGGGGCTGATTGATACTAGATTGGTAGTAGTCGTGGGGCTGATTGATACTAGGTTGGCTGGTAGTCATGGGGCTGATTGATACTAGATTGGCTGGTAGTCATGGGGCTGATTGATACTAGCTTGGCTGGTAGTCATGGGGCTGATTGATACTAGCTTGGCTGGTATAGGTCATGGCCTGAAGATTCTGTAGCGTCACCGAAGTTCAAGGACTATTATCTCCACTGCTATGTGATGTGAAACGTATCGTCCTTTCAATGAACTGTAACGTGCAAGTGTAGTAATGGATCACAGCACACTGTATGCAAGTGTAGTAATGGATCACAGCACACTGTATGCAAGTGTAGTAATGGATCACAGCACACTGTATGCAAGTGTAGTAATGGATCACAGCACACTGTATGCAAGTGTAGTAATGGATCACAGCACACTGTATGCAAGTGTAGTAATGGATCACAGCACACTGTATGCAAGTGTAGTAATGGATCACAGCACACTGTATGAAAGTGTAAGTGGATCACTGCACAGTGTATAAAAGTGTAAGTTGATCACTGCACAGTGTATGAAAGTGTAAGTGGATCACAGCACATTGTATGAAAGTGTAAGTGGATCACTGCACAGTTGCATACACGTGTGTTAAGGAAAGAAAAGTAGTTTCCTTCTTTAGATTGCAAATGCCTTCAGAAATTAAACGCCATCCTGCTGAAATACATAACACGACTTCCCACATAAAGACTTAACAAACACCCCGTAGAAATACTTAACAGACTTCCCGTAGAAAGGCTTGGTAAACACTCGGAGAAGTACTTAACAGACTTCCCACAGAAAGACTTTGCACAAGAGGTTAAATTTCTAATAAAAATAAATAAATGTTAAACACAAATTTTCGAAAATGTATATTTTAAGACAGGGGTCTCCAAACTACGGCCCTGTTTTAAGACCATACTAAATTTTAACAAATTCAGCGGTTCACCCGTTGGGGGCGGGTGGGCGCGGTTAAACACTGAATACACGTACTCGTTTTAACACCCGGAATAGTCGATCTTCACCCTGCACAGTATTCGCGGGATTTTTACCGGATAAAAGGGATCTGCCGCCGCTCAGCAACTTAATTTTGTGGTGATAAAGCTGGTTCCGTGATGATGCTGTCCGTATCTGGCCAGCCACGAGCCCCCCTCCCACGCCGCGGCAACACTCTCCAGCGGACTGTCAATCAGACAGAAAGCTGAGTAGGCGAAGGGCGATGTGAAGATAAAATGTCAAATGTCAATTTCTAACATTTCGCGTTCGACAGCAAACGACTGCCTGTTAAGGCACGTTTCGTCCCCCCATCCCCCCACACTAGAATTACACACATAAACACACACATGCGTACACACACACATATATATATGCTAGGGAATACGCAACTGTGCTTATGCACGCACGCACACACGCACGCATACACACGCACGCGTGCAAAGGTTTTTGCATACACGACCTGTAATAACATTGCAAAACGTTGCTTAGAGGTCTGCCTGGTGCGTGTCTTGCTGCGAACGTCTCTCGACGCCTTCTAATCAGTGTCAAATCTCATCATAATGGAGATAAGGGGGGGGGGGCTGGACTGACGACAGCGCGCTTCCGTGCGCACGCGTGCCCATGTGTATGTGAGAGAGAGAGAGAGAGAGAGAGAGAGAGAGAGAGAGACAAGGTGGTAAATAATAGCAAGAGACACGTGTACATAGGCGATAACAAGATTGGTAAAATATTGAACTGACGCTAATTCAGCGAAAATAATGTTATAACAGAGAGAGAGAGAGAGAGAGAGAGAGGACATACACCGGTATTTAAAAAAAGATTCGCTGACACCTCTTGCTTCAGAAAACAATAAGGAAGAGTTAGAGTGAAGTATTTAAAGTTCTTATAAAGATATGCTATTATATCTCTTACATTAAAGAACGGAATGCTACACACACACTCACTCATACAGTCACTCACACTCACACGCGCACACGCACACACAACACACACACAGACACAGACACACACACACACACACACACACACACACACACACACACACACACACACAGAGTACCTAATCCACTCGTGCGGAAATCTTGGAGATGACATCTCTTGCAGAATGCGACTCTTGGCACTCGATCTATCGGCGTGGAAGGAATCAGACTTTTAAAATTAAAAAAATAAACCTAAACAGTAAAATAATTTCTTTAACAGCATCCTGTATCAGACTGGCTCTTTAATGTTTTTCTACGAGAGGATTGTAAAATCTTTCTGCGGGAAGTCTGTGAAGTATTTCTACGGGGTGTTCGAAAGTCTACCTCTGAGGAGTCTGCAACGTATTTCTATGGAGTGTTTAATTAGTCTTTTGTTAAGTATTTCTATGGAGTGTTTAATTAGTCTTTGTGTTAAGTATTTCTATGAAGTGTTTAATTAGTCTTTGTGTTAAGTATTTCTATGGAGTGTTTAATTAGTCTTTGTGTTAAGTATTTCTATGGAGTGTTTAATTAGTCTTTGTGTTAAGTATTTCTATGGGGTGTTTAATTAGTCTTTTGTTAAGTATTTCTATGGAGTGTTTAATTAGTCTTTGTGTTAAGTATTTCTATGGAGTGTTTAATTAGTCTTTGTGTTAAGTATTTCTATGGAGTGTTTAATTAGTCTTTTGTTAAGTATTTCTATGGAGTGTTTAATTAGTCTTTGTGTTAAGTATTTCTATGGAGTGTTTAATTAGTCTTTTGTTAAGTATTTCTATGGAGTGTTTAATTAGTCTTTGTGTTAAGTATTTCTATGAAGTGTTTAATTAGTCTTTGTGTTAAGTATTTCTATGGAGTGTTTAATTAGTCTTTGTGTTAAGTATTTCTATGGAGTGTTTAATTAGTCTTTGTGTTAAGTATTTCTATGGGGTGTTTAATTAGTCTTTGTGTTAAGTATTTCTATGGAGTGTTTAATTAGTCTTTGTGTTAAGTATTTCTATGGGGTGTTTAATTAGTCTTTTGTTAAGTATTTCTATGGAGTGTTTAATTAGTCTTTGTGCTAAGTATTTCTATGGGGTGTTTAATTAGTCTTTGTGTTAAGTATTTCTATGGAGTGTTTAATTAGTCTTTTGTTAAGTATTTCTATGGAGTGTTTAATTAGTCTTTTGTTAAGTATTTCTATGGGGTGTTTGTTTTGTTTTTTTTTTTAAAAAAAAAATGTAAATCTCGGTGAGTGTTGTTGATTGGAGTTGAACCGAGTGATTGGAACTGTCAGCTGTTTGAGCACGTGCAACACGTGACTTTTTCTAAATAGAAATACGAAGGGCAGAAGGTCGTTTATCAGACTTGGCCTAGGGTTTAACCGCCAGGAATGACGGGACGGAAATGAAAAACGCCGAAAAGAGAACACGGCAGACAATATTTATAAAAATGTTAGTAATAACTATTTCTTTCAAACAACTCATACTTTGTGAATGGACGTTGGTCTTGGAGAGCAAATCAAATGTGACTTACATTCTCATTCATACGCATATACCCGTAGCAAACTGAGCAAAGTATAGAAGTGATGTGGGTGGATGTTGATTTCACTAAGAGCTGAGTCACCTCCCTGAAATGGACATATACCTGAACCATATGAACAATATTCTGAACAGCTCTGAAACACAGATATCAAAAGCAATAACTAGCTGCACCTATTTCTCGAATACGAATTTGTTTGTAGGATGCAAGAATGTATTTTAGTAGCATTCATATGGATTGTGCAAGTCTGTTTGTAGAATACAACGTGATCTTTGTAACAGTAAGATTTACTAAGGATTGTGAGGTGCAGTGGAGATTTTGTAACAGTAAGATTTACTAAGGATTGTGAGGTGCAGTGGAGATTTTGTAACAGTAAGATTTACTAAGGATTGTGAGGTGCAGTGGAGATTTTGTTACAGTAAGATTTACTAAGGATTGTGAGGTGCAGTGGAGATTTTGTAACAATAAGATTTACTAAGGATTGTGAGGTGCAGTGGAGATTTTGTTACAGTAAGATTTACTAAGGATTGTGAGGTGCAGTGGAGATTTTGTAACAATAAGATTTACTAAGGATTGTGAGGTGCAGTGGAGATTTTGTAACAGTATGTAGGGAGGAAACAGAGACTTTACAACAATAAGCAGGATGGGATTATAGGCCTAGGTATTTTTGTGGAATGCAATGGGGACATTGTAAAAAAAGTATGCAGGAAGGAAACAGAGACTATAATATAAATTCCTCTTGGTTTGTAGTTAGATCTCTTTTCTTTGTACAAATATAAATTCCTCTTGGTTTGTAGTTAGATTTCTTTTCTTTGTACAAATATAAATTCCTCTTGGTTTATTGTTAGACCTCTTTTATTTTTTCTCCGATACTAAGCCGTTGCAGGTTTCGCCAAACTCCCGAAACAAAGGATTAAACAAAAACAGTTATTTAGGCCATCCTTGCATTTGTCATTTATTTCTTAAGAAATTTGAGGTGTGTCATTTCAGAGCCTCAAAAGTAAATTGAAATGTCATCCTTACGTTTGTCATTTATTTCTTAAGAAATTTGAAGTGTGTCATTTCAGAGTCTCAAAAGTAAATTGAAATGTCATCGGGTTTGTGGGTGCAAAGAGTATGTTGGTTTACATTGTATTGCTGCCTCATTCCCCAAGCCAGCACTAGGCTCCCACAGACCTGCAAATTATTTTCTTTGAAGGAATTTAAAGATATTAAATACGTCATTTTGCTCATGGTATTCCACATTACCCAGCATGCTAAATAGAAAGGTCAGGGATATTAAGAAAGCACGCAGCATTGAATAAGCTCTTACCAGAAATGAAAGTGATTCCCTAGATAGACGACATTTCTGTAAGATGTTGTTTATATTCTTTATCTGCTTGACGTTTGATTTACGTCGGCAAGGAATACAACACCGCCCGTTTATTTTAGGGCGCCATTCTTGTATAATGAAAAAACATGGCCACACAAAGCTTGAAGCATCTACTGTCGTATTGCGAGTGGTCTTTTAGTCTTCGCACTCGAGGATGTCAAAGTTTTCATAATATTCTATGTCAGGCATTTAGAAGGTATGTATTGTTTAGTAACTTTCTCTAGGACTGATATTAACAAGTCACAAAGTCTTACCAGTTTTTGCTGTCTTTTCTGAAAGGCAGTTATAATGAAGTTTTCAAGTGCAAGTTTGAGTATTTCGAGAGTTCTTAACCATACACAGTCAATCTTTCAACGACAGAACAAGAGAAGGAATGACTCTCTCTTTCTCACTACCAACAGTTTACAGATCAAGATTATACTGAAAATGGCTCTGAATCAGTTTACAGATCAAGATTATACTGAAAATGGCTCTCAAAGTTCCAACAATGAATAGCATGTTAGTGGCAATTAAATCAACCGGCATAAATTGCATAATATTTCTATTGAACAAAATAACAAATTTTATATTAGAACTTAAACAGCACACAGGGTACACATGAAAATTAAAATACATTGTCACTAACTAAAAGAAAGACATAAAATTCACATTCTGTAGAGCTGCAAAGAAACATGAAAATTGAAAATTACAGTTTTAGACTTATATCTCTCTGTCTGTCTGTCTGTCCACCCATCCATCCACCCTTCGATTTTGTTTTTGTAAAGAAAATGTGAATGTGTGCTAATGCAGCTTTCTTGAACATGCAAAATGGGGATTTTTATTTTATTTTTCTTGAACATGCAATAGTTGGTGCAAAATGGGGATTTTTATTTTATTTTTCTTGAACATGCAATAGTTGGTGCAAAATGGGGATTTTTATTTTAGTTTGAGTAATTTGTGTAAGTTTAGTTTGAGTTGGCATATACAAAATGTGACAAATTTAGTTGGAATGGTTGTTGTGGTTTTGCTGGGAGATGGGCAAGATGTTAATTCTCCGCCACACCGGGCTATTTGTAAACGTCAGGCTAATTCCCCAAACAAACCTACTGGTTCCCCATACGCCTTAGAAAGATGTATGACAGATAATGTAAAATAAAAGAGTTGTAGTTCTAGAAGATAGATCACCCATCCCCCCCCCGATACAATCAGCCAGGAAAGTAAGTAAATGTCAGACTACAAAATATAACATATAAGTGAGTTACGCTAACAACAGTGATCTATATATCAACAGTAAATGTATTCAACAAGAAATAACATAAAACAGCATGGTTACACCAGCAATAGTTCAACAGTTACAATTAGAGTTTATATATATATATTTTTAAAAAATATATTTAAGGGCATAATCAAGACCACATGGTGTCATAAGAGAATGTTCATTGGAGTCCTAGGGCACTGTGGTAGTTATTTGATTCGTTCATATGAGTGAACTATAATGAGTTTATAAGAGAATACTGAGTGTTTCTGAGTGAACTCTAAAATGTTTTGATTTAAGTTTGAGTGAATTTGATTGCATCTTGACTGAAGCTGTGCAGTTGTGACTTAAGACTTGCAGTCTATGTCCCAGTGAAAATGTTCACAGTTGTGACTTTATAAGACGTGCAGTCTATGTCCCAATGCTCACAGTTGTGACTTTATAAGACGTGCAGTCTATGTCCCAATGAAAATGTTCACATGGTCCATTGAAGTGGTCTTTGGCCTGTGGGTCATATTACTCTGATGTTGCGTGTGGCTCAGTGCTCGTCAAACCAACACCATCTTGGCATCCAAGATAAAGTGCCAGTCAGCCAGTGAAATACACATGGACTAAGAATTTGTCCTCATGTGCTCTCTGACAGAACACTCTTATTTACATAAGCAAAATGTAACAAAATAAAAGATAGTTAATGTCAGGAGATAAACATGAGTATAATATTAGCTTAGCCAAGAAAAATCCACACACCTTTGGCAGTAATATATATAGAGGATGATTTCTTGCTGTGTTGATAACCGGTTATAAGGCTAGCAGTATGAGTATAATTTAACACTAGGAACCAAAAGACGTGTTCCCTCAATGGTCAGCTGCATTAGACTAATGATTTACAGGTGAGTTTCTGGTACATTCATTCACGGGGCTTAGCTCTGCTTTGATTGATTAATTTATTGAGTTGTCTGGAGCATTCCGGTACATTTCCAGTCTGGGAATAATGGTAAACGTTAATAGAAGGTAGGTTTATATATAGTCTGTTTTTAGGGGAGGGGTGGTGTGGGCATGTGTGGAAGTTTATGTGATAAGTAGTTTGTCTTTATGAGTGTGGACGAATA
The DNA here is from genome assembly GCA_028829895.1 of Sinotaia quadrata. Classification (NCBI taxonomy): domain Eukaryota; kingdom Metazoa; phylum Mollusca; class Gastropoda; order Architaenioglossa; family Viviparidae; genus Sinotaia; species Sinotaia quadrata. The sequence goes on along the minus strand of CM054181.1, from coordinate 3,407,542 downwards.
TGAACAGTTGTCTGTGTGTGGACGGTTACGTGACAAACAGTTGTCTGTGTGAGTGTGGACAAGTATTAACCGTTGTCTGAGTGTGTGGACAAGTATGAACAGTAACTGTTGTCTGTGGACAGTTACGTGACAAACAGTTGTGTGTGTGAGTGTGGACAAGTATGAACAGTTGTCTGTATGAGTGTGGACAAGTATGAACAGTTGTCTGTGTGAGTATGGACAAGTATGAACAGTTGTCTTTGTGAGTGTAGACGGTTACATGGCAAACAGTTGTCTGTGTGAGTGTGGGCGAGTATGAACAGTTGTCTTTGTGAGTGTAGACGGTTACATGACAAACAGTTGTCTGTGTGAGTGTAGACGGTTACATGACAAACAGTTGTCTGTGTGAGTGTGGGCGAGTATGAACAGTTGTCTTTGTGAGTGTAGACGGTTACATGACAAACAGTTGTCTGTGTGAGTGTAGACGGTTACATGACAAACAGTTGTCTTTGTGAGTGTAGACAGTTACATGACAAACAGTTGTCTGTATGAGTGTGGGCGAGTATGAACAGTTGTCTTTGTGAGTGTAGACGGTTACATGACATATAGTTGTCTGTGTGATCTGGAAGAAGGTTTATACGCTAAAACCGGAACCTCGTGACTTCTGGCACCTAAGAAAAGTTGAAGTAATGATAATAAATCGGACGACAGCATGATTGTCAATATTGATACGCGCGAGAGCAACAGGTGGTAAACGTGCCTTCTCTGGCGGCCTGATTAATTTCTAAAAATAACACTCCAATGCGATTAACTCAGCGGTGTCCGGGTAGGAAGGGAGGAGGGGATGTACATTTTTGCTTAAAGAACGTTCTAGTGAAGAGAATTATTGCTTTTTATAGTCTGGAATAGAAGTATTTCTTTTTAAAATCTAACAGGAGCGAAAAACTAAAAACATATTTAAAAAAATTTTCAAATACATCTTTAGGTCCCAAGTTAAAAGAATGAGTGTGGCTTTAGAACAGATTTTGATAGGCTAGACACAAAGGGAGACAACGATAGATACTTGGTCTTGGAAGGAGTCGTTTTGGGGTGGGTGTTGCGGGGTGAGGTGGGGGTCAGACAATTTAACGAAGTAAACGACCTAAGGAAGATAAATCAGTACTCGTCGGACCGTGACTATGCATAATAGGTAGTTTGAGCCAATTAACTACAAAGTAGTCTGGGATTGGAAGACAGTGGAAGGGGTGGTATATAAGGTTCTACAGCAATAACAGACACGGAAGAGCGAAAGCGGCGGAAGCCGGAAGCGCCCCCTTACATGACTAACTAACAGACACGGAGTGCCGCCTTTGTCGGCCAGACGTGAACGCAAAGGAAATTTGCCACTTTTCATCATCACCTTCACTCTTTTTTTCCACTTTCAACTCTACCAACAGCCGCACACCTTGTGCCAAGCAGTGAAATCGGCGGTAGCCGGAAACTATCATAATAAAAGAATAAGAAGGCAACAGACAATGTGACAAGATTGTGGTGTTCGGTGCCACTCTGTAGAGTGGGCGTGAACTAAAAACAGTTTGACGTGATTGGTTGCACACAAAACAAAAAAGGTAAAGTACAAAAGCATGCCTACGTCATTACATCTTTGACTGGGGAGATGTTCTTCCACACTTTTGTGAATACATCTATCTATTGTTCATTTCACTTGTGTCTAAGTCTTTGTGAATACATCTATCTATTGTTCATTTCACTTGTGTCTAAGTCTTTGTGAATACATCTATCCATTGTTCATTTCACTTGTGTCTAAGTCTTTGTGAATACATCTATCCATTGTTCATTTCACTTGTGTCTAAGTCTTTGTGAATACATCTATCCATTGTTCATTTCACTTGTGTCTAAGTCTTTGTGAATACATCTATCTATTGTTGGAAGAACCTTGGGGAATCATCAACACAGGACTGCCATATACTATACTACTCTGGCAGACATGATAAATATGAACACGTTGTCGGATTTCGTGTCCTCAAAGACATCGTGAACACTGTAATAAATTGTCGCCAGTATCCAGCAGGCTTATCATCATACTTTGAGGGCAACCACACTCAATATCAACATTGTGCAAACATTCTCCGACTACAGACCATGATGATGAAGAAATAGAAGACTTCTACGACCAACTGCAAGAAGTCCTGGACCAGACCACAAAGAAAGACATTCTTGTGGTGCAAGGAGACTGGAATGCTAAAATAGGAGAGGATGTTGTTGAGAAGTGGAAAGGCACAAGTGGACGCTACTGCAATACAGAGGCAAACGACAGAGGCTTGAGGCTCCTAGAATTTGCAAGCTCTAATGATCTGAAGCATTCAGAAGATGGACGTGGCAGAGCCTGAATGGAGAAGACCATAACCAGATTGATTATATCACGGTGAAGAGGCACTTCCATACCAGTGTAAACATTGCCAAGACAAGAAACTTCCTAGGAGCAGACATTGGAAGTGACCATGACTTAGTGATGATGACCCTCCAACTACATCTAAAGAAAGTCAAGCCCCACAAGAAGAGTAGAGCCCCACAAGAAACAAGTCCAACCTTGACAAGCTAAAATTATCCAAAGGTAGATTCTTCCTTTGTGCGTGAATACGAGTTGTAAAATGTTTATAATATTACATTATTCACAACAATACGAGTTGTAAAATGTTTATAACATTACATTATTCACAACAATAGTATGTACTACTCACTGACCTCACGAAACTCTTCCAACAATACTATGTACTACTCACCGATCTCACGAAACTCTACCCACAACAATACTATGTACTACTCACTGACCTCACGAAACTCTACCCACAACAATACTATGTGCTACTCACTGACCTCACGAAACTCTACCCACAACAATACTATGTGCTACTCACTGACCTCACGAAACTCTACCCACAACAATACTATGTGCTACTCACTGACCTCACGAAACTCTACCCACAACAATACTTTGCAATACGTACTTGCTTCTGGATACTATACCGACCTGTGGCCTGTCTCCACAATTAGTTATTTTTTTGTTTTTCCAAATAATAGGCTGTGGTCGGTAAGTGTCGTTGCCTGATTGTGTATCATTGGCCCTTTTTCTTCTCGGAATGCTGGAGCTAATTGTGGCAAATCTTTCTTGTGGCAGCGAATCCATTTTACACCAATAACCCTACGCACTACGCAAAGAACCTCCAGGAGAGCTTCTGCGAGAAAATCTGTGATTAGACACAGAGTTCTAAGAGAACATAATACCCCTCTCCCCACTGCTCGTCTGATAGATCATCTAGTTTTGCCTTGATTGACGTCCACTTTATCTTCCGATATATGTATGTTTTTTTTGTATGTATATGTGTATGTGTGCGACTCCACGTTTATGAAAAAATACTTGTTTGTTGTCTCATTTTATAAATATGATACTCACAAGGGTTGAGTCAATTATACAAATCCAACAAACAACGTTTCCCCGCAGGTCAATTTATACTTTTAAATTACCCTGGATTGCAATCTCTGTCTTTCTTTAATTTATAATTTTTCTTTTACAGACAGTAAGAATTCTTTTAAGATATCCTTATTAAAATCGCGTGCCATGGAACACTTTAAAGACAACTATAAATTATTATTATAATCGATGGATCGTTTAACTAAAAGCTTAAATGCCCTTTGTTTTAATTACCTCTTCTAACAGTTTGTTTCCATCTGTTTACTTCTCTGATCAGGGTTTAATGTCGGCAAGGTGCTCTCCCTTAGTCTATAGTCAGCTGTCGACGTCACCAACTCATGTGTTGTTTGTAGTGGTGTTTAATTTATTATTTTGTAAAACATTTTTTTTAGTGTTCTGTTTACAAGACAAATCATTTTCAAATTATAACTCATGTGTTGTTTGTAGTGATGTTTAATTTATTATTTTGTAAAACATTTTTTTTAAGTGTTTTGTTTACAAGACAAATCATTTTCAAATTATAACTCATGTGTTGTTTGTAGTGATGTTTAATTTATTATTTTGTAAAACATTTTTTTAAGTGTTCTGTTTACAAGACAAATCATTTTCAAATTTTCAGTGTGAACTCCCCCTTTTCGAAACAGATCGATTCAAGTACTTGATTGGATATGATTATCTGGACAAGGAGATATGTCTTGTGCTAATTCGAAACAGATCGATTTAAGTATTTGATTGAATATGATTATCTGGACAAAGAAATATGTTGTGCTATTTCGAAACAGATCGAGTTAAGTACCTGGTGGGATATGATTATATGGGCAAAGAGATATGTCTTGTGTTATTCGAAACAGATCGAGTTAAGTACCTAATGGGACATGATTATCTGCACACAGAGAATTGTCTTGTGCTATTGCCCTTATTATTACTGCTAGTGATAATGACATAATTATAACGCTAGTGATAATGACATAATTATAACGCTAGTGATAATGACATAATTATAACGCTAGTGATAATGACATAATTATAACGCTAGTGATAATGACATAATTATAACGCTAGTGATAATGATATAATTATAACGTTAACACGTTACATTTAATTTCTCTTTGTGTTTTGATAATTTTCTGCTTGAGCCTGTTTTTCAGTTAGTTCTTGTTCTCAAAGAAAACATCTAATTAATGTTATATTGAGGTCCTCCAGTTAATATTTTATCGAGCTTCTTCGGCTGCAGGAGAATCTCTGCTTAATTATAGGAATGGTCATGCTTCATAAAAGTATTTAATTCAATTTTTAATTCTTTAAGTATAAATATATTTCCGAATATTTAGATTGTTTTACAGTTCCAAGAAAATATATAACTATATATATACAACAGGATACCGCTAACTGCGCATATACGTCTGGTCTATAAACTGAAGATTTCCGGCAAGTATGACTCATGAATCTCTGAAGTGGAGATTAGGGATCTAGAGTCGAAATAGTACTTAAAGAGTACTTTAAGAGTACTTAAATAGTACTTAAAGAGTACTTTAAGAGTATTAATTTTATAATTAACATTTCAGGCTGAGGCGAGAACTTAGAATAACAATATCAAGCGCTTTGGTAATCATAGTCAGTAAACGCTTCTCCCATGAACAAAAAGAAATCAATAAGTCCCACATACCACATCCTACATCCCAAATCCCACAGCCCACAGCCTATAGTGAATACCCCACATCCCATCCACAGCCCATAGTCAATAGACCCCTGTTTCATATCTTGACATTTTATGGTCGAAGTCTCATATCTCAGCGTCCTATATCCATGTGTTCATAGTTTCCTTTCCATAGCCTTACATTCCGTAGCTCCACGTTACAGCCCCATGTCCAGTAGTCCAGTGTCCCACAATCATTCGCCTAGTGGCTCCACGTTACAGCCCCATGTCCAGTGGTCCAGTGTCCCATAGTCTTTCGCCTAGTGGCTCCACGTTACAGCCCCATGTCCAGTGGTCCAGTGTCCCATAATCTTTCGCCTAGTGGCTCCACGTTACAGCCCCATGTCCAGTGGTCCAGTGTCCCATAATCTTTCGCCTGGTGGCTGCACGTTCGATACCTTTATGCCTTATCACCAAATGTTCCATAGCCCATTGTCCTAAAACCCATGTTCTATAGCCCATTGTCCTAAAACCCATGTTCTATACCCGTACGCATCAAAACCAAAAAAACCCAAATGTTCCATAGCCCATTGTCCTAAAACCCATGTTCTATAGCCCACTGTCCTAAAACCCATGTTCTATACCCGTACGCATCAAAACCAAAAAAACCCCAATGTTCCATAGCCCATTGTCCTAAAACCCATGTTCTATACCCGTACGCATCAAAACCAAAAAAACCCAAATGTTCCATAGCCCAATCGTCCTAAAATCCCATTTTCTATATACAGCCTTGTGACCTGTGACCCCATGGTCCTCGACTACGGCTTTACACCCGCCGTAATAGATACTGAAGAATATGGCGAGGGCAATAATGTGCTATGGATTCCAGGAGTTGCAGGCTCTCCAAGGGCGCCATTTTCAGCATGATTTATGTTTATAGTGATTTCGAAAAAGACGTAACAGATTTCTTTCCTGTCTGCCAAATTTATTGCCTTCTCGCTAGTTGTATTTGTCTTGTTTAACGTGCGCACGTGTTTGTGCATTTGCATGTGTACGTGAGACAGTGCTCTGCAAGAGTGTTGCAAAAATAACATGCTTACAAGGCTTTCTTTAAAAAATGAAAAATGTGCTCGTGTGTGTGTGTGTGTGTGTGTGTGTGTGTGTGTGTGATGTGTGGTGTATGTGCTCGTGTGTGTGTGTGTGTGTGTGGTGTGTGGTGTATGTGTGAGTGTGTGTGTGTGAGTGTGTGTGTGTGTGTGTGTGTGTGTGTGTGTGGTGTGTGGTGTATGTGTGAGTGTGTGTGTGTGTATGAGTGTGTATGGTGTGTGTGTGGTGTGTGGTGTATGTGTGAGTGTGTGTGTGTGTGTGTGTGGTGTGTGGTGTATGTGTGAGTGTGTGTGTGTGTGTGGTGTGTGGTGTATGTGTGAGTGTGTGTGTGTGTGTGTGTGTGGTGTGTGGTGTATGAGTGTGTGTGTGTGTGGTGTGTGTGTGTGTGTGTGTGGTGTGTGTGTGTGTGTGTGTGTGTGTGTGTGTTGTGTGTATGTGTGTGAGTGTGTGGTGTGTGTGTGGTGTTTGTGTGTGTATGTGTGCGTGTCTGGTGTGTGTGTGTGTATGTGTGCGTGTGATGTTTTTTTTTTTATCGGTCTGCGAGTCCTGTGACCAAGGACTGACCGCTCTAGCAATTGCATACCTTTCAACGTTCTGACTCCCCACCCCACCACCATAGTCGTCGCCATCGTCGTCACCGTCGTAGTCATCATCATCATCATCATCAGCAGCAGCAGCAGCAGCAGCGGCATCTCCGCACTAATTCATATTCATTATTTTCATTATGATCATGAAACGATGATGACCACCACCACCACCACCATCATCATCAAATCAACTATCATCGCAGGTGCATCATTGTCATCGTATTAATTACTATTACGTCATTACTGTACTTTTTCTGCGTTTTCGTTGGCTGCTGCCTGTATTCCTGAGCATGAATCAATACATATATCTGACAGTACTTTACCATGAAAAAAGACTTGATATTTCTGGCGGACAGCTTACCAAAATGGCAGAACATTTAATTAATGGCTTTGCCGTGTTGGCATTTGTGTATTTCAAATAGCCAAGTAAAAACTATTTTCTATAATTACGTGTTTTACATTGTGAAACATATCTGTCCTCCTCCCAACTCTCCTCTTCCTTCTACACTCGCACACAAAGAGTCGAGCACTCTAGCTCTTGCATTGCAAAGGTTTCTGTACACAATTTAACCCTTGACTCCCAACTCCCCTCTTCCTTCTACACTCGCACACAAAGTCGAGCACTCTAGCTCTTGCATTGCAAAGATTTCTGTACACAATTTAACCCATAAGATGACTCCTAACTCAGATGAAAACATCCTGTAAAATAATATTTTATCTTTCACTAACTTTTTTATATGCCTGCTTGCAATTTGCAGGACTGATAAATTCAGCGTTATTTCCCTTTTAATGAAGAAGCGGTTTCTTATAACACAGTAGAATTACATTCCTTTCTCCCCCCCCCCCCAGATCTGATTTCGATTAATTTTGTTGAAATCTCCCCCTTCTCCCCTCAAAAACTTCTTCAAATTTAAAGATCAAAATTTCTTTGAAAAAATATCCCCCCACCCCCCGCTTATCACATTAATGTGACGTGAAAGTGAGAGTGAAAGTGAAGTGGATAAGTAAATTAACACTGAAGTCGGCTCAGAGTTACTGTACTTTGATCTGTTCCCCGAAAGGCTACAACACATTAAATTAATTTATTCCGAATCCGTTGGAAGTACTGCACTCCTGTACTATACACTAATATTCCGTCTCGTGATTTTCTGTGCGTGACGTTTCGTCTCGTGATTTCCTGTGCGTGACGTTTCGTCTCGTATTTCCTGACGTGTACCTGTGAGTGGAGTCGTGGTGTCCGAAGACGTCCGATGTAACTGTCATGGAGGTGAGCTTCAAAAGCACGCGAATACCTCGAAAGTTGACGTGACTGTAATGAGGTTACAACACTATCCAAGCCAAGAGCCATTCGGTTGTCATGGAAACGGCTCGCGTCAAAACAAATCTCCTTCTATTTCAGCTATGAAATTCTTAATACAGGTCAATGAAATAAGCAGAAAATATCAGCCCCATTTCATTCAGTATATTGCGTATCGATAACAACTAATAATGATCAATTTAATCACTAGTTACTGCTCTTACAACGCCTGATTTAACATCTTTGTACTTGTATTTTTAGCAACTTGTACAATGTGGAAGTTAATTACTGATATGTCTGTGATTACGTCAGAATACAACTACAAATACGTCATTCATCATCTTTAGAAGATAATTGTTAATGTGTTTGCCACGACCCGTAGAAGATAATTACTAATGTGCCCATTACCTTTAGATGATAATTACTGATATGTAAATCATCTGGCGAATAATTATTAGTGTGTCCGTCACTACTTGCAAAAGATACTTTCTTATGTGTCTGTCATCACTAGCAGGACATATTTATTGTTGTGGAGTCAGCATACGCAGAAGAAAATTAATTTCTCTGAACTAATCTTTTAGTTCATTTAGTGTCACTGAGTTGCTACGAAAAGCTCCCGTTGACTTCGGAAGTCGGGAATGTTAGAGTCCATCAAGGCAGGGTCGACTTCTGAAGTATGCAAACATTATGCAATGTTATGTCTCAAAAGCTAATGCATATACACCATTATGCAATGTTATGTTTCAAAAGTTAATACGCAAACATTTAGAATAGGAGGTGTTCTCAATAGAATTTATGAAGATTTCGAGAAAGAAAGTGATTGTAGACATGTGTTTTCATTAGAATTTATAAAGATTACGAGAAAGTGATTGTAGACAGGGAACATAAAACAGTACACGCACTCTTAAGCCAATCGACATGGAGAGAATACTTGGATGACGTAAGCTCTATGTTGAACTCATTAAGTACAAAGTCACTAAAACGTATATAAAGTCTTCTGATTGTTGATTTCTTGTGTGCCAATGTGCTAACAGTCCAGTACACTCTCTATTCCAGACTACAAATAAATTCCTGGCCAAACAATGGAAACGGAAGTGGTTGCTCTCTGTCAGCGTTAACGAGTAAATTCAATGAGTAAACTTTTGAATCATATTCTCAAATAATATCGTATTCATGAAAAGATATGTTCACCGGCAAGTTAAAAACACCTTTAGATTTTCCAATTCCATTAAGTAGGGCAATCAACTGTTAACAGGTTTCATCACATGTGAACAAACAGCAAACTTCTATGATCAAAGGGCACTCACAAACGCTTGTTTGAGCATTTTTTTAAATTAGTGTTCTTTAATGACAATTTTCTACAGCTGTCGATTTTGCGCCTAGGCACTGAGGCCTTGAATAACAATTAAGATGAAGAGTTCAAGAGAGGTAGATGAAGAAAGAATGAAAAGAATTGGAGTTTAACTGTCAGTGGGGCACAGTGAGTAAATTGTAGTTTAACTGTCAGTGGGGCACAGTGAGTAAATTGTAGTTTAACTGTCAGTGGGGCACAGTGAGTAAATTGTAGTTTAACTGTCAGTGGGGCACAGTGAGTAAATTGTAGTTTAACTGTCAGTGGGGCACACTGAGTAAATTGTAGTTTAACTGTCAGTGGGGCACAGTGAGTAAATTGTAGTTTAACTGTCAGTGGGGCACTCTGAGTAAATTGTAGTTTAACTGTCAGTGGGGCACACTGAGTAAATTGTAGTTTAACTGTCAGTAGGACACAGTGAGTAAATTGTAGTTTAACTGTCAGTGGGGCACAGTGAGTAAATAACAAATATGAATGGTGCTTGGAAAATATAACTTTCGAAAAATATTTATTTCTTTTTCAATTTGACTTTTTCCACTTGAATAATTGTCAAAATTTCAGTCATTATAGTCCTGGAAGAAAGTGTTTTGCATTTTCGATGTCAGTAAAGAATGTTTCGCACTCCAAAAATAAAATAAATAGGAAAGAACATGTTTTCAAATATATTATAATCTTGATTTACAAAATGTTGTCATGTTTTGTTTGTTTTTGAGAAATGCGATTGGTGAGCTTAAGTGGACATAAGATTATTATTTTGTCATTAAAAAAAATGTTTTATTTGTTTCAGTAATGTTGCATTGTAACAGAAATATTTGTTTTATTTGCTTCAGTAATGTTGCATTGTAACAGAAATATTTGCTTTATTTGTTTCAGTAATGTTGCATTGTAACAGAAATATTTGCTTTATTTTTTTCAGTAATGTTGCATTGTAACAGAAATATTTGCTTTATTTGTTTCAGTAATGTTGCATTGTAACAGAAATATTTGCTTTATTTGTTTCAGTAATGTTGCATTGTAACAGAAATATTTACTTTATTTGTTTCAGTAATGTTGCATTGTAACAACACATAACATTGGTTTCATAATGAATTCTTACTTTTTTATTTAATTGATTTAAAATATAAGACTTTAGTTTCAACTTAAATTTTACTTTTGTATTTAATTTATTTAATATTCAAAACATTAGTTTCACACTTAATTTTTACTTTTGAATGTAAATGATTTAATATATAAGACATTAGTTTCACTTAATTTCTACTTTTGAATGTAAATGATTTAATATACAAAACATTTGTTTCACACTTAATTCTTACTATTGAGCTACTGAAACCAGGATGGATGGAGTGTAGGGGGCGCTTCCGGCTTCCGCCGCTTTCGCGCTGGGCTGAAACCAGGTAAAACAATGACTCTATATATATCAGTTTCTCTCGCGTATGCGTATGTTGTGGGTGTGTGTTGTATTCGTACTATGTGTTTATGTGTGTTGATCGTGTGTTGTGTATGTTGTGAGTTATATGCGTTATCTGTGTTGTGTGCGTTGTATTGTGTATGTATTGCGTGTTGTGTGTTTGTGGTCTGTGTGCTGTGCGTGTAGTCTTCAGATTGTGTGATAATCGGTCGCTGTGCGGTTGTTAATCGCTTCAAATCAAAGGGGGTTAATCGGTCTCTACATTTCCTACAATGTGTCAGCCCTGGCTGTCTTGCATATTTCATTCATTAAGTTAGATCCCATTTAGAAAATCACTTACGACTCTTTGAATACTTACATCTCCAAATTTAAGACGCCTGAATAGGCATGAATTAATCTGGCCATAATGTTACCGAGATATGAAGCCAGGTCAATAGTAGAATTCAGTGTGAAACCAATGTGACGTGTATTACATCATGTTACCGAGATATAAAACCAATGTGACGTGTATTACATCATGTTACCGAGATATAAAACCAATGTGACGTGTATTACATCATGTTACCGAGATATAAAACCAATGTGACGTGTATTAAATCAGTTTCACGACCTGTGAAACAATTCTGTATATTTCAATTTTTTTTTTTTGCACTGTTACATCTGTTACACTCAATTCATCCACGAAATACATATCTGATAAAGAGGGAGCATTGAAGTGTTCAGGTTTTGAAAAAAATCATTCTTTTAAAATCGTACTTTAAAAAATTCTCTGTATTGTTAAATAATATTATACTAATAAAAGAATTGACCATAGCTTAGTGACCACAGTTTGACCTATAAAAATAGAATGTACAAATAAAATGGCTATCTAACATTTTCAATTAATAAATATCTTTTGTCAAATAATACAATTTTTGATCGTCTTCGTATGTATTTGTTTGCTATACAACTGATTCGCGTTTTGATTGCAGTAGGCCGTTACTTTCTCATTTGTTGCACAGTTCTGTTCACTTTGCACCTGTTGGCACAGTCTGTACCCTGTTCGCCCTTTGATTGAACACAAGATATTCTGTTAGGGCAGAGTTCTGCACAAACTAGAGAGACATAATATTGAAGAGATATTGCAATAAATAGTGTGCATCAAGTTTTATTAGCAAATGCCATTCAACATTAATCTGTAAAACGCAATATAATACATCGGACTCATTTATCTTGCGGATGTGCAAATATATGAAAACATTTGAGTGATGCGTGCGACAGTAAACGATTCTTACGCATTTCCGCACGATCACTAAGTTCAGTCAGCACGATCACTAAGTTCAGTCAGCACGATCACTAAGTTCAGTCAGCACGATCACTAAGTTCAGTCAGCACGATCACTAAGTTCAGTCAGCACGATCACTAAGTTCAGTCAGCACGATCACTAAGTTCAGTCAGCACGATCACTAAGTTCAGTCAGCACGATCACTAAGTTCAGTCAGCACGATCACTAAGTTCAGTCAGCACGATGGCCAACAGCTCGTAAAAAGTACTTGATTGATCACAGCAACGGACGAGAACGACAGAAGTTTCCACCTGGCCACTGAGAACATCTACATTGACGTGCTGTTTTGAACTCAAGTTTAAAATGGAAAAGTAAGTGGCCACTGAGAACATCTATTGACGTGCTAGTTTGAACTCAAGTTTAAAATGGAAAAGTAAGTGGACATTGATTATAAGAAAGCGAATACTCTTTCCAGTTCATTTTATATTTAAGAGGATTGTTTAGCGGTGACAGCGCCTTTAATAAATTGAGTGACAATAGCAATCATTGTGCGCTCGCTTACAAGAATGGAACACTCGCTCTCACACATACACACGCACGTATATGCGCACACAACCATGCATGCACGAGCACAGGCACGAACAAAAACGTACACATCTGCTCACTTAACCATGAACACACACACACGTACATGCGCACACACAGGCGAACCACTTTTGCATTCAGATTCACATTTAATCCTACACACACGCAGACACGTACGTACGCAGACACAAACGCGAGCAGACGTAGAGTGAGGTCAAAAAGTGTAACTCTTGGCCAAGTGCGTCACAAATTCGTCATTAATTCTGTATTACCGAAATATCGTCAGCGTGAAAATAATTTATTGAGCTCGAACTACACGAAACACATTATGCTACCATATTGCTGTTAGCTTGAAAATAATTTATTGAGCTCAAACTACACGAAACACATTATGCTACCATATTGCTGTTAGCTTGAAAATAATTTATTGAGCTCAAACTAAGCGATAAACACTGTGTTACATTAATGCTGTTAGCGTGAAAATAATTTATTGAGCTCAAACTACACGAAACACATTATGCTACCATATTGCTGTTAGCGTGAAAATAATTTACTGGGCAAAAATGTTGCATTAACACTGTAACCATAATGCTTTCAGGGCTGGTAAATCACACGGCGATATTTTTATTTATCCATGAGATTTATTTTCAGCTTTCCATTCAGATTCTATTGATTTCATGCAGCAAGGGAGGTGTGTATTTATAGGATACAAATTTTAAAGTTAATTCCCGTTCGAAGGAAGCGGGAGAAGAGATAATGTCTTGAAAGGAGAAGAGAAATGAAGTGTGACTTTGTATGTCTTGAGAGAAGTGCTATTAACACCCCATGGTCCCCACCCCACCCCAGTAAGGAGTGCTTTCCCTTTCGTTTTGTATTTTCTAATCATTTAGTAATAGTCTTTTGAGCACGCAAAGATAGCTTTTAGTGGACCGTATAACTCAGCCTATCTATCTATCTATCTATCTATCTATCTATCTATCTATCTATCTATCTATCTATCTATCTATCTATCTATCTATCTATCTATCTATCTATGAAATTACCTTGAAATTTACACACAAACAAAAAACCCAACGATTTCCCCCATTCCCGTTTTTTTCCCTCTTGATTAATTTTCAATCTGAAGTACACTGCTATTATGTCGCCAATGAAGAGTGACTGACCTTGACTGACCATTCTCCAAGGAACGACTCCTCTCCCACCAGATGTCCTTAAGTTACGATTCATAAAAGACGTGGATCCAGGACGGCATAGCGCCAGGCCAACTGTGGCTCGGCTTATTGTGTGAAGAAAACTTTGAAGTTGATTGCGATGAATGTTCGTATCTGATAACGAAGCCACACTACAAAAGGCGGTACTGATATCTGATAACAAAGCCACACTACAAAAGGCGGTACTGATATCTGATAACGAAGCCACACTACAAAAGGCGGTACTGATATCTGATAACGAGGCCACACTACAAAAGGCGATACTGGTATCTGATAACGAGGCCACACTACAAAAGGCGATACTGATATCTGTAGTGGCTTGAAATGTTATAAAAAATATTTCTGAGGCTTAAATATGGACCAAGGACCAATTAAGATAAAAAAGAAGAAGAAAAAGATGAATCACATTAAGTTTGCTCACACGCACACAGATGCTCGCAAGCATACACAGACACACGGATACACATACGCACACTCTCTTTTCTATCTGAAACACTCTCACGCACATACCAACACACTGGCGCGTGCGTGCGTGCATACAGACGTAAAAGATGAAACAAGAACACATTTCTGCCTGTACAACATCTGCACAATGACACTGACACTGATGACACCAGTCTACAACTTTAAGCAGTGACAATAACGTTGACACTGATGACACCAGTCTGCAACGATAAGCGGTGACACAATAACGCTAACACTGATGACATCAGTCTACAACGTTAAGCGGTGACACAATAACGTTGACACTGATGACACCAGCCTACAACGTTAAGCGGTGACACAATAACGTTGACACTGATGACACCAGTCTACAACGTTAAGAGGGGACACTTAAATCAACCTTAGTTTGTCTATTTGTCGACCTAATCAACATAGCCATAACACTGACTAAAGGACGGACGTGTCAGTATAACCACCCACAATTTATTTGGCTGGCCCGCTATTGTACAGTCCCAAGGGCTTGTGGTCGGTCAGAAGCTTATGTAGGTCAATACAACCAAAGACATTTATCGATTATTTGTCGACCCAGGTCAATACAACCAAGACATTTTATCGATTATATGCTGATCCAGGTCAGTAAAACCAAAGACATTTTATCATGTGTTTGCCGACACAAATCAATACTACCATTTATCAACTGTACACAAATCAATTCAACCAGAGACATTTATCAACTGTACACAAATCAATTCAACCAGAGACATTTATCAACTGTACACAAATCAATTCAACCAAAGACATTTATCAACTGTACACAAATCAATTCAACCAGAGACATTTATCAACTGTACACAAATCAATTCAACCAAAGACATTTTATCGGCTGTATGCGAACACAAATCAATATAATCAAAGATAATTTATCGACTGAATATAGACACAAATTAATGCAACCAAAGATATTTTATTGACTGAATACGGGCCACAAATCAATACAACCAAAGACATTTTATCGACTGTATACGGGCCACAAATCAATACAACCAAAGACATTTTATCGACCACTACATCGATCTCATTTTTATTTCCATAATTTTTTTCTCCATTACTTTTCTTCCTCCCTAGTTTCTATTTGGCTAGCTCAGTCTCTGATTCCACCCCAAATCCCTCATGAGGGGATACGAACCCGTCTACGACATCAACGAACGATGAAAAAGGACGAGCATCCCAAGTCAGCCACTCCAACGACTGAGTCGTATACCGGCGCAATGGGTGTGGCCCAGAAGCGAAGACGGTAGGACAATAGTTACCGTTTTCGATCCCAGCTCGGGGTAAAAAAAAAAAAGACCCTCAATTCGTACAGCTAATTGTTAACCACTCCCTAGCTCGAAATGGTGACGTCACTGTCTAGTCAGTCTGGTGCTAAAGATTCCTTTGCGGTAAAAAAAAAAAAAATGAAAAAAAAAGAAAGAAAAGTAGGTCGTTGATCGTTGCCCGGGGCCAAATAGCATCTGGAAAATTCTTCAAACATCATTCCCATCGTCAGGTCTCCCCACCCATGACCACTACTGTAACCTCCCTTTTCAGGACATAATACTCTCCCATGACCACTACTATAACCTCCCTTTTCAGAACATAATACTCTCCCTTGGAGCATGTGCCTGGATGAGAAATCAGCGAAAGTTCAAAGCAGATTTAAAGCCCAAACCACACACACACAGCAGAAATGATGACAGTGTTTGGCGGTTGCTGCTGTTGGAAACAGGATGGAATAGCTTTCAGCAGACAATTGCTATCGACAAGCGGGAACAGAGTTGAAATAAAACAGACAATAAAATATTTAAAGAGGATAAATTAGTGATTAAAGATAAAATATTTGTTACTGTCTAAAAGGAGAATAATTAGAAAGATATGTTTAAATTTCATAATAAGTACATGTATTTAAATGATGATTGTTTTACTTATACAGGACTTGTGGTTCTGCTCAATAACCAGAATAATAAATGAATAAACAATCCTTTCCTCTTGATGGTTTAAAATATAATGGAAGAAAAGAAAGAAAAGTACTAAAAGTTGTATAATAGATAAAATAAATATAATACGCTTTTTCTTTTCTTTACAAACATGAGGATAGAGAGAAATTTTAACTATGGAGTGGTATGCCCTCAATACATGTTTATTATTGAATTAACTTATTTGGGGAACTAATTAAACATTTATCTTTAAAGAAGAAAATTAACTTATTTGGGGAACTAATTAAACATTTATCTTTAAAGATGAAAATTAACTTATTTAGGGAACTAATTAAACATTTATATTTAAAGAAGAGAAAGTATGATTTGAAAACTTTTGTTTTTGATACTTAACAGCTCTTTTTCTGATACTCGGCCATGTTATTATTCGATGTCTTTGCATGTAGTGCAGCCTTTTTTGGTACAGTTGTAGAGGTGGTGGTTGGATACCGTTGTCATTTGGGTACCAACGTCTTCTCCGGTGAACTGTAGCGTGGAATGTGTTGTATGACTGCGCCTCCTGTCACGGGAAACCTCCATCAATGCCAATGATGTCCTGTCACGGGAAACCTCCATCAATGCCAATGATGTCCTGTCACGGGAAACCTCCATCAATGCCAATGATGTCCTGTCACGGGAAACCTCCATCAATGCCAATGATGTCCTGTCACGGGAACGAATCCCTAAGAATTTGTTTGTTGTTATTGTTGTTCCGCTCACACTCACCCCAGAAGCCCCAGAAGCCCCAAGAGACCTTTCATCTTCACGATGCTCTCGATATTGGTCTGCTTCTGGGGATCCCCAACAGCCTCGCGGTGCGTCTGAGTGGGGGGGGGGGGCAGGAGGGCTGGCGAAAGGGGGTGAAACAGGTAGCACCTATCTGGAGCACACCCTCAACCGCCCTCCGTCGGGGGGGGGGGGGGGGCGAAACCGCATGACTAAGAATCCGTTTCTTTGATTCTTAGTCATGCGGTTTCGCTCTTATATTGTCGGATTACTGCCCACCCATGACTGCTGAGTCACACGTACCACTGAACAATTCGGTTTAATAAACTTTCCCTATGCAGCGACTAACCTTGACAGTTCGCTTACTACCCAGTAAACATGTTAATATATGCCTGCCTGATCTTTTTATTTCCAGTTAGCGGTTATTGTTGTAAAGTCATGCTTTGCTCTCCTTCGGTTAACTGCCCAAAGATGCAACCATTAACACCCCCCTCAAGGTGATTAAATTTAATGGCACTCATCGATTACCACTCGTTTACTCATTCTTACAAGCCCATTATCCCCCTTTTAGTTCCTTTCAGCCATTTACATCATGTAATTGGACGTAAAGAGTTTCCTTCAGATTACACGCGTAAACCATTGCCAGCATTTTAATGAAGGAAGCATGCCGTTCTCATCAAACATAATATCTTTATTACTACATTCTAATTTCATGACAGTGTCTCAAATTAAACAATAAAATCCCATTTTACCAAGCTGGAACTACTGCCCTATGTAAATGTAAACAAAATCTTTAGTCGCATATACCTAGCTCATTTCATTGTACCTTTGCCATTACGCCCATGTCAGTCAGTTCTTCAGTCGGCCCCATGTAGGCTTACGCTGTTCTTCAGTCGGCCCCATGTAGGCTTACGCTGTTCTTCACTCGGCCCCAGGTAGGCTTACGCTGGTCTTCAGTCGGCCCCAGATAGGCTTACGCTGGTCTTCAGTCGGTCCCAGGTAGGCTTACGCTGGTCTTCAGTCGGCCCCAGGTAAGCTACGCAAGTCTTCAGTCGGCCCCAGTTAGGCTTATGCTGGTCTTCAGTCGGCCCCAGTTAGGCTTACGCTGGTCTTCAGTCGGCCCCATAAAGGCGCAGTTGGACAGAGATCGACATTTCTTAAAATCATTTCTGACAGATCTGGCGGCACATTTCCATGTTTGGTGAATCGCTCACAGCCACCATCCACCATCCACTGACTTGCATTTACTTTTATAAAAAAAATGGAATGTTCAAATAAAAAGAAAATCCACTTGACACTGACGAGGTTTTTTTTCGGCGTTCGCTAAATATAATTATGGAAATCTAACACTATTATAAGTAATGAAATGGAACATGTAATTCATTACTGCAGTAATGGATTGCATTGATGTTGTTTTGATCTGTGTTCTTTGATGACGATGTGTGAAAGATATAAAGTAATAAACTGGCCTCCATTTTGATATGATTTTTACATATATTATTGGGTTTAATAAGAATCGTCTAATTTGCTTTCTTACTACTTAAGATTATGAAAGCGTTGCTTCGTAAATTTATGTACAGAATTAAGTACAGAGACCACCGTCCATTTTTTAATGTTACATTTCTGTATCCTGCCCTTCTCTTTCAAGTCAGACACTTTTAAATGTGAAGTGGGTGAGTCGTGACAATTTATAAGATTAGCTTCGTCTGTATTGCAGCATTCAATGGAACTCGGACTAGCTTTTAATTTTAAAATGTAATATGATCTGTTGATTGTTGCTGGCTGTATGCAGAATTACGCAACACATTTAACATACACTGACACGCGCTTTCTCTCTCTCTCTCTCTCTCTTTCTCTCTCTCTCTCTCTCTCTCTCTCTCTCTCTCTCTCTCTCTCTCTCTCTCTCTCTCACAGACACACACAGAAAAAGAGAGCCACAAAATAAACAGCATTCCAGGATAAACAGAAGTGTTTTTAAACACTCCGCGAAAATGCAGATGAACCAGTGTCTTTCTATATGACACTAGTCGACTTGATGTGATGTTCTTTCTTTGTTTGCTTTTCTCTTCCTTTTGTTGTTTGTTTGCTTTTCTCTTCCTTTTTTTGTTTGTTAATTTGTTTTTTCTCTTCCATTTTTTTGTTTGTTAATTTGTTTTTTCTCTTCCATTTTTTTGTTTGTTAATTTGTTTTTTCTCTTCCTTTTTTGTTTGTGTCTGTCTTTCTTCTACTTGTGCTCCTGTCGTCCATGTTGACAGAGAGTTTGAGTGGACACGTGACAAAGAGAGTGCTACTTTTATTGGCTGTTGGCATTGTGACGTTATGAGCTCTTTACTCTCCAATTAGAATATCAACCTCCGCCCCACCGGTAATGAGTGCCGCTTGCACCACGACTTTTATTCGAGAGAAACACGGTCTTGTAATTATATAGCCCTGAAATAAGTCATAGACCATGTACGCCCAACGCCGCATCTATCATAAAGGCATTAATGCCGTCGTGCGACCGGAACAACAGTCTACTAATGCACGTGACTCGTTACGTCATAGTGTCGAGAAACGTGGCGAGGTTTCTGAGCGGAAGTGCGATCTGCTACACACGTGACACATTAGCAGGCCGCTACGTCACAATGTCGATACAAGTAACGATGCCCCTGGCCGGAATAATGGTGTGTTAGCACGCGTGACATTTACTGGGTGCTCCAGCAAAGCGCAGCATTCCTAACGAATGAGAACAGGGACGAATGAAGGAATACGGTTATGATGCTAAACGTGACCGCATTTAGAGAAAATACTAGAATCAAAACAAAACTTGTTTCTGACGTAACAGTTACTAACTTTGGAAATGATTGAGTACTGTATTGTTTAATTCAAACTCTGAATCTACAGGATTATTTTGCGTTCATGTATGTAGAGGTGTGACACTGTGTTGTGGAAATTGTGGGTGGATGGCTATTACTACGAAAATTACACTGATATTTAAAATTATAAACTATAAATCATAATAAACATACACAAAACTATGCTTTAGCCTCTTTTATATGAATATTAATCCCCCCAGCTATTGTTTCAAATATTTTCTTTGCCTAAACTGTTTCAAAAATATTTTACAGTGATTTGTTTTCATGATTATTTATTTCAATACTATGTAATGTTATACTTAATATAAAAGTATACTAAACATCATTATTTATTTCAGTGTTATGTAATGTTATACTTAATAAAAAAAAGTATACTAAACATCATTATTTATTTCAGCGTTATGTAATGTTATACTTAATAAGAAAGTATACTAAACATCATACATAAGCACAAGTAACTGCTGGGTCTTCTTTATTATTGTGTTATTGCATGTCTCACTATGGATAGCTGGCCTTATTAGCAATGACGCTGTATATATGTTGTGTTATTGCATGTTTCACTATGGATAGGGGGCCTTATTAGTAATGACGCTGTATATATGTTGTGTTATTGCATGTCTCACTATGGATAGCGGGCCTTATTAGTAATGACGCTGTATATATGTTGTGTTTACATTAGAAATTCATAAATGTGTTTGCTTAAATGCACAGAGGCATAATAATGACTTTAAAAAATCACCTGTCGCAATCTGTGACTGTTAGACATCGATCGAATGCTTGCCTTTGCGACTGATTTCCATACACTTGTGTGTTCAAATCCATGATCGTACACGAAGTGCCAGCCATTATGCAAACTGTCTGCGATTCAGGACAAAATGGCAGCTCATCGAACGCGAAAGTGCTGAAATATTTTTACATTACAAAAAAGTCAAGTGGACTGATGCTATTCCAATGAGTTTGTTTTCGCCTGTGAAAAAAATGGGTGCATAGGTTCTGCCATGTTGGTTTGAGCGTTAGGTCATGGCCAGCGAGAGTTAGAGGTGATAAAGGTCAGCCCGAGTAGTACTGACCTAATTTAAAAGCGACTTACAAATTAAAACATTAGTCAATGACATGACAATTTTAATTAGTATCCTAATGACTGACCTGGCATTACATGATCTAATTAAAGAATTAGCGCTACACATCGTTGCTATGGCAATCGCTGGCACTGTCACGACTTGACTCGTACCGTCACGACTTGACTGCCACTGCTCACCTGTTCGACTTCCAGCGTTTACCGACTGTTAGCTCTCTCCCTCCCAACCCCACTCCCTTGTATCTCTAACTTGTATCGAGGAGCAGCGTTTCCGACCCCGACGAGAACATATAAACACGATAGAGTTTTGGCCCTGAAGTATTATAGCCGATATTTACGTCCGTTTTATGAGAGGCAATGGAAGCCTCAGACCGACAGCTGTTCTACTGGGTTTCCATCAAGTGGTTTTTGTTTTTGTTTCATGCCACCCCCCACCCCCTCCATTTAACACCAACCCAATAAACTCACGGCGATTACGAAATAGACGTACGGTTGTTGATTATTTGCTTGTTTTTATTTGTTTTTGGTTACATCAAGTGTGAAGAGTTCACATGCGATAATTTACTGAAGAAATGACCTAATTAAATGACCAATTTTTCCAGATGACAGATTTAATCATTTATGTTACTCCACGACCAAATACTCCGGAGCAATGATTTTGGGCCAAGCCAATGTGTACGTCCATGTGTATCAACGTGCATGCAAGTGTGTTTGTGTGTCAGTGTACGTGTATGTAAGTGTGTGTGTGTTGTGTGTCAGTGTATTTGATGCAAGTGTGTGTGTCAGTGTGTGTATGCAATTGTGGTGTTTGTGTGTCAGTGTATGTGTATGTAAGTGTGTTTGTATGTCAGTGCATGTGTAAGCATGTGTGTATTTGTGTGTCAGTGTTTTAGTGTATATGTAAGTAAGTGTGTGTTTGTGTGTCACTGTTTTAGTTTTGTAAGTAAGTGTATGTTAGGATATATGTAAGTGTATGTGTAAATATGTGTATATATGCTTATAATTGACGCGTATGTAATTACCTGTAAGTATGTATTCACTTCTAACTATAACTTTGTGAATTTGCGTGTGTGTGTTTGTTTGTATTTGATTAAGTGAATATATGTTTGATTAAGTGAATGTGTATGTGTGAATAAGTGTGAGTTTATGTAGGTATCTATTTGTGAGTGTAAGTCACTGTTTCTCACACCATATGGATGTTTAAGGGCCGATGAAATGCGTTGAAACAGATGGGGATTGTAAAGAAAAATATATTACTATATGTACGCAATGAAATTTAATTAAAATCGTAAAGTACTGTAGTGCTTAATTACAACATCTCTCCCTTAAATAAATAATCTCAGAGATGTTTTGAGAGACGGCCATTTTTCAGTGAATGGTTGGGTTCTCACAGGGAAAATGGCGGTCACTCTACGCATCTCAGAAGTTGCCAAATGAGAATTGAACAGAGGACACTCTAATAACTCGAAGATCAGAGGCAAAGGGCCGCAATATTTCCTCTACACCGTGCATACGGAAAGCGGATCGGCCATGTTGAAACTCTTAAAGTGACACTAAATCTGGCTGGTCGAGGTCAACGACACTTGAAAATCACGTAAACAAACGAACGGTGCATCCAACGTAAAAGTTTTAAATTAATTAATCTGGAAAATTGCTGATTCACACACATGCACACACACACACACACACACACACACACACACACACACACACACACACACACACACACACACACTACACCTTACACTTACAGTAGGCTTATCTTGTAAGCACATACCCCTTATAGTAATACTATTGTCCAACACGCTCCCCTTTGTCACGTGATTCCTGTATTTTCCATTAGACGTTCAATAGAAGTGAATAGTTACCTCCCTTACCCGCAGCTTGTCTGTTTTAATTGTAAATAAAGTAAATCATATTTCACAGACTTGGTTCAAGGCCACTAACAGTTCAAGCATGCATGATGTCGAGCGTAAACAAGTAAATGAAGGCTCACGTGAGAGAGTGAGAGAGAACTTAGGGAGGGACTGGAGCCTCAGGTGAGAGAGTGAGAGAGAGAACTTAGGGAGGGACTGGAGCCTCAGGTGAGAGAGTGAGAGAGAGAACTTAAGGAGGGACTGGAGCCTCAGGTGAGAGAGTGAGAGAGAGAACTTAGGGAGGGACTGGAGCCTCAGGTGAGAGAGTGAGAGAGGGAGGGACTGGAGCCTCAGGTGAGAGAGTGAGAGAGAGAACTTAAGGAGGGACTGGAGCCTCAGGAGAGAGTGAGAGAGAGAACTTAAGGAGGGACTGGAGCCTCAGGTGAGAGAGTGAGAGAGAGAACTTAAGGAGGGACTGGAGTCTCAGGAGAGAGAGAGAGAGAGAGAGAGAGAGAGAGAGAGAGAGAGAACTTAAGGAGGGACTGGAGCCTCAGGTGAGAGAGTGAGAGAGAACTTAAGGAGGGACTGGAGCCTCAGGAGAGAGAGAGTGAGAGAGAACAAGGAGGGACTGGAGCCTCAGGAGAGAGAGAGAGAGAGAGAGAGAGAGGGAGAGACTGGAGCCTCACGTGAGAGAGTGAGTGTGAGAGAGAACTTAGGGAGGGACTGGAGCCTCAGGAGAGAGAGAGTGAGAGAGAACTTAGGGAGGGACTGGAGCTTCACGAGAGATAGAGAGAGTGAGAGAGAACTTAGGGAGGGACTGGTACAATGAGGAAAGTATGCTATAGGATATCTTCTAAGCATGAATTTAACTTAATTTAATTTGAATTTACTCCATTTATCTAAGAAAGAAAATAAACAAATATCTTCACAACAACAAAAACTGTGACCAATTGCAACGGGATCCAGCATTAAGACATCCCCAGACGAGGGTTTTGAAAGGTCACTTTAATAGATAAAACTATTTTTCTTCAATAGAGAATAAAAGAACAAAAATGTAGACTTTTGAATAGATGAATAGTTTTCTCTTCACTAAGAGACGACAACAAAAGTTGTAGATTTTTAAATAGATAAAACTAGTTTTCTTCACTAAAAGTTGTAGATTTTTGAATATGACAAATCAACGGTTTTCTGCTCCTTTTACGAAACAGCAAGTGTAGAATTGACTACTGCCAATTTTGGTTTATTGTCTTGTGATGTGTAAACTTTTTTCCTTTCCTTTCACAGTAAATGACGTCATATCATTGCGGACTGTAGTGTGTTATGGTGTTGATGATTACAATCACTCTCTGAATAAAACCATCAATGATAAGTTAGTGCAGTGTTTGTGTTGAAATTCGGATTAATAAAGATTCAAATTTAGCTCCCTTGTATCATGCTGTGCACCGAAACATTAGAGTGCACTTTAAGGCGACATGTCCAGTTCAGCTTATTGTTATTTGTTTTTAATTTTAGACTTTTCACGAAGTTACAAAGTTAATATTATTTCAGAACATTTTTGTTTAAAATTGAACAAAATAATGGCTTAAAAAAATCAATATGATTTTTAAATGTTACAAGACTAACTTTGCTTCGTCATGATTTGCTTTTAACGTTTCCTTAATATCTATGAGTCATCTCCCTTGCATAATAATTGTCCACACCCCACGTCAACAAATTATCTTCTCAGGGAAACGTACCTGGAAGAAAGGTAGAAACATAAAAATAGAAGTCTTAGGTTGTACGAAGTATCTGGGTATATATCATACACTGCATAATAACAAAAAACATCGTAAAAGATTGTTTTAAAAAAGATTAATTAAGTAAAATCGAAATCAATAGTCAATCATAAGAGAGGCACTTTTCTTTACCGTGTGTTATTTTCTCTTGCTCGAGGCTTTGGGAAGTAATTTTCAAGTGAATTTGACTGGTTGCGATAGACCCGTTCAGAATGTACAGAAATTACAGTGAAATAGCTCTGTGTACAGATAATAATGAGTGTATAATTTTAGTGTACGGTTATATAAAGAAATAGCTCTGTGTACAGATAATAATGAGTGTATAATTTTATGTGTACGGTTATATAAAGAAATAGCTCTGTGTACAGATAATAACGAGTGTATAGTTTTATGTGTACGGTCATATAAAGAAATAGCTCTGTGTACAGATAATAATGAGTGTATAGTTTTATGTGTACGACTATGTTCAGTGCTATAATGTAATATGTGTACGTAATGGCATATTAAAATAATCATGCTAGTGAAGTGTACGTGTTATGTGTGCAGTGTAAAGTGTACGTGTATGTGTTACTACATAGCACAGGTTACACAATAAATTGCATACCATAAACATTACATAACATACGTTACGTGACACAAACATTATATATCACATATTGCATAAAATAAACAATACATATCACACACTATATAACAACAAACATTATAAAACACACATTACCTAACTTAAATATTACATAACACTTATCACATAAAACAAAATTACATAGCACACATTACATAAAACGTATTACATAACACAAACATTATATAGCACATATTACATAACACAAACATTTTATGACACATTACATGACGCACATTACGTAACTAACACGCATTACATTTCCGCATTACTACTGCACATATTACATTATCCTCATTGCATGTGCGCATTATACACCTTACAAGTGTTTATGTTATGTAATGTTTATGCTATGTAGTGTGTGCTATAATGTTTATGTTGTGTAATGTTTATGGTATGTAGTGTGTGCTATAATGTTTATGTTATGTAATGTTTATGCTATGTAGTGTGTGCTATAATGTTTATGTTATGTAATGTTTATGCTATGTAGTGTGTGCTATAATATTTATGTTATGTAATGTTTATGCTATGTAGTGTGTGCTATAATGTTTATGTTATGTAATGTTTATGGTATGTAGTGTGTGCTATAATGTTTATGCTATGTAGTGTGTGCTATAATATTTATATTATGTAATGTTTATGCTATGTAGTGTGTGCTATGTTATGTGTGCTATGTAGTGTGTGCTATGTTATGTAATGTTTATGCTATGTAGTGTGTGCTATGTTATGTGTGCTATGTAGTGTGTGCTATGTTATGTGCCTTATGTACTATTTATGTTATGCAGTGTGTTCAACTCTTTTCGTTTTAATTTTTCTTCTGCAAAATACGTGTTGGAGGGTGGTGCACTGGGAGACAGGAATGGAATGTCCCTGCCTTATCATTTAGTTGATGGAAGTTAAACGATCTGTGTAGACAGTGACAACCTGAAATTTCAAATATTAAAAATATAGGTCAAAACCATTTGAATTACACCGGCGACTTCACTTACTTTGCTGTCTGGTATTTTTATAATATTTAGTATTTTTTATTGCTGTCTGGTATTTTTATAATATTTAGTATTCTTTATTGCTGTCTGGTATTTTTATAATATTTAGTATTCTTTATTGCTGTCTGGTATTTTTATAATATTTAGTATTCTTTATTGCTGTCTGGTATTTTTATAATATTTAGTATTCTTTATTGCTGTCTGGTATTTTTATAATATTTAGTATTCTTTATTGCTGTCTGGTATTTTTATAATATTTAGTATTCTTTATTGCTGTCTGGTATTTTTATAATATTTAGTATTCTTTATTGCTGTCTGGTATTTTTATAATATTTAGTATTCTTTATTGCTGTCTGGTATTTTTATAATATTTAGTATTTTTTATTGCTGTCTGGTATTTTTATAATATTTAGTATTCTTTATTGCTGTCTGGTATTTTTATAATATTTAGTATTTTTTATTGCTGTCTGGTATTTTTATAATATTTAGTATTCTTTATTGCTGTCTGGTATTTTTATAATATTTAGTATTTTTTATTGCTGTCTGGTATTTTTATAATATTTAGTATTCTTTATTGCTGTCTGGTATTTTTATAATATTTAGTATTCTTTATTGCTGTCTGGTATTTTTATAATATTTAGTATTCTTTATTGCTGTCTGGTATTTTTATAATATTTAGTATTCTTTATTGCTGTCTGGTATTTTTATAATATTTAGTATTTTTTATTGCTGTCTGGTATTTTTATAATATTTAGTATTCTTTATTGCTGTCTGGTATTTTTATAATATTTAGTATTCTTTATTGCTGTCTGGTATTTTTATAATATTTAGTATTCTTTATTGCTGTCTGGTATTTTTATAATATTTAGTATTCTTTATTGCTGTCTGGTATTTTTATAATATTTAGTATTCTTTATTGCTGTCTGGTATTTTTATAATATTTAGTATTTTTTATTGCTGTCTGGTATTTTTATAATATTTAGTATTCTTTATTGCTGTCTGGTATTTTTATAATATTTAGTATTCTTTATTGCTGTCTGGTATTTTTATAATATTTAGTATTCTTTATTGCTGTCTGGTATTTTTATAATATTTAGTATTCTTTATTGCTGTCTGGTATTTTTATAATATTTAGTATTCATTATTGCTGTCTGGTATTTTTATAATATTTAGTATTCTTTATTGCTGTCTGGTATTTTTATAATATTTAGTATTCTTTATTGCTGTCTGGTATTTTTATAATATTTAGTATTCTTTATTGCTGTCTGGTATTTTTATAATATTTAGTATTTTTTATTGCTGTCTGGTATTTTTATAATATTTAGTATTTTTTATTGCTGTCTGGTATTTTTATAATATTTAGTATTCTTTATTGCTGTCTGGTATTTTTATAATATTTAGTATTCTTTATTGCTGTCTGGTATTTTTATAATATTTAGTATTCTTTATTGCTGTCTGGTATTTTTATAATATTTAGTATTCTTTATTGCTGTCTGGTATTTTTATAATATTTAGTATTCTTTATTGCTGTCTGGTATTTTTATAATATTTAGTATTCTTTATTGCTGTCTGGTATTTTTATAATATTTAGTATTCTTTATTGCTGTCTGGTATTTTTATAATATTTAGTATTCTTTATTGCTGTCTGGTATTTTTATAATATTTAGTATTTTTTATTGCTGTCTGGTATTTTTATAATATTTAGTATTCTTTATTGCTGTCTGGTATTTTTATAATATTTAGTATTCTTTATTGCTGTCTGGTATTTTTATAATATTTAGTATTCTTTATTGCTGTCTGGTATTTTTATAATATTTAGTATTCTTTATTGCTGTCTGGTATTTTTATAATATTTAGTATTCTTTATTGCTGTCTGGTATTTTTATAATATTTAGTATTCTTTATTGCTGTCTGGTATTTTTATAATATTTAGTATTCTTTATTGCTGTCTGGTATTTTTATAATATTTAGTATTCTTTATTGCTGTCTGGTATTTTTATAATATTTAGTATTCTTTATTGCTGTCTGGTATTTTTATAATATTTAGTATTCTTTATTGCTGTCTGGTATTTTTATAATATTTAGTATTCTTTATTGCTGTCTGGTATTTTTATAATATTTAGTATTCTTTATTGCTGTCTGGTATTTTTATAATATTTAGTATTCTTTATTGATGTCTGGTATTTTTATAATATTTAGTATTCTTTATTGCTGTCTGGTATTTTTATAATATTTAGTATTCTTTATTGCTGTCTGGTATTTTTATAATATTTAGTATTCTTTATTGCTGTCTGGTATTTTTATAATATTTAGTATTCTTTATTGCTGTCTGGTATTTTTATAATATTTAGTATTCTTTATTGCTGTCTGGTATTTTTATAATATTTAGTATTCTTTATTGCTGTCTGGTATTTTTATAATATTTAGTATTCTTTATTGCTGTCTGGTATTTTTATAATATTTAGTATTCTTTATTGCTGTCTGGTATTTTTATAATATTTAGCATTTTTTATTGCGCATGTTCAGATAATTAGAAAACTCAGCCCGGTGATATTGAGTAGTCAGAGGGTTTGGATCCCTAGGGCTTTTGAGACCTTTAGGCGCGTCGTCGCCAGATTCTTGTTTAAGGAGAGCACCCTATGGGCCACACGTTTCTTCACAAAATAATTTTCTCTTTTCATCAGCGGGTCGACGTACCTTGCACATTTCCATTTAGCACTGCATAAACACAGTAAAGTGCAATCAAGCCACACGACTGCATAAACACAGTAAAGTGCAATCAAGCCACACGACTGCATAAACACAGTAAAGTGCAATCAAGCCACACGACTGCATAAACACAGTAAAGTGCAATCAAGCCACACGACTGCATAAACACAGTAAAGTGCAATCAAGCCACACGACTGCATAAACACAGTAAAGTGCAATCAAGCCACACGACTGCATAAACACAGTAAAGTGCAATCAAGCCACACGACTGCATAAACACTAAAGTGCAATCAAGCCACACGACTGCATAAACACAGTAAAGTGCAATCAAGCCACACAACTGCATAAACACAGTAAAGTGCAATCAAGCCACACAACTGCATAATTAAGCAAAGCATGGTGCAGGATGAAACTGACTTTATGAGAGAGAGATAGATAGATACAGATAGATAGACAGATAGATAGATAGATAGACAGATAGATAGACATATAGATAGATAGACAGATAGATAGATAGAAGTGGATTGAATGGATGGTTAGATGGGTGGATGAATAAATGAAACGACGGAAAAGCGTAGGAAGAGAGGGAGGGTGGTGAGAGAGAGAAAGTTGTAGAAGAGAAATCATGTTTAAGCAAATGTAGCCTATGGGCAGAAAATCAAAAATATAGGAAAGGAAAAAAATAAAACGGATTAGAAAATAAACAGAATTACTTCATATAAAATTTACACATTTTACACATTTTACGCTCCAAATGTACATGTCCCCTCTAATAAGCACGATTTAATGTTTACTCAAGAGTCGATATCAGTATACATGACCACTCTAATAAATCCGATTTAATGTTTACTCAAGAGTCGATATCAGTAAGCATGACCCCTCTAATAAACACGATTTAATGTTTACTCAAGAGTCGATATCAGTAAACATGACCCCTCTAATTAGCACGATTTTATGTTTACTCAAGAGTCAATATCAGTAAACATGACCCCTCTAATTAGCACGATTTAATGTTTACTCCAGAGTCGATATAAGTAAACATGACCCCCTAATAAACCCGATTTAATGTTTACTCAAGAGTCGATATCAGTAAACATGACCCCTCTAATTAGCACGATTTAATGTTTACTCAAGAGTCGATATAAGTAAACATGACCCCCTAATAAACCCGATTTAATGTTTACTCAAGAGTAGATATCAGTAAATATAGGAGATACAAATTTACTCCGTTTTAATTTTGTTTCCTATTTCAACTGTCAAAATACACTTTTCTAACAAAATTGAAAGCGACACAATCGGCATTCTTCCTATGATTAGTGCCCCCCACCCCATTTTTCAAATTAAAATCTCGAGTACCCCACTCATCCCACCCTCCTGTCCCCGTCCATCAAAACAAGGTCGAGTTTCCAATAGGCCTACGCCATTTACTTACTGCCTCTTATTAAACGGCAGACTTCATGCAGAATTTGTGCCATTCGGTCAGGTGGAAGGGTAGGGGAGGGAAGGTGGAGGGGAAGAATGCAGATCAGTTAGAAACATTAGCCACTGACCTTGACATCAGAGCAAAGGTTGTTCCGAAAACAATAAAACGTTGCGAATAAATAAATATTCTGCCGGCATAATTAGTTGAAATAGTGTGCGCCATATTAGTTCGTGTTGTCACTTGTAAGGCAATTCACATTTTCACAATGATAAACAGTGTTGTCACTTGTAAGGCAATTCACATTTTCACACTGATAAACAGTGTTGTCACTTGTAAGGCAATTCACATTTTCACAGTGTTAAATAGTGTTGTCACTTGTAAGGCAATTAAGATTTTCACAGTAATAAACAGTGTTGTCACTTGTAAGGCAATTCACATTTTCACAGTAATAAGCAGTGTTGTCACTTGTAAGGCAATTCACATTTTCACAGTAATAAACAGTGTTGTCACTTGTAAGGCAATTCACATTTTCACAGTAATAAACAGTCGTTAAGGCCTGGGCACGCGAGACCACGGCGGCCCCCAAACAAACGACTACATCGCGACCAGTAATAACAATACGATAATATTACTTAATAATAATAATAATATAACTTTTAAATATCTGCAAAGTAATAACAATACGATAATATTACTTAATAATAATAATAATATAACTTTTAAATATCTGCAAAGTAATAACAATACGATAATATTACTTAATAATAATAATAATATAACTTTTAACTAATCTGCAAAGTAAGAACAATAATACATTTTGAAACAAACGTCTGGAATCTGCATTTTGAGTTAAATATATTTAATGGTAAAAAGCGCAGAGCGCTATAGAAGTTAGACTAAAGTAAATCAAATTTGAACGCAGAATGCTATAGAAGTTAGACTTAAGTAAATCAAATTTGAACGCAGAATGCTATAGAAGTTAGACTTAAGTAAATCAATAATTAAATTTTACGCATGCTACAGACGTACAGTTTCCTGTATGTTTTGTTTGTTTTTATTCGTCTGCTTTTTACAACGCTTAAATGTCGCTACCAGAGACGTATTTACGTCTTGGTAAGTTAATATTAATTTTTATTATGAAATATCTCTTTATGCTATAATTGTTGTCATTTTCTAAATTGTTTTAAATTTTAAATTATCCAAAACATAATCAAATTTCTCACAGCTAGTAATAGTAGACATCGCCATGTCGGTACTCGGGTGGGAACTTGGCAAACTTATTTAACTTAACAAAATCTAAAACCGATCTTGTCACCTCTACTTCAACTCCCCTAATTAATGTTCAGTTATAAGTTATAGTTTCTACACTTTTTCTTATATAGATTGTGGTTGTCAATTATCACCGATTTACCATTTTTTGCCTACTGTCACTAATTACGATCTATTAAACGAACCATCAGGCAACCCACCAAGAACTATTAAACAAACCACCAGACCCCCCCCCCCGAATGCATAGAACTATTAAACGAACCATCAGGCAACCCACCAAGAACTATTAAACAAACCACCAGACCCCTTCCCCCCCCGAATGCATAGAACTATTAAACGAACCATCAGGCAACCCACCAAGAATGCGTAGAAATGATATAAGTGGTGCTGCGAAGAGAAAGAAGGAAACAGCTGAATTGGAAAGGTCGGCCAAACATCGATAAATATTATCTTTCTTTTAAATTCAGAAATCACAATTGCAGTCCAATATTGTTGAGACGCAAAATATTCTTACATCGTCTTACTTTTTTACTGACGTCATTGTTGTTAAGATGATCAGTTAGTGTCACTCTTACGTCATCTTACTCGTCTACTGACGTCATTGTCTGTGATGAAGATGAACAGTTAGTGTCACTCTTACTTCATCTTACTCGTCTACTGACGTCATTGTCCGTGATGAAGATGAACAGTTAGTGGAAGATGAACAGTTAGTGTCACTCTTACGTGATCTTACTTGTCTACTGACGTCATTGTCTGTGATGAAGATAAACAGTTAGTGTGGGTGCAAAGTGACAGTCTACCAGTCGAAAGTTCAAAGGTCATAACACTAACATTAGGAAAAAAATTCACAAGACAAACATAAACTTGGCGGGCTATCCAGCAGATGGGGTCCAACGACTGAGGAAATAGGATCTTATTGGGTTCGTAAAGGTCCTGCTAAATTGCCCGCATAAAGAGTCTGACTTTAGTACGACTCAAATCGTAAAGGTCTTCCTACGTTGCCTGCATAAAGAGTCTGACTTTAGTATGACTCAACTCGTAAAAGTCCTGCTAAGTTGCCCTCATAAAGAGTCTGACTTTAGTACGACTCAAATCGTACATAGACCTGGAGATTAAGTTGCAGAGACGTTACTTGACTAATTCTTGTTTCCGTCGTGAATTGCGAAATGGTGAATCAGTTTGTCCCGAGTGGCTGTTCTATTCCCCATCGCAGACGTTTGTGTGTGGCTTGTTTAGAACAGATATTATGGGTCATCAATCTGCTCTATTGTCCATCACAGAAGTCTGTGTAATTGCTTTGTGTGTCGCTTGTTTAGAACAACTATGACGGGTCATCAATCTGCTCTACGCACAACCGGCTTTAACGATTGGAAGAATGCAGTGACACGTCTCGGCCAACATGGTGAGGGTCATCGAAAGTGCATGCTTATTTATACCGAGCGTGTTAGAGAAGTTTCTCACAAAGATGCACAAATAATGAAACAATTAAAATGAGCGTTGTAGAAAGCTGGTCACATTGATACACAATTGATGAAACAATTAAAATGAGCGTTGTAGAAAGCTGGTCACATTGATACACAATTGATGAAACAATTAAAATGGGTGTGGTAAAAAGCTGGTCACAATGATACACAATTAATGAAACAATTAAAATGAGCGTGGTAGAAAGCTGGTCACATTGATACACAATTGATGAAACAATTAAAATGAGCGTGGTAGAAAGCTGGTCACATTGATACACAATTAAAAGAGGAAAAGCAATATTGGCGTGATATCACGAGGCGGATTGTGGCTGTGGTGAAGATTTTGGCATCCAGGGGTTTGACTTTATGAGATGACAATCAAATTCTAGTTTCACAGCACAATGGAAATTATTTGCCAAGCTTGGAATTAATTAGCAAATTTGATCAATTTCTCACTGCATATTTGAAGAGATAACGGCATTGCAGTAACAGTAACCCCTTCTATCTATCGGCAACTGTACGCGAAGAATTTATGGCATTGACGGGCAACAAAGTTGTCCGCCCATTCCTTTCAGAACTAAGACAAGCAAAATATTTCTCTCTAAGACTGGACTCCACCCCGGATGTGAGTCATACCGATCAATTGACACTTATGTGAGATATGTGAAAGATTTATCGTCAGTGGTATGATTCTTAGGATTTGTATGCGTCCGTGGTCAGGGAGCACCATCTTGCGGATACCATCGTGAACTTTGTGGAAGAAAACAACATTAACATAGCAGACTGCCATGGACAGTCCATTATAATGACCTCAACATGTCCGGCCAGCACTCCGGCGTGCAAGCTGGAATAAAATGAATAAATAAATTAGCCGTTTACGTTCCACGTGCGGGCCATTCCCTGAATTTAGTTGGGGTGAAGGCCGTTGAATGTTGCGCGAGTCGTGGCCTACTTCGACTTTCTTAAAAAAACTTTTCTCGTGGCACCAACGCATCGTTGGCGTGTCGTGGAGACATGTTTAGGACATGAACACAACATCGTTGGCGTGTCGTGGAGACATGTTTAGGACGTGAACACAACATCGTTGGCGTGTCGTGGAGACATGTTTAGGACGTGAACACAACATCGTTGGCGTGTCCTGGAGACATGTTTAGGACGTGAACACAACATCGTTGGCGTGTCGTGGAGACATGTTTAGGACGTGAACACAACATCGTTGGCGTGTCCTGGAGACATGTTTAGGACATGAACACAACATCGTTGGCGTGTCGTGGAGACATGTTTAGGACATGAACACAAAAAGTAGTGAAACGCTTATCAGATACGAGATGGTCCGCTCATGCTGACGCTGAAAGGGTCTGTGTCATGGGTATAAAGACGTTAAAGCAGCTCTTAATGGGATCTAAGAATCTTATTAATCTTATTAAATCTTATTAATCTCCAACAAGGAAACACAAACACCACCTTCATATGGATACCAAGCCACACAGGAATAACAGGCAATAAAATAGCAGACAAAGGGGCCAAAAGAGGAATAAACAGGGATCCCTTCTACCCACCCCAATATGCACTACAGAAATTATGTCAGCCATAAACAAACATTTCAGGAAAAACACTCCCCCTCCCCCCTAGCGCCCCCCAGCCACACTAAACAAAACAGCCATCAAAGCCATATACAGACTCCGACTAAATAAAACCATCAGACTCCGCCACCACAACGGACAACCCAAAACTTG
This sequence comes from Sinotaia quadrata, assembly GCA_028829895.1. Taxonomy (NCBI): domain Eukaryota; kingdom Metazoa; phylum Mollusca; class Gastropoda; order Architaenioglossa; family Viviparidae; genus Sinotaia; species Sinotaia quadrata. The sequence continues at coordinate 3,372,691 of CM054181.1, read as the reverse complement.
CAACACTGACAACACAGTAAATCATTTCACCTCTTGTCTGCCACATCACCAAGAAAGGAAAAAACTCATAAAAGAAATCTCAAACCTACACCTGCCATTCACTACTGACACTCTGCTGTACCCACACAAGTAACATGCAAGAAAAGTACACAAAGCCCTTACAAGAAACACACAATCAACTCACTATAACCCACACACACACACACACAAATGCACTACCAAACACGCCATACACAAATAACCCACCTCCTAAAGGCAGTAGCTTAAGGAAAAAAATATTCGTCAACTACAGAGGCATTGGACGCATGGAAGAAAAACACTCCCAACGACACAAGCTCCAGACGTCTACCAACAACTCTGTGTACAAGCGCCAACCAACCTCCACCTCCAACACCACCACCAGCGCTCCCTGAATACTCGTGAGTGGAGCATGTCCTACTGGAGCACCTCAGGTCAGAGAACGTCTGAAGATGAAATGATCCATGAAATGTCAGTGATGACAAACTGTACGGTGAACGTTCTTTCTCAAAACTAAAAATAAGAACGAGCTACGCAGGCGTATAGTGCAAGAATGATTCAACTGCCTATCTATCATGAGCATAGAATCAGATGTGTTGGAATCTTTGAATTTCAATGATATTATCAGAGACTGCTGAGAGCTAAAGACGAAAGCGATTTTGTAAGAAAATGTCCTGACACTAACAGTCCAGGTATAGCAAACATTTCCTCATTACAATATTACTTTCAATATGTATAACAAACTAACAATAAAATCTTTAATGTATTTTAAACTAAACTCTTATTTTGCACTTGTAGTAACATATTTCTGTTTGCTGTGCTAACAGTTTAGTACTATATTAATAACAAAATGGCGCATATACACAAGCAATGCATGAGACTAAGATTGAAGCGGAAATTGGAGTTACATTTAAGGTTATGGTTTGTGCCTAGGGCCCCCACACTCCTTAAAATCTATCTATCTATCTATCTATCTATCTATCTATCTGTCTGTCTGTCTGTCTGTCTGTCTGTCTATCTGTAAATTAGGAGTAACTATTCTTTATTGCACTCCTTTTCAATACTTCCTTTGTCAGAACGATCATAATAGAAACAAAATCCTTTTTTGCCCATTTTCACGGCAGAATAAGAAAATGTAATAACATTTCCTGTTGCCTTGGCAACAGACAGTGAAGTATGCATATCCTATCACTCAGTAATGCTACTCGCTGCGATTGCTTGGAACAAAAAAGAAATAAATAGAAAGAGGCAGTGGTTTTCGGAAAAAAATCCTCTTTAATACCCAGCCCCGCTCAAATTGAGCCTAAGAAAGTCAAGTGGAACCAGGTTTTAAAAAAGAAAATCCTTAAAGATAAAATCTATCGATATGGGGTGACATTTACGAAACATTTATGTGCGTTTGTTTGCTGGGAATTGCATTGATGACCTTACTGACGATATCGTTGTAGCTAGGTTTATTAGTCAGTCAAAACACAAGTAACATTTTAGTACGTATGAAACATATACACTTTTCTTTTCACGTTTCCCTTTGGTCATTGGCCAAAATTAAAATTAATACATAATTAATTGAAGAAATTAATAAGACTTGCTTAAAAATATATTGCACTTAAAATAGTATCTATCTACCTACCTATCTATCTATCTATCTATCTATCTATCTATCTATCTATCTATCTATCTATCTATCTATCTATCTATCTATCTATCTATCTATCTATCTATCTATCTATCTATCTATCTATCTATCTATCTATCGACTTCCCGAGTTATTTATTGAGCTAAAGACTTTGGTATTTTCTCATAATTCCCAATCATAACCCCAACCCCATCAATACATTACATTAATTCATTATGCTACAATGTATTGTTTCTCACACGTCTTACTCAATCGCTAATATATGTATACGTTTTTCTTAAGTTGGAAATATAGTTTTAATCATACGTTCTTCTTAAGTTGGAAATATAGTTTTAATCATACGTTCTTCTTAAGTTGGAAATATAGTTTTAATCATACGTTCTTCTTAAGTTGGAAATATGGTTTTAAGCACGACTGTATTTATACTTTAAATAATGTGACTTTTGACAATAAGTTAAAATAAATCAGTAAGTATTTGCCTTTACCAAGGTTGTTTTTTGTATCTTATGACATTAAGTAAAAATAATTTAGTAATGTATTTGCCTTTACGAAGAATACAAAACTTAAATTGACTGTGTTCTATGCCTGGTACATGTCTTTGTACACAATTCTTATATTGACTGCATACCTGCCTGTTCTTTGTGTCCTTGTACACACGACTTATATTGACTGTATGCTTTGCCTGTTGTTTGTGTTCTTGTACACAATTTAAATTGACTGTATGCTTTGCCTGTTCTTTGTGTCCTTGTACACAAGACTTATACTGACCGTATACTTTGCCTGTTCTTTGTGTCCGAAGATAAAAGCTCTACGCTATTTGATATCTGTCTCCTGCAAGGTTCCTGTGTACCAACATTACAATGATTGTGTCTGAAATTGCTCTAAATATTCTGGAATGTGCTTTAAGGGACATTACAATGATTGTGTCTGAAATTGCTCTAAATATTCTGGATTGTGCACATTTTTTCTTTTACCGTGGATGGCAAATGTGTCATTGCTTTACCTTCAGACTTGTTTAGCTATTGCTGTGTGCAAGACTGTCACGATTGTAAAGTCAGTCTGCGTATTACTGTGTGCATGACGTCACGATTGTATAGTCAGTCTACGTATTACTGTGTGCATGACGTCACGTTTGTATAATTATAATCAGTCTACGTATTACTGTGTGCATGACGTCACGATTGTATAATTATAATCAGTCTACGTATTATTGTGTGCATGACGTCACGATTGTATAGTCAGTCTACGTATTACTGTGTGCATGACGTCACGATTGTATAGTCAGTCTACGTATTACTGTGTGCATGACGTCACGATTGTAAAGTCAGTCTGCGTATTACTGTGTGCATGACGTCACGATTGTATAATTATAATCAGTCTACGTATTACTGTGTGCATGACACGATTGTATAGTCAGTCTGCGTGTTACTGTGTGCATGACGTCACGATTGTATAGTCAGTCTGCGTGTTACTGTGTGAGAGATTAATTGTGAACGTTGTACCATTTAAAGGTACCGCAGACGGCACCTAAAGGTTTTCTAATTTCCTTGCACGGAAGTCTCCCAGTAAGTGATCTTATGTTTGCCGATATGTAACAGACTCTTCAAGATTGCAATTGTGATTGTTAAGTGATCTTATGTTTGCCGATATGTAACAGACTCTTCAAGATTGCAATTGTGATTGTTAAGTGCAACACAACACAGCACACTTGCCTTTCTATCAGTCAGTTTGAAAGGGTTAATGTTAACTTTGGTTTTCTTCGTTCCTAAAAGCACCATGGGGAAGGTCGAAGGTCGTGTGAGAGCCATTCCACAATGCCCGTCCATCACGCTTGCGGGATTTTCAGAAGCTGTTGGCCTGTGTTAAATGGTCACACTTTGATAGATTATAATTATTCTAGAAGAATGTTTTCTGTCCACTAGCTCTTACACCCATCTTTTCAGAATGTATAACCAGCGAGGTACTACCCTGATGTAACTTGTCACACATGTGTTCAGGTTCTATTAACAGGTTTTGCAGTTCTGACGTCAAACTAAATTTTTTTGTTGGCAACAAAATAACAGAAATCCTATTTTCTTCTCTGCCATGGTGGATGTTTGAAATAAAGAATATCCGTTATAAATTTCACCGTATCGGAAATTTATTTATTATAATATACCCCGCCGTATTTGTTTCTTTTTTAAAAATTTGTAAACGAAAATTTCAATGACATTTAAAAACTTCGTTATTTAAAAAAATCCTTTAATTCACTTCCATACGCTTCTTCATTCGATTTTTAAAAAATCTATCGTCCACCCATCTCCACCTCCCCTCCCGCCTCACCCAGTCTCTTTATTTCTAGCCTTCTCTAATATTTAATCTCTTTCCCCCTCCATCTTTCTCTCTTTCTCTCTCTTCTATTTCTTTCTTACTTCCCTCTCGGCCTTTTCTTCTCCACCATCTCATCTTTTATTTATCTTTCATTACCTCTCTTTCCTTCACGTTTTCTTCCATCTCTTTTTTCATCTCTATTCACAGTTCTTTCTCCCCCTCCCCCCCCCGTCTTTTACTCTCTTTTTTGCTCTCAACTGTCACACTCTCCCCCCCCCCCCGTCTCTCTCTGCTTATCTCTCTCTCTCTTGTTCTACATAGGCCTATGTCTCCCTCTCGTTCATTCCTTTCTTATCGTACCATCTTTCCTTTCCTTTTTGTCTCTAACCTTGTAACCTTTGTGACCTTTATCTCTTTGTCCGTTTATCTCATTTCGTTTTCATTTTCTCTCATTTGTTTTCTCTCCATATCGCTTTTTCCTTCTCACTCCTTTTCTGCTTCTGTTTCTTTTCCGTCCGTTACTGTCTCTTTTCCGTCCGTTTCTCTCTCCTCTTTCTTGTCTCGTTGTCTTTTCTTTTCAACCACTTATTATAATATATGCTTAAAAAGTCCACTATTGTTTTTCTTAAACCACTTAATATATATAATATATGATTGAACAATCCAATATAATCAATAGCTGAAATAAAACGGTGACCTGTAGTGACGGGTAAGTTTTTAGACAGTATTGTGAAGCAGCATTTCAGTAGCCTATTTACTTCAGTAGTAAAACGTGAAACAGTGATTTATCTATTTATAGACACAAAGGGATTCATTGTACACAGGGACTGCTCTGAAAGGTCACAGGCTAAACATAAATAACTTTACATGCTCTTCAGCGCTCTTTGTTCGAACTGGTCTCTGAGTATTTTTTGCAATGACAGAGCTTGAGCGCAAAACCTTTTGCAAATTACACAGAACCAGTCATCGAATTACGATAACCAGTAATGGATGTGTGTTACCTAAGGTGTATTCTGATGTCGAGATAAAGAATTTATAAAAATATTCTAATGTTGAGATAAGAAAAGTCAAACTAATGAAAGACAGACTTACGAGATAAAAAAAATATTGATAACTTGTCACGATGATATCTGTGTGTTCTGTTGTGACGAAACATGCAGTTGATTAATGAGTCTGTGACGCCACCGCCACCTAGTTAATGGTTATTATTAATTAATCATCGATAACTCATTACAAGTGATGAGAATCTTAATTTATGTTATTAATAATTCTCCAGAAGACACCACTCGTCTCTCTCACTCGGCGGACATGCGGGCGCCGTAAACATTTTTTCTCTTCCACAACATTAAAGACAAACATTTACCATTACACAATATTTCCAGAGGTGGAAAACGTCTTTAATCCATATTTAGCGAGCTCTCATCCACCCACTGTCTTTCCAACATAAGGTTATCAATGTATGTAAGAATGTCAATAACTGTTCCAGAATCTCTCCAAGCACACAATAGAGAATCGTCCTGAGTTTCACATGTGCTATCAAGCACATCAGGAGGAATGTTCTTGAATTTCCATGCACATTTACTCAACACAAAATAAAGAACATTCAAAATAACTTTCGTGAATTCTCGAGACCAAATTCAAGCCACAATTTCGTATTGGTACTCTAAAGGAATTCATAGGAATCAACTTAGAGTAACATGATTTATTGATAAGTTGACAACCATGCTGGATGCACACACTAACGTATTCAAGTAGAGTACAGTAATCACTGTAGAATGAAATGACAACCAAAAAGGCTTGCTTTGATCTGCAAAAGTCAAATTAAGGCAACACTAAATTTCAGACATATTTCATCTTTAAACTCCTTTCTCTCTTACAAACATTCTCAACTTACAAATCCTGCAACAATTTCATTAGCCCGATACACATACAGAATAAGAAATATAACATCAATCAAAATTCACAAATAAAATATATAACATAGTCAAATTAATGAACATAGAATTAATGGTTCAGTCACATAAGCTTTTTCCAATTCAAATTATAGATCAATAGCAATCATGTACGTAATATTCTAAGTCCATTCTTCCTTTACCAGCCAGTTAACTTACCATAAGCAAACAATGACCTATATGACCAAACTCGAGTTAATTTCAGAATCAAAGTGATTCTCTAATAGAGAACTTCTTCGACAAAGAAACTTCCGGTCCATCCTCACTGGATGAAATTGATACGAACAACTGTGAGACTATTAGTTAGAAGAACTACTCATCCAGTTGGAACTGGGTTGGGATTGCGTCAGCAATTTTTTTTTAGCATATTCTCAACTCGAATTGTTTACTCCAACTCTGAAATTACAAACAAATACCATCAAAAGGAGTGCCAAAGGCCTGGTCACTTTGATAATTTAACAATTTATATAACAATTTATATATTGTCTAGAAATAGGGAAGGGCAAATTTACTCCGCCACACTAAGATAAGAAAATTTACTTTGCCAAACTAAGATAGGCAAATTTACTTCGCCACACTAAGATAGGCAAATTTACTTCGCCACACTAAGATAGGCAAATTTACTTCGCCACACTAAGATAGGCAAATTTACTTCGCCACACTAAGATAGGCAAATTTACTTCGACACATAAAGCATGCAAACGTAGCTGGATAACGTGTCCTGATGACGTCTGAGTGTTCTGTTGTGAAGAAACACACATTAAAGAGTCAGGCAAGAGTAAAAGCGTTCTTAATAGGAAAGAAGAAATACCCAAATAACAGCGTGTCATAATTGAGTTTGAGTGTTCTGAAGAGCCGTCCACTTGATTTTGAATGTTCTATTAATAGAATTTTCCAACGATCGTTAACATAGCATAAATGTGAGGCTATAAATAGTAACACATATCTATAAATAGTGTTTTTGGTGACGTTTGACCAACATTCTCGTGAGACTACGAGTCAGGGGCATTGACTGTCATATATTTTAGCAGGTGATGACATATCCTGCCCTCTAGTGGAGAAGACGTCAAACAGGTATGTCATGTATCTTCTGTGTCCTAAAGTGTGTATTGACGTCATACAAAAGTGAATTAACTCCATGCAACAACGGTGACTTCTCGATGGAACTCTGCTGTGTGATGATAATGGTCAATGTAAGTCATGTTCACTAAATGTAATGACTCCTCCATTAAATTATACAGTGTGATGACAACGGTAAACGTAGGACAACAAGCATACAAAAGCAGTAACTTCACAATGAAAGTCTGCTGTGTAATGACAAAAACAGTAACTTCACAATGAAAATCTGCTGTGTGATGACAAAAACAGTAACTTCACAATGAAAGTCTGCTGTGTGATGACAAAAACAGTAACTTCACAATGAAAGTCTGCTGTGTGATGACATCGAGAAATTCGAGAAACCGTCGGGTAGAATGCAATGACTTCTGTACGGGAACTATTGAGTATAATGACATTCTATAGATGTGAGAAAAACATCAGCCTCGCACTACGACTTCTGTACGGGAACTATTGAGTATAATGACATTCAATGAGAAAAACATCAGCCTCGCACTACGACTTCTGTACGGGAACTATTGAGTATAATGACATTCAATGAGAAAAACATCAGCCTCGCACTACGACTTCTGTACGGGAACTATTGAGTATAATGACATTCAATAGATGTGAGAAAAACATCAGCCTCGCACTACGACTTCTGTACAACGTCCTTGTCAGTGGTGGTGTTCGATAAACGGATTTATGTGCCAGTCGTTTTCAAGAGTGTCAAATTTGGAAATAATTGTCATGCATTTCAAGGCAGTTTCCTTTCCAGCTACAGCCACAACATGAAGCACGACTTTAGAAAACTTAACTCTTGTAAGGCTTTTTTCCCAACTTGCTAACTTTGTAGAATTTCTTGGTGTATATTTAATATATTTTAATCCCTGACAGATCTTTTGGTATACATTTTTTTTGGTTCTTTCATCTGATCGCAGATCTATTGACATTAGATTTGGTTTGTTTTCACAAATCTTTCGACATTTTTTATTGTTATGTCTGTTTGACAGGTCGTAAGAGATTAGTGTCATCTGAAAATCTATAATCCTCCCATTATGTGTCAACACAACATATGTCGCATTGTTTAAATATAGAATTAACCGGGTTGACGTCACGCACACACACACACGCACGCACGCATGCACGCACGCACGCACGCACACACACATACACACGCACACACACACACACGCACAAAAACCATACAATCGACATCATTTGCAGCTAACGAGGTGGGAAAAGCGTCCTTTGTCGCCAAATAACAGCCTACACAAAAGATATCCTTATTTGTTGCAACAAAAAACCATTTTGCGTTTTCGTCTTAAAAACTAAAAGAAAGGTAAACAAACAAAAAATTAAGGTGCCACTTGTTATCATTCACTGCGATGAAATCGATATTTTACAAGCTAGCATAAAACTCCGTCATTCCTGTCCATATCGCGCTAGCTGGCCGTGCGGTGGCTCAAAGCGTTGCTATTTTGGCTGCAAATGTCAGCACGCAGAGAAGGGGGTTCTTTTGGCTATCCTTCATCGTGTTTTTTTTCCTTCTCACAATGGCTAGTGCAACCAATTCTAGGTACGCTTAAGGTCACGGTGTTCCGGGAGTGTTCTTGTAATGAATGGAAGAGAAAGGGAGTCGGAGTGAAAGAGAAGAAGCAAAAATACATTCATAATAATCAATTAAGAAATCGATCGTCTCCTTTCTGTTGAATATATATAATCGATACTCTGAGTGTGGCTGCGGTTGAGCCATGGTGCTATGAATGACTTCAGTCAAACGAACTGAGCCATGGTACTATGAATGACTTCAGTCAAACGAACTGAGCCATGGTACTTTGAATGACTTCAGTCAAACGAACTGAGCCATGGTACTATGAATGACTTCAGTCAAACGAACTGAGCCATGGTACTATAAATGACTTCAGCCAAACGAACTGAGCCATGGTACTTTGAATGACTTCAGCCAAACGAAATGAGCCATGGTACTATTATTGACTTCAGTCACACGAGCTGAGCCAAGGTACTGTGATTTCTGTCACACAAACTAAGGCATGGAGCTATGACTACAATCACATGAGCTGAGCTATGGAAAAAGGCAAAATTTTTAAACTTTGAGTGCCAGAGAGTTTGAGGTTAGTGCCGCAGAATGAAGGATACTATGGGCGGATTATGGATGAGAAACCAGTGTGTACTTAAGGTATGATGATAAACTAGTGTGTACTTAAGATATGATGATAAAGTAGTGTGTACTTAAGATATGATGAGAAACCAGTGTGTACTTACGGTATGATGAGAAACCAGTGTGTACTTACGGTATGATGAGAAACCAGTGTGTACTTACGGTATGATGAGAAACCAGTGTGTACTTAAGGTATGATGAGAAACCAGTGTGTACGGTATGATGAGAAAGAAATGTGTACTTAAGGTATGGTGAAAATCCTATGGCTATTATGATTCCTTTGCTAAAATATAAACGAGGTATTGGAAGACACATTTTTTAGTGATGCCAACGGGTTATTTTGCAAGATTAAGCTAAAGGAAATGTTCGAAGAAGATAGAGAGTTAAGCCCCCTGTCTACTGAAAAGAGAACATAATTTGGTCTGTGGTGCATATACCTCCACAACAACTTGTGAAATAAATGAATAAGTATGAAATTTGAAAATATATAAATATTCAATTTAAAAAAACGATACAAATATATATATAATAATACAAAGAATTATAAAGGAAACAATTTATAATATTTGTGGCGAAATTTTGGACAAATGTATAATTATAATCATTGTGAGTTTTTCAAAATTCCTGATACGTGTAATGAAATTGTGGACAAGTGTATTATAATCATTGTGAGTTTTTCAAAATTCCTGATACGTGTAATGAAATTGTGGACAAGTGTATTATAATCATTGTGAGTTTTTCAAAATTCCTGATACATGTGATGAAATTGTGGACAAGTGTATTATAATCATTGTGAGTTTTTCAAAATTCCTGATACATGTGATGAAATTGTGGACAAGTGTATTATAATCATTGTGAGTTTTTCAAAATTCCTGATACATGTGATGAAATTGTGGACAAGTCTACTATTGTTTGGTGAGATCATATAAATTCCTTATGCTTGTTGTGAAATAGAGGACGTCTATTATTTCTTTTGTGAGAAAGCGTCCATGATCCTGATACAGGTAATTTTGGCTGAGATGTGGCCACTGAGATACATGTTGCGTTGTATTTAGACAGAGATGTGGCCACTGAAATACATGTTGCGTTGTATTTAGACTGAGATGTGGCCACTGAAATACATGTTGCGTTGTATTTAGACTGAGATGTGGCCACTGAGATACATGTTGCGTTGTATTTAGACTGAGATGTGGCCACTGAAATACATGTTGCGTTGTATTTAGACTGAGATGTGGCCACTGAAATACACGTTGCGTTGTATTTAGACTGAGATGTGGCCACTGAAATACATGTTGCGTTGTATTTAGACAGAGATGTGGCCACTGAAATACATGTTGCGTTGTATTTAGACTGAGATGTGGCCACTGAAATACACGTTGCGTTGTATTTAGACTGAGATGTGGCCACTGAAATACACGTTGCGTTGTATTTAGACTGAGATGTGGCCACTGAAATACACGTTGCGTTGTATTTAGACTGAGATGTGGCCACTGAAATACACGTTGCGTTGTATTTAGACAGGTTCTGATCATTCCCAAAAACTTTTATAAACGGTTATTTACTGGACAGAAGACCTCAAGACATTAAAATACTTTTACACTTGGTTTGAATATGGACAAAAGTCCTCAAGACATTAAAATACTTTTACACTTGGTTTAATACTGGACAAAAGTGTAAGGAAACTGACATTCACTGTCGACAGACAGATTTAAATCAATATCAAAAGTGCATTCCCATGACTAAAAGACTAACATTGTTGTGTACCCCTTGTATCATTGTAACATTGTTGTGTGCCACTTGTATCATTGTAACATTGTTGTGTGCCACTTGTATCATTGTAACATTGTTGTGTGCCACTTGTATCATTGTAACATTGTTGTGTGCCACTTGTATCAAGTATTTGGACGAGCAAGCCACAGCTGTCACGAATATCATTGCTACATACTCCATATAACAGGAACGTGGATAATTATAACTAATTATAACTAAGAATTACATGATGACGACTGGGCAGAATATGACTGTGGGGGAAATAGTTTGGATAGAAGTACATGATGACGACTGGGCAGAATATGACTGTGGAATAGTTTGGATAGAACAAGAAAGCGAAAACGTGTTCACACGAGAACTATTCACATCTTACAACTTTGCACTTCCAACAGAAAATGAAGCACTCAACAACGTCTTTCGATCTTTCATCGCTCAACAACGACTTTCAATATCTACTTTTATCTATATCTTTCATCGAAACAGTGGGGAGGGGGGATTAAGAGGAAAACAAAAAATTAATTCAGCAAGCTATTTTAGCTCCTTGAGTCTTCACAAGATCCTTCAAAATCACCTCCGACCTCCGCCCAAACCCACACTGAAAAACTCAAACCAACTCCACCCAAACACCTAAAGAAGAAAAGAGTCACGCTTTCATTCAAACACCACGAACCACTATGAGCGAACAAGGTGTAAACAACAACATCACGTGGAAAATTCCTCCTACAACCAAAGTAAATTCCAAGTAGACAGCAGACGGAAGAATCTTCTCACGGCTGATTTATTACTGACAGAAAATTTCGGACGATTTATTACTGACAGAAAAATTCGAAAGGCCACGAGTTATAAATAAAAATACCGAATTCTATAAATAACATAGCTCAAATGCAAAACGGTATTTTACAATACTTAATGATCCCCATTAATATTTACAGTTTATACATAAACAGTAAACCTACAAGGTATCAGTAATAAATTAGTTCAGATGCTCCGAAATGACCACGACCTTTCTCATTGGGTGTTGGGGTAGGTGATGGGCTGTACACGCAGATATAAAAATATGTTATATCACGTATGAGCAAAGCGTGTAATTGAAAGTCTAAAAATAAAACATTAAATCGTTATTTGACATACCGTCTCTCGGAAGGAAGGAGATAGGTAAGTCAGTTTAAAAATTGTTTACAAGAAAATCTTTTCTGCTTATAGATACCAGTATCTTTCTGCGATATGATTCAACTAGACTACTAGAGAGAAAAACGTCTGCTTCCCACGACCTTTGCACAGAGGAAGCAACCTCTGACCCACTCTTTACAGGGCAGTCCGGATTCGAACTGGCTTTCGGAAAATATTTTTAATGTCAATTGCAAATGTCGTCAGCTAGTTCTTACTGCCGTTGTAAACGACTTCGATAAATTACAAACAATTATAATTGAGAGTGCTGGTAATAGCTCAAAATAATTTTGAGTACTATTTGTCAGTTAACACTGCTTTTTTCCCCTGTGTCTTTAAAGTTTGCCTAAATTTACCTGTTGCTGCTTGATCAGTGGTACAGTTGATATTTTTAGACTGACTAGTTGAAATAAATGCACTGTATCTTTCCGAGTTTGAAAACGGGCAAAGGGAGAAATTGCAGAGATCACCTGAGGTTGACTTTCAACAAGAATTTCTACGACAATAATAATATTGACATTTAATACTTTAAGAATAATATTTAATGTTGAAATTTGTTTATGAATAAGTTTAAAAATATTAATTGAATTCTCTAAGCATTTTACGTTAAAGTTGTTAGCAGGAATAATAATATACAAGAATATGAATGCCAACAGTATTTAAAAAGATAAACATTGGAAATATCTATGAAATCAAAATTCAGTGAAAGGAAATGCGCAATATTTCTTCAGCTATTTTATTTTTAAAAAGCTGTCCCTTTTGTTTCTTTACACATTGGGTCTCTTGTGATTTCAACGCAGCCAAAGCGGATTAGCTCCCTTTCATGAAAGAGATAAATTAGCTGTGTCGCAGTGATCACGTTAGGCATAACCATGAAAAAGGCAACAAGAAAAAAAAATCAATATTTTCTATTAAAAAATTACTATGCTTTATTACAACACACAAACATCAAACATTTCTATCAGAGTCTCTGCTAACAGTTCCTTTCACAAGGTACGACCTTCACCTTGAGGTTGCGAAAATAAGAACAACTGGTTTCCGACCTAGTAAGGAAGCCTCGTCACCTCCTTTCGCACAGCAAACAAATATTGACCACAACTCCAACGACTGGCAAACTCGGCAGGTCTCCTTTGTCTATACGAATTTCCACAAATTTCCAAACAACCCAGAGTTGCAGACCTTTGAACCCCCTTTGTCTACAGTCTCTGTTCTGGCATATGGATTGTCTTGGAGACTTTGGTCTGGAGATTAGTGCGTGCTATACTGAAACACAAAATATGATGGTGCATAACTCTACTTAACTTTCTCAATCTTGCACATTTGCAAAAAATGTATTATCTCCCCATAACGCGAAAATAATAAAAATAATGAACACTGAGATACAAAATAAAAATTCACCATTAAAACAAAGTCATTAGAACAAAGTCATTTAACATAAGTGAACACTCTTCTATTTTTGATCAGAAAAATACATAATGTAATAGATATTTTAAGTTTAAATTCTCAGTATCATAAAAGTACATAATGTAATAGATATTTTAAGTTTAAATTCTCAGTCTAACTATCATAAAAGTACATAATGTAATAGATATTTTAAGTTTAAATTCTCAATCTAACTATCATAAAAGTACATAATGTAATAGATATTTTAAGTTTAAATTCTCAGTCTAACTATCATAAAAGTACATAATGTAATAGATATTTTAAGTTTAAATTCTCAATCTAACTATCATAAAAGTACATAATGTCAACTCAGGAGGCAGGTGTAGTCATGCATGCGTACGAAGACAGATACAGTTGGACAGTTAGTCACGTGGTCAGTATTAAAATCTGACGTATGGACTGGTGATATCGTTCGAAGACTTTGAACTGCACGTGCTTTAGCTGGGAAGAACAAAGTCTCAAATCTTTCTATTAGAATTTATCCTGATTTGCCTCCTTCAGTCAAAGTATAAATTAATTTCGAGGCGGTTATCTCCCCTAGTGTCACGGAGTCTCAATGATTGTGAATAGCAGTAATTAAGTTATTCTGTTACAATACTTTTATCTATCTATCTATCTATCTATCTATTTATCTATCTATCTATCTATCTATCTATCTATCTATCTATCTATCTATCTATCTATCTATCTATCTATCTATCTATCTATCTATCTATCTATCTATCTATCTATCTATCTATCTATCTATCTATCTATCTGTACAGCTACACATACTCGGTCAACGGCAATAGAGATTGCAGTCTTAACTGCAAAGAAAAGTTTCAATCAGCTGATTTGTTTTTAGTTACCAACAGACATGGTTCCACAGTGCATGAAAATAACGTACTCTTTTAAACATTCTCTCTATCTTGTTTTAGTCTTTGAGTCTTGACAAAACTAGGAACATGTATACAGTTATGACATTATTTAAATTTAAGAGGAAATTTCACTTTCGCAACCTCATGCATTTAATATAGTTAAGTATGATCTGCACATTAGACAAATGATATAAATGTCTTCGTGCATTTGGCTTATCAAATTATTCTGCAAGACCCTGTACAAATTATCTCATGCGGTTGGCTTATTAGAGTATTTTCACCCCCACCCACCCCTATAAACTACCTTATGCAATTGCCTTAGTTCAATGTGTTCTGCAAGCTACAAGTGACCTCAGGCACTTACCTTAGTTTATGTCAAACAAAGGACAAGACAAATACCTCACTCAAATCGCTGAAATAAGAAACGTGCAATTGCCCCCCAAAATATGCAAGCAATTGACTTTAAAATGTTCTGCACTCTATTTACAAACACACATTATGCAAGTGAACTAACAAATACGTCATCCAGCTGGTTTAGAGAAATGTCAAGCAGTTTGCCCAGACAAATACATCATTAATTAGGTTTAAATATAAGTTTAATGACGATGATGACAATGACGACGATGATGATGAACGTGGGATGTTGGGGGTGATTGATAAGAAAGTTGAAAAGTGTAGATGATGAATGGTACCCGGTGGGTCCATGGCGTTCGTTGTGAAGCATATAATAGTCTGGTTTTGTGTGGACTCCTACGGTTGCTGACTTCATGGTTGTTGTTATCCTTTCTTAGCAGCGTCCGGAGTCCGTTGATCACTGCAGAGGGGAAGAGGGTGAGTGGGGTGTCTTACAGAGCCCAGGTTAGTACCACACCGGATATATACCTAGCGCGGACACACGCCCAGGCTGTTCAAACCTCTTACCCCATCATTCTCACTGGTGTTCATTTGCTCGTTGTCGTTGTCCTCGGTGTTGTCCGTTGCGATGTGCGTAAAAGGGGCAGTGGACCAGTAGAGGTTGTCAAAGATCAATTGGATCATGTCTACAATGGGGTGATTCTGCTGATATTGGGGCTGATAATGATGCTTCCGACTTGGAATACATGTTTATTATCATTTCATTGGTCTTCGTTTCTAAAGTATTAATAGAACCACGAATCATTACGAATGAATAATCCTCAATCTCTCCCAGATCCAAAGCTCTGTAGATGTCTGCTGTTTTGACATAGCACCACGAATCATTACGAATGAATAATCCTCAATCTCTCCCAGATCCAAAGCTCTGTAGATGTCTGCTGTTTTGACATAGCACCAGAGCTTATGAGAGAAAATTTGAAGATAGAAAACGAACCACTTACGACTTTAGGCAAAGACACTGTACTTGTTAGACTGGGATGGGGGGGGGGGAAGAAATACGACTTTAGGCAAAGACTCTGTACTTGTTAGCTGCTGACTGGGATGGGGGAGAAAATGGAGAAACTGCCAGATCAATGCAATTGTATATAGAGAGGAATTACCGGACAGGGTCTTGTGCACGACTTCTGGTCTTAGCTAATGCTTCGAAGGCGTGGTGATAATGTGAAGTTTACAATTCGGCCACAAACAACATGGCCGCTTCCTGTCTTCTAATGGAATTTTGTTGCATTTCTTTTTCGTGCTTGTCGGAGGGCAATGGACGACCTTTAGCGATGGTAAATAAACAGACTGCTATTTGTAGGAATTAGGAAGTAGTCAGAAGAAAATTAACCAAAGAAACTGACATGAAAGAAAGAAAGAAAAGGAAAGAAGAAAGAAGAAAGAAAGTAAAAAGAAAGAAGAAAGAAGAAAGAAAGTAAAAAGAAAGAAGGAAAGAAAGAAAGAAGGAAGGAAATAAATAAAGAAAGAAAGAAAGAAAGAAGAAAAGGGAAAATGAAAGAAGAAAGGAAGGAAGAAGGAAAAGGGAAATTGAACGAAGAAATAAATAAATAAATAAATAAATAAATAAAGAAAGAAAGAAAGAACAGCAATAATTAATCAGTAATTTTTCAATTTTGAAACTGTTTGATATTGACGGCTCACCTAAAAAAAAAATTATCAACGATATGTGTAATAATTATTAAAAAGAATTGTGTATTATATTTTATCTGTATTCATTTTTAAAATATTAAAATTTTTATGCATGTATGAGAAAATTCTTTAGCAATTAAGTAAACGATTTAATTAATGAAAAATTATGTATCATAATGTTTTATTTATTATTTATATATTTGCACTACCGCTCATGTATTCTAATATCATTTAAAATGATATTAGAATACTGGTCCATAAGAGTAATCCAACCAAAAAAATCCAATTGTTGCTTTTAATTTTTAATTTTAGCAGTTTATATAGAAAAGTTATCACTTATTCGTTAACCTAAACAGCCTACATCAACATTCTAAGTAATAAATCTATTTGTCTAGCATTCAAATGTTAACCTAAACAGCCTACATCAACATTCTAAGTAATAAATCTATTTGTCTAGCATTCAAATGTTAACCTAAACAGCCTACATCAACATTCTAAGTAATAAATCTATTTGTCTAGCATTCAAATGTTAACCTAAACAGCCTACCAACATTCTAAGTAATAAATCTATTTGTCTAGCATTCAAATGTTAAACTAAACAGCCTACATCAACATTCTAAGTAATAAATCTATTTGTCTAGCATTCAAATGTTAACTATATTTATACTATTACTTCAAGAGAATGGTAGCTTAATGAGAATAAACATAGTAGATAAATGATAACTTTTCTTTACTGTACTCTGTATTACTGTTTTGCTGTACTTTGATCGGTTGTGTATTGGGGGGATTTTTTGGTACTTTAAAAAAAATATGATATTGTTTTGTTGAACATTGATTTATTGTACATTTATCACGGCATTTTGTTTGCTGCACATTGATTGGTTGTACATTTATCACGGCATTTTGTTTGCTGCACATTGATTGGTTGTATATTTATCACGGCATTTTGTTTGCTGCACATTGATTGGTTGTACGTTGATTGATTTTTGTACTATTTTGGGTGATTAGTTATTTATAGTTTTCTAAGTGACGTACGTTGAATGTGGTATTTCAGATGGCATGTTAATTTTTATTTTTAAAAAATATTTTGCTACGTTTTCTTTATCTGAACTGGATTTTATGTGTTGTTCCTGGATCTTATATTTTCTGTTTTTACTATACTCTTACTAGCTGTGAGAATGTATTACTCTTGCTGTTCAAGACAGATAAGAGGAAAGACGGATTTTTTTTTTTGAGAGAACGTCTTAGGTGTGTCAGTTAATCCTTAAAGATGAGAGGCCCACTGAAGTTAGGAGATAATGATGATAAAGGCGACAATAATTGTTTGGCGAAAGCGCAGCGAATGGAACCCAGGTCTATTTTTCATCAACTTATCTCATTTCTGTGAGAAGTTGCTAGACTTCCAACTGGCAGATCGCTCGTTTAACTCAGATGAATACCGAGGTGCGAGATTCAGACTGTCATTACTCCTTTTATATTTGCTTTCAAAAAATAATCTTAAAGCAACAAAATAACCTATCAAAATAACTAATCAAAGAACTTTACAGATTTCATAACAAATCAGACAAAAATACAAGTAAAATAACTAATCAAAGAACTTTACAGATTTCATAACAAATCAGACAAAAGTACAAGTAGAATAACAAACAGCACAAACTGAAAGACGAGTCAACATGTCGTTAAAAAAGCCAAAGTCAAACAGCGACAGCCAATCAAAGTACCGCGTAACAATAAATCAACTAATCAAACTGCATGATAAGAACAGCGCAGCCAATCAAAACACAGTTAACAGTATAACCGCAATAAATTGCCTACCAAACAGCATGCTCAACATAACATCTTCTAGAATTATTTTCTGTTTCCTTCACACTCAGCCAGCATGGTTTTAGAACTCGATGACTCATCATAGTCCGATGGCTGATCTTTAATGGTCGGTCCCATTGTAGTTAGATGGCTGATCTTTAATGGTCGGTCACATTATAGTTAGATGGCTGATCTTTAATGGTCGGTCCCATTGTAGTTAGATGGCTGATCTTCAGTGGTCGGTCCCATTGTAGTTAGAAGGCTGATCTTCAATGGTCGGTCCCATTGTAGTTAAATGGCTGATCTTCAGTGGTCGGTCCCATTCAAGCTGGATGGTTGGTCCTCAATGGTCGGTCCTACTATAATTGAATGACTGGTCCTACGTGGTCGGTCCCATTCAAGCTGGACAGCTGGTCTTCAGTGGTCGATTCGATTGTAGTTGGGCGGGTGGGCGTCAGTGGTCGATGCTATTACAGAGAGATTGTTGGTCCTCAATGGTCGATCCCATTATTGTTGGCATTCTGTCTTCACTGGTCACCGAAATAAAAATAAAAAGAATCCACAAGCTTGAAAATAAATATGAAAAGAAGGGAAAATATAGGTTTAAATTTGCCGACTGAAACAATTAAATTAGAATTAGCAAAAGCGTGAAACTTTTTCAGAATTATTTGCATTTCAAGCACGTATATTAGAACAAAATGCCTGGTGAAAATTACATCATGTGTTGATGTGTTGATTGACTGAGGTAGAGGGACTGGTGCTAAATTTGCATTCAATATTTAAATGGTTCAAACACTTTTCACTTCACAGGGATTCGTCTATGCAGCCAATTTTCTTCTCCTAGACTACCCAAACACCCAGCTTAGCTCGAGTTTCTTAAAATACGCGTCTCTCGTGCAAAGCGCTAAAAGAGACAGAAGGGGGTGGGGTAGGGAGGGTAAACGGTTACCCCCCCCCACCCACATTATTTATGCATTGTTTGCATTCGGTTAAACAGAGCCACTTTTTAACTCATCATAGTGACACTACAACACACGTGATTGAATTATTGCATAAATATTTTATGACCAGTCAACAGTTTGTGTGTGTTACACTACAACACACATAAATATTTTATGACCAGTCAACAGTTTGTGTGTGTTACACTACAACACACATAAATATTTTATGACCAGTCAACAGTTTGTGTGTGTTACACTACAACACACATACATATTTTATGACCAGTCAACAGTTTGTGTGTGTTACACTACAACACACATAAATATTTTATGACCAGTCAACAGTTTGAGTGTGTTACACTACAACACACATAAATATTTTATGACCAGTCAACAGTTTGTGTGTGTTAGCTACGCACTCTCTCACCCCAGAAGTCGCCATTGTGTGACCTTTCACCTTCACGATGTTCTCAGTCTTGGTCTGTTTTGGGGGGATCACCACAGCCTCACGGTGCGTCTGAGGTAGAGGGCAGGAGGGCTGGCAGAAGGGGGTGAAACAGGTCGACCTAGTTTGGCACACACCCTCAACCGCCCTCAGTTTGGTGACGTTTCTTTGGTTGAGCCGAAAACATTATTTACTAGTGCGGTATAGTGGACAAAAATGTTTGTAAATTACAACGCTTGGAGTTATCTTTCTTTCGCAAATTTGGAATTTGATATGATAGCTCATTTTCAAATTTATTGACATAGTTCTTGTTCATGGAGAATGGAGAATGGAACCTTGCTTTTTCTCCAGCATCGCCTAAGTTTGAAAAAAATACACATCAGGGGCTTTAATTAAGGGGACAGCACTGCAAGCGAGAACCGAGTTGGGGAGGTCACGTATGTCGCCATGGCCGGGTCGTTAGGTTTGACACGGAAAAGTAAATCAAACTTTACATTTTATCAGACCGAGACGGCATCAATTTAATTTCTCAGACACGAGTTGCAGGAGCCAGATGGCAGGTATATAAGGTCAGAAAACAGTGCTGGCCTTGACCCTTAAGAATAATGTGGTGAAAGAAAAGTAAAGTATATAAGGTCAGAAAACAGTGCTGGCCATGACCCTTAAGAATAATGTGGTGAAAGAAAAGTAAATTATATAAGGTCAGAAAACAGTGCTGGCCATGACCCTTAAGAATAATGTGGTGAAAGAAAAGTAAATTATATAAGGTCAGAAAACAGTGCTGGCCATGACCCTTAAGAATAATGTGGTGAAAGAAAAGTAAACTATATCCTCCTCGTTTTCTTTCGAAAAATCAGCATAATGTGATAAAATAACTTCATCTAGAGGTATTACATTCCTCTACCCCTTTCCGGTTAGGAGAGGTGGGGGGTGGTAATAATCAAATTTCTACCTTTCGAAATTAAATAGGCTGGAGACGGGTTAGGGTATTTATTTATACTAAACTTATTAATGTGCCCATTACGAGTGAGAAAAGGTATAGTACAAAACATACCCCCCCCAAAAAAAAAAAAACCCCAAAACCCCCCAAAACCCCACCCACCCCGAAAAAAAAATGCTGCAGGAATTTAGTTGTTAAAAATACAGAACAAAACTACAGCAGTGGAGGGGGTATTGAAGGCAAGACTACTACATGCACTACATATTTTTAAAAATATTTTATTAAGAAGCATTGAACATATCTAGAACTAGAAAGAGGTGACCACAAACCTTTATGTCGTGTGCAAAATGGCTCCGCTTCGTGTTATTTATCTGTCACTCTCCGCATGAAAAATATTGCATTTTGCACACGACACTTAAGTCTTAAAACGTTTATGGATTCATTGGATTCTGATGACGTCAGAGGTCGTGACGTTGTAAGGTAAAGAAGTTGCGCACTCCTTTTGGAGAAAGTCGATATAGTTTGGGTGTTGGCACACGCGCAGTTGTGATCTACTAGAAGGATTCCTAACCCTTGAAATAACAACCACAATGATTGTGCACGGATTGAATTGATCACAGTGAAATGTTTGAAAGACCTTGAAAGATTGCATATCTAGGTGATAGGAATTATTCTGTAGTCACGTTCCAAGGGACGCAAATTAATATCACACCATTAAGATTTAGAGGGGAAAAAAAGCAAGAGAGCTAAGTTTCTTGATTAAATTTCTCTGTGTTCCACAAAAGTAACCTACAGTTTATATTACTTTTCATGTTTGTTTATTTCTTTGTTGTTTTCTTACTTGATTATTTCTGTGTTTTTTTCTTTGTTTTGCTACTTAATTACGAATACAGGTATGATATCGGCCAACACAGATTTGAGCATGGGACCGAAAAGACTAGAGACTTTCATTTTGTATGTACGCGTATGTGTATTAAATATTTATTAAAGTGATTATAACAAAACCATCCAGTTATTTTTAGTGTAGTAAGTGGTGTAGTGCCAACGACTTCTCTCTGTGTGTGTGTGTGTGTAGTTGTGTGTGTGTGTGTAGTTGTGTGTGTGTGTGTAGTTGTATGTGTGTGTCTGTAGTTGTATATGTGTGTGTGTGTAGTTGTATATGTGTGTGTGTGTGTAGTTGTATGTGTGTGTGTCTGTAGTTGTATGTGTGTGTGTGTCTGTGTAGTTGTATGTATATGTGTCTGTAGTTGTATGTGTGTGTGTGTGGTTGTATGTGTGTGTGTGTCTGTAGTTGTATGCGTGTGTCTGTAGTTGTATGTGTGTGTGAAAGAGATAAGAGACAGTTTAGATAACTTTTTGCCTGAGAAACTATTTACAGAGAAGTTCATTTTAATGCAATTTTCTTACTACCTGCTAGTTCTTGTCAAGACCGGAAACGCTCATCACAAATAATCAAAACTAGTAATTTGAAATATAAATTTATATATATATATAGTGTGTGTGTGTGTGTGTGTGTGTGTGTGTGTGTGTTTGTGTGTGTGTGTGAAAGAGAGAGAGAGATAGTGGAACTATGCTTTAAGGGTCAAAATAATATGTAATTGCTCAGGCGGGCGTTTGTGTGTGAGCATGTGCATGCTTACGAGTGTGTGCCTTTCTGTGTGTGTGTGTGTGTGTATGTGTGAGAGTTTGTTTTTGAGAGTGAGAAAGAGATAAAAAAGGAGGGAAGGAAGTACAAATCAAAATTGTTGTAATAACCGACATTGTGCTTGTAGCATCAGATAATTACTTGTGTGTGTGATTGTGTGTTTAGAAGGGGAGACAATCAAATGAGGTAAATGAGGACGAAAGTGAGATGATTACAGAGAAGTTGGAAAATGGGTGTGGGAGGACATGTCTAAATCAGTACTGTTACAATAACTGACATTTTGTTTTGTAGCTTCAGTTAATTACAAGCGTGTATTTTGAGCTTGTGTAAATACGTGTGTGTGTGTGTGTGTGTGTGTGCGCGCGCACGTGTTTAGGAGGAAGAGAAGGAGTCAAAATGAGTGCACGAGACCGAGGGAAAGAAGACAGAGGGAGGGGGAGAGTGGGTGAGGAGATTGAGGGAGAATAATGCGGGGGGGGGAGGGATTTGAAGGGATGACAGAGAGAAAGATGAGAGAGAGAGAGAGAGAGAGAGAGAGAGAGAGAGAGAGAGAGAGAGAGAGAGAGAGAGAGAGAGAGAGAGAGAGAGAGAGAGAGAGAAAGAAGCAGGAAGAACTCAGCAGTGACTGGGGTATCAGTTTAACTTTTATACTTTATACATTTTTAATGTAGTTCCACATGATAACTTTTATACTTTATATACATTTTTAATGTAGATCTACCCTTGCTGCCCAATGTGGTGCGTTTCTGCGGAAATTGTCACATATACATTTCAAGCATGATTTATGAACTAAAAAATAAGATACTGAGAATCTTAGGAGTATAGATATGTTTATATATGTTTGCCAAAGTGCAGAAACACACACAATATACGCACACATACACACACATACACACATACATATACACACATACATATACACACATACACATATACACATATAAACATACACACACATACACACACAAACACACACACACACATAAACACACACACACACACACACACACACACACACACACACACACACAATATATATATATATAAAGACAGTTGGACAATGTTGCTGAAGGATTTCTGCTTGCCTGCAGTAGAGCTAAACTAAGGTCTTTTACAACGTCCGTGTAATCTGAGGATTTCGATTTCCTGTGAGAAGAAGACAAGTCTTAATCGCTGAATGTCTTTGCATGGCCACACTGTATTTAACTTGATGTCGAGTAGCCAGATTCTCGCATGCACTTTTCCTGAAAATGCAGTCTTAGGTTAACTTCAAAGATAAATTT
This sequence comes from Sinotaia quadrata, assembly GCA_028829895.1. NCBI lineage: Eukaryota > Metazoa > Mollusca > Gastropoda > Architaenioglossa > Viviparidae > Sinotaia > Sinotaia quadrata. The sequence continues at coordinate 3,349,161 of CM054181.1, read as the reverse complement.
TTGAAAGGCATATCATTACCCAACATAATTTGATTTAAAAATCAAAAGCATTGATGTCAGTGCAATTATATCAACTACGTACTTTTCAAAGCATAGCATAAACTACCCTCTCTCTCTCTCTCTCTCTCTCTCTCTCTCTCTCTCTCTCTCTCTCTCTCTCTCTCTCTCTGTCTTTCTGTCTGTCTGTATCTATCTATCTATCTATTCGTCCAACCGTCTACCCACTCATCCATCCATTTAAATTTGAAATTATGTGTATGTACAAATCGATGGGAGTTTGTTTGATCGTTTTTCTCTGTCTATGTGTGTGTATGTGTGCGCATGTGTGTGTGGATATATATAGTCACAAATTGGAATCTACTAATGAGAATTAATTCCCTTTATCCTTTGTATAGCTTGTATCTCACATGACACGAAAGGCTAAAGGAAAAAAAAGTGAATAGAGAATCGGGTTATTATCGATTCACTAGTATGGGTCGTGACACGAAGTCGGCTTGCAGTTATCACTTTGAAAAATCTCATCCACCACTTTCGTGCCTCGTTTGATGACCAGGCCAGGTGTTAGGCCTGGTTTTACAGCTCAGTAAATTCTACTGTTCGATCGGCTGCTTTAATGAAATCTTAAATAGAATTAAGCAAGTTTTAAAAATGCAACCTTTTAATATAGTCAACTATAATTATGCGCACACACACGCACATACACTCACCCACCCACCCACTTTCTCTCTCACACACTCACTCAAGCTCACGTGCCCTCCCCCCCCCCGTACACACACACACACACACACACACACACACACACACACACACACACACACACACACACACACACACATTCGCTTATCAAGACTAATGAAATTTGTAGAAATCATATTGCCTAAACAATTAATTATATTTTCTTGATCGCTTTACCGCACTTAAAATTCTCTTGTAAACAAATTAATCCTTGTGTCACAAGTAGAGTTTGCAATAGCCTGAACGACTATTGATCAGATCTGACCCCATTCAAATATAATCTCATCATGACATTTTTAATGGAAAGTAAACTGGAAATATTAATTGATTATTTATTACTAAAAATAATAATTTATTTTTAAAATTTATTTTAATATCTTTTTCATTGAAAAGAGAATCGATTTTCTTGTACCTTGATGAAGCGAGACAACCTCTATATTATTAGCAACTGTTTAGCAGTTGTGTCCCTTGGAATAAATGAGCTTTGGTTGGTTAAGACTCCAATTTATTTACATATACTACACGTATGAATCTAGGTCAGACTATAAATACAAGGACAAGAACGCAGAACATTGATAATGTCATGGTTAAAATAGCGACTTGAACACAAGAAGCCGCACTCAATGAGCGATATTAGAGAAATAAATTACACGAAATCAAATCAGTTAGCCATTCACTTTACTTAGTTAAGTCATTCTGTTGACAAGTCAGTTTTTTTTTTATTGACTCTAAAATACACTTGTACCGAAAAAAGGAAATTGTAGATAGAATGAAAACACACACACACACACACACACACACACACACACACACACACACACACACACACCGCACGCACGACGCACACACGCGCGCACAAATGAAGAGAGATGGTGAAAGAGATATAGGAAGAAATGGAGATAGACATGGTGTGCTTGTGTGTGTGTGTGTGTGTGTGTGTGTGTGTGTGTGTGTGTGACAGAGATAGTTATGCAGACGATAGAGTATAAATGATTAACGAACATGAATCTAACAATTTGAAAACTAGCTTAATAATTCAGATATTATGTAAAATCGTCATATGTTATCGATAAAATTATATTTAGATGACGAAAGCAATAATTTGGATAAATTCTTTTCTTATATGCTTATTTTTCGTTTTCATTATTCCTCCAATTTTTTAAAAATTAAAAAATATTATATTAATTGTTTAAAAATGCAGCATTATGTACATTTAATTATGTTGAATACAATACAATTAGTTAAGCAAAAGCTTGAATGAAGTATAATTTGTTTTATCTTGTATTGAATTAATAGTTTCAATGTTACCGTAAGCCTTTAAAGTTATTTTCATAAAGATATGAATTTTGAGATAGAGAATGATAGGCACACAGACTTACAGAGAGATAAATAGATCTACATATTTAGTTTTACTATAAACTAAACTGTTTAGTAACATTTGTTCATTCTTTTCTCTAGTACAAACTCGTGACAATGAAATCTATGTTTCAGGAAATAAAACTGTCTCCATTTTTTATAGTTAGAAGAGAAGTGGAAGGAGTTAAGGAAGCTGTTGGCAGATAATTCTCGATTCTACAATTTCCATCCAGTCAGCAGACGTCATTTTCAAAGGGAAGGAAGTAGAGTTGTCTTCTCATGATAAATTTTGAAGTCGGAAGTTGGGTGTATCAAACGACGAAATTAAAGTGGAACGGTTTGTCAAAGATATGCGCTCTGTAAGATGTAAATACTTCCGGTTAACAAGTCTTGACCTTGCCAAGTGCACTATTTGATAAAGAAAACAGGAAGTGAGTTTTCAGCAATGAATTTCTAATTAATTAGTAATTAGTAACTTTCATATTACGATCATTTAGTGGTAAAGATATTAATTAAAATACTAATAATAATATCTCCAACATACAGGTGCCAACCAGACAACACGTGACCTTCGTGAGTTATTTGTGAACCAATCAATAATCCAGTAGAAATGAGCCAATCGGCGATGTCTTATAATTAAGTGAAATATGATGGATCTTTTATGCCCGGCTTTAGAGTGAGGTCATTCATATGGGGACAGTGCCTCATCAAACAGGCTAAATGCATCAATCATTAACCTGGCAGAAGCGAATCAATCCAGTAGAAATGAATAAAACTTTAGCCCAATAGAAGTGAGTCAATCATTAGCCCAATAGAAGTGAGTTTATTGTTAGCACAATAGAAGTGAGTCAATAGCCCAATAGAAGTGAGTCAATCATTAGCACAATAGAAATGAGTCTATTGCTAGCACAGTAGAAATGAGTCAATAGCCCAATAGAAGTGAGTCAATCATTAGCACAATAGAAATGAGTCTATTGTTAGCACAGTAGAAGTGAGTCATTCATTAGCACAATAGAAATGAGTCTATTGTTAGCACAGTAGAAGTGAGTCAATCATTAGCCCAATATAAATGAGTCAATCATTATTCTGGTGGAAGCGAATCAGTTTTCAGCCTAGCAGAAAGTGTAACAGTCATAAACTTGATAGAATCCTGACCAGTCATTAATCAGGTGCAAGTGACTCGTTCATTGAACACGCATTACATACCTTCCCATTTCGGTATAGTGACATATCTCACAGATGTCTTAGAACATCATAGGTTTCCAGGAAACCATTTCTAAGCAATTATAAGATTTACATATTCAAAATTAAAAAATATAAAACGGTTTAAATTAACAACAGCAAATGTTGCACAGTTGCCGACAATGCGTAGATCTCAGAACAATTCTGTTTAAAAAATAAAAGAATGATAAAATTAGTTCTCCACAATCAATATAATTATAGTCTCCTCACAGAGTAATTGAGGGAGTGATCCCCCCAGAAAGTGATAACTGCAGTCATCCTCACGGATTAACTGAAGGAGTAGTTCCAACAGTAGAAACATTAGAAATGCTTCTGGTCGCAGGCAAAAACAACAACAACCAAACAAAAAGAGGAGACGTCACATTACAGCAACGTAAAATGTTTCTTGAGAGAGCTACGCATTGTTACAATGAAAAGAGTTACAAAATGTTGCACAGAGTTACAAAGGTTGACAACGCGTGACAATTTCTAAGAGGCCACGCCCTCCTTAGGACAAAATCGAGCCACACGCCCAGAGAGAAGCCGTTTCCGGAGTTCAGGAAACAGAAGGATGATGGCCAATGAATCCCACTTGTTAACTACCGAGACCACGTCTCCCCACTCTGCTGCTGCCATGTTCTTGGAACTCGTGGACCAGAACCTGTCATTCATTTCTGGCACCACCGGTCATAATGGGAATGGAGCTTTCTCACTCAGGAACACAACCTACCACGATTTCAGGACAGACCCAGGTCCCGTCGTCGGCGATCCGTCGGGGTCACGTGGCCAATCCTTGCAACAAGTTTCTTGCCACAAATGGCAGGACGCGCAGCATACCCTGTTCCAGCTGGCCAACCTCTGCATGGCTGTGTCCTTCCTCACGCCTTCCACCTTCCGCTTCCACGTCCTCTTCCTCCGGTGTCTCCTCCTCGTGTCATTCCTGCTCTTTGTCCTCTGGGCGGGGCTTTTCATCTGCATGCCGGACGTTCTCGGTTGGAATATCGTCTTTTTCCTCTTCGACGCCGGACACATCGGGTGGCTGATGTACCGCCAGCTTCCGGTGGGGCTGCCAGTGACGCACGTGGCCCTGTTCAACAAGGTTTTTAAGCCCCTGCGAGTGTCGCAATCAGAATTTACAGAACTGTGTCAGATCGGGGCCGTTCAGAGTCTGTGCAAGGGTGGCCTGTATGCTGTGGAGTGTGTCACGCCCTGCGCCCAGCGTGTATCTATCCTGCTCAAAGGCAGGTCGGTAGGGAAAAGAAAATATGCCTGTCTGTCTGTCTGTTTGTGTGTCTGTCGGTTTGACTTTCTATGTCCATTTATTCATCCAGCCATCATCTAGCTGTGTATCCATTTTATTTATTCAACCATCCATCTCTCTGTATTCGTATCTATTTGTCTTTCTGCCCCTTCATCCGCTTATTCACCTATCTCCATATATTAATCTATCAATTCACTCGGTTTTAAATAATTTTTTTTAGAAGCAATGCTCTTGTAACTATACAGGTGTGTTATATAGTGAAATTCATGTACTGCCCTCTCTTGTCTTCACTTTCAGCGGCTGATAGTTTGATAGTTACAGATGCTCATCTATTTCTAATATTTTAAGTCAGAGGTTGATCATGATCATTAAATATACACATTACATTCTGTGCTAAAAGAAAGTTAATTATGTTCATCTATTTCTAATATTTTAAGTCAGAGGTTGATCATGATCATTAAATATACACATTACATTCTGTGCTAAAAGAAATTTAATTATGTTCATCTATTTCTAATATTTTAAGTCAGAGGTTGATCATGATCATTAAATATACACATTACATTCTGTGCTAAAAGAAATTTAATTATGTTCATCTATTTCTAATATTTTAAGTCAGAGGTTGATCATGATCATTAAATATACACATTACATTCTGTGCTAAAAGAAATTTAATTATGTTCATCTATTTCTAATATTTTAAGTCAGAGGTTGATCATGATCATTAAATATACACATTACATTCTGTGCTAAAAGAAATTTAATTATGTTCATCTATTTCTTTATTATATTCAGGCTAAATGGTAACCAAATTCGATTATTTAGCGCAAAATCTGCATAAGCGTTCCCCGTTTACTTTGTAGAAGAACCTTGAACTTCAGGCTGATGGTTATATGTATGTACGTCTGTTTCTGCACCTCATTTCAGGCTGATGGTTACCTATGTACGTCTGTTACAACACTATATTTCAGGCTGAAGGTTACCTATGTACGTCTGTTTCTGCACCTCATTTCAGGCTGATGGTTACCTATGTACGTCTGTTACTACACTATATTTCAGGCTGATGGTTACCTATGTACGTCTGTTACTACACTATATTTCAGGCTGATGGTTACCTATGTACGTCTGTTACTACACTATATTTCAGGCTGAAGGTTACCTATGTACGGCTATTTCTACCTTATATTTCAGGCTGATGGTTACCTATGTACGTCTGTTACTACACTATATTTCAGGCTGAAGGTTACCTATGTACGGCTATTTCTACCTTATATTTCAGGCTGAAGGTTACCTATGTACGTCTGTTTCTACCTTATATTTCAGGCTGAAGGTTACCTATGTACGTCTGTTTCTACACTACATTGAGGTGAATCAATTCGTTGATGCTGCCGAATATGACTCGGTGCCATTCCAGTCAGAAAATCACGAACATTATCAGGTATCGATCTTTTACCGTTGTTCCTGTCTATTTACTTGTCGATGTTTCTGCTTACTCCTATGTAGCGTTAACTTCATTTCCATTTACTCATATGTAGCATTAACTTCAGTCGTTACATCAAATTATGCAACAATGGAAAAAGATAAATGAATTTTAATAACAAATTGTAATAAAAAGAACAATAGTTAATACGCGGAAAGTTCAAGAGTTCATATATCACGCCAAGCCCGATTGTTATATACTGTTTTTAGATCTTGTTCATTAATTGAGTTGATCTTCTGAACATCTGCAGTCGTCTATTTTGTTCCAACAGTCATGACATCACACTGCAGTTGTCTTCCTTTATGGTCAACCCAACATTGGATAAACTGGGCATCGTCCTCAGAAGATCTTCCATTATTTGGGGTGGTTACCGAGACTGGCTGTAATGAATAACATCATCCTCTATAGTACCCTATTACAGCGAACAATCCTATGGTCTTTATGGCAACAGTGATAGTACCCTATTACAGTGAACAATCATATGGTCTTTATGGCGACAGTGATAGTACCCTATTACAGTGAACAATCATATGGTCTTTATGGCGACAGTGATAGTACCCTATTACAGTGAACAATCCTATGGGCTTTATGGCGACAGTGATAGTACCCTATTACAGTGAACAATCCTATGGTCTTTATGGCGACAGTGATAGTACCCTATTACAGTGAACAATCCTTTGGGCTTTATGGCGACAGTGATAGTACCCTATTACAGTGAACAATCCTATGGGCTTTATGGCGACAGTGATAGTACCCTATTACAGTGAACAATCCTATGGGCTTTATGGCGACAGTGATAGATTTGCTCTCTACAAATCACTATTCGTTAGTTACACGCTAACTTACAGTTCAAGTCAATAAAATATTTACAATGGATAAAATGATTTTCTTTTACAATTGTATATTTCTCAATATAATATAATTAATAAGCGGTTCACAGCGATGCTTGTTAAACAATCATTTATCTCTCTGTTAGCACTTACTGCAAGAAATGGTTTTAACAATTTGAACATTGCAAATACACATGCTTATGTTATCTCGACCATTTCTAACAATTTGAACATAGCAAATACACATGCTTAATGTTATCTCGATCATTTCTAACAATTTGAACATAGCAAATACACATGCTTAATGTTATCTCGACCATTTCTAACAATTTGAACATAGCAAATACACATGCTTATGTTATCTCGATCATTTCTAACAATTTGAAAATAGCAAATACACATGCTTATGTTATCTCGACCATTTCTAACAATTTGAACATAGCAAATACACATGCTTAATGTTATCTCGACCATTTCTAACAATTTGAACATAGCAAATACACATGCTTATGTTATCTCGACCATTTCTAACAATTTGAACATAGCAAATACACATGCTTATGTTATCTCGATCATTTCTAACAATTTGAAAATAGCAAATACACATGCTTATGTTATCTCGACCATTTCTAACAATTTGAACATAGCAAATACACATGCTTATGTTATCTCGACCATTTCTACAAAAATGCAATCAATCGCTAACGCCACTTAGCTTCTCCTACGTTAATCACACAATCATTTAACAATCACATATATATTTTACATAGCATTCTACAAATAAGAAATACAATATTTAGAGAAGTCAACTATAATTACCACTCTCATTTAACAATAACAGAAATATTTTACATAGTATTCTACAAATAAGAAATACAATATTTAGAGAAGTCAACTATAATTACCATTTAACAATAACAGAAATATTTTACATAGTATTCTACAAATAAGAAATACAATCATTTAACAATAACAGAAATATCTTACATAGCATTCTACAAATAAGAAATACAATCATTTAACAATAACAGAAATATCTTACATAGCATTCTACAAATAAGAAATACAATATTTAGAGAAGTCAACTATAATTACCACTCTCATTTAACAATAACAGAAATATTTTACATAGCATTCTACAAATAAGAAATACAATATTTAGAGAAGTCAACTATAATTACCACTATCGTAATATCCATGAGCGGTCGATACAGACGCAGTAATCTGCCCTTGGTCGTGGGTGCGGTGAAGTGTGTGCGTCTAGGGACTTTAAGTCATTGACGAGTATATATGAATGGACTCTGGGTCAGCTAGTGGATTAACACTACGTCATGATAGGGAACGCAAGTGACCAAATATGGGCGTCTCGTATCCGGTTAATGGCCTTTCTTTCACCTAAATGACCTACATCCTTCTAACTCGTAAACAACTATTGCACCATCAATGCACAATTTGACTAGTGGAATTATACATTTTCATTATTAGATAAGGATAGTTAATAAAACATTAATAAAATACAAAAAAACCCACCGTTTCATAACTCGGAATAATTTGCCTAGACTTCCCTGACAACATTCAACATCATGTTATCATCTACCCATATGTACAGTTAACTCAATTTTTTTCTATCCATATGTACAGTTAACTCAATTTTTTCTATCCATATACAGTTAACTTCATGTTTTCATCTATCCACTTGTATATTTAACTCATTTTTTTCTATTCATATGTACAATTAACTTAATGTTTTTATCTATCTATATGTACAATTAACTGCATGTTTTTATCTACCCATTTGTAAGTTAACTCCATGTTTTCACCTATGTGTACAGAAAAGAGGTATTTCTTTCAAATAGGTTTGTTATTATTTGTTGGAAAGGTGTGTCACAATGTTTTTAAAAATGTATTGTCACTTTCTTTTTTAATTGTTCCAACCGGTCATATACCACAGATTTTTAAGTATTGCCAACACTCTTACGTCATTTAAATTTTTTATCAACTGGCCACTTGCCCTTTTTGGTCATTGTTGTTAATCTGTTAAATACCATTTTCAAAATTTTTCACAAACTGATCATATTCCATTTAAAAATTGGTATTAGTCGGTCACTTAATAATTTTAAAAAAATGTTTTAACCCTTGGAAATTAAATTTAAACTTCCCTGTTTGTATTTGCCTGGTCAAATAATTTAATTTCCAATTTGTTTGTTATCACAATGTCAAATAATTTAATATCCAATTTGTTTGTTATCACAATGACAAATAATTTAATATCCAGTTTGTTTGTTATCACCATGTCATATAATTTAATGTCCAAATTGTTTGTTATCACCATGTCAAATAATTTAATTTCCAATTTGTTTGTTATCACCATGTCATGTAATTTAATTTCCAAATTGTTTGTTATCACCATGTCATGTAATTTAATTTCCAATTTGTTTGTTATCACCATGTAATGTAATTTAATTTCCAAATTTTTTGTTATCACCATGTCATGTAATTTAATTTCCAAATTGTTTGTTATCACCATGTCATGTAATTTAATTTCCAAATTGTTTGTTATCACCATGTCATGTAATTTAATTTCCAAATTGTTTGTTATCACCATGTCATGTAATTTAATTTCCAAATTGTTTGTTATCACCATGTCATGTAATTTAATTTCCAAATTGTTTGTTATCACCATGTCATGTAATTTAATTTCCAAATTGTTTGTTATCACCATGTCATGTAATTTAATGTCCAATTTGTTTGTTATCACCATGTCATGTAATTTAATTTTCAGCATTTTAGAACATATCCCTCACCATCACGCACGCTATATATATATTCATTTACTTTGAACAGGTAACAATTTCAGCAACTGAAGAAAGTATCTTGCTCACTTGGCAAGTTCCAGTCTTACAGGAATACTTGTCACAGCGACCGTTTATGAAGACAATAGTTTATTATCTCACAGGTGTGATATTTTTTCATTCATTTCATTAATCGTTTAAATGATTTCATGTAAATATAATTCATCTGTTGATTTATGCTATCCGTCTAGTTGACGTCATCTCACACAATGATGTCATCGTTGGTCAGTGACGTAATTTTGTTCCTTTGAAAGAAAATCTCTTTTCAAAGAAGTGAATTACTGAGTTCAAACAGTTCACAGTAGTTAGAAATTAATAAATTAAAAGTCCACTTCGTGATTCCTAACCAAAAATTAAAAATAGTACACAGCTGTGACGCCAACGCCACCTAGTTAATGGTTATGATTATTATTGTTAATTAATCACCCATAACTAATTGCAAGTGATGAGAATCTTCATTTATATTATTAATAATTCTCCAGCAGACACCAATCGTCTCTCTCACTTGGTGGGTATGCGGGCGATGTAAACGTTATCCAGTAGCCTCTCCAGTCATACGTTAAATGCAGCTGAACAGAATTATTCACTTCAGAGAAAGAATGTCTTGGAATTGTCTGGGCAGTCCAGAAATTCTAAGCCTACTTATACATAATTCAGTCCATGTAACAAAGTGCACGTGATAAAGTTTGCTTAATGAACTGTATGTAATAAAGTCCATAAAATAAAATTAATTCTATATAATAAAGTCCATAAAATAAAAGGAATTCTATGTAATAAAGTCCATATAACGAAATGAAATGTACATAATAAAGTCCATACAATAAAATGAATTGTATATAATAAAGTCAATATAATGAAATGAAGTGTAATAATAAAGTCCATATAAACATGTGCATGTAATGAAGTGAACATAATGAAGTGTATGTAATAAAGTCCATAAAATAAAGTCAACATAATGAAGTGTACATAATAAAATCCACATAATAAAGTCCACAAAATATTAATATGTAATAAAGTCCATAATAAAATCCACATAATGAAGTGTACGTAATAAAGTCCATGTAGTGAAGTGTAGTTAATAAAGTCCATATAAGAAAGTCTATGTAATGATGTGTATGTAATATAGTTCATGTAATGAAGTAGACATATTAAAGTCCATGTAATGAAGTGTAGATAATGAAGTACATGTAAATATGTGTACCTAATAATGTCCCGCATAATGAAGTATGCAAAATAAAGTCCATATAATAATAAGGTCCACATAATGGTGTGTACATAATAATAGTCCATATAATAAAGTCCATGTAATAACATGTACATATTAAAGTCCATGTAAAGTTCTCTACATAATAAAGTCAATATAAATAAGTGTATATAAAAAAGTCCATATAATAAAGTGTATATTGTATATAATAAAGTCCATGCAATGAAGTGTATGTAGTAAAGTCCATTTAATAAAGTCCACATAATGAAGTGTGCAAAATAAACTCTGTGTAATAAAGTGTACAAAATAAGTCTGTATAATGAGGTGTACTTAATGATATTCATATAATAATGTCTATATAATGAAGTGTACATACTAAAGTCCATATAAATATCCACATAATGAAGTGTATGTAATGAAGTCCACGTAATGAAATGCATGTAATAAATTCTATAAATAAATTCCATGCAAGGAAGTGTACGTAATAAAGTCCACATGTAATATAATGTAAGTATATGTAATGAAGTCCATATAATTAAGTATGTGTAAGAAAGTATTTGCAATAAAGACCACATAATGAAATGTACATAATAAAGACCATATTATAGTCCGCATATTGAAGTGTACATAATAAAGTCCTTGTAATAAAGAGTGAGTAATAAAATCCTTATAAAAGTCCATTTAAAGAAGTGTAGGTAATAAAGTCCACTTAATATGGTGAACATATTTTAAGTCCATATTATACAGTCTGCATATTGAAGTGTGAATAATAAAGTCTATGTAATGAAGTGTGAGTAGTAAAGTCCTTGTAATGAAGTGTGAGTAGTAAAGTCCTTGTAATGAACTGTGAGTAGTAAAGTCCACGTAATGAAATGTATGTGATAAAGTCCATGTAATGAAGTGTACAAAATAAAGTCCACATAATGAAATGTATGTTATAATGTCCATATAATGAAGTTTATGCAATAAAGTCCGTGTAATGAAATGCATGTAATATGGTCCATTTAATGAAGTCCACATAGTGAAGTGTACGTTATAAATTCCATACAATAAAGTCCGTTTTATTAAATGTATGTATGTATAAAGTCCACGTAATGAACTGTACGTAATAAAGTCCATATAATAATCCACGCAATGAAGTATACGTAATGAAGTCCATGTAAAGACGTGTTCATAGTAAAGACAATATAATAAAGTATATGTAATATAGTCCATTTAATAATGTCCACGTAATGAAGTGTACATATAAAGTCCATATAATAAAGTCCGTATAATGAAGTATAAGTAATAAAGTCCACGTAATGAAGTGTACATAAAGTCCGTATAATGAAGTATAAGTAATAAAGTCCACGTAATGAAGAGTACGTAATAAAGTCCATTTAAAGAAATAATGTCTGTGTAAGGAAGTGTATGTAAAAAAGTCCACATAATGAAATGTACGAAATAACGTTAATAATATCCATATATTAAAATCCGTGTAATGAAGTGTATGTAATAAAGTCCATATATTAAAGTCCGTGTAATGAAGTGTATGTAATAAAGCCCATTTAATAAAATCCGTGTAATGAAGTGTGCATAATGAAATCCGTTTAATAAAGTCTCCATAATGAAGTGAACATAATGAAGTCCGCATAATAGTCCGTTTAACTTCATTATGAAGTCCGTTTAATAAAATCCGCATAACGAAGTGCGCATAATAAAGTCCGTGTAATGACATTGTGTCCTAATAAATACCTCTACCACCACCCCTACCCCTTTGCAGTGCATTGTGTACGTGAATTTGAATTAAGATGGTTGCCATTGTCAACATCGACATGCTTACGAAACTTCTAGGAATGTAAGGAATGTAACTTATGGCTTCAGCCTCCAGAACCTAACATTTAGGATTGATTTCCAGTATCTAGGATTGAGCTTCCGTGATCTAGAATCTAGGATTGTACTTCAAGGATCTATTCACACAGACACACCGCACACAAACATTCACACATACAAACCGCACACAGACACTTATATAGAGAAGCCACACACACACACACACACTTATACAGAGAAGCCACACACACACATACTGACAATAATACATACTGAGAAACGCAAGTGCCCACAGTAATGTATATTGTAAGCTAGACGAGAAGGGAGATAAGAAGGTCTAACACGACTTTGGACAGTATCCGATAACACCAAGAGGGTGAAAGAGAGCGCCAGAAAGATGCGATGATAGTGACAAAGTAGAAAGTAGAGCACTCCTAGAAACATGGAGATAGAAACAAAATAAAACAAAACAAGAAGAAAAACAACGTGGGGAGAAGGGGGTGGCATTAATGTTCGACAGAGACCTGGGTGTGGACTTGCCTCATAAAGATTGACCGGGTATTGGTGTGTGGATAATTAATAAAGTACCAGTAAGATTAAAATCGTCATAAAGTAAAAATCTTCATAAAGTAATAATCAACATAAATATGGATAATTAAAAATAAAGCCATACTAAGATTATAAGCAACATAAATTGCACAGTAATACCGTAATCAAAAATACTGATAATAAAGTCATAGCAAGATCGTAATTTAACTGGCGATATTTTCATTCGTTCGTTTTGTGGCGACAATGCCTTTATCATATCAGTGAAAGCATGCACTCACGTACGCACACACAAACACACATACATACACATTTAAACTCATTCATATTGTAAATCAAATGTGTTTTTTTCAAAATCGTGAATATAAAAATATGTAAACAAAATTCATGAACAAAGTCTTGATGGTGCATTATGTTGCTATCTAAATGTGGATTTGAACCATTCTAGGTAAAGATGTGTGCAGTCAACTGTATACGATACAAGAACAGCTGCTGCATTCTCCAGACTACATGTCTACACTCGCCAGTCGCCACTCATCCATGGTCAACTTGAGATCATGCTTGGCGGCTCCTGAGTCGTCAGCATCGTTAGCACGTCTGGCAGTCGATCTGTCCGGTTAGTCGCCCTGGTCAGTGTGCGTTTGAAAGTCGTCATACATATCACTGTTTGCGTGTGTGCTAAAGCGTTTAAAAGTTAGTTGTACACATCAGTGTCATGGAATGCGTGCGTGCGATCTATTTTTCACCTTCTTAGAAGTGCAGGCATGACAGTTCAGGACGTCTGTCGTGAACAGTGTGATGTCATGTCTGCACGACAGTTCAGGAAGTCTGTTGTGAACAGTGTGATGTCATGTCTGCATGATTGTGACTTGTCTAAACGGCAGCGATTTCAGAACGTTTGCTTGTTTGTGTGTGTTGTTTTCGAAAATGATTTATGCAACAATATGCAGTTGTTATCATGTCTTTATGTCCGTGTGTTTCAAGTTCGTCACTACAATCAGTGTGTTCGTTTGTGCGTATTACTGTAGAATGATTTTTTAAAAAATACGTGTCCTCGTGTTGTCTGGTGTGCTACTTTGATGCAATTTCCTGAAATATCATTGATTTCGATTGAATTATGTAAATATTATCAGCGAATGTTGATGACCCTATTAAAAATGAAAACCATTTAAAAAGTGTGGGTGCTGACGTACGATCCTGATTATGATTGTATGAAAAATATAATGTTTAATGATGAATATTTAATGTATGAAAAATATAATGTTTAATGATGAATGTTTAATGTATGAAAAATATAATGTTTAATGATGAATGTTTAATGTATGAAAAATATAATGTTTAATGATGAATGTTTAATGTATGAAACATATAAGTTTAATGATGAATGTTTAATGTATGAAAAATATAATGTTTAATGATGAATGTTTAATGTATGAAAAATAGAATGTTTAATGATGAATGTTTAATGTATGAAAAATAGAATGTTTAATGATGAATGTTTAATGTATGAAAATAGGATGTTTAATGATGAATGTTTAATGTATGAAAAATATAATGTTTAATGATGAATGTTTAATGTATGAAAAGCAAGGTTTACAGATTTTGACTGAATGTATGGAAAAGGTTTACAGGTTCTGGTTTTAATGTATAGAAAGTTTTTTAGGTGTTGGTTTAGTGTGTGATAAAGTAGGATTTATAGATTTACAGGGATGAACTTAATATACCAAAAATAAGGTTGAATAGTGTTGGTGTAATGTATGTGGAAAGGTTTACAGGTGTTGTCCAATGTATCAAAATAAGGTTTACAGATGTTAGACTAATGTATAAAAATAATGTTTTACAAATGTTGGCTTAATGTATAAAAATAATGTTTACATATGTTTGTTTAATGTATACAAATAAGGTTTATAGATGTTGGTTTAATTTATAAAAATAATTTTACAGGTGTTTGTTAAATGTACAAAAATAAACTGTACAGACGTCGGGGTAGAGACTTCTTGAATCTACCATGATTGTAATGGATTATAAATAAATAAACCAGGAACCATGAGGAAAATCCGAAATTTCACCAATCATGGAAATTCTAGAAAGGCTGCTTCTTCCCTGTAAAATATAATCAGGGAACAAATGCTAAGTTTTCCCATTTAAAATATATAACTTCACTCTTTCTGACATTCTAGTCTCAACTTACAGTCTCCTGCAACAGTATTTATTAGCACAATACACACATACAGCATAATAAATACAACATAATATAGTAATTTCTGAACATGTTCACTAGAAATAATGTCACATGTTTAACATATTACATACAAGCATCATATTCACATTTGTAGAAATAATAGTCTACTCACATAATAATCTCTACATACAAGCATCATAATTCACATTTGTAGAAATAATAGGCTACTCACATAATAATCTCAACACAAAATGCTAGTATAATATATCAGTCCTCTTCCAATCAGTTAACTCCCCATTAGATAACTGCTGCCTTTCAAGACCGGACTTCAGCCACACCAAATTCAATGTGATTAGATTTTATAATTATTTCAGCAGATAAACTTTGGTCTCATCCCATTGGCTAGTTTTGTTCTTTGTAAATCTTCACCATTGGATAATGAAATCTACTCATCCAAGAGGCCGGTTTAGATTACATAAGCAAGTTCTAACACATTCTCTTCATGAGTTGTTATTTTAACTCTGGTACTTACCAAACACACAATACCTGAAGGTCATGTCACGCTGACATTAAACAAGTAATATAATATTTAATTTAAAAATAAGGGCAGACAACTCTGCTCTGTCAAAGATGTATTTTAACAACTTACTTAAATTGGTGTTGTAGTGTTGTAGTGTTGTAAGATGTGTACTCGAAGTGATTTTAGTTTGTTGATTTGTTTTCAAGCTTGGCCTTAAAAATAAACTTTAAAAATGTCTTTCTTGACGTGATAGAAATTGTTTAATAATTCCTCTTCTAATATAATGTTAAAAGAATATTTGTATATGAACTCTTAGTGATTGCTTGTCATGGTAGATTTTTATTAGAACATTATTCTTTTCCATGTGTCTTACAGTCATTTCTGTCTCATGTTTTGTATTTCAGGCATGAAGTCTTTTCCGCACCATACACCCAACGTCCAAGCAGCGACCCCTACGACAGTGGAGACAAGTGTATGAGAGTCATCTCCAATCAAGACTGATCTCTTTTAAGAGAGTACTGTTTGAAAACACAGCCTTTCAAAACCTCCTCCTAATGTATCGCCTGCATTCAAGATTGTTTGTATTTACCAAATGTACTGTATCGCCTGCATTCAAGATTGTTTGTATTTACCAAATGTACTGTATCGCCTGCATTCAAGATTGTTTGTATTTACCAAATGTACTGTATCGCTTCCATTCAAGATTGTTTGTATTTATATATAGATATACTAATTGAGGATTTAATTGTTAAAAACACTTTCAATGTATTTCCAATCAAAAGTGTTCACATTAACAAAAGTTCTCTCTGAGAACATTTTCTTCAAGTATTTCCTACATTCAAGATTGTTTTGCATTTATAAAATGTTCCGCTTGAGAATCTAACTGTTTGAAACATTTTTATAATGTATCTCCTACAGTCAAGAGTGTTTTGCATTTATAAAATGTTCCGCTTGAGAATCTAACTGTTTGAAACATTCTTATAATGTATCTCCTACAGTCAAGAGTGTTTTGCATTTATAAAATGTTCCACTTGAGAATCTAACTGTTTGAAACATTCTTATAATGTATCTCCTACATTCAAGATTGTTTTGCATTTATAAAATGTTCCACTTGAGAATCTAACTGTTTGAAACATTCTTATAATGTATCTCCTACAGTCAAGAGTGTTTTGCATTTACCAAAAATACCGTTGAAGAATGTAGCATTTACTCTAACTGTATTTCCTGTATCAAGTGTATCAAATGTATTGTTGGAGAATATAACATTTCAGACGTCCTCAAATCCCTTCATGCAAGAATGATCAGGTTTGCATTAAATATAATGGATGAGGATCTGATTTGGGAGCATTCACTCTAAATGAAATTTTTTTTGTGATGTTTTATTTTATATATATAAATAGGGGTGGGGGTATGGCAGTTTAAATGTGTGGAAAAGCTGCCAATAATTGACGATCCCTTCATAAACCGAAATTGTTAATCTCATTGAATTACTTTTAGAATTTTTCTGTCATTCGATGTTCTCGTCTAATAACTTTATGCCTGTACTGTGCTTAGTGGGGAGGTAATATTTTATCGAATAAACAATTGTTAGGGATTGGTGATGGTGGGGTGGTTGTCGTGGGTAAAGAAATGTATGTCCAATCAATCCATTTTCTCATTGTTTCATTTTTATGCCTGCACTTATTCCCCGCAAAGGAATGTTTTAGTAGCGTTTTGCTGTGAGATGGGCGAGATGTTCATTCTCCACCATTGTAGACCAACTGTAACCTTAGGCTAGTCTCCAAAACACACCTTCTGGTTGGCCATACTTGTTAGAAAGATGGAAGTTAGGTAATGTAGAATAGAAGAATGGGATAGTTCTAGAAGTTAGGTAATGTAGAATAGAAGTATGGATAGTTCTAGAAGTTAGATAATGTAGAAGAGTGATAGTTCTAGAAGATAGTTTGAGCCCCCCCCCCTCGATACACACAGCCAGGATAGTAAGTAGTAGAGGTGACAGAATACAATATGTAAATGAGTCACACTAACATGAGTTGTCTACGTATCAATATTAAATGTATTCAACAAGAAATAATATAAGACAGCACAGTTACGTATAATGACAAGTTCAACAGTTACAATTAGTGTTTATGAATGTTATAGTTGATAATCACAACCATGTGGTGTCGAAGGAGAAAGTTTGTTTGAGTCCTATGGCAGTGAGGTAGTTATTAATTTTTGGTTCATTCATATAAGCGAATTATAATTAAGTTTATAAGAGAACACTGAATGTTTCTGTATGAACTCTAAAAGTACTTTGATTAAAGTTCGAGTGAGTTTGATTGAATCTTGACTTAAACTGTTCAGCTATCACGTAGCTTAATGGTTGCCTGAAGTGCCCATATATATATAAAGGTCACAATCGTGGTCCATGGAACTCTGTGGCCCATTCTCCTCTGGTGTTGAATCCAACAACCAAGATAATGTGGTTCCATTATGGCATTGCTTTGTGGCTCAGCCCATCATTGAATTCAACATCTCAGATGGAGTGCTATCTTCCAGTAAAATACATGTGGGCTAAGAAATCGTCCTCATGTATTCTCTGACAGAACTCTCTTACTTACAAGGTCTGCATACAGAACTCTCTTACTTACAAGGTCTGCATACAGAACTCTCTTACTTACAAGGTCTGCATACAGAACTCTCTTACTTACAAGGTCTGCATACAGAACTCTCTTACTTACAAGGTCTGCATACAGAACTCTCTTACTTACAAGGTCTGCATACAGAACTCTCTTACTTACAAGGTCTGCATACATTTTAATATCATAAACGAAATATAACAATATAAAATATAGTCAAGATTAAAAGAACATTGTCATAATATATAGTTATGCAACCAAAACCACATACCTTTGGCAGTAATATGTACAGAGGATTACTTTCTGCTGTGTTGATAGCTGGCAATAGATTTAGTGGTATGGTTAGAACTTATTAAGGCCAGCAATAGATTTAGTGGTATGGTTAGAACTTATTAAGGCCAGCAATAGATTTAGTGGTATGGTTAGAACTTATTAAGGCCAGCAATAGATTTAGTGGTATGGTTAGAACTTATTAAGGCCAGCAATAGATTTAGTGGTATGGTTAGAACTTATTAAGGCCAGCAATAGATTTAGTGGTATGGTTAGAACTTATTAAGGCCAGGAACCAAACATGTGTTGCCACTATGGTTGATTTACATTGGACTGCCGAATTACAGTTAGATTTCTTTGAGCATGGTTGAGCTGCACTTCCATTGGTTAGTTTAGTGAGTAGAAACTCAGACATTTTTCTAGCCTAGGGATAAGGGTCAGCCGTTCTAGAATCAGGTTTGAGTGTAGTCTATTTTTTAGAGGAGGGTGGGTGTGGGCTAGATAACCCATTATGTGACAGTTTTCATGCAACCAATGCCTTTGACTCATATCAGCTACATAAGCACATACATATGCACATGCATACACATTAATACACGTGTGAGAGAGTGTACACATCCACACACAATGTGCACTCATGCATACACACACATACACACACATGCCCACACATTTTTCCACGTTAATGAAACTAATTCAATTGCTTCAGTCAGTAGAGACATGTGTTTAAAAATTGTAACGTCTAGTGCTTTAATCGACTAGTTTTCAAACGTCACGAAAATTGTAACGTCTAGTGCTTTAATCGACTAGTTTTCAAACGTCACGAAAATTGTAACGTCTAGTGCTTTAATCGACTAGTTTTCAAACGTCACGAAAATGCGTGTGCTGATAATTTGATGCTGCTAGCCATTGAAACAAGTTCCATGTATTAGAGCTAAGACGGCTTTCTTTCTTTTCTCTTGAGGTGAAGTAGGGATCAAAACTACCTGGGACATGATTCCAAATATCAGCATCATATTTTTAAAAAAGAAATAAGATCTCACATATCCTTAAAAGTATCTACTTTCTGCGCTTTGTGAGACGAGAAGAGAGATGGGTCCGTAATTTACTGTGAGAAATGTAGATTCTGGGACCCTCGTGACTCGCGTGTGGCTCCTGAACAACGATACGCTTTCAAATGACCATGAGAATAAAAGTTTCTGTTTAAATTTGTCGGTCCTGAGATGGCTGTCTGTTTTAATTATGTCAAGAAGGGTTATCTGTCTTGAATTCGATACTTTGGTGAGTTTATCTTTAATTCAATCATGAATCATGAATGTGGGTTCTTCCCCCAAACAAAAAAACAGAAATAATTGTTTGGTTTTAATCTGGCCTGAAAAGAGTTTCCTGTTTTAATCTGGTCTTGAGAATAGTTATGTCTGTAATGTCTTGTAGAGAAATGTCTTGTAGAAAATAGTCGTCTGTCTTCAATCCAGTCCTCAGTATAGTTCTCTCTTCAATTAAATACTTGAGAATAGTTATGTCTGTAATGTCTTGTAGAGAAATGTCCTGTAGAGAATAGTCGTCTGTCTTCAATCCAGTCCTCAGTATAGTTCTCTCTTTAATTAAATACTTGAGTAGTTATGTCTGTAATATATTGTAGAGAAATGTCCTGTAGAGAATAGTCGTCTGTCTTCAATCCAGTCCTCAGTATAGTTCTCTCTTTAATTAAATACTTGAGTAGTTATGTCTGTAATATATTGTAGAGAAATGTCCTGTAGAGAATAGTCGTCTGTCTTCAATCCAGTCCTCAGTATAGTTCTCTCTTCAATTAAATACATGAGAATAGTTATCTCTGAGGTATAATTACCCGTCGTATAAATGTCTGCATTTAAAATAAATAAATGTAACCCGGGCTGAAAATGTATTCACTTTTGCTTAATCACGTCATTATTCGGTGTGGTATTGTTTATGACGTGTACACAAAGACAGTATTCATCCTTCTGGTCGCTGCAACGCTAAATATATTTTGTGATATACGTTCGAACCCCTTGTCACAGGATATCTATCCTGAATTCATTCATAACTTCCATTCTTTCTTAAACACTAAATATATTTTGTGGTATAGGTTCGAACCCCTTGTCATAGGATATCTATCCTGAATTCATTCATAACTTCCATTCTTTCTTAAACACTAAATATATTTTGTGGTATAGGTTCGAACCCCTTGTCATAGGATATCTATCCTGAATTCATAACTTCCATTCTTTCTTAAACACTAAGAGCATTGTTGTCGTCAAAACTGAGATATTTTCAAATAGTGCGGGTACAATTTTTATGCCCTCGAACAATTTTGTTCTGAACAAATTAGCAAATTGTAATATAACATTGTTTGTTTATATACTTACCTATATGTGAGTGCTTGCGTGCATTGCGTGTGTGCATTGCTTGTGTGTGCTTGTGTGCATGTATGTGTAATACAAAAACTAGGTGGAATCCACAAAAAAAGATTTCATTTTAAATTCATTTAAAAACGTACAATGTGGATTTGCTTTGAAACAAAGATGTGAAAGTCACTATCATTGGCTAACTATTTTTGCTTTTCACAAGCGGACTGAATAGAATCCTGTTATTAGGGAACATTAAATTTGAGCCCTTCAATCAAAAATATCATTGGCTAACTATTTTTGCTTAACTTCACAAGTGGTGAATAGAATCCTATTATTAAGGAACTTTAAATTTGAGCCCTTTAATCAAATATCTAAGAGACTTCTATTAATATTTTTCGTTATTAAAAAGAAAACCTGCATGCTGTCCAGAGTGCCTACAGTTTTCCTCTGATGACGTATGGGTGTACTTTTTACAAAAAACAAACAGTTCTTATTACGTATGATTGCACTTTTTAGAAAACAGACCGTAGTACATACGAAAACAGACCTTAAATTCTCCAAAGTTTATTCAAATTGCTGTACACAAATGTCTGTATCTATTTTCTATTGCATAGATCCCACATCCTTCTTACAAAATCACACTGGTCCCATATCTTTATCAATAAATCCAATAAGTCCCATATAAATCTAAATAAAGCTCACAGGTCCCATATCTTTATCAATAAATCCCATATCTTTCTTACTAATCCCAATTGTCCCGTATCTTTTTCAATAAATCCACAGGTCCCATATCTTTCTTACTAAATCCTCTAGGTCCCATATGTTCCTTGCTACATCCTATAGGTCCCGTATGTTTCTTGCTACATCCTACAGGTCCTTTATGTTCCTTGCTACATCATATAGGTCCCGTATGTTTCTTGCTACATCCTATAGGTCCCGTATCTTTTTTACTAAAGCCCACTTGACCTATTTCTTTTTTGCTAAATACTATAGGTTCTTTTCCTTTCCTGAAAACAGAAACCTTAAAGAATTCATAATTTAGAAATACTGTGATTATTAAAATTTAGGATGTCTTATAAATCTGTCACGAAATAAGTTCTTCATTTCTAAAACTTTAATATTTTTCATTTAGATGAAAGCGTTATTCTATCAAGAAATTGTAGAGTTATTAAAGAATATCATTTAGAAAATGCATTCCTGATTAAATGAAAGCGTTATTCTATCAAGAAATTGTAGAGTTATTAAAGAATATCATTTAGAAAATGCATTCCTGATTAAATGAAAGCGTTATTCTATCAAGAAATTGTAGAGTTATTAAAAAATATAATTTTAAAAATGCATTTCTGATTAAATGACATTAACTGACCTCAGTTTGCCTTCAACGGGTTTCTATGCACACAGTAGTTATCTGCCTTAGAGACTAAAATAATTTGGTTTTGTTTAGATTTATGTGGCGGTGAAGTCTGGCCAGCACTGCTAGTTTATTTGTGCTTTTAAAAATCAGATTGAAATTTTAGAAAGAATTTTAGCAGTCCTGTCAATTCCCCTGAGAATGCCGTATGTCAACAGTTTTTGAGTCTGCCATATGTTATAGGTGCCTCAAGACTTCTGTGTGTCTTTGTGTATTATCTGTCAATACAACACCTGTCATTGTGTATTATCTGTCAATACAACACCTGTCATTGTGTATTATCTGTCAATACAACACCCGTCTTTGTGTATTATCTGTCAATACAACATCCGTCTTTGTGTATTATCTGTCAATACAACACCCGTCTTTGTGTATTATCTGTCAATACAACACCTGTCTTTGTGTATTATCTGTCAATACAACACCTGTCTTTGTGTATTATCTGTCAATAGACACCTGTCTTTGTGTATTATCTGTCAATAGACACATGTGTTTGTGTATTATCTGTCAATAGACATATGCCATGTTATTATTGATCAACAGACACACCTGCCCATAGGTACTGTTCGTGAAATGACACACCTGTCTAAAGGTACTGTTCGTGAAATGACACACCTGCCCATAGGTACTGTTCGTGAAATGACACACCTGTCTAAAGGTACTGTTCGTGAAATGACAAACCTGTCTATAGGTACTGTTCGTGAAATGACACACCTGTCTACGAGTACCATTCATGAAATGACACACATGCCCAAGGGTACTATCCATCAATACACACACCTGTCCTCGGGTATTAACCGTCACAGATACTGCCCTTATATGTATTAACTATCAACAGATACACCTGCTCCTGGGTACAATCCATCCATTGACACACGTCCTTAAGTCTTGTCCATCAAATGTCACAATTTCACCCGGGTAATATCTATCTTCTACTGCCGTTTTTAGATGAAAACTCAATATCTGATGAAATATGTAATTTGCAATGGAGTATAATTCAAAAGTTGTAGAAACCTTTTTTGATTACGTTGATGAGAGGGATTTTTTTGGGGGTGGGTGGGTCATTCAGTGATACAGAAGAGGTCACGTGGTTTTGAGCGTAATACGCATAAACTGTTTAATCAAACGGTGACACGTGTATGATTATTTCGACTGAGTTATAACTCGAGATACAGATCACTCCTAACGTGTAAGTTCAATTCGCCTTACCCTGTTATTGCATCTATATACCTAATGCTAGTACCAGTTTACTTGAACCGTAGTAGTACATATGTCATTTCAATACCAGTTCACTTGTACCGTAGTAGTACATATGTCATTTCAATACCATTCATTTGTACTGCAGTAGTACATATGTTTCATTACTAGTTCATCTGTACTGCGTTATTGCATATTTAAATGTGCCATTTTATTTGTACTGTGTTAATGAGTATATAATTTCAGTACCATTTTATTTGTACTGTGTTAATGAGTATATAATTTCAGTACCATTTCATTTGTACTGTGTTAGTACCAAGTACGTAATTTCAGTACCAATTCATTTGTACTGTGTTAGTACCAAGATAATATTTATATTACACTCACTTGTACTGTACCACTAAGTAAGTAAAGTGCCTGCCTCATCTCTTTCTCATGTTCACATTTAGAGCATGCTTTGTGGGGCGGACTTACACGTATGGGGCTGTTTCTTTCATTCTTTGTTTTAAGAAAATGATGAACTCGATAATAAAAACAGTATTCTTGCGTTTTATTTTCTTTGTTCTGGAACGAAATGTCTTTTCTTAACAAAGCTATGAATAACAATTAGTTTATTCATTCAAGTATTTAAATACATTTAATTCTATATTTTTTGAAAGTGTCTTGCTTTCGCCTATGTCCATGCGTACACTAATTATTATTGTATCCTCAAATTTGGACCACACTGAAGAACGGAGATAATGTTTTCCATTTTAATAAATAATAGTACTCTTGGAAATTGTACAAATAAAATAAATTAATTAAAATCAACAATAATATTTATTTTGTTTGAGCATTTTATTGTTATTTTGTTTTTCGAACGACTTTATCATGAAAGCAATAATGTAGGCAGGCCAAGGGGACACAATCAATCTCTTTGTAAAAATGCCAAGGGGACAAAATCGATCTCTTTGTAAAAATGCCAAAGGGACAAAATCGATCTCTTTGTAAAAATGCCAAAGGGACAAAATCGATCTCTTTGTAAAAATGCCAAAGGGACAAAATCGATCTCTTTGTAAAAATGCGAGGGAGAAAATATCTTTTGATTTCATGTTTAATAGTAAAGCAATGTATCTTGTATGTTTGCAATGGGAAGAGCAGTCTTTGGGGCGTTCTTCTACTATCATAACTCGCCACCACCCTACTCCCATCAACCTACCACCACTATACTCCACCATTGTCAACCTACCACAACTGTACTCCACCACTGTCAACCTACCACAACTGTACTCCACCACTGTCAACCTACCACAACTGTACTCCATCACTGTCAACCTACCACAACTGTACTCCACCACTGTCAAGCACCACAACTCTAACTCCATCCATGTCAACCAACCACTAATGTACTCCCTCGCTGTCAACCTACCATAAGTGTACTCCACCACTGTCATCCTACTAAAATGTACTCCACCACTGTAACTCCATCAATGTCAACCAAACACTACTGCATCCACCACTGTCAACATACCATAACTGTACTCCACCACTGTCATCCTACTAAAATGTACTCCACCACTGTCAGCCTACCACCACTGTAACTCCATCAATGTCAACCAACCACTACTGTACTCTACCACTGTCAACCTTCCATAACTGTACTCCACCGCCGTCAAACCTGCTACTACTTACCACTACCTTTCTGCCACCATCAACACTATCCCACCCCTAATTCCACCCCCCCCCAATTCAACTCATAACACATCTAATTCACCTCCATCAAAACACTACTTCCACCTATTACCTCAACTACTATACCAGAATCAACCCACTTCTACCACCCTACCCTGCTGACCTATGATAACTACTACTGCCCCACTAACTATCCATACTCTCGATCGACCATCAATCAATCCACAACCACAAATATCACACCATTGTGAATCCATAAAACGAACACTTCCTACTACTGGTGTACGTTGTAAGAACAGATGTAGCCAGCGTTACCACTGCAGGGTCACGCTACCGAGCACCAGCGATTGTTACCTCTGTAATGAAATGTTTTCATTGAAACCAAGGAACTCACCGTTAAAACTGCTATTAAAAGTTACCATAAATTGATGTGTGATCAGCGTTACAATGAGTGAAACAGTTCAAGTATTGATCATAGGTTATGTTACTATGACTATGTTATATGTGTTCAACTATTTCTTAATATTTAACTATTGAATAATCAGTGTTAGGACAATGCACTGAATTAAATATTTTCAGATGTAATTTTCACTGACTATCATCATAAGTGCTTATACACAACATTTGGATCCATGATTTATTTTAGTTTAGTTTGTATAAATTTATGAGTGTGGGTGTTGGTGTTTTATTACCCCGGTGTTTGTTCGTATTCTGTACATGTCTCGCATTGTCTTCAACATTTTCTCTGCAATAGAACGTGACGAAGCCTACCTTTGTTTCGTAACACAATTGATTTCAATTATTTTCTTCACTGCTATAACAATTTTGAGAGGTGTCGGTATTTATCGTGTGTAATACATTGCTTTCATGTATTCATTTATAACAAGTCTGACTGTATCTTCCGTACTGAAACTGGCAAAGAGAGTAAATCATCATCATCATCATCATCATCATCATCATCATCATCATCATCATCAATCAATCAATCAATCAATCAATCATTAATCATCATCATTCTCATTTGTTTAGTCATCCGTGATTGAGACCAATTGTTTCCCTTTATCCTTACCAAAGAGTAACAGCATTCACAATTTCTGTCAGTTTTACACAGAATATTGCTATTTTAAAAAGCCAATGACCTTTCGTAATTAGCTGGGGGGGGGGGGTTGTTTGTTTGTTTTTGTTTTTTACAAATAAAGAAATGTGTTGGCAACATTGGGTTTGAACATTTTGCACTGTTAAAATGATCCCATGATTGATTGATTCCATGATTGGCTATTGATTGATCTAACGGTTGGTTCATCCCACGAATGATTGCTGAGTTAAATGGCTTGCCTCTATGTGATTTGATAATAGATTCAGTAGCAGAAATCTCTTGATTCTCAGGACTGATGATTATTATTTTATGTGAAATATAGCTTGGAGACATATTTATTTTTCTTGTGTTATTAAGGGCTGATATTCTATCAGTTATTAGTTATAATGGTAAATGATATTCTATCAATAATAGTAAATGATATTCAGGCTATATTGGTAACTAGCATTTTATCGATAATGGTGACATATATTTAACAACAGTACTCCAGCAATGATGGTGACAAATATTTTATCAATAATGGTGACAGATATTGTCGATAATGACAACAAATATTCTAACAATGATTGTGACATATATTCTATCAATAATTATGAAAGATTTTCTAAAAACGATGGTAACAGATATTCTAACCATAGTGGTAACTGATATTCTGACAATAATGGTGACAGATATTTAGCAATATTGGAAACATGT
Source organism: Sinotaia quadrata (assembly GCA_028829895.1). NCBI lineage: Eukaryota > Metazoa > Mollusca > Gastropoda > Architaenioglossa > Viviparidae > Sinotaia > Sinotaia quadrata. The sequence continues at coordinate 3,321,831 of CM054181.1, read as the reverse complement.
ACTCTAGCAATGATGGTGACAGATATTTTAGCAATAATGGTGACAGATATTTTAGCAATATTGGTAACTGATATTAAATCGATAATGGTGACAGATATTTTAGCAATAATGTTAAATGATATTCTAACAATAATGATGACATTTTAATAATAGTGGCAACAGGTACTCTAGCAATGATGGTGACAGATATTTTAACAATAATGGTGACACATATTTTAGCAATAATGGTAACTGATATTATATCAATAATGGTGACAGATATTTTAGCAATAATGTTAACTGATATTCTAACAATAATGGTGACATATTTTAATAATAGTGGCAACAGGTACTCTAGCAATGATGGTGACAGATATTTTAGCAATAATGGTAACTGATATTAAATCAATAATGGTGACAGATATTCTAACAATAGTGGTAAAAAGTATTTTAGCAATGATGGTGACAGATATTCTGTCTATAATAGTAATTGATATTGTAACAATAATGGTGACATATATTCTATCAATAATGGTAATTGATATTTTAGCATTGATGGTGACAAATATTTTAAAACTAATGGTGACAGATAACAATGGTAACTGATATTTCAACAGTAATGGTGACATACATTGTAATAATAGTGGTGACAGATATTATAACAATAGTGGTAACTGATATTTTAACAAATAGTGGCAAAGGGTAATCAAGCAATGATGGTGACAGATAGTTTAACAATGGCGATAGATATTTAAGCAATAATGGCAAGTGGTATCAGTAATTGTGACAGATATTCTAACAATAGTGGTGATCGATATTTTAAAAATGATGGTGACAGATAGCTTAACAATAGTGGCAACAGGTAATCAAGCAATGATGGTGACAGATAGTTTAACAATAGTGGCAACAGGTAATCAAGCAATGATGGTGACAGATAGTTTAACAATAGTGGCAATAGGTAATCAAGCAATGATGGTGACAGATAGTTTAACAAATCTGGAAATGGCAGTTAAGACGAGTAAAATATGAACGTAAGAGCAGATGTCGCAAAAATCACCGTGGGACCTTTCTGAAACAGTTCAAAATGCATTAAATAAATTCAGACTGTTTGCAATACATTCAATAAAATCAGACATTTTGCAATGTGTAACACAACGACAACGCTACCCTAGTTAATGGTTATTATTATTATTAATTAATCATCCATAACCAATTACAAGTGATGGGTATCTTAATTTATGATATTAATAATTCTCCACAAGACACCAGTCGTCTCTTCACTTAACGTGCTGGCGTTGTAAACGTTATCTCTCTTCCACAACATTAACGACAAACAATTACCATTACACAATATTTTCGTAGGCAGAAAACTTCTTACCAAAAAAGAAGATAAATCCGTCTTTTAATCTATATTTAGCGAACCCCGTCTACCCACTATCTCTCCAACATATGGTTATCAGAATGTTTAAGAAGATCAATAAACTGAACAATAACTTTACTAAATCAACAATTAAATGTACAACAAATTAATATAATCAAAAGTGCATTGACATTTACAGCACTTCACAACAATGTTCGATTAACGCTAGCTAATCGATCAATTTATCCTTGCATAGTCATCAGAAATCAAATGAATATATACGTATATAATCACGTTTATAGGCATAAATCACCATAGACATGAGAATGGAGTTTATAGTTAATGGACATAACCTTTTCAAAGATGGCAGCTGTCATTGGCACGTGATCATAATCACGTGGTTGCAACAAGTCATTATCTTTCTTATTTAGATGACAGTCTCAGGTACCACATCAAGGTGTGTTACACAATTGTTCCAGAATCTTCGAAGAGCTCTCCAAGTACACTGTGGTGAATTGTCCCGAATTTTTCCTGTATACTACTCAGCACTCCACGAGGAATATTCAAAATAATTTTAGTGAATTCTCAAGAGCAACTCAAGCCTCCATTTCCCGCCGTAGTGGCTCTACGAACAAAATTCACAGGAATCAGGAATCAGGAATCAGCAACACGTGAACTGATAAGTTCGATGATAACACTGGATGCACAAACCGTCGTGATCAGGAAAGGTACAGCATCACAGTAACCAGAAGTGAAAAAAAGATGCGTTTTTCTCAAATTAAGGAATTGGCATAGTTCATCTCTAGAACTCCTTTCTCTATTACAAACATTCTCAACTTACAAAACCTGCAACATTATTGTTAACACGATGCACACTGTCGCCGCTGTACCTGGGGTGACTTTGTAATATTGTCTAGAGATGTTTGATCTTTGTCATGTTACAAATATAATCTCCCAGATGTGAACACCAGTACACAATATCACCAATCTTAACCGCAGATTCTGTCAGATGAACTTTTGATATGCCATTTTTTAGGGAACTTAAAAGTCCAAGGTTAATCAAAGTTCGTGGAATGATTTCATGATTAATAAATTTTGATGTCAATTACTACTAAGTATAATCAAATGATTTATGAACACCAGTGTTTGAAATATAAACAAAAGAAAAATATAACACAACATATTTACAAAATAAAGTCAAAGTATAGAGAAAGTATTCACCATCATATAAAATATAGACAAGTATAGAGAAAGTATTCACCATCATATAAAATATAGACAAGTATAGAGAAAGTATTCACCATCATATAAAATATAGACAAGTATAGAGAAAGTGTTCACCATCATATAAAATATAGACAAGTATAGAGAAAGTATTCACCATCATATAAAATATAGACAAGTATAGAGAAAGTAATGACAAAGATATAAAATATAGAGAAAGTACAAACAAATTATAAACTAGTTTAGACTCATTACTTCAAGAAACAGGTCAATTTCAATACCAAAACAAACGATATTAAAGCAAATGAAAACAAAATAGATAATATATATTACATCCTAATTACAAATCATTCATTTAAAATTTAAATATTAATAAATACAGTGTCTACAATGACAGGGAAAGATTACTCTTCTTGAAGCTACAAGAAAACAGACGCTAGAGGAAATAGCTTCTGAAGCGACATCGACAGACATGGACATCAAGCAATTCGGGGAGAAAGTACCCCACCCCCTTTAATACGCAACAGACTTCACTTAACACGTCTGTGTATTTTCATCTACATTTTGACCTGAAACTCCAGCGAGGCAGTTACGCAATCCAGACGAACAAAGCAAGAAAAATATGCCTTCGACCTCAACCCGTTTTAGCGTCACATCGTCTCGCAAACAATGTTCATAGTCACAGTCACACCACCCTTGCCGGATGCACAACTGAGGCAAGAGCACACAACTGCTAAAATGCTCTCAAAATTTACATAATAGCTGCTAGTTCTTCCGGCGTTCCCAGATTTGTCGTTGTTAGATTTCTAGGAATAAATATATAGGTCTATGCGTAGGAGTAGGATTTCAAAACGTTTAAGGCTGTCATTGTACATAAGATAATTACCATGACTCCATCTTAGATTACGGTAAAAGAAGATAAGGCCTGTCATTTAATCATGATTTTTATTTTTGGTGATTGATCTAACCACGTGACTATTTTAGGCAAACATTGTGTCAATCGTTAGTCAAGGGCTGACATCCTTGAAATGCAAATATTGCGATACAAATATCTTTCAATAAGTAAACAACAGACAAAGAAGTACAAACTAAGAAAACTTATTTTCTTTACTTAATGGCAGCTTCCGGACTATGCTGATTTCGCTGCCTGGCATGAGGTGTACCGCTGTTTGTAGAACTGTAGATGATGATAGAGTGGAGGGTGGTTGATAGGAAAGTTGAAGAATCGGGATGATGAATGGCAGTTGCTGGGTCCGTGCCGTTCGTTGTCAGGTCAGTAGAGGCATGTAGTAGTCCGATTTTCCTTTGGCTACTGCTGTAGTGTTTATTGTTGGTGTTACTGTTTTCTTGCTTGATGTTGTCAATGTCCCCATTGTGGGAGGGGGTATCTTACAGAGTCCAGGCTAGTACCACACCAGATCTATACCAAATGGACACACACGCTCGTGACATTCAACCTCCTGTCTTCCTCACTGGTGCTGCCTAGTTGATTGTTGTCGCAATCTCTGGTATTGTCTATTTGATTGTTGTCGCGGTCTCTGGTGTTGTCTAGTGATCATTGTTGCGGTCTCTGGTATTGTCTAGTTGATTGTTGTCGCGGTCTCTGGTATTGTCTAGTTGATCGTTGTCGCGGTCTCTGGTATTGTCTAGTTGATCGTTGTCGTGGTCACTGGTGTTGTCTAGTGATCATTGTTGCGGTCTCTGGTATTGTCTAGTTGATTGTTGTCACGGTCTCTGGTATTGTCCATTGGGATGTGCGTAGATAGACACTGGAGGCGATTAGAAGTGGTCCGGAATGAATTGAATCAGGTCCGCAAAGGGATGGTTGAAAAATCTCCACTACAGATAATGTGGCTGTCTGGTCCACTGTTGTCTTTTATGCTTTCTTGTAGTTGTTGAAAACCTAACATAGAACCTGTGCCTGATTGGTTCATGAACTTCCTCACTGAAGTCACCATCCAGGGCAAAGGAGTCCCAACAAGGTCTCAATGGCCATATGTCCAGGACCAAGGCGAGCCACTCGTAATGTGGAGTTTCGGTTGGGGTCAACAGCCTGGAGAGGGATGGGCTCCATCAGGATCATTTGCCCAAGACACACCACATGTAATGACAACTTTGCCTCAACACATACCGGATCCAGTCGTCGCCCAGAACAAGGACAACGCCTTCTGTCTTTGGGCAGAGGTGTTATGTGTGCTACTGGTACACCATCACAATCACCATCAAACTTCCGTGCCAGAAACAACATCAGCATTGGTACGTGGAACATCAGAGCCATCATGACAGACAAGGGATCAAAACCAGAAATACTGTCCAAGATTGTGCTAACAATAGCAACAATGGCAAGGCTGAAGACAGAAACACATTTGTCAGCTAAAAGATCAGACTGATGCACTCCTTGGTTGTATCTGTGTTTTTATATACATGTGAGTCATGGACCCTCACAGCGGATCTCGAAAGGAGGATACAAGCTACTGAAATGAGATGCTTTCGAAGGTTGCTTGGCATTTCGTATAGAGATCATGTCACGAATTAGGAAATGGGAAAGAGAATTAGGCAAGCTATTGTGCCTTATGAAGAGCTATTAGCCATTGTGAAAAAACGCAAAATGAAATGGTATGGGCATGTCACAAGATCAACAGGGTTTGCCAAGACAATCATGCAAGGTACTGTGAAAGGAAGGCAAAGGAGAGGAAGACAGAAGAAAAGATGGGAGGATAACATCTCAGAGTGGACAGGACTGAAGCTGAGCAACACAGTAAGATTATCAGAGAACAGAATGGAATGGAGGAAACTGGTTGTCTGGTCATCAGTGGTGACCCAACCATTGGCATGACTAAGGAATAGATAGATAGGTAGTAGTTGTTGAAAATATTTTGCTTTCTTATTTTCAGTTCTCTCTCTCTTTCTCTTTAAAAAAATATTTCGGATGTGTAGAGGAATCTTTCATTTTTCTTTTGCCTTGGGGTCTCCTCTGTGTGGTTTTCAGCTGCTGCTATTAGTTTGTTGGTCATACAAAGATGAAAGAGGACAAAAGAAACTGTTTTAATCCTCTTTAAGTCAGTTGGTTACATCATGCACGGAAGTGCAGACATGTATAGGTAATGAAGTGCTGCCAAGTGGGATTAGATAAATGTGGTGAATATATTAAGTGAATATTTGTATTAAGGAGGGATTAGATAAATGTGGTGAATATATTAAGTGAATATTTGTATTAAGGAGGGATTAGATAAATGTGGTAAATATATTAAGTGAATATTTGTATTAATTAAGGAGGGATTAGATAAATGTGGTGAATACATTAAGTGAATAATTGTATTAATTAAGGAGGGATTAGATAAATGTGGTGAATACATTAAGTGAATATTTGTATTAATTAAGGAGGGATTAGATAAATGTGGTGAATACATTAAGTGAATAATTGTATTAATTAAGGAGGGATTAGATAAATGTGGTGAATACCTTAAGTGAATATTTGTATTAATTAAGGAGGGATTAGATAAATGTGGTGAATACATTAAGTGAATATTTGTATTAATTAAGGAGGGATTAGATAAATGTGGTGAATACATTAAGTAAATATTTGTATTAATTAAGGAGGAGTTATATTATGTGAAGACCTAGCTGTTATTAATCATTACTTTATGTGAATTTAAGGCATTAACTTTATGTGAATTTAAGGCGTTAACTTTATGTCAATTTAAGGCGTTAGGGCAGAATTTCCCCTCAGTTTCATACAGTTTCACACCACTGTCAAGAGTCCTGTGACATTATGATTTGGTTCAGTAGGACAACATAACCTCCTATATTTGGACTGAATTGCTTTTATGAAAGACTGTGTAATTATAAAATTATCCAAATATGGGTTCATGGAAATAAAGATGTCAAGTAATCTATTGTTTTTGTCATATGTATATTTGATTGTTGATTTAATAAATTTATTGTTAAATTTATTGACCTTCTTATACATATTGATAATCTTATGTTGGAGAAGAAAGTGGGTGAATGGGGGCTCGCTAAATGCAGATTAAAGACGGATTTGTCTTCTCCTTTATTAAGAATTTTTTCACCTACGGAGAGATTATGTGACCGTGAACGTTTATCTGTAATGTTGTGGAAGAGAGAAAACGTTTACAGCGCCTTTATATCTGCCAAGTGAGAGAGACGAAATGTGTCTGCTGGAGGATCATTAATAAAATAAATTAAGATTCTTATCACTTATAATTAGTTGTGAAAATTAATTAATAACAATCATTTTCATTAACTAAGTGGCGTTGGCGACACATAAATCTGATTAATCACCACTGCTGCCGTAACAATTACTTTTATCACTGCAACATTTTTTCAGAACAATCTTCAAGCAGATCATAGAGATTCAAAAGTTTCCTTTCACTTCGAGTGGGCGTGGCACTTGATCCGCTCGTGGGCTGTTTTGAACATGCTGTCTGGCTGTTTTCGCTTTCACTTTCAGTTTAATCTGAAACACTTTCCACAGTCAAATCGAAGTAGTTTTGTAAACATTTGGCCAAACTGTCTTTTAGATGATCTTTTCCCTCTCGTCTTTTTGTCTGACGTCATGGTTCAGTCTACGACCCACGAAACAATATTAAACTTTTACTTGTCATTGTAAAGACGTCATTATTCAATCTACGTACTTGTCATACTAAAGATGTCATTATTCAGTCTATGTACTTATGCTTTTTGTCATGCTAAAGACGTCATTATTCAGTCTACGACCTACTACGACACTACAAAACACACCACTAAACACCACTAAACTTTCACTTGTCATGCTAAAGACGTCATGGTTCAGTCTATGACCCACTAAACACCACTAAACTTTCACTTATGCTAAAGACGCCATGGTTCAGTCTATGACCCACTAAACACCACTAAACTTTCACTTATGCTAGGTAGGTCTAGTCACAGTGCCTTAATTATAATAAAACACAAACATAAGCAAATATACTGTACATAGTCCTTGACATAAGCAAATATGCTGTACACAGTCCTTGGCATAAGCAAATGTGCTCTACATAGTTCTTGACATAAGTAAATATACTGAGTGTACACAGTCCTTGACATAAGCAATTATGCTGTACACAGTCCTTGGCATACTCAAATGTGCTGTACATAGTTCTTGACATAAGTAAATATACTGAGTGTACACAGTCCTTGACATAAGCAATTATGCTGTACACAGTCCTTGGCATACGCAAATGTGCTGTACACAGTTCTTGACATAAGCAAATGTGCTGTACGCAGTCCTTGACATAAGTAAATATACTGTTCACAGTCCTTGACATAAGTAAATATACTGTACACAATCCTTCACATAAGTAAATATACTGTACACAGTCCTTGACATAAGTAAATATACTGTACACAGTCCTTGACATAAGTAAATATACTGTACACAGTCCTTGACATAAGTAAATATACTGTACACAGTCCTTGACATAAGTAAATATACTGTACACAGTCCTTGACATAAGTAAATATACTGTACACAGTCCTTGACATAAGTAAATATACTGTACACAGTCCTTGACATAAGTAAATATACTGTACACAGTCCTTGACATAAGTAAATATACTGTACGCAGTCCTTGACACATAAGTAAATATACTGTACATATTTCTGCACAAATGCGATCAGGCCAAGGAATATTCTCTTTATAGACGTTTTAGAAATAATACAATCCAAAATGCACACTTCCTACTCTCATTTCTTAATTATTTTTTAAGACAGCTCAATTCGTGCTAGAAAATAATAATGGAATTCAAGTAGTCACTCTGTTATTCTCTAAATATTAGCTAAATTAAACTACACACACACACACACACACACACACACACACACACACACACACACACACACACATACACACACACACACACACACACACATATATATACACACACACACACACACACAGAGTAATAAGTGTTTATTCTCTCTCTAAAGTTGTTAGAGTCTCTGACGTAACAGGCTGCTGGCTCCAAACAATAACGTAATTTCATCCTGAGGTAATGAAGTCACACCACAGCAACATTAGAAAAGAGAGTTGATTAGAATCTTCCGTAGATTTCTAAGTACAGTCGACCACAGGCATTCTTTTCTGGCGACTGGACTGCTAAGGAATTCCCCTTAACCATTACGAGCAAAGGGAATAAACACGAGTCCACTGCTCAATCACAGCAAAAGCATAAAAGCCTTGAAGGTCAAGGCTAAAATGCTTCAACGAGAAATCTCCTAGGTGTATAGTTCTTGGAACACAAGAGTGGAGGGCACAAAATGAATAATATTACTCTCTCTCTCTCTCTCTCTCTCTCTCTCTCTCTCTCTCTCTCTCTCTCTCTCTCTTAATACTATTAGCCCTCATTTATACACAATGATTGCAAGTAAAGTACACTGTCACTTTATTACAGTTTTCAATGAAAATGGGAGAAATGTTATTCGAATTAAATATTCAAAACCAAATACAGCGTTGTCTATAATATTATCATATGCGTGTGAGTAAGCATTATTTCCCCTTTTTATTTGACAGAAAGGGGAATATTATCTATCCCTTACTGTCCTTGACCTTCGCTATAGGAGGAATATAGGCTCACAACAGTTGGTATAAACTAGCGAAACTGTAACTAGTCTCTGACTAGTTGTTTTGTGGAGTAACTAAATCTCCAAGCGGTATGTCCTACTAACTCAGCAACAGTAATGTTTCTAAAGAAAACTAGACACGATTGGTAAAGTACCGAAATTAGAGCTTCTTACTCACTCATCCGATAAATGCTTGAAAGGCAACCAAAATAAAGACTTAATACGATCCATCGACCGTAAGAAAACTGAACAAAATATATATCCTGGTTAAAGCGGTTTTCTTAGAAAAGGTTTAGAAGGGGATATAATTCTTTGCACGCAGGTGACATCATAACTTGTATCGTGAAAGAGGATGGATCACACCAGATCACACCAGATCGCATTTGGTCGCAATAACGAGTGCATTCTGTAGCAAGTCTTAAGTAATTCGAGACCTAATGATTTGTTTTCATTTACAGTTTCACGATTAGTCCAGAATCAGCAAGTTTTGCTGACTCAGTCTTAATGACAATCGTCTTACTTTACACCCAAGAATAGTGATTCTATGATTGGAAGCATCAATGAGATTCATGCGAGAGCGTTCTTTTGAATTTTTGTTCCAGACAAACAAATATTTTGGAATTGCATCGATTGCAGTCAGCCATAAAGGTAAGTGCCAAAAGATCTGTTTTCGCAAAATGATCTAAATGGCCACATATTTAAAATACGACAAAATTGTAGGATTTCACAAATATTTATTTATCAATGTACATCTTTCAAATGATATTGTAAACTGACTGTCTTCATGTCTCTTCTCTGTCCGTCCGCCCTTCCGTTTTCCATCTGTCGATCTTTAAAAAATAACATACTGAACCAGAGAAGAAAATTATTCACTTGTAATTGATTAAGATGAAGCTTGTTTATATATTTTGTTAGAGGATATATTTGTAATGATGGAAACTTTAAAAAGCATTAAAAGAAAACTTAGCACCTCAGACAGAAAGGCAACGTTATTTAACTCACAACTAACTGGACTAGAGTCAGAGTCAAGTAGAGTGACAATGCTATTCAACTCACAACTAAATGGACTAGAGTCAGAGTCAAGTAGAGTGACAATGCTATTCAACTCACAACTAACTGGACTAGAGTCAGAGTCAAGTAGAGTGACAATGCTATTCAACTCACAACTAACTGGACTAGAATCAGAGTCAGCCAGAAAGGCAATGCTATTCAACTCACACCTAACTGGACTAGAGTCAGAGTCAAGTAGAGTGACAATGCTATTCAACTCACAACTAACTGGACTAGAATCAGAGACAGCCAGAAAGGCAATGCTATTCAACTCACACCTAACTGGACTAGAGTCAGAGTCAAGTAGAGTGACAATGCTATTCAACTCACAACTAAATGGACTAGAGTCAGAGTCAAGTAGAGTGACAATGCTATTCAACTCACAACTAACTGGACTAGAATCAGAGTTAAGTAGAGTGACAATGCTATTCAACTCACAACTAACTGGACTAGAGTCAGAGTCAAGTAGAGTGACAATGCTATTCAACTCACAACTAACTGGACTAGAATCAGAGTCAGCCAGAAAGGCAATGCTATTCAACTCACACCTAACTGGACTAGAGTCAGAGTCAAGTAGAGTGACAATGCTATTCAACTCACAACTAACTGGACTAGAATCAGAGTCAGCCAGAAAGGCAATGCTATTCAACTCACAACTAACTGGACTAGAGTCAGAGTCAAGTAGAGTTAAGGTACTTAATGCAGTCATCATCAAAAATAGACACGCTTGAAAATGCATTTGAGGTCAAGAGAAGCAATTCTAATGAATACATGCGATGTTGACTTCAGTAGAAGATGCGAACAATTCACAGCTATATCATCATCAAGGACAGCAACAACACCGGACTACGAAATCTCACCGGGTTTACCTATTCGAGATAAACACAAAATCTAAGTCACCAGTTCTTCTACTAGATACGTCGGTTTCAAAAACACTTCAGATCGACTTTGGAATACTTAATCTAGCAGGGGCGGGCAAACTCCGGCCCGCAGGCCAAATCTGGCCCACGAAGGATTTTTGTCTGACCCGCCAAGCTATTCACAGTTAACATTGCCATCCGGCCCGCGAGACAGCAAACTAAAAATCAATAAAACAAATACGCGCTGTTATACCCTGTCAAACAATAACATCCATTTCAATAACTTTTCGTTGAAAGTGAGTTACTTTCTTTTTACATAAAATACACCTTTTAAAATTACTTTTGTTGTTATTTTATATTCTGGACTTTGTGACCTTTGGTCATGTGTATGGCCCACGAACTGTTCCAACAGTTTTATCTGGCCTATGCTCTTAAAAGTTTGCCTGCCTCTGCTCTAGGTAATATAAGACGATTTCCAGCATTATCTATACTTGGTAATACAAGATGATTTACAACATTATCTATACTTGGTAATACAAGATGATTTACAACATTATATACTTGGTAATACAAGACGATTTCCAGCATTATCTATACTACTAATGTAAGTTCATTTCCCTCATTAACTATACTTGGTGTGATGGTCGAAACATGGGGCAAATTATGCTCCTTGTGTTTCTATTATTTCTTTCTGTATATTGATAATCAGTAATTGATATTTACTAATTACTGCTGACCTCCCGGGCTGGTTATACAATCTGCCGTACCCACATATCTACATGCAGTAAAGGATTGAGATCATGTTCACTGATCACACAGTAAAGGATTGAGGTCAAGTTCATTGATCATGCAGTAAAGGATTGAGGTCATGTTCACTGATCACGCAGTAAAGAATTGAGGTCAAGTTCATTGATCACGCAGTAAAGGATTGAGGTCAAGTTCACTGATCATGCAGTAAAGGATTGAGGTCAAGTTCATTGATCATGCAGTAAAGGATTGAGGTCAAGTTAATTGATCATGCGTGGGCAGTGGAAATGTATTGAAGGGGGAAGGGTGACAGTAAAAGTGTGTGAATGTTGACAGGATATGGAATGCCCTTATATGGACATTTGCATTATGATCAATGATGCGAGTGAACTTGTAGTTTGACCTAGAATCGTTAATACAACCACAATTTCTGAGAGAGTCACTATGTTTACTATTCTCAGAAACATGCAAAACCTTCATCTCATCTATGCAGATTTTGTATATTATTGATTAGAATGTTGTGTAGAATGGTTGTTTATTCTTATTAATGATTGTTGTGTGAAACTAGCAAACATCCATTTCAGAAAGACATTCTGTAGCGTGAGCGATTATAGATGATGAAACTGAGATAATCACGTGTTGTGCGCTATGTATTATGTATTGAAAAACCATTTATAGCAAGCAAAGCTAACTGGGAGACTGAGATAATCATTCAATGCGAATTTAATGTAAACCACTCAGTGACTATGGTTGTATCTATTGAGATTCATGTAAATGTGGAAATAGAAATATTACTGTCTCATTTGTAAATATTTCTCCATGACGAGATTTTGTAAAGTATAATTTAGCATACAGATAACGTTTAATGACGTAAAATTATAAGAGTTGTCTATTGCTGTCACCACACAGCCTTAATGTTGTTCGTATTTACAGGCAGCTACAGAGAGATATGATTGTCTCTTGCAGCTGGCCTTGTTCTTATCATCATGATTGTCTCTTGCAGCTGGCCTTGTTCTTATCATCATGGTTTTCTGTTGAACCATCCTCGTGTTCACACCTGACTCTAGCCGCAGGCAGATGATTTTTACGTGGTGACTAAATTTGCCTATCCCTAATTTTTAAATTTAAATTGTTAAATTGCCAGAGCAACCCAATCAATTCTAATCATTTACAATTAGTTTCGATAATTAATTAATTAATTATAATAATATCCATTAACTAACTGGCGTTGGCGTCACAATGTATTAGAAAGTACAATTCAAATACAACAGTATTAGACAAAAAATTGGAATCCAGAGGTAAGTAAACTAGACACTACAAGTTGTTTTCAAATGTAAGTCTAAAATTCAAATACAATAGTATTAGACCAAAAAAAATGGAATCCAGAGGTATTAGTACTATTAGTACAAGTTGTTTTCAAGTGTAAGTCTACAGTTCAAATACAACAGTATTAGACAAACAAAATCGAATTCAGAGGTAAATAAACTAGACACTACAAGTTTTCAAGTGTAAGTCTACAAGGCAATATAAGTCAAGAAGAGTATTAGTTCATTTTGGTAATAAGTCGGCTCCAGAAATAGATTAATGTCACTATGCAATTCCACTCCAATGTTTGATTTACAAACGAAGCAAGTAAAATTTGACAGTCAAGTTATGTGACACTACAAGTCACTTTGACAATCAAGTTATGAGACACTGCAAGTCACTTTGACAGTCAAGTTATGAGACACTGCAAGTCACTTTGACAATCAAGTTATGAGACACTGCAAGTCACTTTGACAATCATGTTATGAGTCACTGCAAGTCACTTTGACAATCAAGTTAGGAGACACTGCATCAAGTTATGGGACACTGCAAGTCACTTTGACAATCAAGTTATGAGACACTGCAAGTTATTTGACAATCAAGATATGAGGCACTGCAAATCGACTTTGACACTTATGAAACACTGCACAATTAATTAATTTTTTTTTCACAGATGATCTAAATTCCTCTATAACTAGTGCTTAAAGAAAGTCCTCTAAAGAATTAATTTTTCACCTACAAAACACTTTTCACTGAAGAATACCCTACCACTCGTAAAGCACGCCATCATGATAATAAATTCCTCATTAAAATACTCTTCACCTGTGTCGTAAAGAAACCATTGTAGTGCATTTGTGATGAGTAATAAATTCTCAATTCTTCAAGCACTTGAAACAGTAATAAATCCTCAGTGTTGAACAGTCTTCGCCGGAATAATAATTTAGCAGCTTTAAGCCTCTTATTTGCAACAATATTTTTAAATGCCTGGTGTAAACTGTAAATAATAAATTTGCCTTTCATAAGCAGTTTCATCCAGTCTTTGAGTGTTCATAAAGTGCTGTTTCCTATTTTGATTTACAGCCATAAAAATTTTGCAATGTATTTAGAATGTACTTCTGTGCGATAGGTAAAGTTTTAGTGTGCGTGCGTGCGTGCGCGCGCGCTTGTATGTATGTGTGGTTGTGAATATGTGCAAGCATGCATGTATATGTATGATATGCATGTGTGTGTGTGTGTGTGTGTGTGTGTGTGTGTGTGTGTGTGTGTGTGTGTGGTGTGGTGTGGTAAAGGAATATATGCTATAAATATAATGGTGTCTGCAGAACTGGCAAATACAAGTCAAGATTGATATCACATTATGGCTTATGTAGCCCACACCCACCCATCTGCTAAAAATAGACTAAACGTTAACCTATCTTTTAGAATGGCGACCCTTATCCACAGGCTAGAAACATCCCTGAATGTTCCAGACAACTCACTAAACTAACCAATTAAAGTTCAGCTCAGCCACAAGAACTAATGTACCAGAAACTCGCCTGTAAATCATTTGTCGAATGCAACTGACCATAGAGGACTACTAACCTAATCACTGGTAATAAACACAGCAGGAAATCATCCTCTTTAGGTATTACTTCTGAATGTATGCAGTCTTGCTTGCCTAACTAATATTATGCTCATGTTTATCTCTTGACATTAACTATATTTGATGTTATTATACTTGCTTATGATATTTAAATATATGATGACCATGTAAGTAAGAATGTTTTGTCAGAGAATACATGAGGTAGATTTCTTAGCCCATAAACCCTGCGTCGAGATTTCTTTGTTTATTTCATCACCCCAAGGAAGGACGAATGACGTGATTGATGCGCTCAAGGTCAACACTCCACATGTATCTAAAGTTATGTATTTATAAAGTCACAAGCTTCAGTCAAGTTGAATGACTTACTATCCTGGATGTGTGTATTATGGGGCTCGAGCTGTCTTCTAGAACTATCATTCTTCTACATTATGTATAATTCATCTTTCTGAAACATCTGGCCAGACAGGTGTGCTTTGGGGATTAGCCTAAGGATATCTGGCAACTGGGGATGGTGGAGAAGTAATATCTTGCCTATTCCCCAACTAAACATAATAACTGAGATTTTAAGTTCAAAGAGTGTCAAGCTGTGCAACAATGTCAGAACAGAACCACTTTATCGTGGATGTTGACTTTGTCAAGTTTTCTACCGCAAAGCAGCACCAAATCAGAATGACCCACATGCCAACAACAGGTTTAATGAACAACATGAGCGTTTGCATTGTGTAAGAATATATTGCAGTAATGTAATGTAATGGTGACAAGGTATGCAGACTATACATAGAGCAATTTCTGGTACAGGAAAGCTACTAGTAATTGTTACATTTATTGTTCTGTTTGAAGGAATTGGTATGGCAAAAGAAAGGCGCCCAGGTTAGCTCAAGAGAACAAGCAGCGAATCTGTTTTCAATGTAAGAAGAGAAACATGTGGAAATTGAACTGAACTGTAAGTTGTGATATTGTTTCAAAAGTGTGCAAAAGACTATTGAGACAGCACCTAAATCAGTTATCACGTATCTCTTATAACTCCATTTCTGTTCTCTGATAAGAACTATCCTGTGATTTGTATTGAATTGCTGAATTGTATTTTGGGGGATATAAGATTGTGTAGTTCAAAAATTATTTGAACAAGGTTTCATAAAAATATCGATGTCAAGTAATATATTTCACACACACACACATATATATATATTTGATTGTTGATTTAATGAAGCTATTGTTAAATTTATTGACCATTTTACACATATTGATAGCCTTATGATGGAGAAGAGTGTATGGATGGGGGCTCGCTAAATATAGATTAAAGACGGATTTGTCTTCTTTTTTAGTACGAAGTTTTCCAACTACAGAAATATTGTGTAACGGTTAATGTTTGTCTTTAATGATGCAGAAGAGAGAAAACATTTACAGCACGCGCATATCCACCAATTGAGAGGACGAGTCGTGCCTGCTAGAGAATTATTACTGACATAAATTAAGATTCCCTCACATGGAATTAGTTATGGACGATTAATTATTTAATAATAACCATTAACTAAGTGGCGTTGGCATCAAAAATTCTATCCACTGGTACCATTTATACTTGACGGTAATTTTTATACTGTCAGAAATAAATAAGGGGCATCAAACATAGATGAGCTAATAAAGGACATTTTATAACTTAATTTTAATTTGGAACTAATTAACTTCTGACAAAGACGTCTGCGTAATTCGATATAAACTGTTCGTAAGTAATTTGACACGTTACGTTCATGCAATGTGCGCTAACGCATGTGTTTTGTGCGTGTAAATGTGTATGTGCATGTGTTTTGTGTGTGTAAATGTGTATGTGCATGTGTTTTGTGCTTGTAAATGTGTATGTGCATGTGTTTTGTGCGTGTAAATGTATATGTGCATGTGTTTTGTGTATATAAATGTGTATGTGCATGCGTTTTGTGTGTGTAAATGTGTATCTACATATGTGCTTGTGTATATATGTAGTATCAGTATGTATGCGTATGTGTGTGTATGTGTGTATATGTGGGCATGTATGTGTGGGTATATATATGTGTGTATGAGTATATATATATAATGAATCATCTCAAATTGGACACATTTTTAAGGTGAATGCACTCCCTTAGTGCTGACAGAGCAAATATCAGTACACTCAAAGGACATTTCCAAATAAAAATGAATCCTCTCAAATTGGACACATTTTTACTAAGCATAATCTACTACTTTCCTGACACATCTCTAGAGGCACAATAGCTCTCATAAAACTCGAGATTTTAACGGGAAGAAAGTATTAACTGATGTGACGTTTTGTTGTGAGGTGGGCAAGATGTTAATTCTCCACCACCCTGATCTGCCCGTAATCTTAGGCCATTCCCCAAAACACACCTTCTGGCTGCCCACACGTGTTAGAAAGATGGATGATAGACCATGTAGAATAGAAATATCATAGTTCTAGAAGATAGTTCAGTCCCCTGAAACATACAACCATTATAGTAAGTAAATACAAGTGACAGACTACAACATACAACTATTATAGTAAGTAAATACAAGTGACAGACTACAACATACAACCATTATAGTAAGTAAATACAAGTGACAGACTACAACATACAACCATTATAGTAAGTAAATACAAGTGACAGACTACATATAACACGTAAGTGAGTCACGCTAACAGGAGTTGTCTATCTATCAACAATAATTGTATTCCACAAGAAATAATATGAGACAGCATGGTTACATATAGCAAATAGTTCAACAGTTCCAATTAGAGTTTATCAATGTTTATATTGCATAATCACGACCATATGGTGTCATAAGAGAATGTTCGTACTGAGTCCTATGGCACTGTTGTAGTTAATGGATTCATTCTTATGAGCGAACTATAAATGAGTTTATAAGAGAATACTAAATGTTTCTGAGTGAACTCTAAAAGTAACTTGATAGAGTTTGTCCACATCTTGACTAAAGCTGTTCAGCTTGTTGGTTTTATAGTCATTTAGCTTTGGTTCCCTGACGTGACGTCTGGAGTCCCAGTGTCTTATATATATGTATGAGGTCCGTGGAACTGTGTCTCTGGCAGATGGATCATTCCATTCTGGTGCTGCTTTGCAGCTCAGCACAACAAAATCACATCCAGAATAAAGTGACGTCAAAGATAAAGTGATGTCAAAGATGCAGTGATATACAGAATAAAGTGACGTCCAATATAAAGTGACGTCAAAGATACAGTGATATACAGAATAAAGTGACGTCCAAGATAAAGTGACGTCAAAGATACAGTGATATACAGAATAAAGTGACGTCCAAGATAAAGTGACGTCAAATATACAGTGATATACAGAATAAAGTGACGTCAAAGATACAGTGATATACAGAATAAAGTGACGTCAAAGATATAGTGATATACAGAATAAAGTGACGTCAAAGATATAGTGATATACAGAATAAAGTGATATCCAAGATAAAGTGCTGATCTGTCAGTAAAGTACTCATAAGCTAAGAAATCATCCATATGTGTTCTTTGACTCTTACACACATGGTAATTATACATTTAAACATCATAAGGAAAATATAACAGTATAAAATGTAATTAATATAAAAAACATAAATATAATATTAGTTAGGCAAGCAAAGCCACATACTTTCTTCAGTCCTATATGCAGAGGATGGTTTCCTGCTGTGTTGATAATCATGAATAAGGTTAGTAGTAAGAATATACTTTGTTAACACCAGGAATCAAACTATGTGCTCCCTGAATGGGCAGCTGCATTCGATTAACAATTTACAGGTGCGTTTCTGGTACATTCATTCATTTGGCTGAGCTGCACTTTGATTGGTTAGTTTAATGAGTTGTCTGGAACATTCAAGTATGTTTCCAACCTGGGATAAGGGTAAGCCTTTCTAAAAGGCAGGTTTACGTCCAGTCTATTTTTAGAGGAGGGGTGGTTGGGGGCTATATAAGCCATTATGTGACAACTGATAAAATTAAATGTAAATTACATTTTTGCTTATTCTACACTCTCGTATATAATTATATTTAATTTATGGAAGTCTATAATTGTAGGAAAAGAATTGACAGATGGCATTTATGATTGACATTAATATTTTCCGAGAAGCAGCTCGGGCTTCGTAAAGTTTGCTTCCGCCGAATCACTTTGTGGAAATCTTACATTTTTTCCTGGTAAAACCACAGACATATTTACACTTCGTGGAAATCTTATATTTATTCCTGGTAAAACCACAGACATACTTACAAAGATGTTGGTAGCTTTTTATGTCTATGAACAGAGTAAATTTATGAATGCTTTTAATTTAAACATCAGGTTAAGCATAGGAAACTGAGTTGCCAAATTGCCTCCCCTTCGCTGACGATAAACAGAATATTCACTTACAATTTAATGTTTATTATTTCGGTCGTGCGTTTAAGCTGGGAGATAGTACTGTTCATTCATCCCCGCCCCGCTCCATTTGATAATTTTGATAATATGTATTGTGTTTTGTGGTGATTTTGATATATAGATTGTGATTTGTGGTGATTTTGATAATATATATATATATATATATATATATATATATATATATATATATACATACATATTGTGTTTTGTGGTGACTTTGATAATATAGATTGTGTTTTGTGGTGATTTTGTTAATATATATTGTGTTTTGAAGTTATTTATATAATGTATATTGTGTTTTGTGGTGATTTTTTGAACAAGCAATAACTTACTTCTGATACACTATCGGTAAGTTGCATATATATTTCTATTGCAAATAGACATCGGATTGTTTAACGATAACTTTACGTACAGTGCTTTGGGTCATTGTGTAACACACACAAAAGAAAAAAACTTAAAACAAGTTAGCGCGAGTTTGATCATTTAAATGTAACTAACAATAACAAAACTCAGCCATGTTGAAAGAGTGAAAATGTGCAACGGAAACACAGGGGCATTTGAAAGCTGGGCAGACGAGTTTATCACTTATCATATTTTCCAGTCTTACTAAGTATTTTGTCTTCTTTAGACTTAAGCTCTTGTTCTTTTCTATGACTAGCATTTTCACCTTTCACTGGTGTCGGTTTGTTATTTAATTTTAATTTATTTGTATACCACTTGAAATAGTCTTTTGTCATTGATGTCTACATACACATGTACCACTTTAAATATATTTGTATACCACTTGAAATAGTCTTTTGTCATTGATGTCTACATACAGATATACCACTCACCAAGCGTGAGTTACACAGTGTAAGATGATAGAATTATTCATCATAATCAATTTTTAATGAAAAAGAAAATAAATAATCAAAATAAAAACATCGTACGAAATTTTGTTGTGAAATAAGAGAGACCAGTAAATGTACATGGACACTCGAAATTTTGTTGTGAAATAAGAGAGACCAGTAAATGTACATGGACACTCGAAATTTTGTTGTGAAATAAGAGAGACCAGTAAATGTACATGGACACTCGAAATTTTGTTGTGAAATAAGAGAGACCAGTAAATGTACATGGACACTGTCCAGTACTGGGTATGTGAGACAATGTAAATATATTTTAAAGTTTAGTGACTTGAGTAGGGTAAAGTGTGTAGTAATTATATCAATTTGATTTTGAGAAGGCCTGAGGTGAATGTTTGTTGAATGTGATAGTGGTGAATCAAGGACTGAGTCAAGGGGCAGTGAACCAGTTCACTCGCAGACTTTCCCGAGCCTTGTTAGGAGAGAGAGGCGATAGAGAGAGAGAGAGAAAGAGAAAGAGAGAGAGAGAGAGGCGATAGAATGAATTGCGATGCTGCCAGTGTTAGGGGAGAGAGAGAGAGAGGCGATAGAATGAATTGCGATGTTGCCAGTGTTAGGGGAGAGAGAGAGAGAAAGAGAGAAAGAGAGAGAGAGGCGATAGAATGAATTGCGATGCTGCCAGAGAGAGAGAGAGAGAGAGAGAGGCGATAGAATGAATTGCGATGTTTCCAGTGTTAGGGGAGAGAGAGAGAGAGGCGATAGAATGAATTGCGATGTTGCCAGTGTTAGGGGAGAGAGAGAGAGAGAGAGAGGCGATAGAATGAATTGCGATGTTGCCAGTGTTAGGGGAGAGAGAGAGAGAGAGAGAGAGGCGATAGAATGAATTGCGATGTTGCCAGTACTAGAATGCAAATAAACGAAAAATGGAGTAATATCATAGATGCAATTTGATAACTTGGTTTGTTACAAACATTGACACGTCACGATCATTAATGAGTGCAAACTGCATTGGTCTAACCATAATCGTGCTATTTAATACTAAGGGCGTTAACTCAAGTTTTAATGACGTCAAACTGCATTGGCTAACCATAATCGTGCTATTTAATACTAAGGGCGTTAACTCAAGTTTTAATGACGTCAACTGCAAGAGAGTCGACGGCCCGCTTCATCTATTATTCTTAAGGAATTTCTATTAAATAAATTATTCAGTGTGGGTGTGAGAGAGAGAGAGAGACAGAGAGACAGAGAGACAGACAGACAGACAGAGAGATAGGAAAGAGAGGGAAAGAGGGAGAGAGAGTGTTTGTGTGAGCGCTGTTTTATTTTTTCTGACAGATTTTTCGTTACATGTTTGTTATTTTTATTTTCGTTTAAGTTTTCCTTCTTTCTGGTTCTCTCTCTCTCTCTCTCTCTCTGTGTTTCATCTCGCATCAAAATCTGTTTTAAATTTATTCAACATTAAATTTATTTAACATGTCCAATTCTTGACCATTAATGATATACACAGCGGCTCTAGTATTTAGATCGATTGGGAAGCGTTTGTATGTTAGACCGTCGGTTCAGTCCTAAAGGATCAGTAATTACGGGGGGTGCTAAAATTAGACATTAAGAACTCTTCTTGTCAATATTTGTATTTAGCTGTATTTTATACATGATTATCATTATTACGAGCTGTAGTGTTTAACTATATTTGTATTTTATACATATTATCATTATTACGAGCTGTAGTGTTTAACTATATAAATGTAAAGTATGTAGTAATACCAGAAAGTACTCTTGTTTATTAATGAATGCTTATGGTTGGGTTTCTACAGTTACCTACCCCTTGTTTTTGTGCCTGTGGTATTTAGAGCAATAACTAGATATCAAATCTCTTTCACTCTCCCTTCATTCATCTTTTTCCCTGTCTTTGTTCTGTTTAACCGTTCTTTCATAGTTATCAGTCGAGTCACTCATCCCCGTGCACAATATCCTATCAAGACGGAATGCAAAGGGAAATAACCGAAGAGGGTACAAAGGGAAACACTTCACACCGATTATCTCAAATTTCTCAAATATTACGTCATAAGTATGGTAGCACGAGAACGCATAGGGTAAGAGAGGGGTAGTGTTAAGTGGATGGGTGGGGAGTTCTATGCTAGTGTTGTGATTCTTTGAAGGTGGAGGGGGGAAGAGATCGAGTGACCTGTCATAAGTTTGTGTTGTTTTATGGTGTGTGCTTTCACGAAGATGACCTTGAACATAGAAAATAACAACTCTTGCAGTCGCCAGTCACATGACTGTTGGAAAGATGAACTCGTTTCCATTGTCTTCTTCTGCAAGTCAGTAGATCAGTTTTCCCTCCCTCTCTTTCCCTAGGTGGTGTATGGGCCTTGTGCGTACGTGCGTGTCTTTGTGTGTGTGTGTGTGTGTGTGTGTGTGTGTGTGTGTGAATGTATTTTTTTAACAGACTAAGTAAATATCTCTCTCTTGTCTAACTACTCACGCATCTTAACACCGCGTGATCTATCTTTAGTATCTATATATCTATCAGTCTACCTATTCATCCATCCATTCATCCATCCACCCACCGTCCCAACAAAAAAAATTTCAATTAATTGTTAATTATTCTGTTCTCCCATCTAACTATTTATCAAGTAGGCCTATATTTATCCCTCTAAACAATTAATCAAAGGAAGGACAACGAAGGAAAACCGCACACATCCTCTATTTTTCAATCTTAGAAATACACTCTGGGTACCGTCGCGTCGTGTCGTTCTGACGTCATGTTGTTTGTTAACGTAAATATTTCGTAATATTCATTAAATACATACAATTGTGAAATGTGGTAATTATAAAGATGTTTGGGGCATTTAGAAGTTCAGTCTTAAATAGGTTACCAAGGCCTTAATGCGAGATTAACCCTGTACACGGTACATTAGAAATGCATTTTTCGGATATACTGTTTTCGAAGAGATGATTCCGGAACTGCATTTTGTAAATTATATTTATTAATTAACAAGGCGAGTTGATATTTGTAGATGAACAATTCAATGCCAGGTATAAATGTTCCAAGTTTGGTCGCTCTCAGTAAGGCATAGATGTATTCTGAGTTATGAGCACTACAGTGTCCTATTTGAAGGTTCTTTACACGTGATAATGTTTACCATCACTGCTAAAGTTTCAAGGTCAAGGTTGGTTGCTCCTTATAGCTTATGTGCAGTGTAATGTAATTTGAGTGCGGTAATCTGCGTGTACGATTGTTATTCAGTTTAGCTCTGTGTCTTAGTGCGAATCTTTCGTATGAATGACTTGGTTATACAGTTCATCTCTGTCTTAGTGCAAACGTTTTGTATGAATGACTTGGTTATACAGTTCATCTCTGTCTTAGTGCAAACGTTTTGTATAAATGACTTGGTTATACAGTTCATCTCTGTCTTAGTGCAAACGTTTCGTACCTAGACATGAAATATGGCATACTGTTAATTTTAAGAACAATTCTGGCGGTACACTGGCATACTAAAACCCTAAATGTAACAGTTATGCTCTTTCTCTCTCTCTCCTATCAGTCCGTCCATCCATCCATCCATATCTATCTATCTATCTTTGCAAATTCTTCAACCGGGTATCTAACTAACTTTATTAACTGTCTCACCGATTCTTGAGCAGTTCTTCTACATCTCAACGTTTTGTTTTTAAATTAAATTAATTAAGTTTATACAAGTTTCCATTTTTATTGAATTAATTGATGTGACTTTCTGGACAGAGAGCGAAGGTTGTACGACATCCTTTTCGACTCTGCTGCTCACTAACGCGCCCTAATTTACGACATCCTTCTCGACTCTGCTGCTCACTAACGCGCCCTAATTTACGACATCCTTCTCGACTCTGCTGCTCACTAACGCGCCCTAATTTACGACATCCTTCTCGACTCTGCTGCTCACTAACGCGCCCTAATTTACGACATCCTTCTCGACTCTGCTGCTCACTAACGCCCTAATTTACGACATCCTTCTCGACTCTGCTGCTCACTAACGCCCTAATTTACGACATCCTTCTCGACTCTGCTGCTCACTAACGCCCTAATTTACGACATCCTTCTCGACTCTGCTGCTCACTAACGCCCTAATTGAATACCATAGCACTGGAACATTCCTCGTCATTTTCCTCAAACACTTCCCAAGTGCTATAAGGTCAAAGTTCAAGAGATGCAAATTGAATTTTAGCTTCGAAAGCGTTTCCGATGTTTTCACCCACTGATAAAACCTTCCCTGCAAAACTCTCTGAAATTTAAGTGCTTCACACACACACACACACACACACACACACACACACACACACACACACACACACACACACACACACACACACACACACACCTCGAGAAAATTATGCATTCTGCCTATGGCGCCTGCGGAAACCGTTCATTGATACGTTTAGTTGTAGGCGTAGCTCAACAACACGACTGATACTTTTCGGGCCACAGGCATAAAGGTTTGTAAGTGCATAAAAAGCTATTAACAGAAACATCACACACACACACACACACACACACACACACACACACAAACACACACACACACAAACACACACACACACAAACAGACATGCACACACACACATACACGTAACACAGCACATACAAACACATTTATACACACATACAGCACATACAAACGCATGCATACACACATACACAGCACATACAAACGCATGCATTCACACACATGCAAACAGCATGTACAGACTTTGACAAGGATCGGCTAGTGACGCGACAGAAATGGTGTTCATGAAGTGTTCTCCTCACTATTGTTTCTGTTCAATGGTTGAAACTTTCGATAGAGTTCAGGAAATTCTCTGATCTTTTTTAGTGTCCATTATTGTTATATTATTATACATATTATTTCTTTTTTAGTGTCCATTATTGTTATATTACTATACATATTATTTCTTTTTTAGTGTCCATTATTGTTATATTATTATACATATTATATCTTTTTTAGTGTCTATTATTGTTATATTATTATACATATTATTTCTTCAGTTCAGAAGGGGAAGTACAGTTTTCTTCCGTATAACCAACACAGCTAAAGTCCCGAAAGCTGATATTGAAGGAAAAGCCAGTCAGACATTTGCTGGACCGATCTCATCATTTCACACGCATGCACACCCACCCACCCACTCACACACGTACACACTCGCATCCGCTTACATAAATGCGCACACAAACACACGCATGCATATGCACATACACATGCACACACATATATACGCATGCACACACGCTCACACACGTACATGCATTGAACACCTATGCACACACGTACATACGCACATACATATATATACGCATGCATACACGCACGCACGCACACACACACACACACACACACACACACACACACACACACATTGGTAGTATAAAATGTGCACTGCGTCTGACTGACAGGAAGGAGAGCCCTAGGAATCCTCTCCACCAACCCTGATATCTGATTTGCGAACAGAATCTATGACTGACTAGTGTAGAGAAGGGAGATTATCCCTGCAATTAGGAGTAAATTACCATTTAGTGATCGAGCTCTCGAAGTTGTAAGGCAAATTCCAACATTCAAGTTTGTTTTCAAGTTCAAGAACAACAGAGTCAAGCTTCCAACTGCCCACAGGAACACGCATGCTATTCAGCACAATACGAGACATATCCACATTTGTGGGGCATATATGTGAAAAGTGGGCCTTAACAACAAGATTGATGTAGAAGTGGGTATAAACAATAGTAAGACTGATATAGAAGGAGGCCCGAACAACAAGATTGATGTAGAAGTGGGTATAAACAATAGTAAGACTGATATAGAAAGAGGCCCTAACAACAAGATTGGTGTACAAGTGGGCATAAACAATAGTAAGACTGATATAGAAGGAGGCCCGAACAACAAGATTGGTGTAGAAGTGGGCATAAACAATAGTAAGACTGATATAGAAGGAGGCCCGAACAACAAGATTGGTGTAGAAGTGGGCTCTAGCAACAGCAAGACTGATGTAAAAAAAAAAGTAGGCCATAACGACAACAAATTGATGTAGAAGTAGGCCCTAAAAACAACAATATTGGTGTAGAAATGGGTTCGAACAACAAGACTGATGTAGAAGTAGGCCCTAACATGATTGAAGTAGAAATGGGCCCTAACAACAACAAGACTGATGTAGAAGTGGGCTCTAACAAAAACAAGACTAGGAGTAGGCCCTAACAACTACAAGACTGATGTAGACGTGGGCCCTAACAACAAGACTGAGATAGAAGTGGATCCTAACAACAAGACTGATGTAGAAGTGGGCCCTAACAATAAAAATATTGATATAGGAGTGGGCCCTAACATCAAGATTGACATAGGAGTGAGCCATACACAATAACAGCAGGGTGCAGGTGCAGGTTTATTGTCTCAAGGCGTCCAATCAGTTGTGTGTAGATGGTTGATGACGCAGTGTAGACCCTCTGATAGTGCCGTGCTTTCACGTCTGCTCACGACCATAATTTATGGACCGGCGTGTGAAATATAAGGCACGCTCTTATTCAGCGTGTTAGCAAACTGCAGTTCTCGCCCCTAGAACACCCTGCATTTCATTTATATTAAACGTTTGCTATGACAGTCTGAAAAAACAGATTTCAGCAAGCAGAATGTTATTATGGGGAATAAATTTGCTAAGACATTCTGACAAAACAGATTCAGTAAGCAGAATGTTAATATGGGGAATAAATTTGCTAAGACAGTCTTGCAAAATAGATTTCAGTAAGCAAAATGTTAATTTGGGGAATACATTTGCTTAGATGACATTTTCTTGGCTTTTCCGACGCTCGATTTTCATACACTGCATATGACGTAACAAACATTGCCTGGTGTTGGTGGTGACTTCCTTTCTCACCAGAACTTGTGTGGACCTGTCGTTTTACAAAGGTCTCGTGCCCTGGATAGCTATTTATGGTTTAGGTTTTCCCCACTATAGTATGGGGTCCCGATCACCATGTAGAGTAGATTAATCGAAGTTCTTCCTCTCCTCCTCCCACCCCCACCCTCCCACACACATACTACCAAAATGAGGCGTGTCGATAAGAGCGTTTATCTTTTACACTATGAACCGCTCTAACAAAATTTTGTGGCGTTTATTTACTATGAATGCAGGAGGAGAGAAAGACGAGAAAGAATACAATGTTATTTAAATTAGTTCCTCTCTGCTTGCTGGAAAACATAACCTTGTTCCCCAGACGTGTGTGCGGACTTTCAAGAAATAAATGCAAGGACGCGCGATGTGTGTGACGTCACGAACCGTCTAGACTATGCTATAACAATAGATAAGTTCTAAGCCCACAGACTCCTTTGTGAATACAGTCCCCATAACACAAATGAAGTTAAATTAAATAGAAACAACGAAGTAAATGTCTAGTTAGATCAGTAAATGTCTGGTTAGATCAGGATAATATGCGGCTCAAACCGTCATCATATGTGCACTAAAATTCCTTTTTAATAATTTATAGCAATGCTAAATGTATTTTTGAGTGTTTTCTTAACTTGCACAGATGACCAGGAGAAACCCTGTCCCATCGGCTAATGACAGCAGGCGTGTTTCCTCTGGTCCCTCTGTACGAAGCGTGTTGCCTCTGGTCCCTCTGTATGAAGCGTGTTGCCTCTGGTCCCTCTGTACGAAGCGTGTTGCCTCTGGTCCTTCTGTACGAAGCGCGTTGCCTCTGGTCCCTCTGTACGAAGCGTGTTGCCTCTGGTCCCTCTGTATGAAGCGTGTTGCCTCTGGTCCCTCTGTATGAAGTGTGTTGCCTCTGGTCCCTCTGTATGAAGCGTGTTGCCTCTGTCCCTCTGTATGAAGCGTGTTGCCTCTGGTCCCTCTATAATGTCTATATGAAGCATGGTTTGACGACTGTCTTGACGCAGACCAACGAAATATGTAGGTGTAATGGTAGAAATGTACACGCAATAATAATCATTAATAGCACACAACACAGAATATGTATATACACAGAGAGAGAGAGAGAGAGAGAGAGAGAGAGAGAGAGAGAGAGAGAGAGAGAGAGAGAGAGAGAGAGAGAGAGAGAGAAAGAGATTCTGGAAAATAATTAAAATTCCCCAGAAGTTAAACTCACATAAATGCTTTAAGGAAAAGTATGTGCTATTGTGTAAACCTACAAACTGTAACTTGTCCCTGATTTTTATTATCAAAAAGAGTTGTTTACCATACAGATTTATTTTCTTTCTTGCAGAACAGTAAGTATTTTACTCTTTGTAAGATTTATCTCATTGTTAGCTAATTTTACTCTTTGTAAGATTTATCTAGTTGTTAGCTAATTTTACTCTTTGTAAGATTTATCCAATTGTTAGCTAATTTTACTCTTTGTAAGATTTATCTCGTTATTAGCTAATTTTACTCTTTGTAAGATTTATCTAGTTGTTAGCTAATTTTACTCTTTGTAAGATTTATCTAGTTGTTAGCTAATTTTACTCTTTGTAAGATTTATCTCGTTATTAGCTAATTTTACTCTTTGTAAGATTTATCTCGTTATTAGCTAATTTCAAATTAAACTTCAATTGAAAGTCTTTATATGAAAGAGTGTAAACCATTCTGTATATATGTTTAAACCTTCCTGCGACCAGACTGGGTGCAAAGCCTTTGACTAACTATACACTCTGGCTATTGCCCCTTGACTAAATATACACTGGCTATTGCCCCTTGACTAACTATACACTCTGGCTAATACTCTGGCTATTGCCACACATTTTGTATAATTTAAGCACTGGAAAACGTAAAAGTTGTCTAAATATAAATTTCAAATAAGTGTTAACCTTAATTTAAGGGAAGCTCTAACTACTTGCAATAATTTTAATGGTAACTATAAACTAAACTTTCGTGTAAAAAAAAAGTTTCTGAATCAAATTATCCTGGAGTAACCGCTAACCTTTATTTAACAGTCCAAAATTAAATCTAAGGTCTGTAAGTCTTAACTGCTTTAGTCAAATTTTTACCGAAACTACTATAAGATAAGCCTTGATATAAAAACGAGTTAAACCTTTAGTCTTAAACTCACTATACGATAAACCTTGACATAAAAACGTGCTAAACCTTTACTCTTAAACTCACAATAAGATAAACCTTGACATAAAATCGTGTTAAACCTTTAGTCTTAAACTACTATAAGATGAACCTTGATAAAAACGTGTTAAACCTTTAGTCTTAAACTCACAATAAGATAAACTTTGACATAAAAACATGTTAAACCTTTAGTCTTAAACTCACTGTAAGATTTATAAACCGTAACTTTATCTTTGTCTAAAAACTAACAGCAAAATCTGTAAGTATAAGCATTGGCTGTAAACAACCCTTGTCACTCTTTTACTCTTAAAAAAGCTGCCTAAATGTTATCTTTAAATCTAAGTATAAGGTATATAGTGCATCGATTTTAAAACTTTGACTACATTTTAGCCCTAAACTTAAGTGTAAGTTATAAACCTTCACTACCTTTATACTATTATCTAATTACTACTATTAATAAACTGAATGAAACTCTTGTCAAACTGTTAACCATTTAATTAAGATTTAAAATCCTAGCATATAAAAAATACCTGTTAGCCTTGAAAGTACAGTATGATTTAGAAGCCTTGCATATTTAACCACAAACCAACTGTAAACTCTATTAAACCTCGGTAAACTATTGTATAACAGTTACCCTTTCCATTCACCTCCCACTAAAACTCACTGTGTGGGTTACAAACCTTTACTGTTAGCACTAACCAGATGTAGGATCTACAAGTCTTGATTGTAAACCATAGCCTCAGTTTTAGTACTATTAAATTGTACGTCTGTTAGCCTAACTAGATGTAGGGTCTACAAGCCTTGATTGTAAACCATAGCCTCAGTTTTAGTACTATTAAATTGCACGTCTGTTAGCCTTGATTGTGTAACAGTTACCCTTTCCATTCACCTCCCACTAAAACTCACTGAGTGGGTTACAAACTTTACTGTTAGCCTAACTAGATGTAGGGTCTACAAGCCTTGATTGTAAACCATAGCCTCAGTTTTAGTACTATTAAATTGTACATCTGTTAGCCTAACTAGATGTAGGGTCTACAAGCCTTGATTGTAAACCATAGCCTCAGTTTTAGTACTATTAAATTGTACGTCTGTTAGCCTTGACTGCAATCTCCCGTCCCAGGTTTAACCCTATTAAATTGTACGTCTGTAAACCTTGACTAACCCGAGATATTGCATAGTTGTAAACTAAATTAAATCAATTCTCGATTAACTTTATTTACCGATGATTAAAGTTCTTGGTGTTTTAATTCTCTAAATAACTGTTTTCTGAATGTAATGCTGCCAGTGTTTTAAATCCCTGACTTAGTGTATCCAGTATGTAACACTCTCGGTGTTTTAAATCCCCGACTTAGTGTATCCAGTATGTAACACTCTCGTGTTTTAAATCCCTGACTTAGTGTATCCAGTATGTAACGCTTTCGGTGTTTGTGAACATACAAGAAGTTAGGTGGTAATTAAAAAATCGAGTAAAGGAAAAATACACTTTATGTGATGTATTTAATTCAGCAGACCTGGGCTATAGCTTTAATTTAATAACATATTTTGTTCTAATTTGTGAACTTTCCTTTGGATCAAACATATTTTTTTCATTAGGCAGAAACCACTACTGACTATGACACACTGCTTGACCATATTAGAGCATCGTCAATCGCTGTGTCCTTTCATTTCTCAACAGGTTAACTGTAAACGGCTGAATAAAACACAAATCGGTATATGTCTTATAACTGTCTGATATCATCCGCGTGAACACTCCTTCTAGAAGCTTGCACTCATCATCAAACACACGCAACATTTTTTAAATTCCGAAAGCAAATTACAGTCATCATCCATTTGTTTGTCATGGACCTTGTGTCTGGAAAGAGCTGCCTTATGTAAATGAAACAAAAAAAGGCCATGTCTCTGGAAAGAGCTGCCTTATGTAAAGGAAACAAAAAAAGGCCATGTCTCTGGAAAGAGTTGCCTTATGTAAAGGAAATACAAAAAGGCCATGTCTCTGGAAAGAGCTGCCTTATGTAAAGGAAACACAAAAAGGCCATGTGTCTGGAAAGAACTGTCTTATGAAATCAAACAACAAAAAAAAGGTCATGAATATTTTCGAGAGGTGCCCAAGTTGTCTTTTATACATTAGCAAGATATCTTTTGTGTCTTTAAAAAAAATAGTTTCAATATTCCTGTGTATCCATGTGACACCTCTGGGCATCCTTAACTCGCTATGATTATTATTTATTAATTAATAACACATAATTAATTACAAGTGATCGAGAATCTTAATTTATAGTTATAATAATTCTCCCACAAAGACCAACACTGCCTCTCACTTGGCAGATTATATAAAGGGTGTCGTAAAACTCTACTCTTAACACATTAATAAGATAGACATTTTACTGTCGCATAATACTTCTGCAGGTGGGAACTTTTTACAAAAGAAGTCATAAAAATCCGTCTTTTATTTATATTTAACGAGCCCCAATCCACCCACTGTTACAACAACATAAGGTTTTAATATATGTGCAAGAAGGTTAATAAATTTAACAATAAATTTATTAAATCAACAATCAATTACAGAACATATGAACATAATCAAAAGAGCGGTGACATTTACATCACTTCACAATAATGCTTGATTAAGCATTTGACATTTATTCAGTCTATTCTAGCCTAGATATCAGCAGTCAAATTAACAACTATATAAATAATCATGTTCATAGATATGGTTTCATAATAGAAATGAGAGTGGAGTTTCAGAGAGATAATTATAGTCAATGTACATAACCTTTACAATGATGGCAGCTGTCACTGGCACATATTCACAATCACATGGCTTGCAACAAGTCACTGTCTTTCTTATTTAGATAATGGTCCAACATATCCCTTCTAAACCCATTACAAAAGTGTTCCAGAATCTTCGATGCGCTCACAAAGCATACCATGGAGAATCGTCCAGAACTTTGCATGTTCTGTCAAGCACATCAGGAGGAATGTTGCTGAATCCTCATGTGTGCTACTCAGCACACCACAAGGATTGTTCAAGAAAACATTTGTGAATTCTCAAGACCAAACTCAAGCCTCAATTTCTGCCATGTTGGTTCTTGAATGGAATTCACAGGAATCAACTTTCAGTAACACATTTACTGATAAGTTGGACGGCAATGCTGGTTACACACACCAGTAATCTGGTAGAGTACAGTAATCATTGCAATCTAAAGCAGATGCAAGGTTACAAAACAAACAGATGCAAGGTTACAAAACAAACAGAAGGTGCATTCCTGAGTGCAAAAGACAAATTACGGCAGTGCTAAATTTCAGGCATATTTCATCTCTAAACTCCTTCTCTCTTACACACATTCTCAACTTACAAATCCTGCAACGATATTCGTTAGCCTGATACACATGCAGTCTAAGAAATATAGCATCAATCAAAATTAACAAGTATATTGTACAACATAATCAAATTAGAGAACACAGATATAATGGTTCAATTACATAAAACATACTCCAGTTCAAATCATAGATCAATAACAAACATGTATGAAATATTTCTAAGTCCATTCTTTGTTTATCAGTCAGTTAACTTACCATATGCTAATGACTGCCTTGAGTTATGATTGGAAATTTTAGAATATAGAACTTTCTTCAATAAAATAACTTTTGGTCCATCCCCATTGGATGAAGTTGTTATGAACAAGTGTAAGACTGTTAGTCAGTAAAACTACTCATCTGCTTGGAACTGGTTTGGTTTGCATCAGCAAGTTCTAGCATATTCTCCATCTGAGTTGTTTACTCTAACTCGGTACTTACAAAACTAACATCATAAGCAGTGCCCTAGATCGGGTCACGTTGACATTGGCAACACATATATAATTATTAAGCTTAGAAATAGGGATAGGCAAATTTACTCCACCACACAACATTATATATGTGCATTGCCTTGAAAATACACTTATTTGTATAATGTTTCCATTTTGCATCTGGTTTTTAAGTTTTGCCTTTGTGCAGTTACAGCGAACAGTTTTGTTGCGTTTGAAAACAATGTAACGTGCTTACAGCTTTTATAAGAACATGTTCCTAATTAAGTCACTTGTAGTAGTAGTAGTAGTAGTAGCAGTGATGATAATAGTAATAGTAATCGCAGCAGTGGTAGCAGAAGTAATAGTGATGGGGTTGTAGTAGTAGTGGTAATGGTATTAGTAGTAGTTGTGGTAATGGTGGTAGTAGTAGTGGCAATGGTGGTAGTAGTAGTGGTAATGGTGGTAGTAGTAGTTGTGGTAATGGTGGTAATAGAAGTGGTAATGGTATTAGTAGTAGTTGTGGTAATGGTGGTAGTAGTGGTTGTGGTAATGGTGGTAGTGGTAGTGGTCTTGGCAGTAGAGGTGGTTGTGGTTGTAGGAAGTAGTGTCAGAAGTAATCATGGTTCTATGGTGGTAGTGGTGGTAGTAGTAAGTGTTGATGTGGTAGTAATAGTGTCATTAGTTGAGTTCACGGACGTAAAATATGTAGATATCTGTGCAGCATATACGTTTCCGTTTAAAAGCGGTGTCAAGGCACGACTTGGTGGTAAGGCAATGCGTTCTCTCGGACAATGATTCGCTCTTACGTCCGTGAAGACTTGGTAAATATATCTCTCTCGGACACTGATTCGCTCAGAAGGCGGATTTTTCATTCTTCCGGGTGTATGTGGAGAGCGAATGAAATTCAATTAAAGTGTGTACCCGGTAGTTTGATAACGACCTATATTGACACCCAAGGATTTTCTCTTCCTTTACACACTTCACAAGGCCCGTCATTTATTTTTTTAAAGTTGAAGATTATACCAAATGATTAGATAAAGTGAGCGAATGCGATAATCTAAACACTAAACACTAGTCTGCTCGTCTTCTAGACTAGTAAAACAGTAATGACTGAGTCATTCTTCCTGATTAAACCGAAAGTAGGCCTCCCTAATGATCTTAGTCAATAGTTCGACGCCTTTCACCAATGATCCAATAATATCGCCTGGGAAAGGGTGTGTGTGGTGCCTTTCTAGACTGACGACACATACAAAGTTATTATCTAATTTCCAGATTTTCAACCGTCAATTGACCTTTCAGCCCAGAATATTTATGCTACTAAATTAATTAATTAAAATATGAGTATTTATACGCGCTATTTCTCCATTGAGATCTATAAGCGTTTACAGTTATGACTGCTCAGCCCAGAATTTATGAGTTAGAGTAGGTGAGGAGAGACTAAATAAAAATATAAATACAAACATGTAATGAGTTAGAGTAGGTGAGGAGAGACTAAATAAAAATATAAATACAAACATGTAATGGCCAAGGTAAGTTCGAACCCATAACGCTCTGCGTGCGAACTTAAATGC
This sequence comes from Sinotaia quadrata, assembly GCA_028829895.1. Lineage (NCBI taxonomy): Eukaryota > Metazoa > Mollusca > Gastropoda > Architaenioglossa > Viviparidae > Sinotaia > Sinotaia quadrata. Next base: position 3,287,462 of record CM054181.1, on the reverse strand, counting down.
CACATGTAACCACAATTTAATACGATAACAGCGGAAATCATGTAGGAATAATAGTTTTCACACTTAATTAATTAAATATAATTTCATGCCACAGAAATCACTGAAAGAATGCATGCCATGCCAGTCAAAATAATTCTATATATTCATCTCTCTTGCACGTAACGTTCATTTTTTCCACGGTCAACAGGATGACGTGAACACAAACAAACCTTTAATCACACACACACACACACACACACACACACACACACACACACTGCCGACTACTTCCCTTTTACTGAAGTCAGAAAAAAATAAATAAAATTTCTTATATTGTTCCTTACATTCTTACACACTCACATTCACACGCTCATACAAAGCCACAGACACTTAACACATACGTATAAACACAAGCAAACAGTGCTAAACACTCACTCACACACACACACACACACACACACACACACATTCACACACACACACTCACACACACTCACATTCACATGCTCATACAAAGCCACAGACACTTAACACATACGTATAAACACAAGCAAACAATGCTAAACACTCACTCACACACACACACACACACACACACACACACACACACACGCACACTCACACACACTCACATTCACACGCTCATACAAAGCCACAGACACTTAACACATACGTATAAACACAAGCAAACAATGCTAAACACACACACACACACACATGCGCGCGCGCACACACACACACACACACACACTCACACACACACACACACACACACACACACTTCCGCACGCATGTGTACCCGTGTTCTATATAATGCAATGCTTCTAGAAAACCAGCAAACTTCGTAACTGCTCTACGACAGGCAAATCTCCCGTAATAGCAGAAAGAAAAGACACTAACCACTAAACAGATCCCCCACACAACCCTCAACAACCCTCACCACTCCTTCACCTCCTTGCACTTCTCGGGCCGTTCATAACCATAATTTTACATCCTTAACAGAACAGAGCTGTTCTTGCTAATACCAGACAATTAATATCGTTTCGAAAACGAGGGACAGCGGTCATCGACTTGGATCGATAAATCAATCACTGCGCAGAGATTCGCGTCCATGACTTCAAGCAGAGAAGGGGGGAAAATGTCATCGCAAGCGACATACTGATGTAGTATATGAAGTTCGCTTGTAAACAACATAGTTGTGTGCGTGACCCTGACCTTACACAAGACGTGGCACATTCACTCTGACAGGTTTGAATGACACGCCGGATGTAGTCTGTGCATACAGACCGTGACTATTGCTTGAAGTAGACATAATTGTACTACGGTTAACGGTTTGAGTCAAAATTCAGGGTTGATTCAAACCAGCGATTTTGGAGCTTGGAGTCGGAGTTATCGGCTATACATGAACTTTGAGAGTGTGCAATAATGTCTTCGAGTGCCATTTCTTACTTCCTAGCAGGCCGGCTTCTGAGTGCCAGATCTTTCTACCTAGCAGGTCGGTCTATGGGGAGTAGCAGCTCTTACTGCCTGGAAGGTCGGTCTTGAAATGCCAGGTTTTCAAACATGACAAACAGCTTTCTGAGTGGCAGTTCTTACTCCCGAGTAGGTCGATCTTGGAGTGCCATTTCTGATGACCTAGCGGACCGATCAATGGCTGCCAGTTCTTACTACCTGTGCTGTAGTGCATTCTATTTCTAGCATATAAATCAGCTGGATGAAGCAATTCTTTTCTAGCAAATAAATCAGCATTTTTCCTGCTGCATACTCATCACATGCACGACTTAAATTTAATGTTACAAATTATTTACCGTTGCTTATTTATTGTTTTTGTTAACATTGACACCATGTTATAAAAGCAAAACAACGATAACATTACAAGTATTTGTATTGCCAATAACTGGAAACGCACAGTTTTATACCTTCTGGGCTGGACAGCGCCTAACTTAAGTACTCTATTGGGCAGGGGAAAGAACAATGTTAATTTAGATTTAAGAATTATTCGTTAATATTAATGAAGTAAACTGATGAAAACAATATGACCAAGGAGGACAATTGAAATTGTCTATCTTCGCACAGACACAGGGCTATTAATACTTATTATACGTCTTAAAGTAGGACACAGGGCTATTAATACTTATTATACGTCTTAAAGTAGGACACAGGGCTATTAATACTTATTATACGTCTTAAAGTAGGACACAGGGCTATTAATACTTATTATACGTCTTAAAGTAGGACACAGGGCTATTAATACTTATTATACGTCTTAAAGTAGGACACAGGGCTGCTAATGCTTATTATACGTCTTAAAGTAGGACACAGGACTGTTAATACTTATTATACGTCTTAAACTGGGACACAGGGCTATTAATACTTATTATACGTCTTAAACTGGGACACAGGGCTATTAATACTTATTATACGTCTTAAACTGGGACACAGGGCTGTTAATACTTATTATACGTCTTAAAGTAGGACACAGGGCTGTTAATACTTATTATACGTCTTAAAGTAGGACACAGGGCTATTAATACTTATTATACGTCTTAAACTGGGACATTCAACGACGACGTCCTAAGTGCATTCAAATTTAGTTGATTAAAGGGAAAGAACTTAAAATGTAAATCAAACACAATCATTAGGAATCTGAACGTACCTTTCCTTTCTGCTTGGCTTCTCTTTTCTCAACTGTTAGAGACAGAGAATAGAGACAGTTTCCAACAGACAATGTGTATCGCAAAGTTATCAACGCTCTCGTCGATGAACTGTTAGATTAAAAATAAAGTATAAAATAAATTATAAATAAAGTATAAAATAGATTAAAAATAAAGTATAAAATAAAGTATAAAATAAATTATAAAATAAATTATAAATAAATTATAAATAAAGTATAAAATAGATTAAAAATAAAGTATACAAAATTTATTTTCCGACTAGCATAGCATGTGTTTCACCTGTTTATATGTGCACGCATGCACGCACGCACGCACTCACACGATATATATATACACATACGCACTGCACTATATGCACACACACGTGTATATAATGTACGATATTTTTTTTAAAGAATAAAAAAACAGTGGCTATTATTATTTTTAAGCAAAGCTTTACATTAGCATATTAATTTTCCAATAGACGATTAAGATTTTGTTATTGCTCTAACATAAAATATAAAGCGACCAGTATGTAAATGTTAGTAATGAAAGACAGTTCTATACATTTGAGAGACAGCTCTATAAAATTGAGAGACAGCTCTATACCTTTGTTAGACAGCTCTATAAAATTGAGAGACTGTTCTATACATTTGAGAGACAGCTCTATAAAATTGAGAGACAGCTCTATACCTTTGATAGACAGCTCTATAAATTGAGAAACAGCTCTATAAAATTGAGAGACAGCTCTATACATTTGAGAGACAGCTCTATACCTTTGATAGACAGCTCTATAAAATTGAGAGACAGCTCTATAAAATTGATAGACAGCTCTATACATTTGAGAGAAAGCTCTCTAAAATTGAGCATGGCTCTGTCTTGGCCTTTCACACTCGTCAAATTTATTCACAACTGACAATAAATGGGATGGTTAAATAAAAGATAATAATGTTGCCCAGATATTGCAAGGAATAAAGTCGGTATCTCTGAAAAAATATGAGAACGTGTTGCGCACACGTGGGTCTAAAGATGCTAATTAATATTAAGCTAGGTTTAACTCGTCTAAAGTGAAATACAATCCTGCTAATTAATATTAAGCTAGGTTTAACTCGTCTAGAGTGAAATACAATCCTGCTAATTAATATTAAGGTAGGTTTAACTCGTCTAGAGTGAAATACAATCCTGCTAATTAATATTAAGCTAGGTTTAACTCGTCTAGAGTGAAATACAATCCTGCTAATTAATATTAAGCTAGGTTTAACTCGTCTAGAGTGAAATACAATCCTGCTAATTAATATTAAGCTAGGTTTAACTCGTCTAGAGTGAAATACAATCCTGCTAATTAATATTAAGCTAGGTTTAACTCGTCTAGAGTGAAATACAATTCTGCTAATTAATATTAAGCTAGGTTTAACTCGTCTAGAGTGAAATACAATCCTGCTAATTAATATTAAGCTAGGTTTTACAGCATTCCATCTCTCACCCTCACACATCCTATACCAGTTTGAAGGGGCTTTCCCCAAAAGTACACAAAAGTATGCCCGACTGTCTTATTAAAATAAAATATGTTTGGCTGCCCCCCTCTTCCCCTTCAAACTTGCATACTTCCTTTATCAATTAATGTAGACAAAGTGGGAAAGTAAAATCAACAATTTTATTAACTATACATAACTAAATAATCAACAAAATCATTTATACAATATCTACAAGCAAATCACGAAATTACATGGTAGTTTTTGATAATCAACAATTTAAATCTTCTCTTTAGTAAATGTCATTCAATTCATAAGATTCTAAATTGTTCAATGTCTTTTCACAGTTTGTATCAAAATCCTAAAGAGCTAAATCTTTACTAAACGTTTAGGTTAACAAATATTAAGAAATAGAAAAATAGAAAATCATAGAAAAACGTTACAACACTGATTTGAGAACTGGACATGTATTCACCTGATTGTTTTGTGTTCGTTTGATGTGACTCATCGCCAGGTGCGTAGTAATACAAATGCAGATAGTTGGCTACTCAGTTCGTTAACGATGCACAGAATGACCAAATAATCAAATATACATAAACAAATACAATAATAAGGATTATTTATCATCAATGATTTCCATGAAATCATGTATGAATAATTTCAATACCTATACAGTCTTATATACTAAAACTCAATTCAGCAGATAAATGCCAATATAAATCACAGCATAGTTTTCTTATCAGAGAAGAGAAATGGAGTAATGACATTATAGCGATAATAGCTTGTACATAACCTTGTCTAGACGATTGCCACAACATTCTTTCATGTGCTTTCATAACAAGTCATAAGTTCATTGTCACAATTGTATTGTCAGTTCCACGTATTTCTCTTGCACATTGTAGAACACTGATAAGCCACTCTTATCCTGCACATTGTAGAACACTGATAAGCCACTCTTATCCTGCACATTGTCGAACACTGATAAGCCACTCTTATCCTGCACATTGTCGAACACTGATAAGCCACTCTTATCCTGCACATTGTAGAACACTGATAAGCCACTCTTATCCTGCACATTGTAGAACACTGATAAGCCACTCTTATCCTGCACATTGCAGGACACTGATAAGCCACTCTTATCCTGCACATTGTAGGACACTAAGCCACTGTTATCCTGCACATTGTAGAACACTGATAAGCCACTCTTATCCTGCACATTGTAGAACACTGATAAGCCACTCTTATCCTGCACATTGCAGGACACTGATAAGCCACTGTTATCCTGCACATTGTAGGACACTAAGCCACTGTTATCCTGCACATTGTAGAACACTGATAAGCCACTGTTATCCTGAGGGTAATCCTGTGCTTCTTCACCATATTAGTTCCCTCAAGCAGAACAATGTAGCAATTTCCAGCAACTTCCTTGTGCCAGAAATTCCATGATATAGGAGAGCATACTTTGCCACAATATATCAACAGAGTGCAGTGTATCCTTAAACTTACATACTGGGGGGTAGATACTTCTCTCATCTACCATGGTTGTAGTGGTTTATAAATCAGTAAACCCAGAGATTCTCATGAAATCACGAAAAGGGGTGCTTCTTCCCTGTAAAATATAATCAGAAAACAAATATTAAGTTTCCAGTTTATTCATTTCTAACTCCATTTTTTTCTTACATTCAAGTCTCAACTTACAGCTTCCTGCAACAGTATTTATTAGCCCAATACCTGCACATGTATAATAAATACAACATATCAATTTTATGAACATATTCACTAGAAACAATGTCAAGTGTTTTGCATACTACATACAAGCATCGTAGTTAACAATTTGCAGAACTAATGTTTTACTCACATAATACATCTCTACGTAAAATACAAGTATATCAATAGCAAAATGCACGAAATATTTCTGTCTGGTCTGTCTCAATCAGTGAGTTAACTCACCATTAAGCTAATGGCTGCCTTTCATGGCCAGACTTCTTCCACACCAAATTCAAAGAGATTAGACAATAGAATTCTTTACAGCAGGTAAACTTTTGATCTCAGCCCATTGGCTGGTCTCATCCTTGTAAATCTTAACCATTGGATAATAAAAACTACTAATCCACCTAAAACCGGTTTAGATTACATCAGCAAGTTTCTAGCATGTTCTGTACCTCAGTTGTTTACTCCCAACTTTGACACTTAAAAATATCAGCATAAGCAGTGCCCAAGGTAGGGTCACTTTGACATTTAACAATTTATATAACAATTAAATTTAGAAATAGGGATATGCAAATTTACTCCACCACAGGTAGTGTTTCAATCATTTGGCCAATTTCGATGACTGGTGCTATTTCAATCATTTGGCCAATTTCGATTACTGGTGCTTTTCCAATCATTTGGACAATTTCGATGACTGGTTTTGTTTCAATCATTTGGACAATTTCGATGACTGGTGTTGTTTCAATCATTTGGTACAACAGAGTTGATAACGGACGATTTTGATATAATTTGGTACAGCAATTTCGATTTACTAGTGGTGTTTCTGTTGTTTGTACAACAGTGTCGGTGAATGATGATTTTGATGTAATCTACTACAGCAGTTTTCAAGACTCCTGGCTTTTCATTCATTTGGACAGTAATGTCCAAGACTGATGATTCTGACGTCACCATTAATGCTGCGCAAAGAATTTCGTCACACGTTCGCAAGTCGAGGTCATACGCCACTCTAACTTCTGCGTCAGCGAATGCTGTCTGCTGAGCCCATGTTTCTTCTGTTGTTGTTGCATAATACCCAATCAAATTTCCTATTGTAGACTCTGTGGTCACCTCATAGTGTGTTCTGGCACCGTCTGTTTACAGCTAGAACCTCATTGTGTGTTCTGGCACCGTCTGTTTACAGCTCGAACTTTATTGTGCTTTCTGGCACCGTCTGTTTACAGCTAGAACCTAATTGTGCGTTCCGGCACCGTTTGTTTACAGCTAGAACCTCATTGTGCGTTCTGGCACCGTCTGTTTACAGCTAGAACCTCATTGTGCTTTCTGGCACCGTCTGTTTACAGCTAGAACCTCATTGTGCTTTCTGGCACCGACTGTTTACAGCTAGAACCTCATTGTGCGTTCTGGCACCGTTTGTTTACAGCTAGAACCTCATTGTGCGTTCTGGCACCGTCTGTTTACAGCTAGAACCTCAAATGCAGACGTGCACATTCAATTGTTTAATCAGTGCATTTTCAGCATCAGTATTGGACAACTTCAAAACTTCTGCGTTGTAGGATTTTGTGATGAATTCTTGGCCTTGTACAGCGGGAAGGGGGAGGGGTTCTGTTTAATTTTTTAACTCCATCTTTCAATACCATTTAAGCTTCTCCATTTGTTAGATGATGCCTATTGCTTTGTCTTTTTGTCTGACTGCGGTAGTTGTTAGATGATGCCTATTGCTTTGTCTTTTTGTCTGACTGCGGTAGTTGGTGGTGTAACCCGTTTTGTTTTATTCTATCAATGGCTCAGTCTTGCATGCTGTTATGTACCTTGTTGAACAATGTGGCGTTGATTTTTCTTTTTCATTTTCAAAGATACGAATATTGATATTTGTCTAAATCGCCCTCGTTAAGGAGCCTTGTGCGTTGCTGGCAAAATATTTTCATAATTTAATATGTCTTTTATTTTCAAGTGTTCAAAATTGGATATACAATTTAGAATTGATTGTTTAGCGCTTTACACACACACGCGCGCGCGCGCGTACATTCTCACTTACATATAAATATCTGTGTTTGTATGTGGGTACGTATGCACACTTATGGGGTATATGCCCATATTTAGATATACGTATACTTTTGAATATATATATATAATACCGATTATTAGATTGATTGATAGAAAGATAGTTCGATCAAGCTAGCTAGAGAGAGAGAGACACAGACACAGACACAGACACAGACACAGACACAGACACAGACACAGACAGACAGACAACTGAAAATAACGGTCTTTCAATGAAAAACAAACGCTAATATCATTTAAAGACAGTGTAGCTAAGGTTTGGAAAATAACATTATTAACAAAACATAACAAATTACAACACACTTATTTATAGATGTGTGAGTATTTATGCAGATTATACTTGCATATGCATAATGTATAACTGTTTATAAATTTGGAACAAATGATTTACTCCTAAAGCTGTATAAATTAGGTCACACTGGTTGCAGTGCTCTCTCAAATCTCCTGCATAAAGTTAAGCATTCATTTTCCTAAAACAAGGATGTTATCATAACATCGTTTGTACTCCAACTCACTTCCGCCCTGTCCGCTGACTATAGCTAACAATGAATAATTTAGATCTGAAGTGCTTTAACCAGGCGTTGTTAGATGAGCCAAGTAAACTACTCATCCAATCAAAGCGTGTTTCGTCTTCTCGGGAAAAGAGGTTTCCGCTTAGGCCGTCGTCGGAATTTGTCCTCGTTTGACAGTGACGTCACGTGTTTCTCAGTACTGCTCTATAACAGTACATTTCTGAACTTGTTCATCTCAACAGTATGAGAGCAGTTGAATGGTCGTTTGTGATTTCCTTGTGTCGCAACGACATTGCGACATTTGCGGACTCGGTCAAACAAAATAATGCACACAATAACATTTTGTAGAATAACTAAAATACTTTCAGATCGCTCTTTCACTTTAAAAAAAAATGTTTTATTTGTTTTCTTCTGCACATTGCATATGAAAGGAAATGGCAGTGTATGACTGAAAATTAACATATCTATCTCGCTGTCTGTATGTCTGTCTGTCTCTTCGTCCTGTATTTTATTTAGGTAGATCAATAAAATTATATAGAGCCATTATGCAATTATATTTCGGTAGATGTATAAATAACATTATTTAACTTTTATATATTTGTACTTCGATAAATATTTTAGCAAGTATTATTCAGCTGTATTTTGGTATATGTGTTTTAATCCACAGCAATAGATGGATTTGTAAAATTATCCACAACAATAGACGTATAAAGAATAGTATCCACAACAACAGATGTTTTAGAAGCATTATCCACAACAACAGTGTTTTAGAAGCATTATCCACAATAACAGATGTTTTAGAAGCATTATCCACAACAACAGATGTTTTAAAAGCATTATCCACAACAACAGATGTTTAGGAAGCATTATCCACAACAGATGTTTTAGAAACAATATCCACAACAGATGTTTAGAAGTACGGTCCACATAGTAGTAGATGTAATAGTACCACTATCTAAATTATTAAATTTGTAGTAGAAATAATACCCACAGCAATAGATGCATTAGCAACAATTACCCACAACACATATTAGTAGCCTGTTATTCAAGAGTTAACTACTTATTAGCAGCGTTATCCACAACAGATATTAGTAGCCTGTTATTCAACAGTTAACTACGTATTAACAACGTTATCCACAACAGACATTAGTAGCCTGTTAGCTACGTATTAACAACGTTATCCACAACAGACATTAGTACCTGTTATTCAACAGTTAACTACGTATTAACAACGTTATCCACAACAGATATTCAGCTGCTTTTGATGGATATGTTAGACGAATTACAACTGTACTTGGACGTTTTTGTAACATTATCCATAATAATTATACAGTTGTACTTGGACGTTTTTGTAACATTATCCATAATAATTATACAGTTGTACTTGGACGTTTTTGTAACATTTTCCATAATAATTATCCAGTTATATTTGGACGTTTTTGTAACATTGTCCATAATAATTATACAGTTGTACTTGGACGTTTTTGTAACATTATCCATAATAATTATACAGTTGTACTTGGACGTTTTTGAACATTATCCATAATAATTATACAGTTGTACTTCGACGTTTTTGTAACATTATCCATAATAATTATATAGTTGTATTTGATGAACATATGTCTTCGCACGGCAGTATATGGATAGATGTATTAGAAAAATCAAATGGAATAATTAAACTGCTGTAGCCTATTTTGTACATGTATTAGCAAATTAACATCTAAAGTTATAAATTAATATTTCGGGAGATGAATTAGTAACACGAATCAGAAGAAATGTAGAGATAGTTTAAGGAAACAGTTTCCACAATTCTAGTCTGTATTGGTAACTCATACAGCTTTAATTCGGTAGATGCATTGGTAACATTGTCCACACAATATTTATAAAGTTTGTTTTGGGTAGGTTTTAAGTGACACTGCTCATACAATTCTTATAAAGCTTTATATCGGTAGGTTTTAGGTGACATTCCACATACAATTCTTATAAAGTTTTCTTTATTTGGTTATAGTTGACATTGCATATAGAATTCTTACACAATGTTATATCCCTAGATGCCTTGGTTACATTTCCCACAATGCCTAGAGTGCTTTGTTTCGATAGGTATATAAGTAAAACTGCACATAACAGTTACACACACTCAGTAACAGTGCGCATAACAGTTACACAGTCAGTAACAGTGCACATAACAGTTACACACTTTTTCACTACTAATACAACAATCGAAGTTCTAATCTGGAAAAGAAAGAGAGTATACACACTTACACTACTAATACAACAATCGAAGTTCTAATCTGGAAAAAAAAAGGCTAGTATACACAAATTTTGACAAAGAACGAACTCTATGCGGATCTGAACGAACTCTGGAATTCACGTGATCGTAGTTCCACGATCGCTCATCCTGTTCCGGTTGAGTCCTGGACAGGCAAAGAAAGCAAGGGAAACAATGCCGACAGCAGGATATTGACTCATGGTCACATTGGCTAGTTAAAAATAAAATAAAATAAAACAACAAACAACACATTCTACATGATCTAGCAGCCAAGTTACCATAAAGACTAACAACAGGTTTGTCAGTCAGACGAGACGAAGCGCGACGCAGATGCAGGTATCCTGTTATCTTATTGACAGTTCAAACGTGAAAAACAGTCGACGTTACAACACACACACACACACACACACACACACACACACACACACACACACACACACACACACACACTCACACACACACACACACACACACACACACACACACACACACACACTCACACACACACTCACATACACACACACCCACACTAATGATTTTAAATATATTATGCTGAAGTAGCTGATTTATATTAATTCCGGATATGTATATTTGAATGAATGACGCGCCTATCCCCTTAGATACACATTACAACAGACATAAGTTAAAATTTTGCAGTACGTCACAATGAAAATGTAAAGTGCTTGAGATCAAGATATTTGCACACAGCAAATTACCTGTTCAGTCACCTGTTACGAAATGCAGTAAGAGACCTATGAACAATAGTACTACATTAATACAGCCCGATAAACAATAGTAGTACATTAATACCATAGTAGGTCACGAAAGCAGTCCGATGAACAGTAGTAGTAAATTAATACCATAGTAGGTCACGAAAACATGAACAGTAGTAGCAAATTAATACCATAGTAGGTCACAAAAGCAATGAGATGTACGGTGTAAGCAAAATAATATACTATAGGTCGTGCACACAGCTTGACGAGCGACGGTAGTGAGGTACCTAGGTCATGTATAGGCCACAATAGTTAAGAGTGCTGGAGTATCTAGGTCATGTGTGGGCCACAATAGTTAAGAGTACTGGAGTATCCAGGTCATGTATGGGCCACAATAGTTAAGAGTACTGGAGTACCTAGGTCATGAAAGAGCCACGAATAAGACATAACAATGGAGTACCCATAGGTTATGAAAGCAACATGTCAAGTTGATGTAGGTGGAGTATCGTAAGTCAGTGTCAGCAACTTGACAGAGTGGTGGTGTACACTGTAGAGTACCCTACAACCCTACATCATGTAAGCAACCTTACGAGCAATTTAGTGGAATACCAAATGGCTTATCAACAAATTGATGAGCAACGGTAGTTGAATGCCAAAGATTATATAAACAGTTTGACGAGCAACGGTAGTGGAATATCAAAGGTCAAAGGTCATATCAACAACCACACAAGCAACGGTAGTTGAATGCCAAAGATTATATAAACAGTTTGACGAGCAACGGTAGTTGAATATCAAAGATTATAAAAGCAGCACGAAGAGAAACGGAAGTGGAATACCATTTTTGATCATAATAGCAAACTGGTATCGATGGTGACGGGGTGGTACTAAGTCAGATTAGCAACATGATGGACGATTAGCAACATGGCGGACGATTAGCAACATGGCGGACGATTAGCAACATGGCGGACGATTTCGGGAGAATTGTACATGCATATGACCTTTTTCGGGTCATGAAGGAAACCTGACACCCGACCCACTGGACTGTCTATTTGCGACCTGAATTTTCAAAGTGCTAATTGAATGAACTTCGGCACTTATCAATCAAATCAATCAATTAATATCTTTTTGTTCATAGAAATTCTTACTACTGCGTACCATAGGTAATGCAAGAGTTTTGTAGTTATATTATAAAATTAACGTGCTTGCTCTACGTGTTAATATTGATTGCACTAGATAGTTATTTTGTTAGATATATGACAAAATAAATGTGCTTGCTATATGTGTTAATATTGATTGCGCTAGATAGTTATTTTGTTAGATATATGACAAAATAAATGTGCTTGCTGTATGTGTTAATATTGATTACGCTAGATAGTTATTTTGTAGTTATATGATAACATTAATGTGCTTGCTATATGTGTTAATATTGATTACGCTAGATAGTTATTTTGTTAGATATATGACAAAATAAATGTGCTTGCTATATGTATTAATATTGATTGCACGAGAAAGTTGTTGGCCTGTGAAACTTCGTGTCATACTTCTTTTTATTTATTTATTTGGGCGTAAATGTAGTTCAGTTTTTAAAGTTATCCGCTCTTGAACTGTTGCAGGCAATTGAATGCTCTACATTTACGATTTAATACAGATGTGCAGTATGAATGAAATTAACCCGGTGTTGTGTGTCGCATTATATTTTTTTATTGTGTATAGTTCGTTATCTGAGAGAATCGTATTTATCCATCCCTATCTATCTATCTATCTATCTATCTATCTATCTATCTATCTATCTATCTATCTATCTAATAACCAAGTCATAATAAGCGGCAACTGCTGGAGACATCCCCCCCCCCCAGCGACCAGAGAATGACGTCATTTGAGCCTCAATCGAGGAGAAAATAAAAACATATTCGGGCGACTATTTATCGCTCCCTAGCTCAAGGTGGCGGGCTTAGTGTCTGGTCCATCGGATGGGACGATAAGTCGTGTCTAGTGTGTAAGCCAAAGATCCCTTAGGCAGTTGAAAGTCGGAAAGCTTGGGCCATTTGCTACTCTCCGGGCAAAATCCACCAGCATGTATACACTCAAGCCTCCAGAGTATATCAACCCCGACGATTGCACCCGTCTGCAATATAAGCAGGAAACAAAATGCCAACCATTCCACCCCGGCCCAGGAAGTTAATGTCGCTAACGTTCAACCAAAACTACAAGAATTCCAGAAGCCTTTTGTTTCTCGCAAGATATACCCTATTTTGTGCAAGATGTACCCTATTTTATGCAAGATATACTCTATTTTGTGCACGCTATACTCTATTTTGTGCACGCTATACTCTATTTTGTGTACGCTATACCCTATTTTGTGCAAGATATACCATATTTTATGCAAGATATACTCTATTTTGTGCACGCTATACTCTATTTTGTGCACGCTATACTCTATTTTGTGCACGCTATACTCTATTTTGTGCACGCTATACCCTATTTTGTGCAAGATGTACCCTATTTTGTGCAAGATGTACCCTATTTTGTGCAAGATATACCATATTTTGTGCAAGATATACCATATTTTGTGCAAGATATACCATATTTTGTGCAAGATATATCCTATTTTGTGCAAGATAGTACTATACTCTATTTTGTGCAAGAGGTACCATACTCTATTTTGTGCAAGATGTACTCTACTCTACTCTATTTTGTGCAAGATGTACTCTACTCTATTTTGTGCAAGAGGTACTGTACTATATTTTGTGCAAGCAAACTCTTTTGAGATTTAGCAAGTCAAAACACATTCACTATCAACGTGGGCCACAAGTCAAGTTTAGATGTTTCAACCAAACGTTTTGCTTTTCTAAATATATGACGTCACTTTTAGCACGTCACATCTGTACGAATGGATAGTTAACAAGGCACAAGCTTGGTTGGACCAAAACGTGACATGTAGCCAAATTTCTTAATATATCTAAAGTTATATTAGAACCAATATAAGGATATCACGGTATCTTTTCTGAAAAGAAGGTATATATTGCCTTGATTAGGGTCAAAGGTTAAAGTATCAACTCGCTTGAGCGAGAGGTTAATACCCCCGTTCTGCATCGCCACTTGTCCCCTAAAGAGATGGCGTTGGCGGTTTAGAATTTTAGATGCAACGAACCATGGGTTTCCCTAGCGACGCAAAGCTAGAAGAGCGACAATTTGCGATGCGTTCGTGGTACATCGTTAAAAAGAATTTTGACTTTAACACAGGGAAGAAGTTTAACACTCTGCCTATTACTGGCAAAAGAACTTGACCATGATGTCATGGAACTAACTAAATCTTACTTGTTAATAAAGATGAAACATGAAATAATTATTGATCGACATTAAACTATAAATATTGGTATAATGTTACTGGACATGTTACCAAGAGTCAAAAAAGTATTCTATATTGAAAACTTAACTAAGAAATATTTAACACTACAATTAGAAGCTACTTTACTCAGTATAAATTTACAAAATGGTTGACAATTACTTTGCATTAAAAGAACAACTTGTACTAAATAGTGGAAGATTGACTAAGTAATATTTTGCATTAAAATTAGAAATACAATATTCGGCCTCGAAAAAGAAAATAAATTTTACTCGGAATTGACAAAGTGATCAACATTTGATTGGCATTTAAGACAAGAAAAATAAGATATACTTGACATTTAAAACCACGCAAATCACGCAACCAGATTTGTATTGTGTCAAAGAGAAAATAATTTTCAAGTGATATAAAAGGAATTAAATTTTATTTAGCGATCACAAGGAATTAAATGTTATTCAGCACTGAATAGAAGCTATTTTTTTAATGGGTAGTAAAATAGAAATGAATAAACAAACTTTACGTGGCATTAAAAGGGTTAATTGGAAATGATATATTCGGCATTATGAAAGGCAGTATATTTTTCTCACACTGAAAATTTAAGGGAGAGGGGGAGTAACCTACACAGCATGCTCCTGTTGGCGTTACTTGCATATTTTCTTAGTTTAAAATTACACGAACCTTTAGTGTAGGCATAGAAATGATAGACATAGACATAATAGACATAGACAAAAGTCTAAGGTGAAGACAATACATACTGAGTCTATGTAAGGGGGCAGATATTGTGGCGGATGGGGAGTAAGGTGTGGAGGGGGTGTACCATTCTGAACGTTGTAGATGAACTGACTCGAGGGCTGGAGTTTCAATAGTTAAAAGTGGCGTAAAAGGACGACACACAATGTTAAAATGGCTCTCCTATTTATCCTACGTTGTTAAAAAGCGGTAGTAAACAGAACTAGTACTTTGTATAGAATAGGCTGTTGAAAATGTTTATCAGACATTGTTGACATTTGTTCACCTTACGTTGTTTAAAGGAGTCATTTGTTTTTCAAATATAGTCGAAATGGGTCATTTCTTATGATACTCTATCGATAAGGGTCATTTATGTATGCAACATTGTCAAAAGGGGCCACCTGTTCAAACTACATTGTCAAAAGAGGTCGCCTATTATTTTATGCTCCGTGGCGGAACGGGGCCAGCCCGTTTTATTTAATGTGATCGAAAGGGGTCGCTCATTTATTCAGCCTTGTCGGAAGGGATCGCCTGTTTATCTAGCTTTGTTATACGGGTCCTTTCTTTATCCCTTAAAGTTGAAATGTGGGTCGTCTGTTAGAAGGGTCCCCTCTTTATCCCATAAAGTTGATATGTGGGTCGTCTGTTAGAAGGATCCCCTCTTTATCCCATAAAGTTGATATGTGGGTCGTCTGTTAGAAGGGTCCCCTCTTTATCCCATAAAGTTGATATGTGGGTCGTCTGTTAGAAGGGTCCCCTCTTTATCCCATAAAGTTGATATGTGGGTCGTCTGTTAGAAGGGTCCCCTCTTCATCCCATAAAGTTGATATGTGGGTCGTCTGTTAGAAGGGTCCCCTCTTTATCCCATAAAGTTGATATGTGGGTCGTCTGTTAGAAGGGTCCCCTCTTCATCCCATAAAGTTGATATGTGGGTCGTCTGTTAGAAGGGTCCCCTCTTTATCCCATAAAGTTGAAATGTGGGTCGTCTGTTAGGAGGGTCCCCTCTTTATCCCATAAAGTTGAAATGTGGGTCGTCTGTTAGGAGGGTCCCCTCTTTATCCCATAAAGTTGATATGTGGGTCGTCTGTTAGAAGGGTCCCCTCTTTATCCCATAAAGTTGATATGTGGGTCGTCTGTTAGAAGGGTCCCCTCTTTATCCCATAAAGTTGAAATGTGGGTCGTCTGTTAGAAGGGTCCCCTCTTTATCCCATAAAGTTGAAATGTGGGTCGTCTGTTAGAAGGGTCCCCTCTTTATCCCATAAAGTTGATATGTGGGTCGTCTGTTATAAGGGTCCCCTCTTTATCCCATAAAGTTGATATGTGGGTCGTCTGTTAGGAGGGTCCCCTCTTTATCCCATAAAGTTGATATGTGGGTCGTCTGTTAGAAGGGTCCCCTCTTTATCCCATAGAGTTGAAATGTGGGTCGTCTGTTAGGAGGGTCCCCTCTTTATCCCATAGAGTTGAAATGTGGGTCGTCTGTTAGGAGGGTCCCCTCTTTATCCCATAAAGTTGAAATGTGGGTCGTCTGTTAGGAGGGTCCCCTCTTTATCCCATAAAGTTGATATGTGGGTCGTCTGTTAGGAGGGTCCCCTCTTTATCCCATAAAGTTGAAATGTGGAATGAATAAGCCATCCTACCAAGAAAGAAAAATCTTACGACTACAAGAATACCTAAACATTAATTATTCTGAGTTTCCTCACTCTAAACACTCCGCATCACTTGCCAGTAAAATCTCATATTACCAGTATCGTATTAATGTCCGCATCACTTGCCAGTAAAATCTTTCATATTACCAGTATCGTATTAATGTCCGCATCACTTGCCAGTAAAATCTCTCATATTACCAGTATCGTATTAATGTCCAGGTTTCTGTCTTCTCTCTCTTTCGCTCGTTCTCTCTGTCTTCCTCTTTCTTTCTTTCTGTGTCTGTTAGCCCCCTCTCCCCCCCCCACGTTGAGAAAGATATCACTCGGATATCCGATACCTTTGCATTTATTATGCGACTTGTTGTTTTCTCGAGTAATGGTTCAGCTTATTGAGTGTTGTTTTCTCGAGTAATAGTTCAGCTTATTGAGTGTTGTTTTCTCGAGTAATAGTTCAACTTTTCTCTTGAGTAGTGTGTGAACACATTTTCTCCTTTTGCCTTTTTCACAAGCAGTGATTTTTTTGCTGCTTTTGCGCTTCTCTAACATAAGAGATATGCTTGTATTGCTTTTCGCCTTATTATGTTGCACTATTTCGAGTAGTAGCCGTACTCTAACATAAGAGATATGCTTGTATTGCTTTTCGCCTTATTATGTTGCACTATTTCGAGTAGTAGCCGTACTCTTTTAACGCGCGCGCGCGCGCGCGCGCACACACACACACACACACAGTCGTCCTGCTTGTTTGTTTCTAAAACAGTGCACCATTTTCCTATTCTCTTGTCTTGTTACCCTACTCTTCCAGCGCCCCAGCGCTCCCTTCGCCAATCGTCATACTGCATGTCTTCTAAGACAGTGCACCATTTTCATTTCTCTAAAGTAGTGCTACCGAGACTGTCTTGCCTAATATACTTTCATCGCCACAACAACCAAAGCCACGTCTTCACAATAAAACAAAACTACGTCGCCACAACACAAAATATACGTTGCCACAACTAAACAAAACTACGCCACCACAACAAAACACAAATACGTCACCACAACAAAACACAAATACGTCACCACAACAAAACACAAATACGTCGTCACAAGAAAACAAAACCACGCCACCACAGAAAACAAATATACGTCGTCACAACAAACAAAACTACGTCGCCACACCAAAACAAAACTACGACGCCACACCAAAACAAAACTACGACGCCACACCAAAACAAAACTACGACGCCACACCAAAACAAAACTACGTCGCCACACCAAAACAAAACTACGTCGCCACACCAAAACAAAACTACGACGCCACACCAAAACAGAACTACGTCGCCATAACAAAACAAAACTACAATTCCACACCAAAACAAAACTACGACGCCACAACAAAACAAAACTGTGTCGCAACAACAAAATAAAACTACTTGTCAGTAACAAACAAAAAATGGGAGCGGCTAAGAAACCAATAACTAAAATCATCATCAACAACAAAAAAGGAGCTAACAAATAACAAACAAGCAGTCAAAATCTTTCGTGAAATAATTTCAACAGCTTGAGTTAATAAATAATGTACATATTCATTCCATGTTTTAATGTTATAACTAGTATTCGCTTTCATCAACTTCAAGTTAAAATAAATGGCTTCGTTCTTAGAAAGTGCGCACTTCACTTAAAAATCAAACACTCTCGGCGATCTCTCATACGTCTGTGGACACCCTGGAGCGCAGTTATAAGCTGTTACAACGTGACAGAAGCCTAGATATGTAACGAAAGATGGACCTTCTTTTTCATAGCATTGACTGAAAAAGCATTAGAAATATATGAAAGTTGAAAATAATAAAATCTTTTCTAGGAACAGAGTGCATTGACGTAAAAATTGGTGGCACTGTTGGAGACACAAGACCAAGACTTGCTTACATAATAACATCGTGACCTTGGAGACACAAGACCAAGACTTGCCTACGTAATAACATCGTGACCTTGGAGACACAAGACCAAGACTTGCCTACGTAATAACATCGTGACCTTGGAGACACAAGACCAAGACTTGCCTACGTAATAACATCGTGACCTTGGAGACACAAGACCAAGACTTGCCTACGTAATAACATCGTGACGTTGCAGCGCTGTCTGTAAAGCATTCATCAGATTAACGAGGATTTGGAGAACATTAATTTCCAGAAACATTTTTTTTTTTTTAAATCGCCTCATAAAGAGTTTTCCAGAAAATCATTATCAGCCAGATGTTTTTTAAAAATCCAAATTAGATTCAACGCCGTGCGGATAACGTTTGCGTAACACATTATAGGGAAACAAAGTTATTTCTATTTTGAATTCTATTGTTTTCATTTTTATTTTTGAATTCTATTGTTTTTATTTTTATTTTTGAATTCTATTGTTTTATTTTTATTTTTGAATTCTACTGTTTTTATTTTTATTTTGCGGGAATGGCGATAAATGTCTGCAAGTTTGGTCTAAGTATTATTTGTAGAAAACCAATTATATATTTGTTTTGCAATGTTACAGTAGATTATTTCCGTAACGCTTTCTTGAAAAAAAAAATCAGTTAATTTTCTTCAGGAATATTCACTCAATTCTTGAGGAGGAAATCGTCAGTCGCGTCAGTTAGAAAGAAACTTCCGCAATACGAAACAGCAACAGTAATTGTATCATTTTTTTCTCTGTTTACAATTCAAAGGTTCATGGAGTGCAGATTGCTAATAATAGAACCAATAATACTATTAACAGGAAGAAATGTAAAATCGAAAAATAAAAAGAGATCTTTTAGTTCCAGATATTGCCCCACACTCCCCAAATATCCATCATAAATTTCAGAAACACTTTTTTTTTTACTGCAGCTGCATGGAATCTGATAGCAATACCCGGAAACTCTGACAAAATTTATTTAATACTGTACACATCATTTTTTTTTTTTTTTTACAGTTGGCGAATATAGTATACAGATAGTGTTTAAGGTTCGCAGTTCGGATTTAAATACAGTACATAAATACACAGAAATTTTCACACCACGGAGTACACATTTTAATACACTACACTCAATCAGTTCGCGGTGTGAATTTAAATGCAGTACGCAGAAACTCTACATTTCGCGATAGGAATTTTAATACAGTTCCGCTATAGGAATTTAATGCAGTACGCAGAAACTCTACATTTCGCGGTAGGAATTTTAATACAGTTCCGCTATAGGAATTTAATACAGTACGCAGAAACTCTACATTTCGCGGTAGGAATTTTAATACAGTTCCGCTATAGGAATTTAATACAGTACGCAGAAACTCTACATTTCGCGGTAGGGATTTCAAATACAGTACGCCAAAATTTGACAGTTCGCGGTTCGAAATTTAACACAGGCCACAGAAACTTTCACAGATCATGTACGGATTTTAACTAAATATTTTACACAAGCAGTGTATTCTAATCTAATAATAAGAGTAAACACTGGTCAAGTACTTTTTCTCACGATATAGATTCTAAAAATAACAATTTAGTAAACAGAGACTTCAGCATTTCAGTCATGGCATAGATTCTAAAAATAACAATTGAAAAAGTACCGAGTCTTAGAATTAAGATGAATAGGAATATGCGACTGCTGCTAGTGTAGAATGTAATAAGAGCAATTATACACCAATTTTTCAGCTTGAAAAAGTTTTAAAATAAGAGCTTGGACCTCATCATAAACCGTGTCTATTTTAACTTCCTCCCTTCTTGTCACCACCCATCACACTAAATATACCCCCTCCTCAATAGTACGATACATACTTGAAGCCTCCCCACCCCATCCCACCCCCTTTCCAGTGAATAAATACAACATTGAAATGAAACTGTACATATGTTTTGTATTGAAGATAGCTATTGGATATGGAAGGGAGCGAGTTAAAATTGCACTCATTATATATTCTGTATTGACTAAAATTTAAAAACGCTTTGTATGAATTGAGCAGAGGTATACTGGCCCTGAAAGGGAGAGAATTCAAATTCACCAAAGGCAGGTAGGTAGTATTTGGGGAACCGCTTCCAGCTTACGCCTCCCGATTTTGCGCGGGAGGGGAGTTGTTGGGGTAGGTGGGAAGCGGGGCTGTAACAGAACTTTTCTGTGCATTTCACCCTCTGTTTAACTGTTATTTTCTTCATTTGCTTGTTTTTCTTTTCTTTGCTGTCTTCGCTTTGCAGTGGCTAAAGTGGGAACGCTTAGCATTTTAATGCTTTAGCTTCTAGCCACTACGAAAGGAACACGCTATTACAATATGACTGACAGTCTCGACTGCAGTAAAAATATTATAACTTTTTATTTAAAGGAAAATTAAATTTTACACCATAAGTTGTATTTCTTTCTTTCTTTATTGTAAAAATTGATTATAAATAAAACAAGTGTAAAATGCACTTATCAAACAATATATTCTCAACACAACTGATACGGAAGCCAAGTGTTTTAACGTCATTTATAGACATGTACATTCAGTGGCATCGTTTTTATTTTCATTTTAAAAAATTTTTTTCGTGGTGGTAGGATGGGTAATGATGATGATGATGGTGGTAGGATGGGTAATGATGATGATGATGGTGGTAGGATGTGTAATGATGATGATGATGATGATGGTGGTAGGATGGGGTGATGATGATGATGACGATGATGATTGTGGTGGTAGGAAGGGGTGATGATGATGATGATTGTGGTGGTAGGATGGGGTAATGATGATGATGATGATGGTGGTAGGATGGGGTGATGATGATGATGATGATGATGATGACGATGATGATTGTGGTGGTAGGAAGGGGTGATGATGATGATGATTGTGGTGGTAGGATGGGGTAATGATGATGATGATGATGGTGGTAGGATGGGGTGATGATGATGATGATGATGATGATGATGATGATGATGATGATGATGATGATTGTGGTGGTAGGATGGGGTGATGATGATGATGATGATTGTGGTGGTAGGATGGGGTGATGATGACGATGATGACTGTGGTGGTAGGATGGGTAATGATGATTGTGGTGGTAGGATGGGTGATGATGATGATGGTGGGACACGTTGAAATTTCTCTGTTTAAGAAAAATAAGAGTAAAAGTAAGAGATGATCACTTAATCACATAAGAAAGATAAAACAATCAAAAAGCGTATCCAGATCGTTTGTATCTATACGTGGGCTATGTGCGTGCGTGAGGTGTGTGTGAGTGTGTGTGTGTCTGTGTGTGTGTGTGTGTGTGTGTGTGTGTGTGAGTGTGTGTGTGTGTGTGTGTGTGTGTGTGTGTGCGAGTGTGTGTGATGTGTGTGAGAGAGAGATCGAGAGAGACAAAATGTCTGGACCACCTCCCTCGCTTTGTCACAACATGACTCGTTTCCCCAACCGCTCCCTTATCCGTGTCACTAACTTTAAAGAACTCAACAATGAGATTATTTTAATTTTATCACGATTTTACATGAACACCGACATTTCATAGTAAATCAATATTGTTAACAAGCATTAAGAGACAAATGTCGTAAATCAAATTCTTTGCTATTTGTCCCCAGTTTTCAGTCTTGACAAGTAGGGCCAATGATTAAAAAGGACGTTGTTTGAGTGACCCGGGCAAGCTGATGACATTGCAGATAAAGAAAACAACAAAGAGAAAGCCTCATTTCTTGTTCGAACTGTTTGCAACATTGTCCTTACAATGGCAACATCATTACTATCGTCACTTAAGTCTAGAATCGCCTAAAACACTTGCCAAAATAATCCAACTTAAATCGAAAGTCATATTTTTCTTAAACTAAAAGTTTCTAAAACTCGAATATTAAATATTACAAACGGTTACTTGATCGAGAGTTGCGTTCCTTAACCCGCTTCTGTCTCGAGATGGACATAGGTGGCGTTACATTAATGAGAGTTGCGTCCTCTAATCCGCTTATATCACAACAGGTATCAGCAACTCTTGCTAACCCAGAATGGTTTACTGGGTATATCGGGGTGTGGGGAAAGGGGTTGGGGGTGGAGAGAGGCAAACAATTTTGAACTTTCAACAGTCTGGAGGTATGGAGGATGGTGACGTAAAGGCGTACACAGTAACTGTCGTGCTCTTTTCTCTTCATAATGTATATCGTTGTCATTACCAACTCTTTTCTCTTCATAATGTATATCGTTGTCATTTCCAACTCTACACTCACTTCATAATGTATATCGTTGTCATTTCCAACTCTTTTCTCTCCATAATGTATATCGTTGTCATTTCCAACTCTCCACTCACTTCATAATGTATATCGTTGTCATTTCCAACTCTACACTCACTTCATAATGTATATCGTTGTCATTTCCAACTCTACACTCACTTCATAATGTATATCGTTGTCATTACCAACTCTTTTCTCTCCATAATGTATATCGTTGTCATTTCCAACTCTACACTCACTTCATAATGTATATCGTTGTCATTACCAACTCTACACTCACTTCATAATGTATATCGTTGTCATTACCAACTCTACACTCACTTCATAATGTATATCGTTGTCATTTCCAACTCTTTTCTCTCCATAATGTATATCGTTGTCATTACCAACTCTACACTCACTTCATAATGTATATCGTTGTCATTACCAACTCTTTTCTCTCCATAATGTATATCGTTGTCATTTCCAACTCTATACTCACTTCATAATATATATTGTTGTCATTACCAACTTGCACTCACATTACACATTTCTTTTTGAGGGGACATTGGCTCTCGTCTACGCTTGCAAGACATTGTATTTAAAGCAAAAAAACATACAAAGACATTAAATATTTCCGATAATATTTCACAACTCTCCGTAAGTAACTTATTCAAATCTCAACAGTATCAGTCCATCGAACTTTGACATCAGATGGCGTTTTGTTCAGATAATTCAATTGAAACTGAAAAATCGAAACCAGAGCAAACAGATGCATACATATGCCTATAGACACACACGTTACAAATAGAAAGGAAAGGACCATTAATTTATGCAGGTATAACACTTCTTTCTGTATGTAAACACTTGTCTAGTCATAACCGTTTTGTTATTCACTGATCGTGAGTCACAGTACAACGTTTGATTGTTCAAATATGTTGTTGTATCTGCTCACAGTCACTTTAAGTCGTGGTTGCTCACAGTCACGTTAAGTCGTGGTCTGCTCACAAGTATCAGGTAAAGTCTTGTATCATGCTCTGTTCATTCTCTGCTGTAGTCCATTCAGAAAAGCTATGCCCACAACAAAAACGTGTTAAGTATTTTTAACTGTCCATGATTGGAACTTCCC
The DNA here is from genome assembly GCA_028829895.1 of Sinotaia quadrata. Taxonomy (NCBI): domain Eukaryota; kingdom Metazoa; phylum Mollusca; class Gastropoda; order Architaenioglossa; family Viviparidae; genus Sinotaia; species Sinotaia quadrata. Next base: position 3,263,100 of record CM054181.1, on the reverse strand, counting down.
TTTCTATCTTACTAATCTCTCTTACCTCTTATGTATTTTATATACCCTTACTCCAGATACAACTTCCTTTTCTATCTTACTAACATCTCTTACCTCTTACGTATTTTATATACCCTTACTCCAAATACAACTTCCTTTTCTATCTTACTAATCTCTCTTAACTCTTACGTATTTTATATACCCTTATTCCAGATACAACTTACTTTTCTATCTTACTGTGGCAGAGTAAATTTGTCTATCCGTATTTCTAGACTTAATTGTTATATAAATTGTTAAATTGTCAAAGTGACCCGGCCTTGGCAAACCTTATGATGGTATTTTTGTAAATATCAGAGTTGGAGTAAACAACTCGAGTTGAGAATATACTAGAAAATTGAAGATGCAATGGCAAACCAGTTCCACCTGGATGAGTAGTTTTTCTGACTAATAGTCTCACACTTGTTCATAATAAACTCAAACAATGGGGATGGACTAAAAGTTTTTGTTGTTGAAGAATTACTCTATCCTTTGAATTTGAATTTGAATAACTCAAGTCTGGTCATAAAGGCGATTGTTAACTGACTGATAAAGGAAGAATGGACTTCGTACATATTTGCTATGATCTATGATTTGAATTAGATAATGTTTAATTGAACCATCATTACTATGTTCATTAATTGGTCTATTTTGTACATTATACTTGTGCATTTTGATTGCAGCTATATTTCTAATGCTGTGTGTGTATCAGGCTAACACAAGTGTTGCAGGATTTATAAGTTGAGAATGTTTGTAAGAGAGAAAAGCATCAAGAGATGAAATATGAGTATTTAGTGCTGTGTTGAGTTTTATAGAGAGGCATGCAATTTTTTTTTCTTACTTCATGCTACAGAGACTACTGTGCTCTACTTGGTCTGTGTGTTCAGCATTGTTGTCAACCTATCAGTAAATCATATTGCTGTAAGTTGATTCCCGTGAATTCCATTTGAGAACCAATCCATTTGAGATATGTGGCTTGAGTTTCATCTCGTGAATTCTTGGAGTGCATTCTTAGCATTCCTTGAGGTGTATTGAGCAAAGATGCACATGAATCTTTGAAAACATTCCTCTGGTGTGCTTGATAGCATATGTGAAATTCAGGTTAATTCTCTACGCATGCTTGAAGAGTGGTCAAAGATTCTGGAACAGTTGTGTAATTTGCCTCTAGGGTTGCACTTAGGACCTTGCTTAGTCATGAATACCAGTGACTTGTTGCAAACCTCGTGATTGTGAAGCACTTGCCAGTGCGTTATTGACTGCTTATGTTTAAGCCAGAATAAGCTGAATGATTGTCCAGCATATATGTGTTATATATTTGATTGTTGATTTACTAAATTAATTGTTAAATTTATAGACCGTCTTACTCATATTGATATGTTCGAAAGACAGTGTGTGTGTGTGTGTGTGTAGGGGGGGGGGGGGCTCGCTAAACAGATTAAAGAATGATTTGTCGTCTCCTTTAGCAAGACGTTTTCCACCTACGGAAATATTGTGGGGCGGTAAATGTTTGTCTTTGATGTTGAGGAATAGAGAAAGGGTTTACAGCGCCCGCATATCCACCAAGTGAGAGAGACGACTGGTGTCTTCTGGAGAATTATTAATAATATAAATTAAGATTATCATCACTTGTAAATAGTTATGGATAATTAATTAATAATAATGATGATAACCAATAACTAGGTGTCGTTGGCGTCACACATACTAATGTCAGTTGTTCGTTGTGTATGTGATATACCTGGCTCAAGATGCAACTTGCTTTTCTATCATACTGATAACACTGGTCTGTTGTGTATTTGATCTAACCCTGATCCATATGCAACTTGCTTTTCTATCATACTGATAACACTGGTCTGTTGTGTATTTGATCTAACCCTGATCCATATGCAACTTGCTTTCCTATAATACTGATAACAATTGTCTGTTGTGTTTTGATATACTACTGCTACAGTAGCAATTTCCGTTTCTATCATAGTAATATCATTGTCTGTTATGTAAGCGATATTCCCCTGTTCTAGATGCAACTTCCTTTTCTATCATACCCATATGTAAGTTTATTGTTTATGTGATATACCCCTGCTATTGATGCAACTTTTTTCTATCATACTGATATCAATTGTTTGTAGTGTATGTGATATACCCTGCACGAGATGCAACTTTCTTTTTTTTTTTTTCTCATTTACCAAAAGTGTCTATAATAATTCTCATTTACCAAAAGTGTCTATAATAATTCTCATTTACCAAAAGTGTCTATAATAATTCTCATTTACCAAAAGTGTCTATAATAATTCTCATTTACCAAAAGTATCTATAATGTACCGTATGTTGAAAGACTAGTCGCTATTCACATACAACTGTTCTGTTATAAAACATACAACTGTTCTGTTATACCACATACAACTGTTATGTTATACCACATACATATATACAATCATACAGATAGATAGATAGATAGATAGATAGATAGATAGATAGATAGATAGATAGATAGATAGATAGATAGATAGATAGATAGATAGATAGATAGATAGATAGATAGATAGATAGATCGTGTTCTACCGCTCGTTGTTAGTATACTTTAAAGGTTCCATCTCTGGTCTTCACATATGTAACTTTAGACCCTCAGTGTGTGACCTTAGTAGAGACAGATACGATCTACAGTCTCGTGTTCATCACAGCAAGGCTTGAACCTCGACAAACACTATAGATAATGCCCCTTCACCCAAATCCGACGCCTGTGATCTGTTCTCTCGTATCACAAGGTACATTATGACTATCACATTCTATAATAATGCCCGCACTAAGTGTTGTGAGTCTCGCGAGTTTACGTCACGTCACGCCACGTCCGGCTTTTTGCATGTCTGCAGTCTGAAAACGTCCAAGTCAGTAACAAACAGGTTAACGTAAACTTGGCACGACTTGGATTCTTTCCGACTAGCAATATCGCATACATTTACCCATGCGTTTGTCAACCTATAAACCCTGTTTGTGTTGGAATTCCCACGACTGCTGGGCAACGTGTGTCAGCCAAGGGAAACTACGACTTGAACAATAAGTGCGTACGATTTACCAGACCATGTAATAAGTCGTCCGCACAGTGAAAATACAATATCGGAGTGTTATAAAGGAGACGTCATAGAATAAAATTATAATACAATACTGGCGTCAACTCTTTGTTGGAGTGTTATAAAGAAGACGTCATAGAATAAAATTATAATACAATACTGGCGTCAACTCTTTGTTGGAGTGTTATAAAGGAGACGTCATAGAATAACATTATAATACAATACTGGCGTTAACTCGTTATTGGAGTGTTATAAAGGAGACGCCATAGCTGTAATGAAAGTACAATATTGGCGTTAACTCTTTAATGGATTGTTATAAATGAGACGTCATAGCTGTAATGAAAATACGTCACAAAGAAATACGCAGTTTATGCTAGTAACAACTCATTGCAAGTATGTACAGCTATTTAGTAACATATTACGTCCATACACATTTCAAGCTAGCAGCATATTACGTCCATACACATTTCAAGCTAGCAGCATATTACGTCCATACGCATTTCAAGTTAGTAACATATTACGTCCATACGCATTTCAAGCTAGCAGCATATTACGACCATTTGCATTTCAAGCTAGCAGCATATTACGTCCATACGCATTTCAAGTTAGTAACATATTAATTCCATTTTAAATTGCCATTAGGAACATACAAAATGTGAATTACATTTTAAATTGCCCATTAGGAACATACAAAATATGTATTACATTTTAAATTGCCCGATTAGGAGCATACAAAATGTAAATTCCATTCTAAATATCTTAATGAAACTTACTACATAATTACGAGTTAGAATCGCACAAGATAGTACTCGCTGTTGAGGTCACCTATTGGAACATTAAATTCACAGACAAAAACGCAGAAGTTGTATGGCCCGTCACCTCTTGCAATGTAGTGTTCCACCCAACCGACAAACTTATCAAACTATTATCTTTTGTCGTACGGGAAAAGTTGAAGTTGTTAATTAAGTGGTCGACGATAAAATAAACACTAAGTGCGCCCCTCGAGAAATGCCTCGTCGTGTAGAAGCACAACCATCATAAAGGTAATGTGGGTGAAAGTGGTCTTGTATAAAGTGACGTATATTATTAATTATTAAATAATCATACTAAAATCAGCATGACCAATGTTTACCTTCTAAAGAAAATATTTCGTTCTTCCTAAGACGAAGTATTGTTCTTTTAATTCGAGAGTATTTCTCTATCTGAGTCTAAGCTACCTACATGTTTCTTCTGCTTAATAAACATCATGATCTGAATTTTAATTAACTTGGCTCCAGCTCTCACCCTCTGAGGATCAAATCTATAACTTAAAAACTAAACAGATTAATGTGTACAAAAGGGCACTGATATCAGTGTCCGAAAACAACATACATAAATACAAATGAAAGAGATGGTGATTGAAACAAGGCTGACTTTCTCACTACTAACTGGGGAGGGAACTCTGAGGTTTGTAATGATGACGTCAGGAATCTAAAACTAGACACATTTAACTGGGTGTGATTTATATAGCTATACACAAACACGGGCTGAAAACAAACGATAACACAGTTTTAATCATTATCTGCGAGAAATGGTGAGTGAATAGAAAGGGGAGATAAGAACGGTTTGTTTCGTGTCGTAAGACGGAATACGCTGCGCTTTCCGGTAGTCAATTAAGTACCACTCACTCACAAAATGTCCCGGATATTCAGCGTACGACCTTAAATCATGGGCATTGAAAAAAAAAACAAAAAACGAAGCTTGAAATTTCAGTAGCAGAAAACTAAACATGTGGTATCGCTTGGAGTGACCTTTTCTTTTCGCTAGCCGGTTGTATCGCTTGGAGTGACCTTTTCTTTTCGCTAGCCGGTTGTATCGCTTGGAGTGACCTTTTCTTTTCGCTAGCCGGTTGTATCGCTGGAGTTACGTTTTCTTTTCGCTAGCCGGTTGTATCGGAAACGAATAAGATAAATTGCGTCTCTTGGAGTCTGTTTATTAATTTTATGCCTTCCTTCTCGACCAAGTACATTTCATAAGGCGTCCTACAGACTGACATCCCGTCCAAGCCCTTAGTCACGTGACACAATCCACCCATCACCTATTTTATTAGACAACAGCCGGCCCTCTATGGTCAGTGGTGTATTCCGCCCGACGGCCAAATTACGTACGTCATAGATAACTTTGTCAGTTCGTTTCACTGCTGAAGGGACTGCTGATCTCTCACAGGTACCACCCTCTTACGCTGTGACTTTACAAATAACCTTGTCATGTTTTTTAAATAGTCTGTCGCCCAGTATCTTATCCGTTACCGGAATGAACTGAAGGGTGTTAAAAGTGGGCAAGGTATTTGCTCAATAAAAGAACAAAATAAACCCCAAGGAATTAAGTTTCAGGGGATATTAAAGAATACAAACAGCAAGTGAGCAAGGGTTACAGTTGTGTAAGAAAGGTTACAAATGAGCAAGGGTTACAGTTATATGAGAAAAGGTACAATGAAGCCATGTTCAAACTGCAAAGTCTTAAGTTACGTGAAGAAATAAGGTTAAACTTAATCATAGTATATATGGACATGGGTAATATAATTTAAACTTAATCATAGTATATATGGACATGGGTAATATAATTTAAACTTAATCATAGTATATATGGACATGGGTAATATAATTTAAACTTAACCATAGTATATATGGACATGGGTAATATAATTTAAACTTAACCATAGTATATATGGACATGGGTAATATAATTTAAACTTAACCATAGTATATATGGATATGGGTAATATAATTTAAACTTAACCATAGTATATATGGACATGGGTAATATAATTTAAACTTAACCATAGTATATATGGACATGGGTAATATAATTTAAACTTAATCATAGTATATATGGACATGGGTAATATAATTTAAGTAAGGATAATAGTAATGGTAGGCGGGTGGATTTTTTTATTCAAGGAGTGGTTGTTGTTTGATCAGTTTTTCTTTTTCTTCAGACAGACAACCACCCACCCACCCACCCACCCAACCAACCAACTAAATGATCAATCAAACTTACAAACATTGTCCTTATAGAGTTATACAGAATCATTTGTATATTTAATCTACACTTTTATTTAACAGGTATACCAATGACGTAATCAAACTTACAAACATTGTCCTTATAGAGTTATACAGAATCATTTGTATATTTAATCTACACTTTTATTTAACAGGTATACCAATGACGTAATCAAACTTACAAACATTGTCCTTATAGAGTTATACAGAATCATTTGTATATTTAATCTACACTTTTATTTAACAGGTATACCAATGACGTAATCAAACTTACAAACATTGTCCTTATAGAGTTATACAGAATCATTTGTATATTTAATCTACACTTTTATTTAACAGGTATACCAATGATATAATCACAAGAACGAGTACAATAGTGTTAGAAAACAATCAACATCGCCTTTCTTAAGCTACAAGTTACTGATGCTTTTGAGAATTCAATCCCTGCATTAATAATCAATTAAAAATTTGCTTAACTTAATATTTTCGGATATTATACAGAGCAGATGGCTGTCCTCTACAGTAAGTTTAACCGGTATAAAACGAGTTCAGTTTCAGGAGGGTAGAAGAGTTAATTACAGCTTCATTCCAGAAAAAGAATAGTGGTGTTCGCTCCTTATATGGATGGGATTTAGGCTGACTACTTTTATGTAAGGTGGAAGTGTTCGCTCCTTGTATGGATGGGATTTAGGCAGACTACTTTTATGTAAGGTGGAAGTGTTCGCTCCTTGTATAGATGGGATTTAGGCAGACTATTTTTATGTAAGGTGGAAGTGTGGCGACATAATGGCATTATGTGACGAAAATTAATTACATTTGTAAGTCACGTATTAGAAACTTTGATCATAATAATTACATTTGTAAGTCACCTATTAGAAACTTTGATCATATTAATTACATTTGTAAGTTACCTATTAGAAACTTTGATCATATTAAATACCTAGAAAGTCACCTATTAGAAACATAATATTAATTGCATTGTAAATTATATATTATAACACATTAATTATTTTTTAAGTTACACATTAGAAAGAGTCAACACAAGCATTACATTTTAATTCTTCTTTTGGAAACATACTAGAAACATACTAGAAACATACTAGAAACATACTAGAAATTAAAGTTTTGTTTGTTTCTAATTGGCCGCGTGCGATAAATGTTTAATTAGGCAGCCTTAAGACCCGGCAGACCAGCGCCGATTGACCGTAGAGGTCAGATTGAGGGCAATCCCAGCTCATGCAAATAGCATGTTAATTTTTTAATTACAATAAGTCACCTATTGGAAACGTACAACATATTAATTACAACAAGTCACCTATTGGAAACATACAACATATTAATTACAATAAGTCACCTATTGGAAACATACAACTTATTAATTACAATAAGTCACCCATTAGAAACATACAACTTATTAATTACAAGTCACCCATTAGAAACACACAACTTATTAATTACAAGTCACCCATTAGAAACATATAACACATTAATTACAATATGTCAACAATTACAATCATACAACACATTAATTACAAGTACTCTACTATTAACATATAACATAATAATTACAAAAGTCACTTTTAGAAGCACACAACATATTAATTACAATCAGTCAACAATTAGAAACATACAACATATTAGTTACCATAAGTCAACCATTGGCAACATACAGCTCATTGATTACAGTAAGTTAACAATGAACATACAATACATTAATTACAATAAGTCACCCATTACAAACATACAGCATATTAATTTCAGTATGTCAACAATTACAAACATACAACACATTAATTACAATAAGTCAACCATTAGAAACAGACAACCGATTAATTACAATATGTCAACCATTCGAAACATACAACATATTAATTACAATAAGTCAACCATTAGAAACAAATAACGCATTAATTACAATAAGTCAACCATTAGAAACATATAACAAATTAATTACAATAAGTCAACCATTAGAAACATATAACACATTAATTACAATAAGTCAACCATTAGAAACATATAAAACATTAATTACAATAAGTCAACCATTAGAAACAAATAACACATTAATTACAATAAGTCAACCATTAGAAACAAATAACATATTAATTACAATAAGTCAACCATTAGAAACATATAGCAGAGTAATCACATTCATATTTGTCAAACACATATTGCAAGTTATGCCACACATTACGAACGTTATACATGTAAAATGCAAATTAACGTCACATGAGCACCGACACATGATAATCGTCGGTCCCACAGCCGTGGATTAAAGAAAGTTGAACGCATTGAGTTACACCTCTGGCCTCTAGCATAAGTAAATGTTGTAGTGGCAATAAATACGAGTATTTCAATGCTTCAATAACATTCTTTCGGGTTTTAAAAAAATCGTTTCCCACCCTTTGAATTGTATTGAGTCGAATGCTATTAGTCAAATTGCAAATTCCCTTGAAGTCTGGGTCATTCTGAAGTATGTTGCTGGTCCGTTGTTTTATAGCAAAATAAAAGTAGTTAAATTCAACTAAGGATGTTACACTGTCCGAAATCCATAGTATGTTCCAAGTACACGCCGATAGGTAAATGCAGGGACAGATACATAGACAGACATACAGACAGATAGATAGATAGATAGATAGATAGATAGATAGATAGATAGATAGATAGATAGATAGATAGATAGATAGATAGATAGATAGATAGATATGCACAGCAGTTTCACATGAATTTTGCGTCAACGTGATAAATGTCACTTCAAATGCTTAAGAATTCATGTCCATTTGCCAATTCTAAATTGCTATTATTAAAATGACTAAATGTAGTGTTCAATCAGTTTTCTATTAGATTTGGTCTTTCAGTCTACGAACGTATGGGAGAAAAAAACAGCCTTAATAATCGAATAAAAAAATATATTTTGCATTTATCTGTCTGATAAAACACAAGTCATTCAAGGTCAGCTGTAACTGGGGCTTGCCCTCGACCCTCGGCTTAACAGAAAATAGTCCCCTGATGTTCTAAAGTTTCTTTGGAAGTATACACCACAATGTGTCTTAGTGCGTACGCCTGTGAATGTGTCGTACGTACGCCTGTGAATGTGTCGTGCGTATGCCTGTGAATGTGTCGTTGTGCGTACGCCTGTGAATGTGAATAAGCTACTCAGTAACGTCTGCTCGATAGATTTTTGACGTTTTCGGTGGCAAATGTTTGATTCTAGGTGTGTGTGACCAGTTGGAACAAATGAGAAGCGACATCGAACTCAGGCCGTGAAATGTGTGCAGGAAGGAAAGGAAGTAATTTAGGCCCTTTTAGTAATTCAAACCGCCAGGTTCAAAGTGGGGCCTGTAAACCCGAAAGATGTCACATCAATGGAACACATATTCCTCGACCTTCGGAAACAAATAATGTATTTTTCTTTAAAAAGTCAAAACTAACACGAAAACGCACCTATTGCGACATTCATTTTGTCAAAACGATAAGCCCTGATAGAGCGATCTTCGATCAAGACAGATAACTCATGTACAACGGACTCCAGTCGGTCTCTCTCTAACCTTTTCTTTCTAAGGTCAAACCCAGAGACGACCTGTTTTGCAAGGTTGCTTTCCAGGACCTCGTTGGCCTCCAATATCGTTATAGGTTAGCGACCTTTTTATTCGGAAACCGGAGCACGTGACCAGAAGGGGGGAGGGTGAACACGAGTTTACGATGGGGGAAAGTTAAAATAAAATCTGTTTCCTGCTAGGAACAGACGAACAAGTCAAATCCTATCTACATTTATTTCCATTTCTATTTATGGCACAAAGAAAGCTTAAAAAAAAAAAATTGACCTAACTCGTTTGTAAATTTATGATAAACTGATAACTGCGGGAAAGTATTTGAACGGCAGGAAAGTCGGTTAAGTGATTTAAAAAAAAATATGTGGCCAAGAAATGCAAGGTTAGAAGTTAAAGACGTTGAAAGAGTAAGGGCAAATGTTGTATATAAAAGTGCACGGTTTGTTAGGGAAAAAACTTAAATGTCAAGACAAACAAACAACCATCATATGCTAAAAATAGCGCGTGCAAGATTTCGCTTGGGACAGAAATCTTGCAATAATCAATGTCCACGGTGTCAAGAGATGACCACGCGTGTATTATGCCTGCCAACCACTGTGGTTTCCCTTTAAAATAAGAAAAAAATGATTGGACAATAGCGGAAGAAGAAAGACAATTAACCATGTACCCGGAAATTAAATGTCTACACGTCTAAAATCACATGTACACTTTATAAAAACAATGGATAATTTCTGACGAATTACGTAATAAGTAACGTTTTGGATTTTAACCTTCATCATTATTTTTTTTTTAAATTGCTTGTGCTAAATATTTCGAAATTATTTTACTCAGGCATTGGGGTTTTTTGGGTGTGTGTGTGTCCTGTTCTAGTTCATTTTAGGAATCGTCCATCTCTCGCCATCTCTTTCTCTATCTCTCAGATATATAAGCGCGCACGCACACAAACACACACACACAATATACACAGTCACATACACATGTGCGCGTGTATTAAGACGTGGATAAGTACTTAATTTTCCTCTTCTGTCTGTCTTACTTCCATAAATCACTCACACATGATTTTCCTACTTCTTTCTGTCTTCTTCTTCCATAAAGCACACACAGATATATTTTCTACTTCTGTCTGTCTTCTACTTCCATAAATCACTCACACATGATTTTCCTACTTCTTTCTGTCTTCTACTTCCATAAAGCACCACAGACATATTTTCTACTTCTTTCTGTCTTCTACTTCCATAAAGAAAACAATGAATGATAACATCTTTCTTACGAAATCGAACCAGTAAACTGATCAGTTAATTAGTCAGTGGTCGATCAATCAATTAATTAGTAAATCAGGCTTGCAATAGCAATAAATAAATTTGATATAGAAGATAGTACTTTCCATTGATCATTGTTGAATATATATATATATATACAGGTTGCTCCCCACCCCCCTCAGTCAAGCCTAGACAGGTGAAAGCAAGTGATAGAACACAGGAAGGATTTCTAATAAATATTTCATTCACTTTATTAAGAGAGCTGATTAACAGATTGACGAGAGTCAGACCATGAAAATCTGCACTCTAAAATGTAAATATCTTACTGTGTTGTCCCCACTTGGGAGGGTGAGCAGGTATAGTCTTGCAGAGGTCATCCTCGCAAGCAAGGGTGTGTGACTAGGAGATGATGACAGCTTTGGTAAGGATGAGGTTGAACAAAGTTCAATATAACATAACAGGTTAGGAATCGTAGCATTTACTCTGGAACCAGAACTGGTCAAGCTCATATCAAAGCTTTTCTATATATTTGAGTAAAACGTGTTTCAGTGAAAGAAAATTCCAGTGCAAAAAAAAAAAGTAAACTAAAAAAGGTATAAAAAGCAACTGTTGAGTCCCATAAATTAGAAATTGTACTGCATACAAAGCCATTAATAGAATAGGTCAACTTAGTGTAACAAATTAATACAAGTAAAATGAAGATGTAGTTGATTAATAGTAACCTGACTCCAAAGAATTGTTTTACCTGAAAATAATGTGTACAAACTTTGCAAATAATAGACCCAAAATAATTTCAGAAAATTAAATGGAAAAATGTCAAGTACTTCCTTTATCACATTACACAATTAAATAATAAGCACAAATGGCTTGCATGACTAAATCTATTTGTATGTCCTTACAAAAAAATTGGTAATAACTAAACTTTTAAGGCCAGATAGACAGACAGATAGATAGATAGATAGATAGATAGATAGATAGATAGATAGATAGATAGATAGATAGATAGATAGATAGATAGATAGATAGATAGATAGATAGATAGATAGATAGATAGATAGATAGATAGATAGATAGATAGATAGATAGATAGATAGATAGATAGATAGATAGAACCTATGCTCAAGCTCAAGAATATTGAAGCATTATGCTGAACCTCATTCCAGTCTGGTATTCTTTTTTCCAGCAGACTTATGCAAACGAGAAAGCGCATGCGCAGACCATCAGCAGTTATGTTTATTTTTAGATCTTTTCAGAAGGAAGAGAGAGGGGAAGGTAGGAGAGCTCGACTGAGATTATGAAAGCCACCACTCTTCCTCTCTATAGTATATACACACACACACACACACACACACACACACACACACACACACACACGCACGCACGCACGCACGCACGCTCGCACAACCACACACACACACACACACACACACACACACACACACACACACACACACACTCACATCATTCCCTAGTTGTTTTTTTACCAGCAGCGCTTAATGTTGGAGAACATTATATAAAAATATGAAAAACAATGAACTACAGTAAGAAGTGGGAATATTGCTTTTCTTAAGTCTAAAGTTCACCAAGTATCTTTTCTGAAATAAAACTGAGATCCAACATGCAATGTTGTCATTGAGATATCCTCCAACATGCGATGTTGTCATTGAAATATCCTCCAACATGCAATGTTGTCATTGAAATATCCTCCAACATGCAATGTTGTCATTGAAATATCCTCCAACATGCAGTGTTGTCATTGAAATATCCTCCAGTTTGTCATTGAGATATACTCCAGTTTGTCCTTGAGATATCCTCCAACATGCAACGTTGTCATTGAGATATCCTTTTCATATAAGACACTGACATTTGAAAACGCACTTATAGCAGAAAGTTCTTGACAAGCAGTTTCCAGCCCATTGTTGTAAAGGATGGCAAAATTGTTTTTACAACCATTCATAACGTTATTTGTGATTTTGTAAACAGCATGCACCCGGATCGTGCGTACACTATTCACTTTCTTTAAAACGACGTTATAGAAGCCTGCCATTGTCAGTGACATTGCATGGAAAAGGGTGCCGCCATTTGCAATTTGTTGAGATCTTGTGATGATGAACTATACAACTAATGATGCAAACTGTAGTGTGCATTTTATATTTAACGATCCTTTCAACAATACAACTAATGATGCAGACTTTAGTGTGCATTTTCCTCGATCTTTGATATCAGGTGCAACAAACCAAACAAAAAATGTTGGGTTATCAGACTTAAATCTGAAAATTACAATATCTCGTATAATATTGATTTTAATGAAATCCTACTGATGGGCGTCAGTGTCAACTATTATTTTTTTATAAATGCACGAGCGAGACTATGATAACAGCTAGTACACGTAGTTTGACGATGTGGTGCGAATATAGGTCAAGTACAAGTACCGTGTGGTGCTAATATAGGTCAAGGACAAGCACAACGTGGTGCTAATATAGGTCAAGGATAAGTATCATGTGGTGCTAATATAGGTCAAGTACAAGTACCGTGTGGTGCTAATATAGGTCAAGGACAAGCACAACGTGGTGCTAATATAGGTCAAGGACAAGTATCATGTGGTGCTAATATAGTTCAAGGACAAGTACCGTGCGGGCGAGTGTAAGTTTAGTGCATTCTACAATTCCCAGAAATTGTAACCACACGTTTTTTTGTTTTGTTTTAATAAAGAAAATGTGTGATCACTAATTAGATATTATTTCCTTTATGTCTATTTGTTCTCCCCGAGATCCAAACGAGACTGTACTGTGCACGTGGATCGATAAATACAGTTTGTTATGCCAGACATTTCCTTTGGGTTCCATCTATCCATTTCGTTAATAATAACGAAAATACGCCTCAGAGAGGAATTCCTAATTTAGACATTATGAAGAATATATTACATCAGTTAATACTTTGTGAACAATATATTACATCAGTTAAAGACATTGTGAAGAATATAATTATTACAGTTAATACTTTGTGAACAATATATTACATCAGTTAATACTTTGTGAGCAATATATTACATCAGTTAATTCTTTGTGAACAATATATTACATCAGTTAATACTTTGTGAACAATATATTACATCAGTTAAAGACATTGTGAACAATATATTACATCAGTTAAAGACATTGTGAACAATATATTACATCAGTTAAAGACATTGTGAACAATATATTACATCAGTTAAAGACATTGTGAACAATATATTACATCAGATAAAGACATTGTGAACAATATATTACATCAGTTAAAGACATTGTCATGGAGGAGTGAAAGTACATACAGGCAATCCTAAATGTGGACGTAGTTGTGACTTAGTGTACAAAATCAGGCCAGCTGTAAATATTCGCAATGATAGAATTAAAAGTTCATACAGTGCTAAATTTAGCTGTGACATAGTATGCAAAATCAGGTCAGCTGTAAATGTTCGCAATGATAGAAATGAAAGTTCATACAGTGCTAACTCTAGCTGTGACTTACTATACAAAAACTAAACAAATTATAGGCAATATCAATGAGAGAATTAAAGACATTCTTGCAGTCCTTTGTAGTGACTTAAGCTACTGTGAAAAAATAATTATCTTAAAATGTTCTCAAGGAATTAATTGAAAGTGCACATTTGCAATCCTATAATGTTCTCAAGGAATTAATTGGAAGTGCATATTTGCAATCCTATAATGTTCTCAAGGAATTAATTGAAAGTGCATATTTGCAATCCTATAATGAAATAAATGGTGGATGAAGGCCTATTATTTCGAAAGTCTTGTTCGTGTGTAAATAATAGATGTCCCCTAAACACTGATGATAGAATTACGTTGGTCTGACAATACTGGCATCATTCAGAAAGTTCAAGGAAAGGATTATCGTATCGTGCTGTTGAACATGCTCTAACAAAACACTTCCTATATTTCTCTTTGACCACGGACAAGGTGAAGTAGACCTTTTGTGTTAAGTAAAGGGTTTGTGCACTATATTTGTTAAGTAAAGGGTTTGTGCACTATATTTGTTAAGTAAAGGGTTTGTGCACTATATTTGTTAAGTAAAGGGTTTGTGCACTATATTTGTTAAGTAAAGGGTTTGTGCACTATATTTGTTAAGTAAAGGGTTTGTGCACTATATTTGTTAAGTAAAGGGTTTGTGCACTATATTTGTTAAGTAAAGGGTTTGTGCACTATATTTGTTAAGTAAAGGGTTTGTGCACTATATTTGTTAAGTAAAGGGTTTGTGCACTATATTTGTTAAGTAAAGGGTTTGTGCACTATATTTGTTAAGTAAAGGGTTTGTGCACTATATTTGTTAAGTAAAGGGTTTGTGCACTATATTTGTTAAGTAAAGGGTTTGTGCACTATATTTGTTAAGTAAAGGGTTTGTGTACTATATTTGTTAAGTAAAGGGTTTGTGCACTATATTTGTTAAGTAAAGGGTTTGTGCACTATATTTGTTAAGTAAAGGGTTTGTGCACTATATTTGTTAAGTAAAGGGTTTGTGCACTATATTTGTTAAGTAAAGGGTTTGTGCACTATATTTGTTAAGTAAAGGGTTTGTGCACTATATTTGTTAAGTAAAGGGTTTGTGCACTATATTTGTTAAGTAAAGGGTTTGTGCACTATATTTGTTAAGTAAAGGGTTTGTGCACTATATTTGTTAAGTAAAGGGTTTGTGCACTATATTTGTTAAGTAAAGGGTTTGTGCACTATATTTGTTAAGTAAAGGGTTTGTGCACTATATTTGTTAAGTAAAGGGTTTGTGCACTATATTTGTTAAGTAAAGGGTTTGTGCACTATATTTGTTAAGTAAAGGGTTTGTGCACTATATTTGTTAAGTAAAGGGTTTGTGCACTATATTTGTTAAGTAAAGGGTTTGTGCACTATATTTGTTAAGTAAAGGGTTTGTGCACTATATTTGTTAAGTAAAGGGTTTGTGCACTATATTTGTTAAGTAAAGGGTTTGTGCACTATATTTGTTAAGTAAAGGGTTTGTGCACTATATTTGTTAAGTAAAGGGTTTGTGCACTATATTTGTTAAGTAAAGGGTTTGTGCACTATATTTGTTAAGTAAAGGGTTTGTGCACTATATTTGTTAAGTAAAGGGTTTGTGCACTATATTTGTTAAGTAAAGGGTTTGTGCACTATATTTGTTAAGTAAAGGGTTTGTGCACTATATTTGTTAAGTAAAGGGTTTGTGCACTATATTTGTTAAGTAAAGGGTTTGTGCACTATATTTGTTAAGTAAAGGGTTTGTGCACTATATTTGTTAAGTAAAGGGTTTGTGCACTATATTTGTTAAGTAAAGGGTTTGTGCACTATATTTGTTAACCTTAATGTGAAACTCAATCAGTACCATCACCAGTTTCAATGACGCCTCGTCTGTTTGTGGAAAAGAAGTCTGGGTATAGAAGGGCGCCCCCTCTGTTTGTGGAAAAGAAGTCTGGGTATAGAATAAGGGCGCCCCCTCTGTTTGTGGAAAAGAAGTCTGGGTATAGAATAAGGGCGCCCCCTCTGTATGTGGAAAAGAAGTGTGGGTATAGAATAAGGGCGCCCCCTCTGTATGTGGAAAAGAAGTGTGGGTATAGAATAAGGGCGCCCCTCTGTATGTAGAAAAGAAGTGTGGGTATAGAATAAGGGCGCCCCCTCTGTATGTGGAAAAGAAGTCTGGGTATAGAATAAGGGCGCCCCCTCTGTATGTGGAAAAGAAGTGTGGGTATAGAATAAGGGCGCCCCCTCTGTTTGTGGAAAAGAAGTGTGGGTATAGAATAAGGGCGCCCCCTCTGTTTGTGGAAAAGAAGTGTGGGTATAGAATAAGGGCGCCCCCTCTGTTTGTGGAAAAGAAGTGTGGGTATAGAATAACTTATGGAAAGAGATTGCAATGACTCTGTGCGGATAAGAACTCCATGGCTAAGCCGTAAGTGATGAAAATAGAATGCACTTTACGAATCTGTGTATGAGAGGTGTGACCTGCTGGAACTAGAATATAGTGGTCATATAAGTTTGTTCTTTCGACTACACTCAGTGCTCACATTGTAGCAGGATGTTCAATACAAGCCTTGTCTGAACTTCCTTAGGGAGTTTAAAGGACAGATTTTAATGTCATAGTGTACTTAAGAGGTGAATACAAGCTCTACCCGAACTTCCGTAGGAAGTTTAAGGGACAGCTTTTAATGTCACTTTCTTATTCCTGATCATGGCAGTGGCTGGGGTGTCTGCATCCTGAGGCTTAGCATATTACCCAAAGATTATTAGAAAACATTCTGACCCATAAGCAGATAGTGAACGTAAAAGCAATTCTAAAAATAAACTGGAAATTTATGCGAGTTCGATCGCGCATTTCGCATCGATAGGCGGTTAAAAAATACTGTCCTAACACAATTATTATTATTATTTGTTACGAACGTAAACCAGTTTCTAACAGAAACACTTGTGAAACACTTGTTTAGTTTTTAAAAAGTAACCAGTTTCTATAGAAACATTTGTTTAGTTTTTAAAACGCAAACCACTTTCTAACAGAAACAGTTGTTTAGTTTTTAAAACGTAAAACCTGGTTCTAATAGAAACACGTGTTTAGTTTTTAAAACACACACACACACACACACACACACACACACACACACACACATACACTAACACTAACACTTTCATTTATTCTTTTACTTTTATTGGCTTTTACCTGATTATTTCAAAATCAATGTAAAAAGGATGCCAAATTATTAATTTAATATTTTTATTATGGTATCATTTGAACTTTAGCCTATGCTGCATATATCTTATGCATTTACTCACATTAAATTTATTTTATTCAGACAACTACTTTGTTTGATAATTAAAGATTAATTACTTTGATATATCAAACAAAGTAGTTGTCTGAATAAAATAAATTTGTTAAATAAAGTTGCTAATTTGTGCATTTGTTGCCACTTTAATGCTTGTTAAAGTACATATACATACACAGATAAGAGACGTAGCAACGAAGTTTTGTTTCGAAATGAGTAAACATCACGAATCACTGCATGCACTCAAAGGCACACTTTTAAAGCTCCGGCTTCCGACCAAAAAAAGTGTAATTTGCGTTTTCTGCGAAAGTACATTCCTAGTCCTACCCGCTTAATGACAGTGGGTAGTTTGGGTGTGGTACGTACTCTGGAATACGATAACTGTATAGGCTGGTGTAATGTGTTCCTTAAACTAAGCCCCATCTGCGCTATAACTGCCGGGTCGTACAAATGTCGCTTTTAATAGAAACACGCTACAAAACTCATACGAGGTCGCGAAGTCAGCCAGCGTTGGCAGTGACCGTTAGACAGAAACCAGTCAATCATTCAATCTAGACGCTAAATAAAGGGCGTACAGAAAGGTACTTTTTTAGACAGAAATTTCTATTTGAGGACGAAGCAGTTTCTAAATCATTAATGTATGACTAATGTTAGCGTCAGTATGTAAGGACTAAGTCAACTGACACCAAAAAGAGGGTGTTGTGTTCAGGATAAGCAATAATAGACTGTTTTGCTTGTGCTCACATAGACAGATGGATGGATGGATGGATGGATAGATAGATAGATAATTTTTCAAAAAGCACTTCTATCAAACTAATCTAGTACCGCTATAATTTAAAAATAAACTTTTTCTTGATTTTGTCAAATTAGTTTCATTTAGTAACATTTTAATCAGTATCCAGACTTGTTTGCATAATTTATTTGTTGTAATATAAACATTTTTCTGTGCACAATTATGTTGGAAGAAAAGAAGAAAAACACCGATAACAAACAAGTAGATGTTTGTTTGTGTTTTAGTTAGTGTGCGGCATAACGGATTTTAGCAAGTGGAACGTGCTGAACGCGGAGAGAGAGAATGAAAAAGTCTTCGCCGTCCGTCGGTAAGCAACGGAAGAGTTCTCAGTAAAGGTGACGCGACTTATATCGACTGCCATATTCCCTCCTTCCCCAGTGCATTTTTTTAAAAATTGAACCTAGTTTAAAGAAGGCATCTCTGAGAGTGATAAGTTCTGATTCTCACTAAACACTTGATTTAATTAAGTGCACGTGCACATTTATCGGAAGTACTTGCGTAAGTGCAAAAATATATATATTACTTATTTCTATTCGAAGATTATAAATATCTCAAGAAATCAAGTATCGCCACCACAACTAGTTCTATGAATAAACTTCAAGAAGAAAAAAAGATCACAGATCTAAATGAGCTTAGAGAAGACGTAAAGACTAGAAAAGAAAGAAAGATCACAGATCTAAATGGGCTTAGAGAAGACGTAAAGACTAGAAAAGAAAGAAAGATCACAGATCTAAATGGGTTTAGAGAAGACGTAAAGACTAGAAAAGAAAGAAAGATCACAGATCTAAATGGGCTTAGAGAAGACGTAAAGACTAGAAAAGAAAGAAAGATCACAGATCTAAATGGGCTTAGAGAAGACGTAAAGACTAGAAAAGAAAGAAAGATCACAGATCTAAATGAGCTTAGAGAAGACGTAAAGAATCGGGTGGACTAGAAAAGAAAGAGCATAATCGTAAATGAATTATGAAAAAAAACATAGATGTAAATAATAAACAAAGAGAAGAAATAGCTACGATGTAAATTAATTATGGGGCGAAAACATAAAGATGTAATTGAACTATCACTTCCACTACAACTACACCATTATCAGCTCCACCACATTTGCCCCACTATCAATTATACTTCCAATATTATCACGTCCATTACAACTACACCATTACCATTTCCATTACAGCAATCACTAATAATCTCATTACAACTACACCATTATCATTTTCATTACAACTAGAACACTACCACTTCCATTACAACTAGAACACTACCAACACAAGCAGAACACTACCACTTTTATCACAACCAGAACACTACCACTTCAACGTAAGTAAATAATTTTGTTTTTGAATCTTAGTATATGCACAATATACTTAAATAACACACAGTAATTTTTGACGCCGTCATGTTTGTTACATGTAATTGTTGCATAAGCATTTTGGTAACATGCTTACGATAATTTTGACGTCACGTCATGTTTTGTAAGATGTAATTGTTACATGACAAACATTTTGGGGGTTGTGGAGAATTTGTTTACAAGTTCTATTTCCACTATTAAAATGGCTTTCAGTAGGTAGCCAAACTCATAACTTTTTGTGTTTGTGTGTTTGCTTCAAAATAAGGCCGAATACGTGCATACATGTATATGAACATAATCCTCTAATTAGTACAAAGTGGTTTTTGTTTGTTTCCTTAAAAATATTATATAGTGCTGTGGATATAATTTTATATCTTTACATTTTGTTATAGACATTATAGAAAAATGTTGTTTTAAATGCTGATGACCATCGACTACAAGAAAACAAACAAACGAACGAACAAAGAAAAACTAGTAAACAGTATTTGAAAGACAAATATTACGTGCTGTATACGTACAAACTTACGTAATTATAATTAGACTTTTACAACAAACATCAACAATATTACGTGGTGTATACATACAACTTACGTAATTATAATTAGACTTTTACAACAAACATCAACAATATTCCTTGCTGTATACGTACAACTTACGTAATTATAATTAGACTTTTACAACAAACATCAACAATATTACGTGCTGTATAGGTACAACTTACGTAATTATAATTAGACTTTTACAACAAACATCAACAACGATCCCATGTGTTTCAGTAATTCTAGAATGTATTCGTTTTTTTATATATGTATTTAAGTTGACCTCAATCTCACTACATATCTCCTGTATAGGCACGTACACCACTGGTTTCTCACAATAATAATGGACTCGATGACGTAAGACGTGGCGACAATATAGGCGGCGCTGCCATATTTGGGAGTGATGTACTATAGTACATCAAATTCTCAGTTAACGCGATAGGCAATGCAACAGGCTGGCTTGTACGTAACCGCAGGAGATGCACACAGACCAAAAAGTACAGCACGCGCCCACACGCATTCACACCCACATGCTAGCAAATACAAAAACACGTCTACACGGTTAAGTGTGTACGATGTTGTTATCCAGTATGACTATGTAATTGTATCTTTGCAGCAAACACAGGCCACAAAAAAAAAGAATTAAGCCCGGTCTCAGGACTCGTCATGAACAGTAGCCGGATTCCGAGTTATGTGATGCGTGCCTTAGCTTCTCATGTTGCGACAAGATAATGTGACGTCACAGGAGAAAGAACATAATTCGAAATAGTACTCAGAACATCGATAAAAATTGTCGTAGGGCTACATTTTTCTTCGCATACACAGAATTGCAATGTTGGTATTGAGATCCCTGCAGCAAGAATTAAAACACCAGCTTTCAGAAAATGGGGGTAATTTTGTTGTGTGATTATAGTCAGGTAATTTTGTTTTAATAGTGATTATAGTCAGGTAATTAGTATGGGGGAGAGGGGAAGGTTTGGTGAGAGTGTACACTCATTTATGCATACACAGTCATATATTCACCATATGGTACAACATCACTTGTTGGTGTGTATTGCTCTGGTACAACATCACTTGCTGGTGTATGTTGCTATGGTAACATCCAGGCACATACTTCCGGTATCGTACAGGTGGATTCTGACTTTGGTGCAAATCCTTGGTGTCTTGCTGGAAGCATGTCGCGGCCGTAGCCAGGCGGTCAAATAGTGACGTGGCATGCCATCCTATTCGGTAAAAGGGCATCTTGATTTGAACCTGTAATCAAATGCCAAATGGCAGTTTGACACCACATAATTTACTATGTTTTACACACCAAGTTCATTTTCTCTTTACTTTTTTTTTCAGTTTCAAGCTTGGTACAATCGTCAACCTCTTTCAATTAACGACATAATATAGTCTACGGCGAGATGATGGAACCCCTTAAACAATAATCCAGTTTTATCAATTAGTCTATGGCGATGATGAACCCCTTAAACAATAATCCGGTTTTATCAATTAGTCTATGGCGAGATGATGGAACCCCTTAAACAATAATCCGGTTTTATCAATTAGTCTATGGCGAGATGAAGGAACCCCTTAAACAATAATCCGGTTTTATCAATTAGTCTATGGCGAGATGATGGAACCCCTTAAACAATAATCCGTTTTTATCAATTAGTCTATGGCGAGATGATGGAACCCCTTAAACAATAATCCGGTTTTATCAATTAATCGACGATTTGTGTGCAGTTATTTTACTACATATGACGTCACTTCCAAAGATTGCATTGTCTTGAGTCGTAAAAGGAAAAGTAGCGTGTCAGTGTTGTAGATGTGAGGTGTTACGAAAACTATTCGCTTACTAATGTAGCAGTATGTGTGTACTGCTTACCTTGCCGAATTCACTGGATTCAAGCACTGAAGTCCGTAGACTTCAAAGATCTCTCATTCCGGCAGACGACATAATCCATTGACGTGTGTTTATTTACATTATTCACTTTTTTTTTGCCCATTATTTTCCCAGTCATAGAGCAAAATCAGTTGTCTGGCTTTGTTTTAACTATTCACCTTGTGACGCCAACGCCACCTAGTTAATGGTTATGATTGTTATTTAATCACATAACTAATTACAAGTGATTCGAATCTTAATTTATGTTATTAATAATTTTCCAGCAGAAACTCGTCTCTCTCACTTGGTGGATATGCGAATACATTAAATGTTTTCTCTCTTCCACAACATTAAAGGCAAGCATTTACCATCATACAATATTCCTATAGGTGGAAAATTTCTAAAGGAGAAGATAAATTCGTCTTTTAATCTATATTTAGCGAGCCCCTATCCACACACTTTCTTCTCCAACATAAGGTTATCAATATGTATAAGAAGGTCAATAAATTGAGCAATAAAGATTACTTAACATAAATATTTCTATGAAACTACATTCAAATAATTGTAATATATATAGAGTCTTAATTCCTAAAACACAATTCAACATATTAGTGTCAATACAAATCACAGGATAGTTCTTATCAGAGAACAGAAATAGAGTTATTAGAGATAAGCGATAATAATTTTTACGTTACCTTGTATAGGTGAAGCCGCAATAGTCTTTTTGCGTGCTTTTCATAACAAAGTAACAAGTTTACTGTTCTCGTTATTACTGTCAATTCCACATACTTCCCTTCTCACATTGTAGAACACTGACTAGCCGCTATTCTCTTGAGGTCATAGGTGCTCTGCTATATTAGCTCCCTCAGGCAGAACAACAATTGTAGCAATTTCTAGTAACTTCCTTGTTGCTCGATGTAGTCAGCAATCTTTGCCACCATACATCAATGGAGTGCAGTGTATTCCTTACACTTATACAATGCAGTAGATACTTCTCTCATCTATCACAGTCGTAGCAGTTTAAGGAAATGCTCCCTTTCCCCTTTAAAATGTAATCAGGGAACAAAAACTAAGTTTACAGTTTATTCATCTTTAACTCAATTCTATCTTACATTCCAGTCTCAACTTACAGTTTCCTGCAACAGTATTTATTTGCCCAAACACGTACACAGCATAATAAATACAACATATCAAAACAATATCAGTGATTAGTACACTATATACGAGCAACATAGTTCAAACATTTGTAGAAATAATAGTCTACTCACATAATACATCTTATTAAAACATAAGTATAAGAAATATTTCTAAGTCCATTTTCTCTCAATTAGTGAGTTAACTCAGAATTAACCTAATGGTTGCATTTTATGACCAGACTTCTTGTCACTCCGAATTCAAAGTGATTAGACAAAATAATTCTTTACAGCAGGTAAACTTTTGATCTCAGCCCATTGGCTGGTCTAATTCCTGTAAATCTTAACCATTGGATAATCATTCGGTTGAAACTGGTTTTCATCAGCAATTTCTAGCATATTCTGAACTCGAGTTGTTTACTCTAACTCTGACACTTACAAAAATACTATCATAAGGAGTTGTTTACTCTAACTCTGACACTTACAAAAATACTATCATAAGGAGTTGTTTACTCTAACTCTGACACTTACAAAAATACTATCATAAGGAGTTGTTTACTCTAACTCTGACACTTACAAAAATACTATCATAAGGAGTTGTTTACTCTAACTCTGACACTTACAAAAATACTATCATAAGGAGTTGTTTAACTCTGACACTTACAAAAATACTATCATAAGGAGTGTTTACTCTAACTCTGACACTTACAAAAATACTATCATAAGGAGTTGTTTACTCTAACTCTGACACTTACAAAAATACTATCATAAGGAGTTGTTTACTCTAACTCTGACACTTACAAAAATACTATCATAAGGAGTTGTTTACTCTAACTCTGACACTTACAAAAATACTATCATAAGGAGTTGTTTAACTCTGACACTTACAAAAATACTATCATAAGGAGTGTTTACTCTAACTCTGACACTTACAAAAATACTATCATAAGGAGTTGTTTACTCTAACTCTGACACTTACAAAAATACTATCATAAGGAGTTGTTTACTCTAACTCTGACACTTACAAAAATACTATCATAAGGAGTTGTTTACTCTAACTCTGACACTTACAAAAATACTATCATAAGGAGTTGTTTAACTCTGACACTTACAAAAATACTATCATAAGGAGTGTTTACTCTAACTCTGACACTTACAAAAATACTATCATAAGGAGTTGTTTACTCTAACTCTGACACTTACAAAAATACTATCATAAGGAGTTGTTTACTCTAACTCTGACACTTACAAAAATACTATCATAAGGAGTTGTTTACTCTAACTCTGACACTTACAAAAATACTATCATAAGGAGTGTTTACTCTAACTCTGACACTTACAAAAATACTATCATAAGGAGTGTTTACTCTAACTCTGACACTTACAAAAATACTATCATAAGGAGTGTTTACTCTAACTCTGACACTTACAAAAATACTATCATAAGGAGTGTTTACTCTAACTCTGACACTTACAAAAATACTATCATAAGGAGTTGTTTACTCTAACTCTGACACTTACAAAAATACTATCATAAGGAGTGTTTACTCTAACTCTGACACTTACAAAAATACTATCATAAGGAGTGTTTACTCTAACTCTGACACTTACAAAAATACTATCATAAGGAGTTGTTTACTCTAACTCTGACACTTACAAAAATACTATCATAAGGAGTTGTTTACTCTAACTCTGACACTTACAAAAATACTATCATAAGGAGTTGTTTACTCTAACTCTGACACTTACAAAAATACTATCATAAGGAGTTGTTTACTCTAACTCTGACACTTACAAAAATACTATCATAAGGAGTGTTTACTCTAACTCTGACACTTACAAAAATACTATCATAAGGAGTGTTTACTCTAACTCTGACACTTACAAAAATACTATCATAAGGAGTGCTCAAGATCGGATCACTTTGACAATTTAACATTTTATATAACAATTAAGTTTAGAAATAGAGGTACGCAAATTTACTCCACCATACTCCTAGACTAGTTCTTTTTTTGTCAGTTTATTTGTTTTCTTGTCAATCTATTTGTTTTCTTGTCAGTTTATTTGTTTTCTTGTCAGTCTATTTGTTTTTTCAACTGAACACGTCTTCATTCACCGAGGGATGACCTCTATATTAATATTATATCTTAAAGACAATATACTTTACAAGACATTATGCCTTACAAGACGTGTCTTGCATGACATTTTGGCTTACCTGACATTCCTTACAAGACAATGTGCTTTATACAACATTATACATTAACAAGACGTTATAAAAAAAAAACATTACTCCTTACAAGACATTATACCCCTTAACAAGACGTTATACAAAACATTACACCTTACAAGACATTATGCCTTACAAGACGTTATAAAAACATTAAACCTTACAAGACATTATACCTTAAATACAGTACATCTTACAAATTGGTTTTATAAAATGCTTTTCTAATCCGTCACTCTTTTCTTTCTTCATTTATATTTTATAAGCACACTTATTCAAATCTGAGAGAAATTGTCCCTCAAAAGCTGCGTGGAAACCTTTCAATTGATCAAAAGACATGATCGAGCCCTTGAAAGCAGAGACTTCAAAGTTACACGTCAGTAATATTTTTTTTGACCAGAATGGTCTGAAATATAATTAAATCAATTTTCTTATCGTCAAAAACTTGGCCAGTGGCTTTACAGGGACAACAAAGCAAGCCTCCAAAACCCTTGCTTACAAAAAAGGAAAAAAAGCGGACAGGTGAGTTTTACTGTTACGAGTACAGGACACATGTGTTAGAATAATAGCCAATTTTAGTTTATTTACTTTTAAAAAATACTTTAAGAAACAAGACTTGCTGGCAAGCAACTTTCTACTGGTTTATATTAAAAATCTAAACATATGTATATATCCATACGAGTACGAGCGTACCTATAGTTTAGTGCTATGTACAGGTTGTTGCCCCCGACTATGATTAATTATTTTACGAAAAGCCGGTTTTTTGTTGTTGTTGTTGTTTTTTTTTTTGTTTTTTTTATCAAAGTTCAGTGATTTAAAAGAAAATGTATGCCACATATTTCCTTTATTACTTTTATGTTTATTCGCAGGTGCGTGTTTGCATGTTGTATGCGTGCGTGTGTGTGGGAGTCTGTGTGCTAAGTTTTTGTCCTGTACACGTACTTTAGAAGTGAATAAATTCTCTTGATCTTGGTTTTGTGATTGAAGATTGTTGCATGGTGGCTGAAACCGAGGTTAATAAGAATGTGTGATGAAGTAAACCTGCCTATCCCTATTTCTAGATTTAATTGTTAAATTGTCAAAGTGACCCGACCTTGGGCACTCCTTCACGATGGTATTCTTATATGTGTCAGAGTTGGAGTAAACAGCTCGAGTTGAGAATATGTTAGAAATTGCTGATTTATTGCAAATTAGTTCCAACTGAATGAGCAGTTTTTCTTATCCAAAGGTTAAGATTTACAAGAACGAGACAAACCAATGGGCTAAGATCAAAGGTTTATATGGTGTAAAGAATTCTATTGTCTAATCACTTGAATTTGGTGTGGCAAGAAATCCAGTCATGAAAGGTGGCAGTTAACGTAATGGTGAGTCAACTGCCTGCCTGACAGAGAATGGACGTAGAAATACTTCGTGCATTTTGCTACTGATATGTTATACGTGTGTTTTATATAGAGATGTATTATGTGAGTAGATTATTTTTTCTACAAAGTTTTGAACAATGATGCTTGTATATAGCATGCTAAAATCTTGACATTGTTTCTAGTGAATATGCTCATAAAACTGATATGCTGTATTTATTATACTGTGTGTGTATTGAGCTAATAAATACTGTTGCATGAAACTGTAAGTTGAGACTTGAATGTAAGAGAGAATGGATTTAAAAATGAATAAACTGGAAACTTAGCATTTGTTCCCTGGTTATATTTTACATGGAAAAAAGCAGCCTTTCCTTGTTTTACCTGAATCTCCTGGCTTACTTTGTATAAAATGCAATGACTGGTTGACGTTAGAAGTGTATAAGTATAAGTATACCGCAGTGTAAAAGTATAAGGAATACACTGCACTCCATTGATGCATGGTGGCAAATTATGCTGACTACATTGAAAACAAGGGTACAAGGAAGTTACTGGAAATTGCTACAATTGTTGTTCTGCATGAGGGAGGTAATAAGATGGAACACTAGATGGCTTCAAGGGAATATGGACTAGTCAGTGTTCTAAACGTGAGGAGGGAATCACGTGGGATTGACAAGTATTAAGGTGAACAATAAACTTGTGACTTTGTTACAAAAGGCATGTGGAAAACTAGTGAGACAGTGCCTAGGTTATATACAAACTATTATCACTTATCTCTGATAGCTCAATTTCTTTTCTCTGATAAGAACTATGCTGTGTTTTGTATTGACACTAATATGTTTAATGATGTTTAGGATAGAATACTTTTTAGGTATTAAAATTGTTCGAACGTGATTTCATGAAAATATTTATGTCAAGTAAACATTTTCATTGTATTTGTTATATGCATATTTGATTGTCTATTTAATACATTTATTGACCTTCTTACACATATTGATAAACTTATTTTGGAGAAGAAAGTAGGTGGATGAGGGCTCGCTAAATATAGATTAAAGACGGATTTGTCTTCTCCTTTATTAAGAAGTTTTCCACCATTGGAAAATATTGTGTGACGTAAATGTTTGTCTTTAATGTTGTGGTAGAAAGAAAACGTTTACAGCAACCACATATCCGCCAAATGAGAGAGAGACGAGTGGTGTCTTCAGGAGAATTATTAATAACATAAATTAAGATTCTCGTCAATTGTAATTAGTTAACTAGGTGGCGTTAGCATCATAGAATGATTATCACGTTCAAGAAAGTAATCTCCCGTATGTCATCACTCAGTAGGTAATTAGCAAAAATATTTTTTTTTACCCTGCATAGTCACGTACTCTTGACAACAACTTATTAAGCCATCTAGTATAATCTACGCAACTTATTTTCAGGATGTGTTTTGTTACGATGTCTACTGGAATTAAATGTTCAGGATCTGTTTTGTTACGATGTCTACTGGAATTAAATGTTCAGGATCTGTTTTGTTACGATGTCTACTGGAATTAAATGTTCACTTCTATCTTCGTTTACTGTTTAAAAACCCTGCATCTCGCGCTTTCCACTCTCATCCTTACACACATACACACGCGCGCGCACACATACACACACACATTCATTAATGCATGCTCGTGCGCACACCCCTTCCCCTCCCCCATATAAAAAGACATCTTTAACTGCCTCAGTAAGAATATTGTTTAGTTTTCTTGCGTTCATTTTATACCAGTGACTTTGATTTTATCCTCGAATTAACTAAAATCGGTGACTTTGATTTTATCCTCGAATTAACTAAAATCTGTGACTTTGATTTTATCCTCGAATTAACTAAAATCTGTGACTTTGATTTTATCCTCGAATTAACTAAAATCAGTGACTTTGATTTTATCCTCGAATTAACTAAAATCAGTGACTTTGATTTTATCCTCGAATTAACTAAAATCAGTGACTTTGATTTTATCCTCGAATTAACTAAAATCAGTGACTTTGATTTTATCCTCGAATTAACTAAAATCAGTGACTTTGATTTTATCCTCGAATTAACTAAAATCAGTGAATATTTTAGAAATGATATGCAAGTACTCGTACATGAATTTATATTTTCCACGTAGTTCTAAATTTATTTACGTAAACCTAAGATAAACAGTTGAAAAGAAAAAAAAAGGGGGTGGGGCGAGGGCATTTTAAAACTGCAATACAGTATCTGAAATATAGGGGAATAACAATTAAAAATATCCGTATAATTGCAGGAAAAGAAACAGCTACAACCCCAACCAAATGAAAATTAATTATAAAGTCATTATATATTTTATTTTTAAAATGTAAAATTGTTGCATTTATATTTTCCAGCCTTATAGTCGGAAACCAAGTATTAATGGAGTAACCTGTGTCTATATTTTAAAAACGTATTCCGAGAGCCTTCCAGTTTCTTTGTTGTTAATGGCCCCTATTTTTATAGTATGCAGTCTGATCTACTTTTAATTTCGACAGTGATAATAATGCCTTCTTACCCAGAGCTATAATTACTGAAAAGGGAACTTTAAAAATATAAAGTAAAATTGTACGCGAACGAAAATGAAGCTAACCCGAATTTATGAGACCAGCAAACCAGTCTTGAGTACTTAAATCTACATTCTTGGCATAGTCCGGGTTGACCTACATTTATTTCTCAGCTTATCATCCGCCAGCGTGTCATACCGCCAGCACTGACAACTATCGTTGGTACACAGCAGACACGTTGTTGACACGGAGTCCTCATTTGCGCGTGCATTCACTGCCTAAAATATTGATAAACAAAAATCAACTTTATGCAACTTTAATGTTGTATGACGGGGCAGTTGGGGGGGGGGGGATATTTTGGCGCTAAGTTGTTAGCACTATAAGAACTTTCTCGAACTCTTGTGGAGATCTACTACACGTCTGTCCTTGACATCCGGTCGGAACTTGATCGTACCTGTATTAACTTCCGTCGGTGACCTCGTTTGGCCTAGGCGTTCCGACTTGTCACGCTCGGCATTCATATCAGTGGTCTCATTGTGGTGCAGACATATTGAAAGGCTTATCTAAAACCTAATGTGAGTTATCCGTCCGTCCCACTTACTGGCTATGGTGCTGCAGTTTGAACCGCCAGGGGACTAAGGGTGCTACTCTATTTAATTTCCCCCTTTCTTCCCCCAACACACACACACACACACACACACACACACACACACACACACACACACACACCACACACACACACTAAGTATACACAGTTCGCCGCTGGGTTCAAAAGTCTTCTTATTTAACGATAATTTGAGGTCACAAAAGAGAAACATACAAGAAGTTTTTGTGTATTTGGAAGCCTGTTTTTTTTTCCAATTAACATTTATTCCAAAATCGGATAGATGACAATTTTAATTAACCGAATTTAGAAAGCTATAATGAAATGTTTAGTCGAAAAGTATTTCATTCTTTTATTCTGTTTAGGGTTTGAGGTTAAAAAAGATTTTTTTTTATTTTTATAAAGGTGATGATGACTTATATATCTTTAAGCGTTTTGCAGTATTTACACATAAAACACACAGTGTTAAAACTCTTCATACTACGAAATGGTCAAAGTGCATAGGAAACCAGCAAATTTATGAATCCCTATTCAAAATTAAAAATTTTTAAAAGTACATGTATTTACAGAAAAAGAAGTAAATTAGCTTGAGTTACAAATGTATATTTTTAACCAATAATGACGAAGAAGAGATAGTGCTATTCTTGCTGACGAAAAAACACGTCTCGAAATCCCTACAAATATCGATCATCTCAATGTCAGTTCAAAAGGCAGTTCATTCCAGATAGAGGTACCTGATAAGCAATTGAAACGTTAACCCACAAGGCTTAATCTTTGCTCTCGGAATTACGAGCAGCAAAATGTAGGTTAACATTGAGGATAAGCATCACATTTCTAAAAGGAGTGCAGATAGGTAACAGACAAGTACTTAGGACTAAACCATGAAAGTGACGTAATCAAGAGAAGAGGCCGTGTAGTGAACAGGTAGTCATTGACAACTGTGGAGAAGTGACGTGACATGAACGATTCTTTGAACTTTGAGAATAATCTTAGCTGTGTTCTGAGCCGTTTGAAGTTTCTTCACAAGACACTGGTGAAACAAGAGGTCGATACTTCACACTGAGAAGTGTACCGATGAGCCCATAAGGGTTTCCGTAGCATCAGCTGTAGAAAAGTGCCATTCCTGCTGGTCCTCTTAGTGCCAAGAATGCTGCTGTACAAGTTTTGAAAAAGTAATGGTAGAGAGAGGTGGGGGGGGGGGCTATCAAAAATAACATTCATATTTCTAAGTGACTAACTTTTTAAATTTAATTTAATTTTCTAGTATTTACATATTCTTAGTTTTAGTGGGAGTGTGATGTACTGATGATACTATATGAACACTTATCTCACAACACGCGGCTTTAGGCGTTAACCAGAATATAAATCCTGTGATTCGTCGTACACTAGACACACAAATAGAAAGGCGGATGGCTTGCTCTCCCTCCACCCACTCCCAAGTCATACTCATTCATGCCTAGACAGTGAAGAGAAAGAACATATAGTTTGATGAATGAACTGGTGAGTTTTTATGTAACAAAGAGGCATATTCCAGACTACATGCTATGACAGAGTTAAATACATCTAACAAAATAATGTTCACGGTTGACACAACAGATTTAAGCATTTATCTCTGTGTACAACCCATAAAAGAATCTTTAGACTTTCAAATGAACATAGTGATAAGAGTAAATCTTTTTGGAAGTCTGAACTCCACAAGTAACCATTAGTGACACTTTGTGAATAGGGAGTTTCACAGATGATGTCCCTTGGGTTACGTTAGATCTTTACACTAAGACATGACATGTAACTAGTGGAGATTTAAAACACTTATGTAGCGAGTGAGTGAGCTTGAAAAAAAAAAGGGTGTCATTTATCGTGGTATTCAAACAAATTCAAAATAAATATGCAGGTTAACACTTAACATTTACAGTCAAAGAGAGTTAGCATTTATAGGAGGTTAGAAATTGTAGATCTCGCAGTAAAAACTGATAGGCAGGAGGTCAGAAAAGAAAAAAAATACTCATAATCTAGCAGATTAGTGCACATTAAAATCAGCACATTATTATTACAATGAAAGTAGAAAAATAATAAATTAAAAACCCAAACTGCGTTATATGGTTTGCTCTTCCTTTCTATGTACCATAGTGACGTTTTGCTGGGAGATGGGCAAGATGTCTCCACCATTCCGGGCCACCCGTAACCTAAGGCTAATCCCCAAAACACACGTTCTGGATGGCAACACTTGTTAGAAAGATAAAAAATAGATAATGTAGAATAGAAGAGGGATAGTTGTAGAATATAGCTCGAGTCTCCCTGATACATACATCCAGGATAGTAAGTAAATGCAGATGACAGACTACAACATGTAACATGTGAGTCACTCTAGTGCGAATGGTCTAAGTATCAACAAGAAAAACATAAGACAGCATGGTTACATGTAGCAAATAGTTCAACAGTTACAATTAGAATTTATATGTATAATCATAATCACGACCATTTGGTGTTATAAGATAATGTTTGTTTTGAGTCCAATGGCATTGTGGGAGTTATTTGGTGTTATAAGATAATGTTTGTTTTGAGTCCAATGGCATTGTGGGAGTTATTTGGTGTTATAAGATAATGTTTGTTTTGAGTCCAATGGCATTGTGGGAGTTATTTGGTGTTATAAGATAATGTTTGTTTTGAGTCCAAGGGCACTCTGGGAGTTATTTGGTGTTATAAGATAATGTTTGTTTTGAGTCCAATGGCACTGTGGGAGTTATTTGGTTCGTTCATATGAGCAAACTATAAATGAGTTTATCAGAGAACACTGAATGTATCTAGTGAACTCTAAAAGCACTTTGATTTAAAGTTTAAATGAATTTGACTGTATCTGATTGTTGACTTTATAAAGTGAGCTTTAACAACCATAACAGGCTTGTGAGTTTTCACATTTATACAAAAGCAGTGACTAATGACATTAATACAAAACAGTGACTATATGACATTAATACAAAAACAGTGACTAATGACATTAATACAAAAACAGTGACTAATGACATTAATACAACAGTGACTAATGACATTTACACAAAACAGTAAAGAATGACAATAATGCAACAACAGTGACTAATGACATATATACAAAAACAGTGAATAATGACATTTACAAAAAAAAACAGTGACTAATGTAATTTATACAAAAACAGTGACTAATGACATAAACAGAATTGGAAACAGTGTAAGGTGCACAGCATTGTATATTATTTCTGAGACAAAGTATGTGTACAATCTTTGGGCTTACACAGTCATATATCATAAGTAACTTACGATTTCTATCTATCTATCTATCTATCTATCTATCTATCTATCTATCTATCTATCTATCTATCTATCTATCTATCTATCTATCTATCTATCTATCTATCTATCTATCTATCTATCTATCTATCTATCTATCTATCTATCTATCTATCTATCTATCTAACCCCATACCATTAGTTATATGTTCGGGTTAACAACTTATTTTACAACAAAGAAGATTAATCGGGTTTACAACTTATTTTACAACAAAGAAGTATATTCGGGTTTACAACTTATTTTACAACAAATAAAAATGTTCTTACAACTTACAACAAATAAACAAGTATGTTCGGGTAATAACTTACAATAAATAAAGACGAGTAAAGAAATATTTTTTTCTTTAAATATTTTCAAGAAATAAATTACTTCTGACATTAAATGTGCTACATAGTACTGGTCATTCAGTTATTCTTCATCTAACCTGTTGCATTCATCTTCTCCCATAGAAGTATTGTTGCTCGACACTTATGAGAAAAATATCATCTTCTCCCGTAGAACTATTATTACCCGACATTTATTGTCATCTTCTCCCGTAGAACTATTATTCTCGACATTTGTGTCACTTTTGTCTTCTCCCGTAGAACTATTATTACCCGACATTTATTGTCATCTTCTCCCGTAGAACTATTATTCTCGACATTTGTGTCATTTTTGTCTTCTCCCGTAGAACTATTATTACCCGACATTTATTGTCATCTTCTCCCGTAGAACTATTATTCTCGACATTTGTGTCACTTTTGTCTTCTCCCGTAGAACTATTATTCTCGACATTTGTGTCACTTTTGTCTTCTCCCGTAGAACTATTATTCTCGACATTTGTGTCACTTTTGTCTTCTCCCGTAGAACTATTATTACCCGACATTAATGTCACTATTGTCAGCTTCTTCTTCGCTTGGCACTTTCATGGCAGATTTTAGTAAAGTAAGAAATAATATGAATTAGTTCTTTGAAAAGGAAATGGCC
The DNA here is from genome assembly GCA_028829895.1 of Sinotaia quadrata. Taxonomy (NCBI): domain Eukaryota; kingdom Metazoa; phylum Mollusca; class Gastropoda; order Architaenioglossa; family Viviparidae; genus Sinotaia; species Sinotaia quadrata. Next base: position 3,228,697 of record CM054181.1, on the reverse strand, counting down.
GTATCTTTAGTCAAAGGAGAAGACTGAATCAATTGGCAGATGATAATTAATGCTTTGTGTGTGCGTGCATGTAAGTAGGGTGTGTCTCTGTGAATGAAAAAGATAATTAATGCTTTCTGTGTGCATGCATGTAAGTAGGGTGTGTCTCTGTGAATGATGATGATAATTAATGCTTTGTGTGTGCGTGCATGTGTGTGTAGGGTGTGTCTTTGTTAATGATGAAGATAATTAATGCTTTGTGTGTGCGTGCATGTGTGTGTAGGGTGTGTCTCTGTGAATGATGAAGATAATTAATGCTTTGTGTGTGCGTGCATGTGTGTGTAGGATGTGTCTCTGTGAATGATGATGATAATTAATGCTTTGTGTGTGCGTGCATGTGTGTGTAGGGTGTGTCTCTGTGAATGATGATGATAATTAATGCTTTTTGTGTGCATGCATGTGTGTGTAAGATGTGTCTCTGTGAATGATGATGATAATTAATGCTTTGTGTGTGCGTGCATGTGTGTGTAGGGTGTGTCTCTGTGACTGAGTTAAACATACATGTAGTACGAAGTTATGTCTCTACTTGTATGTGTGTACTGTAACCTAGTTGTACTGTAACCTGTAACGTCTCCACTTAAATTTATGTACTATTAACCAGTACTTCAACTTAAATATACGTACTGTAGCCTGTAAGGTCTTCACTTAAATTTATGTAACATTAACCAGTACTCCAACTTAAATATATGTACTGTAGCCTGTAAGGTCCTCACTTAAATTTATGTACCATTAACCAGTACTCCAACTTAAATATATGTACTCTAGCATTTTTCCAGTTGCAATCATGTCAGTTTCTCTTCGTTAATTACGTTACGTCATCGTTAGGCCGACGATTTCAGTTTTCAGTTGTAAAGCAATGCTGCGGCAAAGACAAACGGAACCGAGACCAATGAAGCGTGTCGCTCTGTGAAGTAAAAAGAAACATGATAAAAGCATAACACAATGAAATAGATGTTAACGTGGAGCATATCACTCTGTGAATTAAAAAGAAACATGATAAAAGCATAGCACAATGAAATAGATGTTAACGTGGAGCATATCACTCTGTGAAGTAAAAAACGTGGAGCATATCACTCTGTGAAGTAAAAAACGTGGAGCATATCACTCTGTGAAGTAAAAAACGTGGAGCATATCTGTGAAATAAAAAACGTGGAGCATATCACTCTGTGAAGTAAAAAACGTGGAGCATATCACTCTGTGAAGTAAAAAACGTCTGAAAGGAGCAACAACAAAGTATCAGTCAGTGCTGCTAGGGATTAAAAAACACCTTTCACAGAAGAACTTATTTTTATTTTATTTCACATTTTATTTTATTCTGACATGGCTGGGGTGGCTGTACTAGCTTGAACTCTGATCTGATCCGGCATCTAAACCATAAGCTTCCTGTTGCGAGTGGCGCTAGCCGGTTTCAGAATTTTTGAGTGGATGAGTTAAAAATCCGCCACGGAGGTCGATTTAAAATTTAATCGAGCGCCAGCAAAACAGACAATCAATCATGCAATTCAAGAAATTGTTGTTGTTGTTGTTGTTGTTGTTGAAATCCACCGGTTCTGAATTGTTGTTATTGAAATCCACCAGTTCTGATTTTTTTTAGTTTACTCAGCAGATCGATCTGCAGGCAGTTAATGTTAATTTCTCATTTTGGAGTTCATTTGAATTGTTTTTCTTCTTTTAAGCTGCAGTGTTGCATTAAGTAACATATTTTAATTATAATTCACCCCCTACCCCAATGTGAATTCAACAGTTGTGTTTGACAGAGCAATTTGACACTGAGATGCGTGAAACAACACCGATAACACACGATTAATCTTTGATTTAAAAAAAAAAAAATTTTTTTAAAATTAAATTTAAAGAGAGGAGGGAAGTATCGCAACAAATATTTGGAAAACACGTATCTTTAATTTTGAATACTGACAGTTTAGTAACAAAGTCAGGGTTCGATAATGACATTAGTAGGTAACGCTGTTTCAGGGTGAGAGAGTGTAGGCCTATGTGGATATTGTATACTGTATACTAGTGTATAGGCTACACATTTACCTATGCACTGGTCTTGGACGAATAATTATGGGCGCAGAGTGTAAGCCTGATACCCGTATAGAACTTCCCGGCTTGACAAACCCCACCCTCCATATAGGGTAGCTCGAGTCAGTGTCAATGTCCTGAACTGTTCACTGACATAATAATTAAAACGAGTGGATCGACTAAAACGCCCACAGGCCAACCGGCGAACAGCCTTAAGTGAACCCCGACCGTACTAGACAGAACTAGCCTTAATCAGTGTTGATACTGTTGAAACATTTCAGCTATATTTCTCTCTCCCTCTGTTATCCATGCGCAAATTTTATGGTAGTGTAATTTAGTCACTCTGCTGCTGAATATGTATATATTTTCATTTACAAAAAGCAGGATGTATTAAAGGGCAGAGGAAACTCTTCTAGGGTGGCGTATGTAACAACCAAGCAATATAACCAATCAAAACTCGAGAACAAATCTCGTGCATTAGCTTACTGTCGAAACAGATGGAAAGGAAAAGCAAACTTGAGTTCTCAGAATTTCGACTCTTCCACGGTAAGCGACGGGTTCCTCTAATTCGGTGAAATAATTATGGAATTGGTCTCAGTAAGATGTTTTAAACCATTTTTTTATAATTAGGGCATGAAAGATTAATAACAATGGAAACAGTTTAATAATAGGCGGTCCGAATCGAGTGAAGCGGGCGTATACGACGCAGATTGTACATGCTAGAAAAATATGGGCCCTAACAACGCATGGGACCTCAAAACAAACTCTCGAGGCACACAGACTGACCTCGTTACCGACAGAAACATCTCAGATTGTTTAATGGAATTGAAAAGTACTCCAGAATTCGAAGATCTTTCATACAGGGTAAGTAATGTTGACTAGTAGTGAGGGGAAAAACGAAAATTAACTCTAAAATTACTAAGAGCACAGTTATGTGTTGCCATCTAAGGCAAGGGAGGTAGCTCTTACTGCTGTGACCTAGTTCAATGTGGCTTTCTCGGAAACATACAGTTTCGTATAACTCTGTTTTGTTTCGCAGAATTGTCAGTTCAGTACAATTTTAAATTTCTGTGTAATATTCTAACTGTTGTTACATATAAGGTCATTTATAACATCGCTTTTTGTCTAAAAACATAACTATTGTTTTCGTTTAATAATGTTTGTCAGTCACTGTAGTTTCAGTGTATTACTAGTACATTAGGGTGTACATGGACTTCTGGTTGTTATTTTAAATTTAAATTTAACTATACGAATATAATTCATACACTTTTGTAAAAAAAAAGAAAAATACATATATAAAACCAAGTTAGCATCGTTCACAATACATTGCTTATTAATCCTGCACAACCCATTAAAGCGGTACTTAAAGTTCATGAAAACTTAAAGCCACCCATGCATAGCTATTAAAAAAAAAATATGGGAGTGACATATGACATTGACAGGACATGCCAGTTGAAAACGTGTGTTATGTGATTACAGGCTTATTTATTTATTTTTAAAAACACTATTTTAAATGTTTAAGTGCTACTCTTTTTATTTTTTCATTCTTTTCATCTTAGTTTTGTTTATTTTTATAATGATCACCACCTTTGTGTCCTCTGAGCGCAATTAAGTTAATAATGGTTTTGTCAGATTTCTCAATCATTCTCATTTCACTGTCATTTGTCAACTTTTCTATACCCCTTACCTTGTATTGATCTTCTACTTATATGTATATCACTGATACTTTCACTGTCCTTTTCCTTGCCTGTTTAATATCCTGGAGAAATGAAAGTGAAAGTCATTGAAGCAAAATATTTCTGCAAGTGATATTTTCTAAGAAATTTGTTATTTTGTTATCATTTTAAGCTTGCTATATTTTATTGGTTATATAGCTGAAGTTGAGTGAGTTGTTGCTGTTTATGTTTTAATAGTTTAAGGTGGGTTAATTATTTCCTCTTCTAGTTCAACAAAAATTTTTTTTTCTCTAAAATCAGTATGTAAATATTTTATATTAAGCCAGCTTTTTTTCTTTTAGTGACTTTGCAAATGTATGTGTATATAATTATGTGTTTATATATATATATGTGTGTGTGTGTGTGTGTGTGTGTGTGTGTGTGTGTGTGTGTGTGTGCATGTGAGAATATGTTACACACTGGTGTAGGAACTTAAAAACAGGTGACCATATGAAAGTTATTCTAATATGAATGTTCAGAATAAAAGCCCTGAAAATGGTGTCCTTTTATTTATTTTCTGTTTCATCATTATGACATATTACTTTATTTTTGTTTACTTCATTAATGTCTTAGAATCAGTGAAAATCTGTTTGAAATATGCTGGAAATGGATAGGAAACAATAAATCATGAATTGATGAAATGCATTTCTATATTCCAAAGAAATTCTACAGATTTGTTTTGTATTATCTTGACAAATGTCAGACCTCTAATATCCCTCTATCCAATATCTCTAGTTTATCAGAGCAAATGGAAGCCATCTCCTAAGTTGAACTCTGTAGGTTCTTTAGTTATGATTTTAATGTAAGTATGAGTGCATGACAGTAGCCACGCCCATACCTCAAGGTGTGAATATTTATTTAAAAGAATATTTATTTTCTATAACTCTTTTTCTGCGTGTATGTATTGAAAGAGAAGTTAAAATTTTCTTTACAAATGCACTGATGTTATTTTTCTGTCTATTTAAATGTCTTATTAGCCTTACCATCTAATTAAAAATGTGTGTGTGTGTGTGTGTGTGTGTGTGTGTGTGTGTGTATGTGCATATTTGTGTCTGTGTGTGTGGGCTCAAAAAATCCCCTTCATTATAATTGCTTTGACACTGGACAGTATTTTATATGGCAGTAATGGACTTATTTCTTTCATCAGAGAAAGATATGTACTTAGAATGAATCATGCTTTAAAGTAATATAAAACATTGTGCTATTAGTATTAACCTGCATACTCTGTGTATGTCACTATCTGTGTGCTGTTTATAATAAATTAAGCTAAATGAAGCTAAGTTGAGGACATTTAAAAGAAATTATATTCAAAATATTTATGATGTTTGAGTCTAAAACCATTATTTTATTATCAGTACACATTTGTATAATAATTAATATGCATTTTACTTTAACTATAAATATTGTGTATATTCTTCACAAGCAAACAAATGACACGTGCAAACCATATTACAGTTATTGATGTACTGGTGATTACATTTTAATTGAGTCCTTTTCATTTCAGAGGTTCTGGAAAGAGAAAGAAGGATTGTATAATTTTAAAATTAATAAATTAAAGAGTTGGTGGGAGAGGGGGGAATTACATTATTTAAATTTGTATGTCTTTCGATCAGTCTGGTCCAACTGCAGTTCCATGCGCCAAAGGTTGCCAGCATAAAATCGTGGCCTGCATTCATACTAAATATATTTCTTTAATTATGTGGACTAATTATATTTTTATCTTGAATTGCCTGTGACCTTTAAAATTTGGATTATGAGACCTCCAGGGTTGATTAAGTTGGACCACCCTAATTTAGAATTTTTTAGAAGGGCAAAATCTTATTTGAGATATTAAATTGAAAGTCCTTTACTTGGGCTGTCTGACATATTTATTAAAATTTCAGTTAAATACTTAATACAGCTTCAGTTTATGCCAAATAATTTCTCTAAAATGTATATTTTAGAAATAAATCTTTTTTCTTTGTCTTTTCTTTATACCAAGTTAAGCATCCTATGTAGTTGAAAGAAATTTGAATTAAATGGAATTGTTACTTAATGGAGCCAGACAAACTGCTGATACAAGCTTAGCAAGCAATTTTTGTAACAGTAATGCACATTTTTGTTCTTTATTTAGCTGTGTAAAGGTGGTGTGTGCTTGTATCAATGTATGTGTGTTTTGTGTGTTTTGTGTGTGCATGTGTGTGTGTGTGTGTGTGTTTTGTGTGTGCATGTATCAATGTATGTGTGTTTTGTGTGTGCATGTGTGTGTGTGTGTGTGTGTATGTGTGTTTTGTGTGTGTATGTGTGTTTTGTGTGTGCATGTGTGTTTTGTGTGTGCATGTGTGTGTGTGTGTGTGTATGTGTGTTTTGTGTGTGTATGTGTGTTTTGTGTGTGCATGTGTGTGTGTGTGTGTGCATGTGTGTTTTGTGTGTGTATGTGTGGCTTGGGAGGAGGGACAGGTGGGAGAAGTTATTTTTCAATATCAGGAACTGCAAAAGAGTGAGTGTTGATAGTCCTAGATTAATTAGCATGCCTATAATATATCAGGAACTGCAAAAGAGTGAGTGTTGATAGTCCTAGATTAATTAGCATGCCTATAATATATCAGGAACTGCAAAAGAGTGAGTGTTGATAGTCCTAGATTAATTAGCATGCCTATAATATATCAGGAACTGCAAAAGAGTGAGTGTTGATAGTCCTAGATTAATTAGCATGCCTATAATATATCAGGAACTGCAAAAGAGTGAGTGTTGATAGTCCTAGATTAATTAGCATGCCTATAATATATCAGGAACTGCAAAAGAGTGAGTGTTGATAGTCCTAGATTAATTAGCATGCCTATAATATATCAGGAACTGCAAAAGAGTGAGTGTTGATAGTCCTAGATTAATTAGCATGCCTATAGTCAGTCAGGAACAAATTATTGGCACAGTTTTTTCATTTATATTTTTTAATTTTGTATACTTTTGTGTACAGGTTAGTGAAACCTGCACTGGAGAGCCTTGTATTACTGTGACTCACAGCAAAGCAATTGGTCTTTTAGGAGTGCCTCTTGATCCTCTCACAGTGACTGTCACTGCCAGTGGACTCTGTTACTTCAGTGTTCTTTTTCAACCGATTGAAGTTATTAATCTGAAACCCGGCAGTGAACTGCTGCTACGCAAGTTTAGAAATGTTTTACGTAAATTGAGTGGAAAAGCTGGCTTTGGTTTCTGTTCTGGCTTCAGTCAAAAAGATTTTCCAAGTTGTTTTGATTTCATTAAGTATGATATTGAAGTCATACATCAGCCATTCCTCCGCATCCACAGCAGGGGATGTCCTATCTTCTATCAGCAGCGACGTCCAAGAGTAACTGTGCCAGACTTAGGTGTGGAGTTGTGTCCAGAGTGCCTGCAAGCAAGATCAGTTTTGAACAAATTGCTGAAGGCTGAAGATGATGATAAAAGTGCTTCTACACTTGTTCTAAATAATCATGTTGCTGCTGGCATCCCATCTGCTGATATAGGGTTATCTCCCCATGAATCTTTGTCTCAAATAAAAGGTGAGCCGGAGCCTCCAGGTCTGAAGCCCAAAGAAATCAACTCCATACTAGTTAAAGATGCCAAACCAGTATATTTATCTCATGCTGGATTGAAGAATGAGCATGAAAGGCTGAGTGAAAATTTGTATTTACATGCCAGTGACCCAGCAAAGATTAAAACAGAGGTCAGTCAAACTCATCTTGAAAGCACAATGTTGTGTGACAGTTCCATACCATCTCCTACTTTTACTGAGGAGACTGATGGTATTTCAGATGTAGGTGTATCCAAAGAAGAAACCTCATCTCCTTCCTCTCCTCCCAGTTCACCACCCATTCCTTCACCTTCAGCTGTTACTTCTACTACTTCAGCATCATTGTCCTCGACGTCTCCTTCACCACTGGCACCAAGCTCTCCATTGTCCTCGACGTCTCCTTCACCACTGGCACCAAGCTCTCCATTGCCATCATCACCTTGTCCAATGACAGTAGGGACAGTAGTAACTGCTTCAGCAAACTTATCAAAGACTAGAGACTCATTAAACAATGCTGTTGAAAATTCACTCTCTCAGACAGTCCTCTCTGCCCGAATCAGACCTTTTAGAGCCATTGCATCTCACATTCAAGAGAGTGGTGAAATTACTGCTGGTGTTGTAAGGAACGATGTAGAGCTAAGCACAGTACAAATGTCAATGGATGGGCCACTCATAAATGGATTTCGTTCTTCTTGTAAAGAAGACCTGTTGTCATTGAACTCGGAGGACTCTTACTCCCCAGACAGCTCACCACGCCCACTTTTAATTGATGAAGATGCTGATTGCAGCAATCTTCAGACAACAAAGTATGGTGAACTAGGTCTGTAGAGCTTTGTACAATGCATACATAGCTTACTTTGTTGATAATAATAGTTTGTATTTCAGTTGCAGATATCCTTTTATGGTTTTATACTGTATTACCTGGTCTTGTCTCTTCAGTTATTAATAGAAACAGCTTGATTACCAAGCATTAAAAACAACTCTGTTAGTTGAAATTTCAGAATACTTTATACTTATTGGCATACAAAACAAAATTAGTTTTGTAAATCAGATAATACGGTCGTTAAAAACAATGAAGTGAAATGTGTAATCCTATATATTATATGAATATATGAAGATAAAGGATGTTACTTAATAACTGCATTTTCTATTGAAGGGTGTGAATTGCTGTTCTTTTTGTATCATAAGCCTGTAAAATGTTTGAATTTTTATGCTTTATTTTTTTTATTTTTAATATTAATCTAGACTATCTGTTCTCCTTGCTTAATCAGGGTAAAGTTTTCTATTAAAAGTATTATACTATAGACAGGATAAATTAGCTTTTACTCTGAATCCTATTCTCAACCATTCATCACACTTACTCTGAATTTTAACAATACTCATAAGTTGTATACCCAGTGTTGCACACGTCCTTTATGTAGTGTAGCATAGTGCAGTAACATTGTGTGCTGTTGTTTTACAAGTACTCTTGTACTCTCATTGAAGCAGTGTATATTTCCCACTGTTTGTAATGTTGCATCAGTATTGATGGGATTTACTGAAATTAACTCGACATAATTTTGAATTTGTTATTTAAACTTTATTTCAGTGTTAATATCTATGCCTTGGTCTAATTAATCTCTAATAATAACTTATTGTTTATTATTTTAAAATTAATTTTATAAACAATGTGCATTTTTGTTATACTTTATCATTTTTTCCAATTAAAACATTTCCCCTAACATGTGCTTATGTGTGCACTCATACACATACACACACACACACACACACACAAGCACTCTTTGACTCTTACCAACACATCTTACCACCAAGCTGAAATTGGTGTCGGCTTTAATCACACACACACACACACACACACACACACACACACACACACACACACACACACACACACACACACACACACACACACACACACACACACTCACACACTCACTCACACACACACACACACACACACACACACTCACTCACTCACTCACTCACACACACACACACACACACTCACTCACACACACACACACACATATCATCACTACAAATTAAAATGTACAAGTTTGATGTTAGGAAAAATGCTTTTCATTGAAACAGTTTGCTTATTACCAATGGTAAATAATGTTTTTGCAGATGCCAAGCAGCTTTGCCTTCGCTGCTCCATATGCCAGCAAGTGAGTACATCACAAGCAGATTTGAATAGACATGTTATCAGCCACCACAATCAGTCTGAAACCATTGTAGATGTAAACACTACAATATCAGTCTTTACTGCCACTACCCCTTCAACAACTTCACAAGACAAGAATGGCTTAAAACCTGTTGTTGATAATCTGCATCTGGGAATGGAGAATGAGGCCATTGACCAGGTTTCCAAGACATGTCCAGTTTGTAAAGTACAGTTTGCTGATAAAAGTGAGTTAGAGTATCACTTAATAGACAAGCATGGTGCCAAACTCCACCCTTGTCGTTACTGTGGACAAAAGTTTGCACTGAAGAATAACCTCACTTCTCATCTTCAGCGCCATCGAGGACACACAACTTTGAAATGTAATGAGTGTGGTGCCAAGTTTTCAAAGAGGAAAGTGTTTGCTGCACATATTAGACAGCATATGGGTAGCTTTCCTTATTTCTGTACCATTTGCACAAAATTATTTAGCCTTGAAACCAGCTTTGAGAAGCACATGAAAAGGCACAAAGCTCGACGTTCCACTGGAGTACTCACAGGAAATGAGAGAACTGTGCATGGAATATTAGTAAAAGCGAAAAAGCTTTTGGATGAGAAGTTTCAACTGGAACAGTTGTCTCTCAGTGCAAACAGCAAGCAAGGTAAAAATTTACCCCTACCGTCTTCAGAAAAAGTGTGCAAAAATTCAGAGGAAGTAGATGCTAAAATACCTGAATGCTTGGAACAAAGTCTCTCTTTCACCTCTGAGAGTCATGACTCTGTAGCTCAGAGCCCTAAAGCAACTTTAGACCAAAAGAATATGGCATCTTCTAATTTGCATTTGTTGTCTGTAGTGAGTGTAGCTCAGGCAGAATTATTAGGAACTTATTCTGCCAACTCAGCACCAAACCAATTGAAACAAAGAGCACCAGAATATTTGAAACCACATTTAATTGACACTGACATCTTATCAGTGCCAGTTCCATCCCCCTCACAAAAGACAAAGGTCAGAATTGATCCACACTCACAATACTGTGAGATCTCAGAAAGTGAAAGATCTGATATTGTCCTAAATTGTGATGTTTCTGCTTCTCAAGGAAAAATTGGATCAGTTGATTTCCCTTCATCATTGCCAGTTCCACCCCCCTTACGAAAGTCAAAGGTTGGAAATGATCTACACTCGCAAAACTGTGAGATCTCAGAAAGTGAAATAACTGACACCGCCCTGAACTGTGAGATCTCAGAAAGTGAAAGAACTAACACAGCCCTAAACTGTGAGATCTCAGAAAGTGAAAGAACTAACACTGCCCTAAACTGTGACGTCCCTACTTCTCCAGAAAAAATCGATGCAAACATCCTTCACAGCAAAGAGGAGAACACAGAGACAGGCATGCAGATTGGGCAGATGCCAGAAATTGTCACTATTTCAGATGATTGTTCTGTAAAATGTGACCAAAACTCTACGAGTACACTAAGTTCACCTATGATAGATGTGCAGACTTGTGTTAACTTGGCAAATGTTGAAAACAAGATGGCTGAAAAAGTGGAACAAGAACAGTACAAGAAAAAATGCTCAAACTCTGACACTGCAGCAATGGAAAACGTTATTGAAGATAACAACAGTAAGTTGGTCTTGCAAGAAGACTCCTCAAAAGACTTACAAAAAAGACCAAAAACCCTTTTGCAAAGACTTTCGGCACCACCCTTGTCATTGCCACGGCCTGTCAGTGGGGTTCATTCTTCATCAAAATCTTTCATGGAAGCATCTGAATGGTCAGAAATGCAGCCAGACATATTGCCCATTGATGGCTTGCAGCAAAAGACCTCAGGTGAAAATGCTGAAGAAAATGAAATACAACAGAAATCACCATCTGTGATGCCATCTTGTCTGACAGTGGAAGCAGGGATGACAGAGATAGCCCAAAAATTAATGGAACAAGAACAGAGACTAGCTAAGAAAGAAAAGGAATTAAAAGAAAGAGAGGCAGCTATTGCTTTAAAGGACAGACACATTCAGCAACGTCTCCTGTTGGCCAAATTTCACTCTATGCAACAGAAATGCTCAACCATCAAGGAAAGCAGTACTGTTGGTTCTTTATCAGGAGCAGGTAATATAGCACACACTATTCCACAGATGCAAGCCATTGGTGCCCATGGTAATAACAGCATACCTGCTAGTATGCCAGGGAGAAGCCATAAGATTCATCCGATAGTTTCCAGAGCTGTTTCAGGAACTGGGAGTATGCAGCTGCAAAATCTACCACCACCACCCCCTCCTCCTCCATATCCATCTTCTCAGGTAACAAGTGGCCTGAGACCTGTAGGACACCTTGCACCACAGTACATGAATCAACTTGTACCTGGTACTAGAGAAGTTATGAATAAATCATTAACACATATTTCTCCACCTGCTGTTCAGAAATCTCATACCCATGCCACACCTTCCTCTCAAGTACAAGGATCACATTGCATAACCACAGGAACCCAGCCATTAACAGTAGCAACATCAGAAGCTAATTTTTCTCTTCCGAGCTCTTGGACAAAGACTACTTTGATACTGAATGGTTCAACAGGTGCACCGCCGCCTTTGGTTTCCAGTACCCTTACATATTCACCAGAGCCCTTTGGCTCCATGCTAAAGGAAATGATGAGACTGGAAGCTAAGATGCCAGAAAGTGCTAAAAAGTTTTTACCTTCATATGGTACAAGAAAGCAATCATCCAAAAAGACACCTGTTCAGTTGTCCTGTTTGAAAGAAACAAAAGACTTGTCTACAGTTTCCTCTGCAGGGTTTACATCACCAAACATCCCAGATATGGTACTGTCTTTGGCATCGAGTTGCACATCTGATAGTAACCGCAAGCATTCTTCCAAAGGAAGGCAGTCTTTAAATGACATGCCTTTTTCATCTGTTTTTGACCATTCCTCCTGCAATGATGGACAACATCAGGCATCAGGCTCAGATGCTAAGAACAGGAGACACCAGTGGTCAGGGGGCATTTTCAAAGAAAAGTCTAGTAGTGTGCCAGTGGCTGTTTCCCCCAGTGAGATGCAACGTCTCCTGACATTAGTTTCATCTTCTTCCTCATCACCTTCACACTCTGATGTAGTCAGCACTTTATCACCACCGATGCCACCACCACCACCATACCCCTCATCTTGTCAGCCTTCTCCAGTCTACTCACAAAAAGCAATTCAACCTTCATTGTCTCTCCCATCCAGCCTAAATTCTCATCTACCTTTGATCTTGAACATATCTGCAGTACCAACAACAACAACAACAACTCCGTCACTGTTTACAACCAGTCCTGTCACTGCTTCTGGAGTGACCCCTCGCTTTTTGTTGCAGCCACCTTTGTCAACTCCTCCTGGGGCTGTTCTTCACAGGAATATGCAGACCACTCATGCCCCACCTTCCTTTGATGCTGTCCCTCGTTTACCTACGCAGCCTGCATCATTTTCTGTCCTGCATCACAACAATCAGCATATCTTCAGTTCCCCTGTCACTTCTACGATTACAACCAACTTGACTGTAACAAGTCCACGTCTTCCCTTTTCTAGCTCCTCCCACAGTCAGGGATCACATTCTTCTTTCATTTCTAGTCCTGCTTCTTCAGGTCCTCCTCCTCTTTGGATGCCTGGAAGAAAGAGGACTCCAGTTTCAACAGCACGAGCTAGTGCAGATGACATGGTACCTATAGATCTTACCAAACCCAAACATGTGACTTCAGTAGAGAATAAAAAACAAAACCACAACAGCAGTAAAAATAATAATGAAAGTCCATCAACAGAAAGTTCACTTCTTCTTAGACAATGTTTGATGATGAGCCCACTAGTGGACAGATCACATTTTGCCAACTCTGAAAGCTCACCCCAGACAGCTGAATATTCCCATTCAGAGATGCCGACAAATCACTTTGGTCCACCACCCATTGTCAGGTTTCCTTTGTCTTCACATCCTGTCACCAATCCCCATGCCACATTAATATCCAAAGGCATTGGTTCTTCTGACAACATATCTACAGAGTATGTATTTTCTCCTGCATCTACTTTATCTTCAAAAACATCATCCTTATCACAAGGCATTTTAACTTCACAAAAGAATATGGCACCTTTGGTTGCACAATCCCAAGATGTTTTACAAAACCATGATCTGTTGCAACATGGTATTGTGTCACCACCACGGAATGGTATTTCTCGAACACAAGATGCCACTTCAGTGTCACAAAGAGTTTTGTCACCACACAGAAGTGTCAGAATTCCAACTTCAGGCATTTTATCTCCACATGGAATGCAGCAAGAGGTTTTACATCCACCATGTGTCCCATCACCGCATTGTGCTCTCTCGCCCATTGTAACTTCAACACAGAATGTCACAACCCACCCACGGACGATGTTCCCTGTGAACTCAGCTACTCCACCTTCAGCCTCCGGTCACCGATCATCAGTTCCTAATTTTCTGCAGTTACCTTCATTTTCTGCAAATATTGGGCAAAAAGATGTGCATGGATTCAACTTAGACAAATGTTCATTATCAAATCCACTTGGTGGATTTGCTTGGCACAAACCAGAAATAGGAGAAACATCAGAACAAAGTCCAGATGTCTTTATCCATGAAAGTAGCAGTGAAAATAAGAGCTATCAGAGAGAGACCATTACACTTGAAGGCAATGCAAATGAACCAGAAATCAATATGGTTGATGCTAGATGTCTGGAGGTCACTGAAAAGGGAGAAGTTTGGCAGAGGCAGTTTCTTACTGCATTACAACAAAATCGACAGCAGAAGCAACAGCAGCAAGAAAAGCAACAGCAGTCACAGTTAACACATCAGCAAGAAAGACAACAACTACAGTTAGCACATCAGCAAGAAAGACAACAACAGCTGCAGTTAACACATCAGCAAGAAAGACAACAACAGCTACAGTTAACACATCATCAGCAAGGACAACAGCAGTCACAATTTACACATCAGCAAGAAAGACAACAGCAGCAACAATTAGCACATCAGCAAGAAAGACAACAGCAGTCACAGTTAATGCAGCATCAACAAGAAAGACAACAGCAGTCACTGTTAATGCAACATCAGCAAAAAAGTGATCACCAGTCACAGTTGACACATCAGCAGAGGGAACACCAGCATTCACACTTTTTATGTGAACAAGATAAACTACAGCAACCACTCGTATTTCAACACCAGCAAGAAAGACAACAGCACTCATACGTAATACATCAACAAGAACAACAAGTTCAACCAGGCCTTTATCAGCAAGAGAAACAACAACAGGCACAACATAGACAAGAAACACAACAGACACAACACAGACAAGAAACGCAACAGACACAACTGATGCATGATCTTCCTCAGAGGCCAGAGGAGCCTATACAACAGAATCAACACAGTCATTCTAAAGACAGTACAGCAATGGAATTACAACCAGAACTTGGCAGCAAGCTAAGGCGTACCAGAAGATCCAGAAAAAGACTGGTTGAGAAATCAGAGGAAAAACACCCAGCAAACATAGAATATTCTAAGAAAAGAGAACATTATCGTGTTGATACAACTGGAAAAGATCTGCGCATTCGTTTGGTGTCTGCAGAAGGGAGGCCACCTAAGCTCAGAAGAAAGAATGGAACATCTCGAAAGGATGGGAAAGAGGAAGGGCACGATATGGTTGAATCAAATGTCATTGATGGGAAACCAGAGGAGGCTGGAGAAAAAATCCTAGATGTTACTGGAAGAGATGCTGAGGCCAAAGTAGAGCCAACTGTGAGCTGTGATGCATGCGGAAAATTATTTTTCAATGAACTGGACATTCTAGAGCATGAATGTGATGTAGAGTGAGTAATTCATTGAAACTGGCAAGTGTACTGAAGCAAATGTGGCTATAAGCCTTAAGACAGTAACATTTGAAATGATAGTATTGTATAATACAATTTTTATAAATTATTATAGTGATGGAAGTGTTTTATACAAATTATTTTGAAGTTATAACAAGTGTGGTGTAGAGTTATTTGTTAAAACTGAGTGAGTGTAGAGCTACTAGGATTTTTGTTGTATGTGTGGCTTTATTCTATAGGTATTTTTACAAACATTATTTTAAAATTCATTCACATTGTAGGCCAATTTATTTAAACTGGCTGATTATAGTCATGTGATGTTGTTATTTGTGTTGCTGCAGATAATTACAGTTATAATGATAGTTATTATGCTTATATTCGTAGTAGTAGTCTTTATAATAATTATATGCAGTAATATTTAAAATATAGTTTTGGTAATGTGTATGGTTATAGTTATCATGATAATTGATAGTAACTGTTAAATATTTAATTTTTTAGTGGTATGATGATTCATTTATATTATGGTGATATTTACAGCTATATTAACAGATATTGGAGATTTTGAATATAAATACTTCAGTTCTACTCAATTTTTCACATAAATATAAAAGTAAAAAATATGTGAATAATTAATATATTATTAACATTTTATAGGTCTAATTTTTTAAAGTTTAGATTCTGGTTGGTTATTTCAACTTGAGTGGATTGTATTTTTTGTATTATATGTGATAATAAGTAATATATTACTTAGTGAACATTGGTTGAACCACTGTTAAAGTTACTCGTTTTGATTTAAGGTTTGGACGTGTGGAGCTTAAACTCAGAGAAGCATGTACTCCATGGAGTATGTTTCTATAAAATTTGTTTCCCTCTTTACTGTTTACTTTATGTGTGCCTGCAGGTGTGTTATTGTGCATCACAAGCTTAAGCTTAACACAAAATAAAACCTAAAACTTAACCGAACATTCCTCCAAAATATACCACCATTAAAAAAAATCAACAACCTGATTTAAATTAATTAAATTCATTGGTTCATCTATGTTGTCAGCATGGGTCATTCAGTTTTAATATTGTCTGGTTCAGTGGTAGTATGTTTTACAAGATGATAACTGTTTCTCCCAAAAATGAACTGATATTATAATGAAAAAAGGCATTATCAGTATTGTTTATTTCCAAGGAATATATATTTTAAAAAAATATGTGTTGTAATTTATTATCACAGCAAAGCATGCATTTCCATTGAAGGAAAAAATATTTGGAATTGTTCATTTTCAACATATATATTTATATTGGGATTAACTTCTTTTAGATATGTTCCATATTTAAGAGATGAACACTTTAGATAAACTTATTGTATATACTATACAAATGAACATGTACCATATTTAAAACTTAATTTTGTTGTGTATGTGTTAATTTTTGATTATCATACTTAACCTTGAGTGTGTGTGTGTGTGTGTGTTTAGCTTTGGATACTCACTTACAGTCACTAGTTTATTAAAAAAAAAAAAAAAACCAAACAAAAAACATAGACACTTGAAAGCATTTTATTTTTTATAGTTTGTTGATGATGTTTCATCAGACTAGATAGAAGAGTTTGGTTTTAGGTAGAAAAATTGAAATATTTATCATTTTAAATAAATTCACCTTACATTTACTTATTAATTTAATTAAATCTAAAACAAGAATTATTTAGACAGTTATGAAGGGGAATCAGTCTATTAATCTAATATTCAGGCATATATGGTTAAACATTCAATTGCTTTGTACCAATCAAGCAGTAAAGTACAACTCGCAGTTTATAATCTAACCAACATTTCCACAGAGTGGTGAGGGACATTAGGCATAAAACAGATTGTGGTCATGAACATGTAATTATATCTGTATGTGAACAAATCCTGTTCACAGTCCACCTGTTAATGCAAGATATGAAATATTTTGCTATAGTAAACAAATCCAAATGGATTTATCCAAAACTAAAAATAAGCAAAAACTGGTTGCTGTTATAATGGTGTCTCTGAAGATACTTTTATATATGAACATTTTGAGCTTAGAATTTATTATTTCATTTAAAAATGCTTTTTTAATTAAGTTTTAAAAAAAATATTGTTAGGTTGTAATGAATTATTTTTTTATTTTTTGTTTGTTGCTGCCTTTCTTGTGGTCAAAGGGAAGCAATTAATCAACAAATATTTTATCTCCCTTGTGTATTCAGGATGTTGGAATCTGTATTACTGTGCATGTATTTTCTGCTACATAGTTGTTAAATTGGATTTTGGGTAAGTTGTGATATATTACGAAATTTTGTACTGTCCATTTTGACCAAAAGACTATTGTCTGAAAGATTTGGAGAAAAAAAACAGTATGCAGTTTTATTCTTTTCCTCTCATAACATCGAATATCTAATGCAAATTTTGACATTAAATAATCATTCCATTGCTTATGCATATTTTTTCATTTAATAGTTTAATGATTATTGCAGTGCATTTTCCTCATACTCTTACTCTATGCAACTAAAAGTTGTTTGTTTGATTAACATTGATTTTTGTTAATTTGGTTGTTTTGTTAAAAAACTTTGTCACAAAATCAACAGTTGGGAATAAATTATTTATACTGAATGTATTAACAATAATTCTTCAGTTATCATCATATGGCATCTCTCATTATTTGCTATCAGTAGTCATGTTTATCTTATTGAAATGATAGCAAGAAAGAGAGACAGTTTCAACAACGACAAAAATAATTTTAAAGATGTTTTGTTTGCAGTTTAAAATGATCTTGCATCAAACGAATTGTAATTCTTGCAGTTTAAAGTGTTGCATTATTTGTGACTAAACATGAATAGGCAGTAATGGAGAACTGCATGTCAGTGTTTTGCATTTTTCCACCCAAGAACATTTCCATAAGTTGAAATTAAGATGTGGTATATGCATTTGAATGTGTATGTTCCCTTGGTTGTTCATTAAAAAGTCGTCCCATGTTAACTGGTAATTTAAATAATTATGTAATAAATCCATGCTAACTGAAAGTTTAAATCAGGGTTCCTCAACCAAAGTTGCTAAGGGTTCCGCAAGAGATCATGATTTAAAAAAATAATAAGCATTGTAGTATAGTAATTTTTATGCAGGAGGTTCTTGAGATTGAAAATTATTCCAAGAGTTCCTCCAGGGTAAAATGGCTGGTATAAATTGCTATCTAATAAATCTAAACTGTCATTTTTTTAATACTATTAATAAATTTCTTTAAAAAAAAAATATTGCAGACAAACAAATATATAACAACAATATGACTCCAATAATATTCTTTATGTTAGAAAAATTATTTGATTACTGCAACAGCAGAATATTTATTAGAACAATGCCTCATCCTAATCAGTTTTTCTTAATGTGTTTCAGGATGGAGATGCATGTACAGAAACACACATAAAACATTCTTTTCACCAACAATGCTCTGGGTATCTGCCCCTTAACCTATATGATGTATAAATAGCTCATTTAGTTTTAGCTGCCTTTTTTAAAAAAAAAAAAACTTTATTTTCTTTTGCAGTTATATAATCAGATATTTTATTTTTTTTTATTCTCTGATGTAGATTGCCATACTAGTGACTAACTTTATTAATGATTCTTTGCATGTATACAAAGTATTAATGTTTCTATAGTAATTACAGGCCAGAAGAAATTGGTTTCATGCACACACTGCTTGTATTTTATTTTTAATTCATTACTTGATAGCTTTAATGTTTTCTTGGTGGTTTTTCTTTTGTTATAATTACTGTTTATGTGGTTGTGTTGGAAAATAAGCACGCCCAATTTTCATTATTTTTAAAGTTATAAATTAATAAATGTAGCAGCAACATATAAAATTTACAACCTCCCCCCCCCCCCCAAATTTATATACATTATGCCTATCCCTATTTTATTATATAAATTGTCAAAGTGACCCGACCTTGGGCACTCCTTATGATTGTATTTTTGTAAGTGTCTGAGTTTGAGTAAACAACTCGTGTTGAGAATATGTTAGAAATTGCGAGAGAAAACGTTTACAGCGCCCCCATATCCACAAGCGAGAGAGTGGTGTCTGCTGAGAATTATTAATAACATGAATTAAGATTCTCATCACTTGTAACTAGTTATGGATGATTAATTAATTAATAATAATAATAATAATAACCATTAACTAGGTGATGTTGGCATCATATATATATATGAAAAATGCTTCCAGGCCAGTATATGTAAAATCACAATAAACTGTGTTGTACTCTATCCATGAAACATAACCAAAGTATTACAGTTCACTTTATATTGTATGACATTAAAAGTGCGTCATAGCCTTAACTTTAAAGCCCTAATTTATGAGTTATATAAACTATGTTTACCTCTGTATTATAACAGAGTTAACTTGATCAGAGGAGGCAGACTGCTAGAGTTTAGTATTTGCTGTATGTATTTCACAATCCTTCTGTTTTGATGTGTGCTTATGAAAATTTTCCCTTATTAACTTAAACTGCTGCTTGTTTCTTGACTACACATTCCTAGCATAACACAAGTAATTGTTGAACTCAGATAATGTACTCTCAATTTATTTCCCCCACATTCCCTTCCTTTTTTAATTGTGAATGTTTTCATCTGGACAATATTTCTGCAACATTTTATTGTGGGGAAAACATTTAGCCAGATGACTATTTGATTAATGAATAGGAAACACCGCAAGCCATTCATTTGAATAAATCTGAAATAATACACACAAATAAATATTTTTTACTTATTTTTCCACTGCCATAGCTGAAAATTGAAATGGTAGTTGTTATAGATTTTTGCATTTATATAACATCAATTGTATATATCTTGGTTAATTTTTATTTTCCTGTTGTCTTCTAGTGTAGCATTTGCAGTTCTACTTAATGAGCATAAGAGCAGCAGTTATTTTGTTAACATTAGGTTGCTTGTAACCCATGGACACTAATTATTCTCATAATTAATTATACATGTAAACATATACAAATTGCCTATCATTGTTTAAACATTCCACCTCTTTTGTTAACACTGTAAGAGAATGCCTTCACAAATATGCTGTATAAAGTACACAATGTTATTGTTTATAACAGTTATACCTTAATACAAGTGTATTATTTTTTCTACTCTTGACTCAGTTCTGTGTTTACGTTCCTTTGTTTTTCAATATTATGGTCTGCAGAATGTAGTAATGTTGAATTTTAGTTTGAGTTCTGTGTTTATGTTCCTTTGTTTTTCATTATTATGGTTTGCAGAATGTAATAATGTTGAATTTTAGTTTGAGTTCTGTGCATTTACAATTCAAACACTGAGCTTGACCTTGACAATTCTGGACTTGGAATTGGGTGTGTTGTTAAGAAAGAATCAACCCTTCAAGGCCAGGCCTTGAACCATAATCATATGTATTTCTACATGTCCAGCACCTAGATTTTTTTGGCCACTCTGTTCCCCTCAGTTTGGTTTTATTTCATTTTTTTTTTTATAAGATGCTGTGGTATTAATAAAAGATATGGGATACAAATAAAGTGGTAAAGATTTCTATAGGGCATATTTTCATATGAACAGCTTTGTTCATCTGCCATTGTTAAAAACAAGCTGACACTTTATTTTTAATTGAAGGAATTTATAAACCAAATGTCTTTCAAAATAAGTTTTTGATATAAGAAATAAAATCAAAACAAAATAACAAAGTAACATCAAACAAAGTATTGATTAATACACCAAAGTACAAATCTGTCGGCATTTTAAAATTTTTTATTTTACTTGAAAGTTAACATCTTTCACATCACAAATAGGCCTTGAATTGTTTATTATCAATAAAATAAAAAAGGTTAGGTTTAAATTCATTCTTGATTTAAAAATGTCATAGTAAACCAAGGTGTATATATAATTTAATTAAAATATGTTTAAAATGTTGAACATGTAAAATACTGATATTTTAAATTAAATACCAATTTTTTCAATGTATGCTTTTAGTTTTGTGTTGGCTTTATTGTTTTACTTTAACCGCATAAAATGCTAGTTTTCTTGCTGACTACACTTGAAAAGGTTGCTGGCTTACATGCACACACAATCATGTATTACCTTTTCTGGTAAAGTTACTGTGAGTTCTTTTGTTTTTTCTTGCTGACTACACTTGAAAAGGTTGCTGGCTTACATGCACACACAATCATGTATTACCTTTTCTGGTAAAGTTACTGTGAGTTCTTTTGTTTTTTCTTGCTAATGGAGGTGGGGTGGATGAGTTTAATAAATACCATACATAGAAAGAGTTAAATTCTTGAATCTGTCATGCAGAACACAAAGTCATCTAGCTTACAGTCAAAGGAGTTTCCCCAGTCTCATCAGACTTTAATCACTGATCAGTTTCAGATCAACGTATGCAGTTTAGTTTTATTTGTTGAGGGGGAGTAATGCAGCGCAGCAGAATTATTCAAAATGACACTGAAATAAGCTGTGTACTTTGTTATTATGTAAATGTGGCTAGCAATTAACTTCATACACGTGCAGTGACAATAATGGCACACTTTAATCAACAGAAACACAGAAATGGTTGTGCCATGTTTCACTACTGATCCTTACTTTCAATTTCTAGATACATAATGGCAAATTTTACATAGCCAATAAATTCAAAACTGAGTATGCACTTTTAATTTAAAATCATACTTTGAAGTTAAACAGGCCTATAGTGAAACTTGTTTTAAACACAAACTAAATATATAAATATAGAGGCCACAGCATAAGATAAACGTGGTTTTGTATAATTTGCTAGTTGTTCTCTGATGGTATTTTGATTACAGCTTGAGAGAGTTATGCAAATCTTTGTTAACACTGTGGTTTTAAATTTTAAACAGCCATCCATTGCCATATGGTTATTAAAATGTTAACACTGTGATTTTAAATTTTAAACAGCCATCCATTGCCATATGGTTATTAAAATGTTAACACTGTGATTTTAAATTTTAAACAGCCATCCATTGCCATATGGTTATTAAAATGTTAACACTGTGATTTTAAACTTTAAACAGCCATCCATTGCCATATGGTTATTAAAATGTTAACACTGTGATTTTAAACTTTAAACAGCCATCCATTGCCATATGGCATGGTTATTATAATGTTAACACTGTGATCTTAAACTTTAAACATCCATCCATTGCCATATGGTTATTAAAATGTTAACACAGATTTTAAACTTTAAACAGCCATCCATTGCCATATGGTTATTAAATTTCAAAAGGAAGAATACACTATCAGAAGAAAATCATCTTCTTCAGTCACCCTTAAACAAACTAATTTATTGGAGACAGTGCATTAAAACCAACTGATATTACAAACAGATTAAAACAAAAATTTCAAAATTTAAATAAACAAAACGTCTTTCATCCAGCATGTTTAAGAATCTATTTTCCATGAAAAAGTCAATTAATCTGAATTATAATTTTAGCACCTCTGCAGAGATTTAAGCATTATAAAATCCATATTATCAATTTCAATTTGATTTGTACACTGTTGGAAATGTATGTACTAAAACTACTATATTCCCCTGCATGCATATTTTTTTAAGAATTCACAGGAAATTCAGTCAGAGCATTAAAACTCACATTTGAAAAATCATTGAACTTTGAAAGTAATATCTAAGCAAAAATAACACAGTATGATGCTTTTACTCTTGTTGGCTGAAACAGTCACTGTAAGTATGAGGTGAAGGTAAACTCAATCAGCCATCCCATCATATGCTGGCTGAAACAGTCACTGTAAGTATGAGGTGAAGGTAAACTCAATCAGCCATCCCATCATATGCTGGCTGAAACAGTCACTGTAAGTATGAGGTGAAGGTAAACTCAATCAGCCGTCCCATCATGCTGGCTGAAATAGTCACTGTAAGTATGAGGTGAAGGTAAACTCAAATCAGCTGTCCCATCATATGCTGGCTGAAACAGTCACTGTAAGTATGAGGTGAAGGTAAACTCAATCAGCTGTCCCATCATATGCTGGCTGAAACAGTCACTGTAAGTATGAGGTGAAGGTAAACTCAATCAGCTGTCCCATCACATGCTGGCAGAAACAGTCACTGTATGAGGTGAAGGTAAACTCAAATCAGCTGTCCCATCATATGCTGGCTGAAACAGTCACTGTAAGTATGAGGTGAAGGTAAACGCAAATCAGCTGTCCCATCACATGCTGGCAGAAACAGTCACTGTAAGTATGAGGTGAAGGTAAACTCAATCAGCTGTCCCATCACATCCAGGCTAATAAAACCTGCACTTAGTGATAGCACTCACACTGAAAATAATTATAAGAATATTATCGATTAAAGTATTAATATTTCTGCTTCTTTTCCTAAAGATAATCAACTGTCATTATTAGATCTTTCTATATATATATATATATAGAGAGAGAGAGAAAGATAGATTAAAACAAAAAGTATTTCAAATACATGTATTACAGACAGTAAAACAAAAATTATATCAAATACATGTATTATAGACAGTAAAACAAAAATTATACCAAATGCATGTATTATAGACAGTAAAACAAAAGTAGAGTCAAGGCAGCCGATAATGACTTTTGTACACTATTTTCAAAGTGTACTTTTACTGATCTCCCTTTATAGCCATCAGGTTTCATGAAACGTGACAGTTGTATCATGAAATACTCCACGTCATGTAATCCCATTTAAGTGTCTAGAAGTGTCACAGCTATATCTCTGATGACATGATCCTCTTCATGGTCTTGATCTGCTATGTTGAAGTCATGGCTGAATTACAGCAATTATTGTTAACTTAGGTTTAACAATACAATGGATGGAAAAATGATTTTTCCTCTCTTCTCACATTATTCTCAGTGGGGGAGGGGGGCGGGGAAAGAACATCCTCACGTGTTCTTTTCTCGAAAATATTACTATTTACATATGTTCTCTTATGGAGAGGTGATGAAATCTTTCCTGCTGTGTTCTGTTATTTCTGCTGCTATTCTCATAATTCAGCGCAGCATGGGCTAAATCATGTGTACCTGCAAGTGTGCTTACCGCCTTAATTGTCTTGGTATTGGTCATTAGCATCCAACACCAACTGTTTAACATAAGATTGATACAATTGTTTAGCATAAGATTGATACAACTCGTACCAGTTTGCACTTCACAAAAGTAGAGTAAATTTTGACAGATTGTGACGTCTGGTGGAATGGGTGGTCATGATAAATGGTAGTTAGTGTGACTGCACCCCTCTCTTTCCTGCATTAATTAAAATTACAGGCAGAGTCCATATTCCAGGATTGCAACGGATGATTTAATGGTTATAAGATTGACAATTGTCTAACAGCTCTAGTCCCCAGCTACCCAACAATCCTGGTTATTTAGAATTTAGATGACAAAAGATGTGGATAATATAATCTACTCTGTGGTTTCTAGTGGCAACTATTTATTAATGAATAAACATTAGCTAAAAGTGTGATAATGATTGGTAATATAATCAAGATACTAATCACATTTCCAGTCATCATTGAGATGACCTGGCATGAAACTCGGAAAAGACAGTTCTAAAATAGGCAGTGGTTTAGTGATAGAGGCAATAATGATGACTTAGATGTAATAGAGGTCAAGCCTCTTCAGCTCGCGTTGATTGGCTGGATACACAAAGGCTGCGATACACTTTGGCAATGGCACAGGCCCGGGGATCACTTCCTTGGTGTATATGCTGGATTGCATGGCTTTAGTGTCATTACATGATTTTATAATCCACAAATGTCTGGATTGCATGGCTTTAGTGTCATTACATGATTTTATAATCCACAAATGTCTGGATTGCATGGCTTTAGTGTCATTACATGATTTTATAATCCACAAATGTCTGGATTGCATGCTGTAGTGTCATTACATGATTTTATAATCCACTACAAATGTCTGGATTGCATGCTGTAGTGTCATTACATGATTTTATAATCCACAAATGTCTGGATTGCGTGCTGTAGTGTCATTACATGATTTTATAATCCACAAATGTCTGGATTGCGTGCTGTAGTGTCATTACATGATTTTATAATCCACAAATGTCTGGATTGCGTGCTGTAGTGTCATTACATGATTTTATAATCCACAAATGTCTGGATTGCGTGCTGTAGTGTCATTACATGATTTTATAATCCACAAATGTCTGGATTGCGTGCTGTAGTGTCATTACATGATTTTATAATCCACAAATGTCTGGATTGCATGGCTTTAGTGTCATTACATGATTTTATAATCCACAAATGCCTGGATTGCGTGCTGTAGTGTCATTACATGATTTTATAATCCACAAATGTCTGGATTGCGTGCTGTAGTGTCATTACATGATTTTTTAATCCACTACAAATGTCTTCTGAGAATGGCCCTTCAATGAATTATTTTATAATCCACTACAAATGTCTTCTGAGAATGGCCCTTTAATGAATAATTTTATAATCCACTATAAATGTGCTGAGAATGGCCCTTTAAGGATCTATCTATCCCTTAGTCTTGCTGACCGTTAAGGCACCACTGATGACCTGACAACCAGCTTCCTCCATTCCATTCTGTTCTCTGATAATTGTCTTATTGTATCGCTCAGCTTCAGTCCTGTCCACTCTGAGATGTTATCCTCCCATCTTTTTCTCTGTCTTCATCTCGTTCGCCCTTCTTGCACAGTACCTTGCGTGATTGTCTTGGCAAGCCCTGTTGATCGTGTGACATGCCCATACCATTTCATGTTGCGTTTTTTCACAATGGCTAATAGATCTTCATAGAGTCTATAGGACACACACACACACACACACACACACACACACACACACACACACACACACCTCTATTTTTTAACCGTCCAGCCGCTTCAAATTACATGTACAGAGTTAACAGCATAGTATCTCTCAATTTGCAATTTTGTGGCCGATCTTGCCTAAACTTTATTCAGTTTTTATTGAGTTCAGTACATTGTAGTATATACATCTTTGTATACTACAAATTATGCACTTTCTTTAAACGGTGTTTCAATATGTTACGAAAAAAAATAAAATAAAAAGACAAAATAATGCAACATGATTTTTTAAAAAAATGTTTAATTATTTTTAAAAATTTTCTTTTGAAGAATTATGTTATAATTTTTTATAAGAAATAATGATGTAAAGTTCTTCATAATTTCATGAATATTATATAATTTATTTTATGTATCATGTCCTTTTTGTAGCTTAAATGTTAATATTTGTAAAGATATCTGTTGTGTCTATACTATACGCATTCACCTTAAGTGTTAAGATAACCAGCCACAATCTCACTTGTAAGACAACCAGCCACAATCTCAGTTGTAAGCTCTCTCTCTTAGCACAACCAGCCACAATCTCACTTGTAAGCTCTCTCTTAGACAACCAACCACAATCTCAGTTGTAAGCTCTCTCTTAGACAACCAACCACAATCTCAGTTGTAAGCTCTCTCTTAGCACAACCAGCCACAATCTCACTTGTATATGTCTGTGAAAGAAATAAAGGAGATTTTGATGGCTGGAGACTTTGCTTTGAAAAAGAAACAGTCTGTATTGTGAATTTAATCTCTGGGAGAATTAGTTTGTTTCTTTCAACACCAGAAGAGACAGACAGTTGGAGAGACTACAAGAAACATTTATTTCCTTGTGTGTCTTTTTTAGTTGTTGTTGCCTTTTTGAGTGCCCCATAAAGTTACGATAGTAAAGTAATTGGGACAATTCAATGCAGTGAAAGTTCGCTGGGATTTGAACTCCCACCATTTTTGTTGAGCCATGTGGCCCAACTATGGCAAGAGATGAACTAGTCACAAGGACAGTCATCCAGGAATGCTTTGCCCCAGACCTATACCGTGGGTTTCGGTCACAATCCACGCAGACGTATTGGTGGAGGTGTGACGTCATGGCATGCGGACACCTCACTGATGTCAAGGGGCGACATCAATTTGTTGCTGAGAGCCCGCACAACTTGACCTATGGACAAGAAGTCGACCTTTGGATTACACAGAGTGATGATCATGTGACATAAGGGGGTGTCAGGTGAAGGCCAGGCACAACCGACCTATGAGAGGAAATCTTGTTTTATGAAGTCTCTACTTCAGTTGTTTTCTTCCTTGTTCTACGCAAACATTCACATCATCATTCATGCCACCATTCATATAACCAATTTTCTACACGAACACTTGTATTATCATTCATATCACCATTTTTCTACACGAACACTCATATTATCAGTCATATCAACACTTTTCTACACAAAAACTCGTATTATCATTCATATCACCACTTTTCTCCACAAACACTTGTATTATCATTTGTGCCACCATTCATATCACCACTTTTCTCCACAAACACTCATATTATCATTTGTGCCACCATTCATATCACCACTTTGTATCATCATCGAAGTCACCCTACTTGAATTTTTGATGGGTGTAGAAAATAACTGTAAATAAGTTAATCCAATATATTGTAGAAAAAAAACTCATGGCACTTATGTAAACCTAGTTAAGGATTCAAAATTTACTTAATTATTCATTCTTGCTCAACTATGGAGGAGCTAGTCAGCTCCAGGACTTTTGTTGACATTTATAATTTAATCTTGCATCTACTGATAAGCAGTTGATAGCGTAAGTTATCGCATTACCGTGAATTCTGAAATTGTTTCAATCGTCATTCATTGCTTAGAAGTTACCCCTGTTTCTGATGGATGATTTACAGTTTCCATATGAGAGAGACCCCCATAAGTTAATAAATTTTATTCACAATCATCAGAAGATAAACCTCTTGCCTGCTATTGTTTTGAGAGGGGTGAGTGCAGTTGTTTACTTTTGTCCATGTCAAGTATTGTTTTTAATTTTCTTTTCATTGAATATGCACTCTCACTGCAAACACATCAATAAAACATTACCCTGCATGCATAATAAAGAAAAGCCAGAAAACATCTTTGGTATGTATGCGTGTGGAATCCTGTGATGGTCATCCTAACAGTTCCTAAGTTGTATTGACAACTCACAAAAGGCTGCCAAGCCTTTGTTTGCTGGGCTTTGTTTTCTTGCCTTCATGTGACAGTGTTAAAGTTTATATTTATCATGTTTTAAAATATGTACTATTGTTCTCTTTTTCTTTGTTAATTGTAACTCTTTTTAAATGCATGTCTATGTTTTCATCATGTATTGATAACGCACATTATGTTAACTGAATGTTACACAGTGGATGAATATAGAATTACATTTGCATACATTTCTTCAATTTTTAAAAACAATCTTTAAAATAAATTTTGTTAGACTAATAACTGATATTTAAAATATCACAATTTAGCTAAATATTAAACAAAACTTTTGATAGGATCACTGTTGCAGAAAGCAAGAAGAACAAAATCCTCCTCAAAGACAAAACATCATCATCAACTGATCAAAATAAACCTGCTAATGAGATGGATTGATTTTGTTATCATCTTGGCAAACATTTTTCCCCCAGATAATCATGTAATTTTTAGAATTAAGTAAAAATTTCCATATTTTAGTTAATTTGAATACTTTAATTATTAGTGAAATATTATGCAAAGAAAGATTATTGCTAATAATTTAATAAGAGTAAGACTGAGTATTTACAATAAAACTTATGATCCTAAGAACAGTTTGGAATGTTCTTTGTTGTTCACAGCTGAAAAGTTTGAAATATTTCAGTCAATTGATAACAAAGCAAGTAAGGATGAATTTTAGCAAATATATTGTTAAATTATTAATATGATGTAAATCTCATGAAGTCTATTTATAGATATCATTAATTAATTATTAATAATTATGATGTAAATCTCATGAAGTCTATTTATAGATATCATTATCAGTAAGATCTACTGCACAGTAATAAAAATCAAAATAGATATCATTATCAGTAAGATCTACTGCACAGTAATAAAAATCTGAAGTATTTTAGTGTCGGATACTTAAAACTATATTTATATATTAGTTTTTAAGAATGGTGTGTGGCTGCTTGCACATTAATAAAAATCTTAAGTATTTTGCAGATAAAGACAAACAATATCTTGTAAAACATTAATGTACTGGAAAATGCTTTCTATCTGGATTAGTTGGGACCAGTTTATACAGATAATGAAAATTTAAAGAAAACATTTGCAATGGAAAAATAGAGGTTCTTGAACTATAACGACATGAAGTAGATACAATGTAGAATTAATTTAAAATATTCTTTTTTCTATTTTTTCTTTCTGTGCAGCAGACTATTTACATTTAACAAACAATAATACTATTTGGATTAGGATCTACAGTAAAACCATGTTCTTATTGCAATTTGTTCCATTAAAAAAAAGTATTAGGGATTTATAGTAACACCATGTTCTTAATGCAATTTGTTCCATTAAAAAAAAGTATTTGGGATTTATAGTAACACCATGTTCTTATTGCAATTTGTTCCATTAAAAAAAAGTATTTGGGATTTATAGTAACACCATGTTCTTAATGCAATTTGTTCCATTAAAAAAAATACAGAACTTTGTACTAGGCTGTGTGTCATATAGAATGCTATACTAGGCTGTGTGTCATACAGAATGCTATACTAGGCTGTGTGTCATACAGAATGCTATACTAGGCTGTGTGTCATACAGAATGCTATACTAGACTGTGTGTCATACAGAATGCTATACTAGGCTGTGTGTCATACAGAATACTATACTAGGCTGTGTGTCATACAGAATGCTATACTAGGCTGTGTGTCATACAGAATGCTATAGTAGGTTGTATGCTGCACACAAAAATTCAAATGGAAGATTCCCCTTCTCTGAAAGTAGTAGAAAGTTCTAGTGAGTTTGTTCTGACTGATTCCAGAACATAAGTTTTTGTTTCCTCCTTTGTATGTGTTTTCTTGATTCCAGCTCTTTCTGGCATTTTAGACCCTTTATGTATTGGTCTTTTCTGTTTAAGTGTTCTCTTTGTTTGTTGTTGTTGAGAAGCAGCATCCGATTTCTGACTTGGTAAAATATTCCAGCCATTATCAGACAATTTAAAATGCAGTGGATCAGCAGAAGTACTAGGACTGCAACTTCTGTGCTCAGGGTCTCTTGACAGACCTGCCCTCTTGCTGACAATGGATTCCAGGGTTTGATCTAAAATGTCTGACACATATTTTTCTTTTCTACTTTTTTGGTGATCACCACCACGTCCAGTGGCTATCTCATGAGAGTGTGTGTGTATTCTCTTGGTAGGAACACAATCCCCATGATTTCTATAGTCTTGTTCTGCTCCACGTCCACTGGCTATCTCATGAGAGTGTGTGTGTATTCTCTTGGTAGGAACATGATTTCTATAGTCTTGCTCTGCTCCACCTGTCACTCTTAGGCTTTTGACCTTCTCTCTAGAAATATCCCCATGGGGTATGTTTGCATAATCTTGGTTATTGGTCAGGCTTTTCGCTCTTAGGGCTAAGGAATTTGAAGAAATTGACTGATTGGACTGTTCGCTGCCTTTCAAGATTTTATTTACAATATCTTTGCTGCTATGAGGATTTTCTCCAAAGTCAGAGGAATTTAAAGAACTTGTCTGACCAAACTGTTGACTGTCTTTAAATACTTTGCTCTTGCTAGGCCTGCGATGCTTTTCTTGTTGGAACATTTGATTCCCACTGCCAGGTTTTGACTGGCCAGATATTCTTGTCTGGTTATGTACATGCTGAAGAAGACTTTGATCACCCCTTGATGAAGCCTTTGTAAGGATACTTGTCTCTGCTATGTTTTTTGAGATCATGTTGGGGGCTGGTGGTACACTGCCAACCTGGTAACCATCTTCATTAATAATCTCATTGGTTTCCTTTGAACTGTCCTCATTACTAATCCAATGGGTTTCATCTAAATTGTCTTCATTACTAATCTCATTGGTTTCATTACTAATCTCATGGGTTTCATTTAAACTGTCTTCATTACTAATCTCATTGGTTTCATCTAAATTGTCTTCATTACTAATCTCATGGGTTTCATCTAAACTGTCTTCATTACTAATCTCATTGGTTTTATTTACTGTTGCATCATTGGTCAGATCATCTGTAGTAATAATATCTTTGAATGGGAAAGACTGTCTCAATTCCTGCTGATGCTTTGTCCAGTTGCCATGTTTGTACCAGTTCTTGAGTCTGAGACAGACACTGCAAAACTCATACTGATATTCTCCATTTGATGACCGCTTATAATATCTCCTGCAACAAACAGTAAATGAAAGTAGAGATAATAAACTCTCATTATCTTTGTATAACTGTATTGCCAAATTTCCTAAGACTCAGAATAGTAGTGCCACAGTAAAATTACACACAAGTTTTGTGTTGATGGATTTTAGAAATTAAAAAGAAAAAGAACACACATTTCAGTCATATGCATGGATGAGTTCTCTAAGACCTGTTAGAGGGTCAGCCTAGCACATATTATTCCTCTTAGCTATTGAATTATAAACTATTTAAATATCAAATAAAATTTATAAATGAATTATTGATATTGATATTAATAATCACCCAGCCTTTGACTAAGACACATTTTACTGACCGTCCCACAGAGTCCTAGAAGAGTCCTAATCAGGTCCTATTTTAATTTTTTATGTAAAGCAGTGAACAGAGTCTTGTTTTCTCTCATTTCTGAGAATTTGTTTACACTTTTCTGTCAACCACTCAACCCTTTCCCAACCTTTTGTTTATTTAAAAATGTTAAATGCATGTTTTTCAGACTTTCATATATATATATATATATATATATATATATATATATATATTTGTGTACATGTGTTTAGGTGTCTCCTTTGACTTCCAAGTTGTCATCCTGCATACATGTATTGAGTGTTAAGAAAAGGCAAGTACTTTATTTATCAGTTTATTAAAAAATTGACTTTCAAGATGTTTTGGAATATGCTTAGTTTGCAAAAGCTCTTGTATAAATAAAGAGATTTTCAGCAAAGCAGTACACTACTTAAGTGATGTAAATGAGCATCATTTATTTATCAGAGAAATATGCTATCAAATTCAGCCTCCCAGTCTATGCAAATCATGTTAATCCCTTGAATGCTGTATGCAAATGATTACTGCACTCATACAAACTGAATGTGTTAATTCTTTGAATGCTATATACAAATGATTTTTGCACTCGTAATAATTGACCATGTTAATCCTTTGAATGCTATATACAAATGATTTTTGCACTCGTAATAATTGACCATGTTAATCCTTTGAACGCTATATACAAATGATTACTGCACTCACACTAATTGACCATGTTAATTCCTTGAATACTATATATAAATGATTATTGCACTCACACAAATTGGCCATGTTGATCCCTTGAATGCTATATACAATTACTGCACTCAAGCAAACTGACCATGTTAATCTCTTTAATGCTGTAATCAGTTACTTCACTCATACTAACTGACCATGTTAATCTCTTGAATGCTGTAATCAGTTACTTCACTCATACTAACTGACCATGTTAATCTCCTGAATGCTGTATACAAATGATTACTGCACTCACACTAATAGAAGCATGAACAGTTTTAGCTGCTAAGATTCAAAAGTCCAAGTTCTGCTAATCTGATCTCTTTGTTCAATTATTTTTTCTTTCATTCTGTCATGATTTGGAGCAAACACGTGTGCGCATGCACATTCCTTGGGGACTGAATTAAAGAAAAATGTCATTTAAACCAGAATTGAGAAAAAAATAACGTATAGCAAATAAAATCAAGAATAATTACAAAAAGCATGATAGCACTTTTACTTAGGCTTAGATTCCTTTGTTAGAATATGTAGACTGATTACAATTAGTTTTATTTCTTATAGTCTTTGACAGTGGGATTAGTGCATCATACATTTGCAAGCTTGTTTTGGATTCAGTATCCACATCAAAATAAATTGAAAAAATTAGCAGAAAAGCATTAAACAAGTAAAACTTATGAACCACTCAACCAGACATCATTTCAAACATTTTAAAAAGAAAGAAATTAGGACATGCTCATCATTTTATAAACAAAAATCTTTCTCTGTTATTTCTTGGAATTTTGCTACCATGAATTAATACTGACAGATGTTGACTTGACAATAATCTCTTGGCACAGGTGATGTATGTATACTATTTATGACATACTTCTAGTCCAGATGATATGACAAGCAGGGCTGATGTATGTTAATGTTTATGTCAGGATTTTAGTCTGGATGATATGACAAGCAGGGCTGATGTATGTATACTATTTATGTCAGGATTCTAGTCTGGATGATATGACATGTAGGACTGATGTATGTATACTATTTATGTCAGGATTTTAGTCTGGATGATATGACATGTAGGACTGATGTATGTATACTATTTATGTCAGGATTTTAGTCTGGATGATATGACATGCAGAGGTGATGTATGTATGATACACACTTTCTTCACAAAGGAGAAAAACATCAAGGTCAAACGAACCTATCAAATGTAGGAATATTATGACTTGAGGAAAGAATTCAGTACATATGTACTAACTCAATGCTTTTGTACTAAATAAATGTATACTAATTCTGTACATGAGTATTTAGAGCATAAATAATAGTACAAGTGTACTTACCTCTTCAAAAGAATGATGAATGCCAGAGCTACAGCACTTAAGACAACAGCAACAATTACCAATGCCACAGTTAAACCAGTTTCATCTTTGCTGTTTTGGGAGTCTGGAATTAAATATTATTTTTTTCAAAGACTTTTATATTTTCAAACACTAAGGTATTAATGAATATGTCACAGGCCTGATATATTGCTTATGCTTCAAGTCTTTCTTACCTGTCTGTTTTTAAAACCAATTTGTTTTTAGCTAGAGGTGTTTACATTTATATCAACGGCAACAAAGGAAGAAATCTGATGAAGAGAAAAGCTGAATAAAGTGGCTGAAACCTGCTGTTTTACTGAAAGTAATAGCCACCCACTGTTAATACTATTAGTATTAATGTGTACGCCATTTTGAAAACGATGCTTGCATTCTTCAGCCAGGAAGCTAACTGTTAAAAAAAGACCAAATGCAAATCCTTTCTGCCTTAAACCTGTAGGATATTTCCTCAAGATTTTATTTGACAGCAAGTAAGTTCTTATATGAAAATAAAATAATTTAAACCTTATATTTAGCGTCTGTCATTTTCATACTTTATCTCAGAACACAACATACCAAATTTACTTAATCATTTACTGTACATCTCAAACTGTAGTTTACAGAAGATTAGCATACCACCCACAAAAATTAAATAAATAATAATAATTTGTTAACAGAAGGTGTTAGCAGAGTCCAATAGGATGGTCCTTGGACTGTCAGGAATGAAAAAGACATTCATATTTTGCTATAGCCTATTAAGTCTATCTGCCAGATTGCATCTGTAATGTCAGTTGAACCTGCATTACACAAACGTATCCAGGCTGTATCCTACAGGAAAGAGGCACTCACCCCCATTATACAAACGTATCCAGGCTGTATCCTACAGCAGCACTCACCGATTCGATATTCGATTCAATTCGAATTCGAACCTTAACAGCCGATTTGACTCGTGATTCAATTCGAGCGAAAATTTGTGATACACAGGGCCCTAGTAAATGGGCTGACATGCTGAGTAAATAGAAGGGTTGGTAAACAGATACACAGATAGATAGATTAGGTAAACACATACAGTATATAGATTGTATAGATTAGGTAAATATAGGTAAATAGATACAGATAGATAGATTTGGTAAATAGATACAGAAAGATAAATTAGGTAAGTAGATACAGGGACATAGAATAGGTAAGTAGATACAGGGTAGAGAGATTAGGTAAATAGATATAGATAGATTGGGTAAGATGCAGATAGATAGCTTAGGTAAGCAGATACAGGTAGCTATCAGGTAAATAGATAAGGATAGATTAAGTAAGCAGATAAGGTAGATAGATTAAGTAAGCAGATACAGTTAGATAGATTAGATAAATAGATACAGAGAGATAGATTAGGTAAATAGATACAGAGAGATAGATTAGGTAAGCAGATACTAAGACTGGTAGACAGGCAGGATGGCAGAATGATATATTATCCTATCTTAATACCGAAAACTTTATCCATACAATTACAATAATATATATTAAAATCAATACCTGTCTATATTGTACAAAAACAAATAGGATAATGCGTCTGGATTAAATCAAAAATAAATTAAAATCAATCCTGTCTATATTATACAAAAACAAATGGGATAATGCATCTGGAATAAATAAAATGCGTTAATATGTTGCCTACTGGCACTTACCATTGTTAGTAGCCATCATAGTTTCCACTGGCCTCAGTTCTGTGGTTCTGCTGAATGCAGATGTTGTTTTGTATGAAGTCGAAGAGATTTCTACTGAAGCCTCACTCCTGAGAACAGGCGCTGTTTCATTAGTTATCAGTGTTGTCAAAGTAACCTGTTCTAAAGTCATGTTAGGGTTATGAATGGTGGGGGGTATTTTTGAAGTGGTTGAGGTCGCTGAGTTCACAGTTAACCATGCTGTAGTGGTAGTTACAGTAGTTGTAGGTGGGGGTGGAACCAAAATAGCCTCACAAGTAATATTTACTGATTGCCCAGAACCTAATGAGAAAAGAAATTCAAATACTTTATAGTATATATTATTTAATATAAATACAGTGAACTCTACAATTCAAATACTTTATAGTATATGTTATTTAATATAAATACAGTGAACTCTTATAAACTTACCTTTGATTGAAGTGGGAATAATGGGTGAGGGGTTCATTATGAAAATATAAACAAATATGTAAATGGAAAAACAGACAATATATTAGGAAGGGAAGATTACAGAGTACACAGTTGGTTCTAACTCTTAATATGTTAGCATAAAATGCAGAAAATATACTTTTTGTTCATAGTAACCTTTAGTATGTTAGCATAAAACTGAGAATGTTATCTGAAAACTATCACTTTTTTTTTTCACAGTTCTGAAGGTGTTAACTCTCACTGTACCTTGTATTTTCAGCCATACAAGTTGCTGTGGCTGGTTGTTGTCACGATATGTTACCTTCACTCTGTCGTACTTTCCTAAATCACTTTGGAGAAAGAGGATATCATTCACGATTTCAAGATGTGTACAGCTGGCACATTCAGGGTAAGCCTGCCAAACTGCTGAATTGTTTGAATATATCCTAAGCCCTTCGGGCCATTCTGAGTTAGTGGTCAGTTTGATCTCATATGCCTCTAAGTTAATATTTTCTCCTGGAAAATATAAAATGACTTCCTGTAACAGAAACACTATATGACTACATTTAATAAAAAGGTAATTCAATATCTAGGATTAATGACAAAGTGAACACATTTTATGACTATACTTAATAAAAAGAAAATTCAAGATCTAGGATGTATGACCTAATAGATACACTCCTAGACTACACTTAATAAAAAGATAATTTGAGATCAGGGATGAATGACTTAAAACAGATGTTGACCTAAAATAGATATATTCTAGGATAACATTTAGTAAACAGACAATTCAAGATGTAGGATGATTGACCTAATATAGATATACTCTAGGATTACATTTTGTAAAAAGATAATTCAAGATGTAGGATGATTGACCTAATATAGATATACTCTAGGATTACATTTTGTAAAAAGATAATTCAAGATGTAGGATGATTGACCTAATATAGATATACTCTAGGATTACATTTTGTAAAAAGATAATTCAAGATGTAGGATGATTGACCTAATATAGATATACTCTAGGATTATATTTTGTAAAAAGATAATTCAAGGTGTAGGATGATTGACCTAATATAGATATACTATACGATTACATTTTGTAAAAAGATAATTCAAGATGTAGGATGATTGACCTAATATAGATATACTCTAGGATTACATTTTGTAAAAAGATAATTCAAGATGTAGGATGATTGACCTAATATAGATATACTCTAGGATTACATTTTGTAAAAAGATAATTCAAGATGTGGGATGATTGACCTAATATAGATATACTCTAGGATTACATTTTGTAAAAAGATAATTCAAGATGTAGGATGATTGACCTAATATAGATATACTCTAGGATTACATTTTGTAAAAAGATAATTCAAGATGTAGGATGATTGACCTAATATAGATATACTCTAGGATTACATTTTGTAAAAAGATAATTCAAGATGTAGGATGATTGACCTAATATAGATAGACTCTAGGATTTTGTAAAAAGATAATTCAAGATGTAGGATGATTGACCTAATATAGATATACTCTAGGATTACATTTTGTAAAAAGATAATTCAAGATGTAGGATGATTGACCTAATATAGATATACTCTAGGATTACATTTTGTAAAAAGATAATTCAAGATGTAGGATGATTGACCTAATATAGATATACTCTAGGATTACATTTTGTAAAAAGATAATTCAAACTAAAGGTTGAATGACTCAGATACACTCTAGAACTGATATTTAATGCAAAATTAAGGTTGAATCATCTAAAAATATATAATCTCAAGAAATGACATTTCAAGGTTAGGGTGACATACCTAAAATAGAGTCAGAAAACTCTAGAAATGAAGTTTATGTCTCCAAGGTCATGGACAGATTTAGAGGTTAAGAAATAACCATCATGGTCAACTGGTCAAGCAAACACTGTTGTGAACTTTTATTCTCTTACTACTTTACAAATAATTAAATGTAAACTATACATTGTTGTGATCTCTCACTTTCTTAATGTTGCTATCTGTAATAACTTTACAAATAATTAATGTTGCTATCTGTAATAACTTTTCAAATAAATAAATGAAAACTATGAGCACCTGTGATCTGACAAGTGCATTCAATTCCACGTGCAGGTGTGTATGGAAACTGGGGTGTGGCCAGATAACAAGAAATCTGTCCATCAGTATTCTGGCAAGTATAAAATGTGTTGTTACAAATGTCGAAAATTTTGGCTTCTGCAAAATATAGAGAAAATTAAAATAAATTATTGGAAAATATCAGGTTAAAAGCTAGGATGAAATCACCATGTGCACAATTCACTCTACCAGTTATTGACAATTATTACTACTACTACTAATAATAATAAAGAAGAAGGTTCTTTGTTAACACGAAACCATAGACTAACGCTAAATATTAGCAATACAATGCTAAACTCACATGGCTTCTATAGGGAAGAAGAGTGGGGAACAAAGCAACAAGCAATACTTTCCCTTGAAGTCAATGTAGATATTATTATAATTGTCCTAACTTGAACACTTGATTTCAGACAGTTACATTTTACTATCTCATCCACCTTATGGCCCCATTCCTTCCTTTTCTTTCCTATCTCCCATTCAAAATATTAAACTATTCTAAAGATACTTGATAAAATCTACTTTTAAGTGCATCTTAATGAAACCATTCAACCCAAATAAATACTAAAAGCACATTTGGTTAAAATAATCATATAGAAATGTTTTTTTTTAAAACAAAATTATTTCAAAGAAACGTTCTGCAAATGAAATTGGACAAAATGCAAAGAACATACCTGGCAAACACTCATATCGTACTTCCACAGCGATCCTTGCAGCATTCACTCCACACACCTGAGGGGGGGAACTTGTATTCTCATCACAGGTACCATTTTTAGATATAATTGGACCATTGCAGTTAACATGAAGTCCAGAATTTGAAGTGTACTGATTTATGGAGCAGGCCTTACTAGGTACACAAGCATCTGTCTCAGAAGTCTGAAGGCTGTAAAGCTCACTCATAACATGTAGCCACTGTGTTGAATTACATGACAGTGAGACAGTCATGTCAGTCTTGTTGCCACAGATTCTCGATGACTGGTGTTCAGCTGTAGTCAGAGTAATATAACAACTGCAATTTAGTTCTTTGTCTACAGGAATTAAAGAATACAATTTAACTCTATATCTATAGAATTAAATAGTACAATTTACCTCTTATCTAAACAGATCAAATAATGCAATTTAACTCTGTATCTAAACAGATCAAATAATGCAATTTAACTCTTGTCTACAGGAATTAAAGAATACAATTTAACTGTATATCTATAGAATTAAAGAGTACAATTTACTTCAGTATCTAAACAGATCAAATAATGCAATTTAACTTTTTTCTACTCTAGTCAAGAAAGCAACTTGACTTAAAAATGTCAGTAACATATTGATGGCTAAAATCAGAGAATAGCAAGATGACATCTCATAACAAATTTAATAAAAACAATAAAACAATAAAACTATATAATAAATCAGAATATTAAAATTAACAGTGTATATAAATGATTCTACTGGTTAATGAATCATATCCACACTGGCATTCTGACAGAGGTATAGTTTAAAGAATTCCAATCTTATCAATGCTTTAGATAACAGAGATAAACCTGAATGTTTACATATTAGAGTTAGAGGCATAGTTTAAAGAATTCTATTTCTAATCTTATCAATGCTTTAGATAACAGAGATAAACCTGAATGTTTACATATTAGAGTCAGAGGCATAGTTTAAAGAATTCCAATCTTATCAATGCTTTAGATAACAGAGATAAACCTGAATGTTTACATATTAGAGTCAGAGGCATATTTTTTCCATCAAAAAGAAGTGCACACAAATACAATATTATGCAAGTTTTTTGTTTTTTAAATTCTTTATTTATTAAAGGCATGTGGTGAACTTTGTAATTCATCATGAACAAATGGGTGATTTCAGAATTAAACAGATTTATAGTAACTGTCAAACTGATTGTGAAACAATATATGTTATCAGTATAGCAATAAGAAATATTTCATAGCAATGTGAATGTTAAAAACAGTACTGGAACAAGTTGTGATTAATTATATATCAGTATAGCAATAAGAAATATTTCATAGCAATTTGAATGTTAAAAACAGTACTGGAACAAGTCATGATTAATTATCAGTATAGCAATAACAAATATTTCACAGCAATTTGAATGTTAAAAACAGTATTGGAACAAGTCATGATTAATTACCTGTGCCTGCATTCCAAATGAGGTTAAGCATGAAGTAGCAGGCTAGCCACCACAAGACTGCCATATTATTAAGAAAATGTTAAAATGTTGATCAGCACAGGTGTTGGGCATATTATGTCCTGATTTTACTTAAGGATCTGGTGGTGAACTATTCAGAAGGAAATTAGAATATGGTAGAAAGAAAAATGCTTAAAATATTTTAATCAAACCAGAGATAAAATATTTCGTGTAATATAAGAATTTTTTTTTTTTACTCTATTAGTAAAAATGGTATCTCTGCCCCTCTACTCCCCCCTTATCTACCCCTGAATGAATGTTTCTATTTTCAATGTGATTGTAGACTTTTTTTGCTTCCCTTTAGAAGTTAATAAAAGTAAAAATAGGTTTTGAACACATACAGATTTTTTTTTTTTGGTGTTAATATGCTTTTTTAGGTTGTATTAAGAAGTTATTTTCTGATGGACTTAAAAATTATTTATCTAAAAGCTCAGTATGAGTTTTGATGTCTAACAGTCTATACAACTATATATTTAGTTTACCGTGTTTTGTTTTTCTTGTTTAATGAAATCATAATGTCTGACTGTAATTTGTAATTATCTCCCCCCAAAACTAATAGTTCTACCTGGTAATAATTGCAATAATTTTATCTTTCTTACTATACTTTCCCTCCCCCTCACCATACACTCATATTTATTTGCTGTACATATATTATTAGTTTGTTTTAACATGTGGAATGCTGACGTTACTTGGATATTATTTCACAATTCCAGTTGTATTACAATTTCAATGTTTTAGTTATAATAAATTATTCTGC
The DNA here is from genome assembly GCA_028829895.1 of Sinotaia quadrata. Lineage (NCBI taxonomy): Eukaryota > Metazoa > Mollusca > Gastropoda > Architaenioglossa > Viviparidae > Sinotaia > Sinotaia quadrata. The sequence continues at coordinate 3,187,577 of CM054181.1, read as the reverse complement.
ACTAGTGTCAGTTATGAGTTCTTTTAGCTGAAGTGTGGTGGCAATATTTGATATGAAGTGGGTTTGAAATTAATTAATTTGCAGCCAATCATTATTAATATAAGCTACCTCACTGCAAATTTGTCTCAAACAATTCCCCCACCAAACAATAAAATAAAAAAGTAAACGCATCAAAATAAAACTTCTTTAAATCTACCACCTTTACAAAACCATCTAAGTAATGATAAAATTACCATAATGAATACAATATAACATGAAATGTATAACGTTATTATAATTACTATTTATATGCATATAAAGTTAAACAAAAATAAAATAAATATCAGACACATCAACGGTTCTAACTCATTAGGTGACATTCTAACAGGTTCCAGCTTCAAAATAAAATTGATATTTTATACACGAATTCGCCATAACACTGATATTAATAAAACTTAGGCCTACACACTTGAGTTTGCTTACAGTGATTGGGGATGGGGTGGAATAGATGATAAGATGCCAATCTATCAGCATAATTTTACCTTAATTTTCTCTGCGTGTCAAGGAGTACACATTGTTCATTTACATGTATACACAAGCATATCGTTTCTATGGAAGCACCTGCGAACACGAGATTTGTCGATAACGAACGAACATTATCGAATCACGTTTTGTTTCACCACCAACTCTGGCTTTTTACGAATTGTATTTCTCAGCTGTCAGCTTTCACCTATGATGATATAATAAATATACATACGTATAACTAAACAGACTAAGCACGTTATTAGACTAGTCAATATAATTTAGGTCAACATTCAATTAGAACAAAACATTTTTGAAAATACAATCTAGGGGAAAGTACTCTGCTCAATCTAGTACCTGCAAACTTGTTTCCCTTCAACGACAAATGTTCGCTTCATTAATATAGAATATTAGGGTGATTCATTTTGTATTATAAACTTTGAATGTGACTGATTTTTTAAAAGGGACTGCAAAACCATGTGAGGGAAATTTTAGATAAAAGTATTAAAACTGAAAGATCAAAGGGAGAGTGCTAAGGAAGGAGGAAGGTTGATTGCTTAAATGTGTGTGTTTGATGAGAATTTTGTTTTTCTTTGTCTTTATGTTGTTAAAGTATGATCTTCTTTTATAGAATGTATTTTTCCCCATTTATTAATGCTGTTCCTATTTATTTTTCTTACTTTAGTTTTGTTTCATTATGTAAATGAAAACATTATTATTTTTTTTTAATACATCTAAGTAACAGCAGAAATATAGATAGATCTAAAAACCGTGCCACAACTTGGGAGTGTGCAGAATTTCAGATGAACCTACCGCGCTAACACAAACACACGAACGTACACCATACAAAAAACAATAAGGCAAAACAAAATAATACAAACAAATATGTTTAGCACTGGGATCGGGTATTTTTAAACAATTCAATGCCGATATATCTAAAACATTATCTCCGTTACAAACTTCAGTATTATCACAATCACACAGTAACTTACTTAGGCCTAAATAAATTAAATAACAACTTGAGTAACAAGAACTGAATCACTTTCCCAACACTTAATAATATTAAAAGCAAAATTAAGTAACTAAATTACAAAATCTCGGAAACACTATCCTACTATAATAAAAATATCGATAATTAAAAGGGCTTCATCTTTTGCCATATAATTATCACGAAGAACTATTCTTTGTCGCGTAGTCGCAATTGCAGTGAATCTTCAAGAACAACTGTTAAAGGCCTATTGCAGTGAATCTTCAAGAACAACTGTTAAAGGCCTATTGCAATGAATCTTCAAGAACAACTGTTAAAGGCCAATTGCAGTGAATCTTCAAGAACAACTGTTAAAGGCCAGTGGTAGTTTTCAGTGGTTTTCTACTGCTTTGGATGAGAGTGCTTTTATCAGAGGAATTGATGAAAACTTTGACATTACAGAGGAATTGTTATCTATGGAGTCTCTCAAAGACGTACTGAGAAAGATTTGTACAACAGTGTCATTAACAGTTTAATCAAATCTGGATTAAGATTAGATTAACTCGAAAGTATTACAACGGATGGGGTTCCTTCACTCACAGGTAAACATTCCGGCCTCGTTAAGTTAATGAACGATAAATTTAAAGATTTCCCACTGCAAAGTGTACTGTATTTTCACTGCATCATACATCAAGAAAGCCTCTGTAAGTCTTCTTTAAATCTTAAGCATGTTGTGGATCCAGTCGTGTGTGCTGTCCTTTCACTGCATCATACATCAAGAAAGCCTCTGTAATTCTTTAAATCTTAAGCATGTTGTGGATCCAGTCGTGTGTGCAGTGAATGCAATATGAGCAAGGGGACGTCACCCCATCCCACTCTCCCTCCCCATTCAAAGTTCGGGAATGAACGTCCACCACAACTTTAGTCCACAGACTACTGAATTAAAGTCAACCCTTGCCGGCCAGTCATGATGTGCAATGGGCCAGAGAATTACAAACTTTAGCCCACAGACTACTGAACTAAAGTCAACCCTTGCCGGCCAGTCATGATGTGCAATGGGCCAGAGAATTACAAACTTTAGCCCACAGACTACTGAACTAAAGTCAACCCTTGCTGGCCAGTCATGATGTGCAATGGGCCAGAAAATTACAAACTTTAGCCCACAGACTACTGAACTAAAGTCAACCCTTGCCGGCCAGTCATGATGTGCAATGGGCCAGAGAATTATAAACTTTAGCCCACAGACTACTGAACTAAAGTCAACCCTTGCCGGCCAGTCATGATGTGCAATGGGCCAGAGAATTATAAACTTTAGCCCACAGACTACTGAACTAAAGTCAACCCTTGCCGGCCAGTCATGATGTGCAATGGACCTGAGAATACTACACAACCACAACCTTTCACCAATTTTCAAAACGTGCTCCAACTACAGACTTCACAACATTCAAATCAACATCTACATAATTCAGCAGACACGCCAATATAGGGGAACAAATTAACCGAGGCCAACGCGAAGCAAGCACCAAGACAAGCTACAACAGCAACACCACCACCAGCGCTCCCCGAATACTCGTGAAGGGAGCAAGTCCCACTGGAGCACTACAGATCAGAGAACGTCTGATGATGAAATGATCCACGGAAAGTTCCAGTGGCGACGTTAACTATAATCGTAACCACCAACACCCACCACCATCGTTGATGAACCTTTTTCGAAAAAGTCCTTCGGGCCGGCTTAAACCATATTCGATAACAAACCTTTTAAAATCAGTTGACAATACGTCACCAGGAAAACAAAGACACACACAAACGAGGTGCGCGGCCGCTTAGCTCATTGGAAAATGCCACGCTCCAGTTTTGGTAACAAGCTCAAAACAAGCACCAGTTTCAAAATTCCACGCACAAGTTTTGCAAACAAGCTCAAAACAAGCGCCAGTTCCGCACACAAGTTTTGGTAGAAAAATCCGGGCACACAGGAACAATATTAAAATGAACGTTGCCTCTCGGCTAGATATTTTTCTCACAAAATGCCTATTTAGTGGAGGGCTGCTGTTATCAAAGGTGACATGAACTTCATAATTCTGAGAGGTCAAAGTGCTGAGGATAGATATTTTTCTCACAAAATGCCTATTTAGTAGAGGGCTGCTGTTATCAAAGGTGACATGAACTTCATAATTCTGAGAGGTCAAAGTGCTGAGGATAGATATTTTTCTCACAAAATGCCTATTTAGTAGAGGGCTGCTGTTATGAAAGGTGACATGAACTTCATAATTCTGAGAGGTCAAAATGCTGAGGATAAAATTTAGTTCTCTCATAGACATAATTAAATTCATTTTCGCTAACTTTCACTTTGTAATCGTTAAGAGCATTCCTTGTCGAGGTATTAATTCCATGTCTGTATAAATGATCTGGAGAAACAGTACATGGCAGTGCCGTCTTAACGCTTAGGCCTACAGGCAAAGCAGTGCACTGGGGCCCCTACTACACAACCACTCAAAGGAATAAAAATTGACAGCAATTCACAGCATATTTTAAAAGTTTGTAAAGCAAAAAGACGATTTAGAAATGGTTTGTACCTGAATAGTGTCTATATATCTATTGTACCTCAGCTCACATTAAGTTCAGATTAATTATACAGTATCACACTACAGTCAGTAGGATTTGAAATCTCTGTTGATACTCTGCATATTTCGGACCTTGGCAGAGGAGGGAGGGAGGGCAAAGTGAAAGGATGTATAGGTGAGCATTTTTCGAGTGTATGTGTGTGTGTGAGTGTGTGTGTGTGTGTGTTCTAAAGTCTTTCGGTTAACATCACCTTAAGTGCTTTAGTTCGTGGAGTTAAGGACAATGGCCACACCATGTGAAGATCCGGGCGTGCGACCTTCGTATGTGTGGTCTAAGGGTCTTTTGGTTAACGTCATCATAAGGTCTAAGGGTCTATCGGTTAACGTCATCATAAGGTCTAAGGGTCTATCGGTTAACGTCATCATAAGGTCTAAGGGTCTATCGGTTAACGTCATCATAAGGTCTAAGGGTCTATCGGTTAACGTCATCATAAGGTTTTTAGTTCGTGGAGTGAAAGACATTGGCCAAGCAACGTAAAGACCCGGCCGTGGGATCCTATCACTATAATAAATCTAATTCAAGACAAAGTAACTTCCCCGCACAGTGAAGTGCAACTGAAAATCTCGACTTTTCTACTACAATTAATAGACATTAGCAAAATAAAATAAATGACGGTTTAGTACCATACAGATAATGTATATAGAACTATTTTAATAACGACAACAACAGGAACTATTAAATAAAAGAAAAAAATCAATAATATATGATAAGCAGCAATTTAATTGCTTGAATTAATATCACGGATCACTATCTCTCTTTTGGTGCGAAAGGCGCTAAAACCGGGAACAATATATTAAAGTTTGCAATTTCAACAGTAATCAATATGAAAGAATGGATGAACTGCTATTTTTATTTCCACGAACAGAGACGAAAGGTACACCTAAATATTGAACTTATTTCCCCCACACACACACACACATACTGTTTTCCCACACACATTGTCACCACCACACATATACTGTTTTCCCCCTACACATTGTTTCCCTACACACATAGTGTTCCCCCCCCACACACACACACACACATTGTTCCTCCCAAACACATACTGTTTCCCCACACACACATATTGTTTCCCCCAAATACATACTGTTTCCCCCCACACACATAGTGTTCCCCCCCCACACACACACACATTGTTTCCCACACACACAAACTATCAGTTTTGGGACAGCAAACTGGGACCGACTAGCCGCTAATTATTTTTGGTTGTTCTGACTTAATATTTAACAGACTTTACACACACAAACACTCCGTACACCCCAGAAACACATACACACACAAACACTCCGTACACCTCAGAAACACATACACACACAAACACTCCGTACACCCCAGAAACACATACACACACACATGCAGAAATCCAACCACAAACTCCCACACAAAGACACATACACACGCAATCATATACCTTCGACCGCATACACACATATGCACGCACATGTACACACACATACACACACACACACACACACACACACACACACACACACACACACACACAAACACACACACACAATCACACATTATTCTGTCTACTGCATAGAGAATCAGCTTGTCTAAGCCAGTGGTCCAGTGTTGCCGTTAGGTATGTGAAAACTTGAGCATGTGTATATTTATCAAATTTAGAATTCAGTTCTTTTGTTTTGTTTTTATTTTTTTTTTGCAGGCACATATATTAGGTCCCTTCTGTTGAAAACCCCCAAGCCTGCAGAGGTAGTAGTTAAGCCACTGATTTCATTGTTTGAAGGGATTAATCAGTGCAATGTCTGGAATATCAGAGTAGTCACTCATGATGGCTAATATTTATCAGCTGGCTGCACATGCATCTCATTTCTACCATCCTTTACGACTACCAGTATAGGTAAACAAGACAGGACACAATGAACGACTACCAGTATAGGTAAACAAGACAGGACACAATGAACGACTACCAGTATATGTAAATAAGACAGGACACAATGAACGACTACCAGTATAGGTAAATAAGACAGGACACAATGAACGACTACCAGTATAGGTAAACAAGACAGGATACAATGAACGACTACCAGTATAGGTAAACAAGACAGGACACAAAGAATAACTAAAGTGCTTAGGTAAACAAGACTGGACACAATGATCAACTAAAATTCTTAGGTAAGCAACACTGGACACAATGATCAACTAAAATTCTTAGGTAAGCAACACTGGACACAATGATCAACTAAAATTCTTAGGTAAGCAACACTGGACACAATGATCAACTAAAATTCTAAGTAGGCAACACTGGACACAATGATCAACTAAAATTCTTAGATAAGCAACACTGGACACAATGATCAACTAAAATTCTTAGGTAAGCAACACTGGACACAATGATCAACTAAAATTCTTAGGTAAGCAACACTGGACACAAAGATCAACTAAAATTCTTAGGTAAGCAACACTGGACACAAAGATCAACTAAAATTCTAGGTAAGCAACACTGGACACAATGATCAACTAAAATTCTTAGGTAAGCAACACTGGACACAATGATCAACTAAAATTCTTAGGTAAGCAACTCTGGACACAATGATCAACTAAAATTCTTAGGTAAGCAACACTGGACACAATGATCAACTAAAATTCTTAGGTAAGCAACACTGGACACAATGATCAACTAAAATTCTTAGGTAAGCAACACTGGACACAATGATCAACTAAAATTCTTAGGTAAGCAACACTGGACACAATGATCAACTAAAATTCTTAGGTAAGCAACACTGGACACAATGATCAACTAAAATTCTTAGGTAAGCAACACTGGACACAATGATCAACTAAAATTCTTAGGTAAGCAACACTGGACACAATGATCAACTAAAATTCTTAGGTAAGCAACACTGGACACAATGATCAACTAAAATTCTTAGGTAAGCAACACTGGACACAATGATCAACTAAAATTCTTAGGTAAGCAACACTGGACACAATGATCAACTAAAATTCTTAGGTAAGCAACACTGGACACAATGATCAACTAAAATTCTAAGTAAGCAACACTGGACACAATGATCAACTAAAATTCTTAGGTAAGCAACACTGGACACAATGATCAACTAAAATTCTTAGGTAAGCAACACTGGACACAATGATCAACTAAAATTCTTAGGTAAGCAACACTGGACACAAAGATCAACTAAAATTCTTAGGTAAGCAACACTGGACACAAAGATCAACTAAAATTCTTAGGTAAGCAACACTGGACACAATGATCAACTAAAATTCTTAGGTAAGCAACACTGGACACAATGATCAACTAAAATTCTTAGGTAAGCAACTCTGGACACATGATCAACTAAAATTCTTAGGTAAGCAACACTGGACACAATGATCAACTAAAATTCTTAGGTAAGCAACACTGGACACAATGATCAACTAAAATTCTTAGGTAAGCAACACTGGACACAATGATCAACTAAAATTCTTAGGTAAGCAACACTGGACACAATGATCAACTAAAATTCTTAGGTTAGCAACACTGGACACAATGATCAACTAAAATTCTTAGGTAAGCAACACTGGACACAATGATCAACTAAAATGCATAAAGAAACAAAACTGAACAAACTTCATTCATATACATGAAAGGAAAAATACGGGCTTTTTCCCCCTCTCCCCACCTCTTAGTCACGATCCAAACGAGTTATTTAAAGAAACGGTTTGACAGAGTTATTGTTGAAATTGGATCTCTTGTTCTCACATCTCTGTTCAGGCATTGGAAAAGTAGGAACTGACGTTGCTCCTTCACTTCATGCCAGACTAAATGCTTGGTTCCATCACACGGACCAGGAACTGATTTGCTCCTTTACTTCATGCCATACTAAATGCTTGGTTCCATCACACGGACCAGGAACTGCTCCGTGACGTCACAACTTAACACAGAAAACCACAATTCCTTAGGATCATGGCTAGAGAAAACACTGAATTAGATCAGTAACACATACGATGTGTGACTTATGGATGGACACATGCGATTAACATGTTGGTTTTGTGTTACACGTTTGCTCCTACTTCTTACAACCTGCTACTTAAGTGCAAACCAAGCCACAAAGTAGCACGAAAGATCAAAGAGTGTGATTAGAAAGACATGTAGATGGTTCATCTTCAAACATACCCAAATCACACGCTAGACAGATCGATAGACAGGCAGATGGCTCAGCTTCAATCATACCCTAATCACACGCTAGACAGATCCATAGAGTGGCAGATGACTTTTCAATAGGTAAATCAGGCCTAAACACAAATAAAACAACAAAAACAACAACAGCAAAACCACAAAGGAAAATCTAGACAAAACAACTACTTTCAAAATGCAGATAAATTCGAAGAGTCATTGAAGCAATATTCAAATAATGACATCACAAAAAGTGACGTAACATTTCAAGTTTGGTTAAACTCAATCTACCACTCAATCAGATTTTTAAATTACTGACTAACAATAACGGACTTTGTCAATTTGTCTCATCCAATCAAATAAATAAATCACTTATGATGTAACACCTGTAATGTTGTCTTAATAAACACAAATAATAAATCACTTATGATGTAACCCCTCATCGAATTTTATCTTAAGAAACACAAAAATAAATCACTTTCTTAATGATGTTACACTTTTAATGCCTTAAGAAAAACAAAAATAAATCACTTTATTAATGATGGTACACTTTTAATGCCTTAAGAAACGCAAATAATAAAACAATTAATAAATCACATAAATCACTTTTTAAAGATGTGACACTTTGAATTCACTGTTCAATGGTCCAAATATCTACGTCACTAGCAAATTACATTGTGATTCTTAAATTCTGTTAATTTAAGTAAATATCTAAGTCGGTAACAACATAATGCTTTAGAAATTCGTCTCACTAACTCAAAATAACGAAACCACTAATGCATAACTTCATGCTTTATTATACTATCTTTCAGCTTACTCCACCAAAATATACTCCAATTATTGGCTAACAATATCTCTGAAAGTACTCCACCAAAAGATACTCCATCAAGAGATACTCCAGTTAGAGAGGTTAAAAAAATCTCTGAAAGTACTCCACCAAAATATACTCCAATTATTGGCTAACAATATCTCTGAAAGTACTCCACCAAAATATACTCCAATTATTGGCTAACAATATCTCTGAAAGTACTCCACCAAAAGACTCCAGTTAGAGGGCTAACAATATCTCTGAAAGTACTCCACCAAAAGATACTCCAGTTAGAATGGCTAACAATATCTCTGAAAGTACTCCAGCAAAAGATACTCCAGTTAGAATGGCTAACAATATCTCTGAAAGTACTCCAGCAAAAGATACTCCAGTTAGATTGGCTAACAATATCTCTGAAAGTACTCCACCAAAAGATACTCCAGTTAGAATGGCTAACAATATCTCTGAAAGTACTCCACCAAAAGATACTCCAGTTAGAGTGGCTAACAATATCTCTGAAAGTACTCCACCAAAAGATACTCCAGTTAGATTGGCTAACAATATCTCTGAAAGGTTTCTTTGAAGACTCCAGTTTTAATGGACTTCTGTTTTCTGAAAATTAATCTTCCAGATTCTGAAAAGAAACGCTTTCTGTTGTCTTTTATCTAAGGGCTGACAACTCCAGTCAGTATGAACCACTTACTTCTGTCTTTATCAATTTGGCAATATGTTTCTGACCAAAATGGCCTTGTTTAGTTGTTTCTACTTATCACCGATGACTCCAGAAATACTGGACTCAACTCACTTATGTTGTGCTTTTTCTGTTACAGGATTCTACTAAAATGGTCTAATATAGTATTCTTTATCATTTATATGAAGACTCCAATCAGTGACTACTATCCGGTAACAGGTTTCAGGATTCTGACTAGAATGGTTTCACATAGCATTATTTAGCGTGTTTCCAATCAGTGACTACTATCCGGTAACAGGTTTCAGGATTCTGACTAGAATGGTTTCACATAGTATTATTTATCGTGTTTCCAATCAGCGACTACTATCCGATAACAGGTTTCAGGATTCTGACTAGAATGGTTTCACATAGTATTATTTAGCGTGTGTATGAAGATTCCAATCAGCGACTACTATCCGATAACAGGTTTTAGGATTCTGACTAGAATGGTTTCACATAGTATTATTTAGCGTGTGTATGAAGATTCCAATCAGCGACTACTATCCGATAACAGGTTTTGGATTCTGACCTGAATGGTCGTAAATTGACTCCATTGACACCAGACAGAAATAACTAGCACCGTGTGTTAGCCTTTCTTGAGTGTCAAAATCTGGCATGTCATTTCTGTGCACGAAAAAGATAAGAAGCCAAATAAATTAAAGACTGAAAAATAAACAAGATAAAAACAGACTCTGAACGAGACTGTTTATAATAAATTCAGAATACGAGAAAATATTTTGTTTATGAAGGTAACTGAAAGAAAAACAATAATCTTAAATTAGCCACACGCAAACTTTCTCTCATTTCTATTTTTGTACAATTCAGTTTCGAATGAATACAGGACGACAAAAAAAATTTGTTTATGGTGCTAACCACAAGAGAAGAAAAGAAGCAAACTGTTGATTGCATGTAAACTAGCAGATCAGTCAGAAGGTGAAGCCTATGGCAGGTAACCAGTAGAAAATAAATAAGATAAAACTCTTTTTAAAGCACATTTAGAAATCAGTGTATGAAATTAGTATGCAAACAAAAGTTTTAGACACGTTGAGGACAGAACATATTAACGAATTATTATGCGAACAACAGTTTTAGATAAATATATAGGGAAATATGCGAACAACAGTTTTAGATAAATATATAGGGAAATATGCGAACAACTGTTTTAGATACGCTGATAGAACACATTAGCGAATTATTATGCGAACAACAGTTTTAGATACGCTGAAAACAGAACACATTAACGAATTATTATGCTAACAACAGTTTTAGATACGCTGAAAACAGAACACATTAACGAATTATTATGCGAACAACAGTTTTAGATACGCTGAAAACAGAACACATTAACGAATTATTATGCAAACAACAGTTTTAGATACGCTAAAAACGAACACATTAACGAATTATTATACGAACAACGTTTTAGATAAGCTGATAGAACACATTAGCGAATTATTATGCGAACAGTTTTAGGCGCGCTGACAAAACATATTAGCGAATTATTATGCGAACAACAGATTTAAATGCGATGAGAACAGGAGAACATATTAACGAACCTCCCAAAATGACACGAAAATAATCAGAGAAACAAAATGACTTTCCGAGGATGTCATAGTGAACAAATTAGTGAATTTCTTGTTTGGGAATACAAACAAAGTGTATTCCCACTGAGATTAAGTGAAGAAATGGGGTACAATTACAATTATTTATCGAACGATGTCATAGTCAACAAAATAGTAAAGTTATTTGCATTAGGATAAATCTGTCGTGATCAGTTAAAACACTTCGCTTAGGAAGTCAGTAGTAATGTAAAAGTTTTGTTTGAGAATAAGTCTTAGAGAACAAACAAGTCAGCCACTTATCTGAGGAAGTGAATATGTTGAAACATTTAAAAAATAATTACTTTGAGAATAAATCTTTAGAGAACAAACAAGTCAGCCACTTATCTGAGGAAGCCCAACCAATTCCCTTTCTCTTATGACTAAAGACCTTCATTGCTCAGTCATCTGATATACTAACTGTCATTAACAGTATTTCTGTTACATTTTTTCTTTTACAAATTAGTTTTTATTCGTTGTATTGCCATACAATATATTATAAACTATTGTATTGCCGTACAATATATTATAAACTATTGTATTGCCATACAATATATTATAAACTATTGTATTGCCGTACAATATATTATAAACTATTGTATTGCCGTACAATATATTATAAACTATTGTATTGCCGTACAATATATTATAAACTATTGTATTGCCGTACAATATATTATAAACTATTGTATTGCCGTACAATATATTATAAACTATTGTATTGCCATACAATATATTATAAACTAGCCTCTGCTCCGCAACTAGACTGCCGTTTTCTACTTTTGCACTTTATTATTTCTTATCAATTTACACATACAGACAAAAGTATTTGTACCATTGTACATATTTAATTTTTTGACAGTAATTAAAATTAAATAAAAGATCGATATCCAAATATATTATTATTTTTATTTTTCAAAGAAACAAATATGGTGTCGTTCTAGATTGTCCTTCAGGTTCCTGATAATTGTGATTATTTAACATGTCCTTCAGATTCCTGTAATTTTGATGTATTTAACATGTCCTTCAGATTCCTGATGACAGTGAGGCTTTTAAATGTTGTCCTTCAGACTCCTGATAATTGTAAAGTCATAAAATTGTCCTTCACATTCATACTGTCAGTGATGCTATGAAATATTGACCTTCAGACTCCTGATAATTGTGATGTCATTAAAGTTATCCTTCAGATTCCTGTTAATTGTGATGTCGTTAAAACTGTCCTTCAGACTCCTTAATGATTGACATGACATTAAAGGTTGTCTCCTGATTTCTAAAAGCTGTTGATGCAATTAAAGTTGTCCTTTAGACTCCAGAGAATTCTCGGCTCAAACACGGAACCCTTGCAAGTAAAGAGCTCACATCATATTAGGTCACATCTTCTTTAAGTCTTGATGTCATAACAATATTACAGCGCATTACTTTTGTTCATATTTTATTTGTAATAATTTTTTATTGGTTTTAGGGCGTATTTTTAACTGGGGAATCAATTAAGACATTCACCGCATTCATAGAACAATGACGTCATTTCTTTAGTGCTTTACTGGCATCAGGAGAGATGCGGTTAACGATCTTGCATGTGTTCCACGTGCAACTTGTGACGTCAGTACTAGTTTCATGTTGTCTAAGTTATTTAGCACTCTTGCCTGTGCATCTCCTGTTAGTAATGAAATGAATTATTGCATCTGTCTCAGTTCTCTTGTCTGTAAGCAACGATTTATTGAGCCTGTCCCAGTTCTCTTGTTTAAATGATCGTTTGATTTTACACATATCAATACTTCTATTATATGTCCTATCAGAAATTGCTTCCCCCAATTCTATTATATGTCCTATCAGAAATTGCTTTCCCCTTCAGAAATTGCTTTCCCCAATTCTATGTCCTATCAGAAATTGCTTTCCCCAATTCTATGTCCTATCAGAAATTGTTTTCCCCAATTCTGTTATATGTCCTATCAGAAATTGTTTTCCCCAATTCTGTTATATGTCCTATCAGAAATTGCTTTCCCCAATTCTATGTCCTATCAGAAATTGTTTTCCCCAATTCTGTTATATGTCCTATCAGAAATTGTTTTCCCCAATTCTGTTATATGTCCTATCAGAAATTGCTTTCCCCAATTCTATGTCCTATCAGAAATTGTTTTCCCCAATTCTGTTATATGTCCTATCAGAAATTGTTTTCCCCAATTCTGTTATATGTCCTATCAGAAATTGTTTTCCCCAATTCTATATCCTATCAGAAATTGTTTTCCCCTATTCTGTAGGCAGACGGGAAGATTCCTCAACCTTCTCAACCTCCTTTCCAGGCTACCCGTTATTTCATTTTCGTAAAATCAAATCAAACCTGCAAAAGTAAGCTATTGTCCTCTCCCCTCATTGTCAAAGAAAACAAATTTGAAGAAACTGCAACTTCTGGGTTTCGCGTTTGCAAGGTTTCTGTTTGTCATTGAAGCCATTTTGTGGATCGCTTTATGGCTAATAAGTTGTTGAAGGGAAAAAGTGAAAATGATGAAGAGATGAACTATAGTATAAGCAAAAACATTAGTCTTTAAATGAAATATGTATTAATTGTGGTAATAAGTTTCAAAAAGTTTCTTATTACGACATCTGATTGCATAAATAACGCAGAATAGTTTTTAACTATCATTTATTTACGGCCCTCATAGTTTTTAACTATCATTTATTTACGGCAATCATTATAGTTTTTAACTATCATTTATTTACGGCAATCATTATAGTTTTTAACTATCATTTATTTACGGCCCTCATAGTTTTTAACTATCATTTATTTACGGCAATCATTATAGTTTTTAACTATCATTTATTTACGGCCCTCATAGTTTTTAACTATCATTTATTTACGGCAATCATTATAGTTTTAACTGTCATTTATTTACTGCCCTCATAGTTTTTAACTATCATTTATTTACGACCCTCATTACAGTTTAACTATCATTTATTTACGGCCCTCATAGTTTTTAACTATCATTTATTTACGTCCCTCATAACAGTTTTTAACTATCATTTATTTACGGCAATCATTACATTTTTTAACTATCATTTATTTACGACTCTCATTACAGTTTTACTATAATTTATTTACGGCCCTCATTACAGTTTTAACTATCATTTATTTACGGCAATCATTATAGTTTTTAACTATCATTTATTTACGACCCTCCTTACAGTTTAACTATCATTTATTTACGGCCCTCATAGTTTTTAACTATCATTTATTTACGGCCCTCTTTACAGCTTTTAACTATCATTTATTTACGGCCCTCATTACATTTTTTAACTATCAATTATTTACGGCCCTCATTACAGTTTTAATATCATTTATTACGGCCCTCCTTACAGTTTTTAACTATCATTTATTTACGGCCCTCATTACAGTTTTTAACTATCATTTATTTACGGCCCTCATTACAGTTACTATCATTTATTTACGGCCCTCATTACAGTTTTAACCATTTATTTACGACCCTCATTATACTATCATTTATTTACGGCCCTCATTATATTGTATGCTTGTTATTTTAATGATGCTAAAAATGTATAGATTACGGTCAGTAATATTTGCTGGCCTACTTCCATCCAATCATCTATTTGTCCATCCATCCATCTATCTGTTTGTCCATCCATCAATCCATCCACATCTATCTGTCTGTCTGTCTATCTATCTATCTATCTATCTATCTATCTATCTATCTATCTATCTATCTATCTATCTATCTATCTGTCACAGGGAACCAAGTTGTCCTAATAATATATTTGTATGTTTGAACTCAATGCTTGGGGAGTTGCATAAAGTGGTTCGGTCGATCACCTGATGACGGACACAGCTTTGTATACAGAAAGAGAGAGAGAGAGAGTGGGGGAGAGAGACAGACAGAGAGTCAGTATCAACATTTCCCCAAAGTAGAATACAGGTTCCCTGTGTCTAAAATAAGCTTCTATCGTAAGGGAAGCTAACTTGCAATTCGACGGCAATTATTAGTGAGGTCTTTAGGAGATCAGTGTTATTGTTCCTGTCAGCCAGACGATGACGTGTTTATCCTTACCCCCTCCCACTTTACATTTTTATTGTAAAGCACGCACGCAGGCGCGCAAGTACATACGCAGAGAGCTGCCTTTACTTTCAATCGAATATTGTTTTCTTTTTAGCTAACTAATTCTGTTCAGCCCTTAGAAGTATATGCCTTAACTGCCTTCAAATTTTAATTGTAGTTTCACTTGATGCGAGTCAGACTTCACAGAACCTAACAAAAGAAGAAAACGTTTCATCTATTGGGGTATTATGCCTTTGAACTTAAGTAAATTATTTTAATATCTTTATTAATTATTCGACTGAAGTTATTTTTAGATTTCATTGCTGATTTCAAAATGTTTTGAGGATTCTGGAGTTTTGCTGGGGTTGTATTCTAATACGTGTAAGAAAGAAATAACATTTTTAAAACGTCGATTTCTTTCAGGTGTCGAAGTTTTGGAGTACAGTAATGAACTTTTGAAACTTTCTGACGATACTTGGCATTTTACCTAGATTTTATTTATTTTTTATTTTGAGTGACCAGACCTGTCCACTGCCGCGATGTACTCTGAGATGACATTGTAATAATGAATGATACCAAATGTTAGCAATTATTTAATGATATAATGATATGGCACTATCAATTGGAAATTTGGCCCTCTGGCCTAAAACGTTTGTGCACCCCTGCTTTATGTGTACTAAGCTTATCTCCCCTCCCACCTCTGTCCCATCTGGACATACTTCAGAAATAAACTTTATACAACATTTGTAAGACATACAAATTACAAACAGCATCTCATTTATAATTATGGATCAAAATATGGAAATAATATGTGGGAGAATTCCCAAGATCTCTCTCTCTCTCTCTTACACACACACAAACACACACACACACACACACACACACACACACACACACACACAATCACACACGCGCGCGCACGCACGCACGAAAGCACGCACGCAGACCCCCCCATATATATATAATACACACACACACACACACACACACACACACACACACACACACACACACACTCATGCGCATGCGTGCCACGCACTCTCTCGTCTCATCCTTTGTCTCTCATTTTCCTTCTCTCACTAAGATTCAGATTTAGTTTTCTTTTCCACCCATTTAAAATTTGCCTCCCTTTTTCTCTTCCTATTCATTTCTTGTTGGCATTAGTTACCAGAGAAATTAAAGCCGCCATCTAAACAACCAACTACTACTGATTCTCTGGAACATAACTCGAGGCAATATGACAAGCTTGCTAAAACTTTTGTCGCGTGTACGTGATCGCTCATCCATCTAAACAACCAACTACTACTGATTCTCTGGAACATAACTCGAGGCAATATGACAAGCTTGCTAAAGCTTTTGTCGCGTGTACGCGATCGCACATCCATGGCTTCTGGTGGTGGGTGCGGATATTAAAGCATATCCAGGTTTTCACCGGTACCGTTTGCTGTCTGTGTCTGCTTGATATATGTGTGAGTGGAGACAGATGTGGCTCTCGCTGCTTGTCTTATGCACCTCTGCTTCTTAAAGCCAGCGCGAATAAAAAAATGTCCTATTAAAATAGAATGAAGAATTCCACCAAATCCCCAGTTATTTTGACATTTCTAATTGCAATTGCTGAGTCCCCCGCAAGGAATGCAGTACACGAGACCACTATCCACTATTTATGTCCAGATAGATACAAGTTTTAATTTGTTGATGTTTTTGTATGCGAGCTGGCCGTTTCAATGAAAAAGAACAACAGTCTTTCTTCTGTATTACTGTTTCCTATTAATGCCAAACCAGTTTCCATTCTCTTCACATTGACATTCTTCCACACGTAAAGGGACATCAAGCAAACGCCAACTCAGACTCGTAAAACATCTGTATCACTGTATAAATTGGATTAGTGTACAATGCTGCAGCCTCTTGTCTTGTCTCGCTTCCGCTGATTCCGATCTGTTCCGAGCAGGCATTGACTGACCACTAGGCACCGACCACTGACACCGGCCACAGACACCGACCTCCCCAGGTACCGACCACAAGCCTGTGTGCGTTTCACTTGGGGCACGCTGACCGGCGTCCGATCGACACGCTCCTCTGATCTGCAACGGTCATACACGCCAGTATGAAGTAAGTTCACTCCTCTTTTATAAACTTTATTTTATATATACACACATTGTATTAATATTATATCAATTATATAAATATTTAAAAATCTTGTAAACATTCTTAAACTGCTTGTAAACTGTTACATACAAACATTACACATTATGAAATATTACATACAAACATTACATATTATGAAATATTACATACAAACATTACATATTATGAAATATTACATACAAACATTACACATTATGAAATATTACATACAAACGATTCAAGTAGAGGCGATTCGACTACTTAGATCTACCAATAACTGAGCTTTATTTTGTTATTTATTGCATGTTGATACTTCTCATCTTTCGTCGGCTGAGAACTGCAAAACATGCATGCATACATACATACGAGCGCGCGCGCACACACACGCACACACATACACACACACACACACACACACATCTGTACATACATTCGAACATTCTCCATGTAATAAATAATTCAAAGATATTCCACCTATGAGCAGATTTAACTTGTGGTGATGTTTAATTTTGCTCACGCTATCAGTCATGAAATGACATCAAACTCATTCAAACAACGCAAAGTTGAAACGAGACGGTTGGCTTGGGATTCGAACCCAAGCAGTGCGCAACACACCTTTCTTATAAGTCTGTCTTTGCAGACATAGGAAAAGACAATCTTTATTCGTGCCTCTTAGAATGACGTTGCATGTCATACAGGAAATTTGACAGGGATGTATACAGTTGGGAATATTTTAATCATACTGGCAGCGCCTGATTTTTATGAGTGTATTTGTTTAATCAGCATTACCAACCATTGACACAATTATCTCCGTTTTGTTTCTTACAATCTCTGTGTCATCCAGTCATTTAATACAGTACTGACTTGCATTTGGTTTATCCAATTACGTCATATATTTATTTATTTACTGTTTCAACCACGTATATCTGTAGGTCTCGTACAGTTTCAACCACGTATATCCTGTAGGTCTTGTACTGTTTAAACCACGTATATCCTGTAGGTCTTGTACTGTTTAAACCACGTATATCCTGTAGGCCTCTGTACATACAATTGTGCTGTACGTTCAAATAAATGCGTGTCCTCATGTCGAAGACTGACTAGTTGTATCCCACAGTTTGCGAATTCAGTGATTCGACTAATCATACCTTAAAATTTTATAGTTACTAGTCCGGGCACTTTACGTCAGACAGTTTTTGCAAGGCTGTCGAATTCCGCATTTCAATACCCAAAGATGGTAAAGAATGTTTCGTGTAAGTTTTTGTTACAAATCCTGAATTATCAGCCTTCCAGCCGAGCACTCAAAGTGGCCGGCCTGAAAAAGATGGCGACTTATGACGACGTGCCATAGATTTTGCTGACGTCATTGCCTAATCTCTTGTAATGTGTGCAAATTAAATTATATTTCTATAAAAATAAAAAAATAAAAAAATCTTATCCTCCGTTAAATGTGCAAATTAAACTATATTTCTATATATAAAAAAAATAGTCTTAGCCTCTGCTGTACAACAGAACCAAGAATCTAATCAACTAAATAAAATCACAAAGAACATAAAAATTCGGAAAACATTACGACATAAGATTCTCTCTCTCTCTCTCTCTCTCTCTCTCTCTCTCTCTCTCTCTCTCTGTCTCTCTTTCTATCTATCTGTGACGTACACGCCACTTACTTAATGAAAATGATGATGATTATAATTATTTAATCTTTCATAACAAATTACAAGTGATGAGAATCTTAATTTATTTTATTAAGATCCTCCATGTCAGAAATGTCAGAACTATCGTACAGTAAGTCTTATATGCCACCCAAGCAAAGTCATGCTAAAGATCATATTAAATAGAATGAAGCCTCAGGCAGAGGATATCATAGCTGAAGAACAGACAGGCTTCAGACCAGGGCGAAGCACAACTGAATAGATTTTTAATCTGAGACTGCTTTGTGAGAAGTAGCTTCAGCACCAACAAGACCTTTATCATGTCTTTGTAGATTTTAAGAAGGCGTTCAAGAGGGTGTGGCATGCAGCCCTTTGATCTACCATGAAGCTGTACAGCATTAATGCCAATCTGATCAAAGTCACAGAAAGCCTTTACAGCAAGGCCACCAGTGCAGTCTGCTTCAACGGCCAGATTGGAGACTGGTTTAGGACAACAGTGGGAGCCAGACAAGGCTGCTTACTTTTGCATATACTCTTTAACATCTTCCTTGAAAGAATCATGACAGATGCTCTGAAAGACCATGAAGGAACTGTCAGTATTGGAGGCAGAGCAATAACGAACTTACGCTTTGCTGATGACATTGATGGCCTTGCAGGAACTGAGGAGGAGCTACCTAAGTTGGTGGGAAAACTGGACTGGACAGCTACCACTTATGGTATGGAAATCAGTGCAGAGAAAACCACACTGATGACCAACAACACCAGAGGCATTGGCAATGACATTTTGATTGGTGATCAGAAATTGGAAACAGTTAATAAATTCATGTACTTAGGAGCCATCATGACAGATGAGGGACCAAAACCTAAAATATTGTCCAGCATTGCAAAGACAATAACAGCAGTTGCAAGGCTGAAGAAAGTTTGGAAAGACAGAAACATCTCAGTCAGCTCAAAGATCAGACTGATGTGCTCCTTGGTTGTATCTGTGTTTTTATATGAGTCATGGACCCTCACACCACACGCATGGAAACCCTGACATGCTGTTATATTCTCAAATGAACTTTAGTGCTCTCCTCACCATGTCAGTTCCTTCAAGCAGAACATGATGATTATAGTAATTCTGGTAATTTCAATGTGCTAGAATTCTCCCGATGTATCCAGCATATACATCATAGTGTATAGCATACTCCTTACACGTACGCACCACAATGGACAGTGTATAGCATACTCCTTACACGTACGCACCACAATGGACAGTGTATAGCATACTCCTTACACGTACACACCACAATGGACAGTGTATAGCATACTCCTTACACGTACGCACCACAATGGACAGTGTATAGCATACTCCTTACACGTACGCACCACAATGGACATTCTCGACCCTCTCGTTCATTCAAGTTTCTAACCAGTGAACATGTGACGGAAAATAACGGGAAAATTAAAGTTGAAACTGGAAACCTGAAAGTGTAAGTGAAAGGTTACTTGTTCACTGTAAAATATAATTAAGGAGCAAACGTACATTTCCCGTTTATCACACTATAACTCCACTCTATCTCACTTCCCATTCTCAACTTAACAATCTCCTGCAATAGTATTTATCACACTATAACTCCATTCTATCTTGCATCCCATTCTCAACTTAACAATCTCCTGCAACAGTATTTATTAGCCTGATACACACACAAACATGGTAAAATAAATACAGCATATCAAACAATGTCAAGTGTTAGCATACTACATATGAACAGCTTAGTTCAAATATTTGTAGAATAAAAGTCAACTCACATAGTACATATCTATACAAACACAAGTATAATATATCAATAGTAAAAATGCATGAACGGTTTCTAAGTCCATTCTCTCTCAACCAGTCAGCTTAACTCATCACGCTAATGACTGCCTTTCAAAGCCGGACTTCTTTCCCATCCAAAGTCAAAGAGATCAGAGTAAAATTTTCTACAGCAAGTGAATTCTTTAATCTCAGCCCATTGGCTGGTCTCGTTCTCGTAAATCATGATCATTGGATAATAGAAAATTACTCACTCAGTTTGCATTACATCAGCAATCTAGAATATTCTTGCCTCATGATGTTTACTTCAACTCAGTCACTTTCAAAAATAACACCATAAGGAGTGCCCAAGGTCGGGTTACTCTGATAATTTGGCAATTTTTATAACAATTTAAATTTAAAATAGGGAGAGGCAAATCTAACTATCTACCTACCTATCTATCTATCTATCTATCTATCTATCTATCTATCTATCTATCTATCTATCTATCTATCTATCTATCTATCTATCTATCTATCTATCTATCTATCTTTTAAGCTTTACTGTTTATAAATTAGGTTATACACACATATTTTCATATCTCTGGTTTAAATTAACTCAAGGTTTTCATGCACTCTATGAAGGGTTATTGACTCCATTCGCGAAATCAGCAAGTATTAGAAGTGAACGCTTGCAAGAAGAAAGATGCATTTAATAAAAATACGTACTCTTTCATCTCATTTTGCAACAAGACCATTTTTACTGAGGCAGCAATTTACTTTTAATGATCGTCATCATCTATTTTATTTCCTCACAAGTCGCCATTCTTCCTGATGAATTTGCAAGGATCGCTAAACAAGACAGGATTATAAGATCACTCTCAAATAGAGAAAAGAATCAATAGCCGTCTACTTTAGGAAGCGGTGCCTTTATCAGTTCAAAAAACATCAACCGCCATTTTGCAATTTCTAAATAATTATATGTTATTGAGGGATGTAATTGCTCCAATTTAAACGCCTCAACAACTAGATAAAAGCAAAAGAAAATGTATTGTATGAGTATATTTCAGTTGAATTTAGCAATCGCAGTCTGAATATTTCTACGAAGGCGAATCATAATATTGAGCTGGATTATACACGTGACATTTGTCAGCTGACATCTGCTTTATACGATCTCATTAAGAGTCCCTCTTGTCTTCCTCTACAAATACAAACTTCTGTGTTCTAACCAAACACATCATGGCAACAGCTATTGATTCTCTCGCAAGGGAGATAATTAACGATTAAAGCCATGCACATTCTGTTTATGTGCGAGCGTGTTCCTTTCCTTTTTTAAATTTTTTTTATTTTTAAACAACTCCGTTTTACCTTACGCATTCATTGGTAAGGGAGATAATTATGACGTACCATTTCTGCTTCACCTACCTACGCCCCCCCCCCCACATTTTTAGACTTGGAACACCTCTTATTTCACAAAGGTCAGGTTTATGGCAAGGGAGACAACGAGAAATCACACGAATTCTTCAGATCTAGTGTTATCAGATCGTTGATACTGTTTGACAGCTTATGACATCATGGTTATTCTATCATACTACACAAAGTAGTTAGTTCATGAAAGATAACAGAAAAGCCCATCGCCAAAAGTTTCTTAATCACGTGATATTGTAATTATCAGAAGATAACTCTGTTATTGAGCGAGAGTTGCTGTTTCGTATGCAGATCTGTAATCATCGTCACTGTTTGACACGCGGTTATCGAAACATTTTTCATATATTTTTGTTTCATTTATATTTTTTTCACTTTCTCCCTCGGTGGTATTTCTCTTTGCCTGATTTCTTTCTTTCTTTCTTTCTTTCTTTCTTTCTTTCTTATATTATTTCAAGTTTTCTTTCTCATTATATTTCATCTTATTTTTCTCTCTGTTTTCTCTCATTATTTCACTTCTCAGTATCTTTTCTCATACTGCACGCACCCACCCACTGTCTTGTTCCCACTTATTTTCTTCTTTCCTTGTATCAATATTTCATGTTTCAGTTTTCCCTTTTCATCTTTTGTTCAGCATTTAATTTTTTTTTCTTCTCCGTTCTATATGCCATTTCAAATTCTTTCTCTTCATAAACATTTTTTTGCATGTTATGTAAACAAACCTTGTTATGTCTCTCACTCTATTAAAAAAAAAAATGCCATTGATTTGCATGAAATTGTTTCATGGTTTTCACCTCTCAAGTATTCTCAAAGTTAAAAGTGAAAACACAAGTGATGTTTTAAAGTTTCTCTTTGTTTCGATCGAATGTTGTCTTCTTGTTTTAGCTATCCATAGCTATTAAGGGCAATTGAAAAACAAAACCCACACACACGCTCTCCTTTCAGACGGTGTAAAATCTCATGGAAATATTTTTTTCCTGCAAGCCAATTTATCTTTTGGAGTCTCTGCATTTTCTTCAGACCTCATTAGCCTGCGGAGATATTTAAGACTTCGCTTAAATTATAACTGTAACTTTAATCTTACGTTTGTAAATGAATACCCCCAACCATCCGAACACGGTGAACTGCACACATTTGGTTAATTATAGCAATTATGTAAAATAAATATTAATTAAGCTCGATCAAATGATTGCCTACAAGAAACATTTATTTTAATTTCATCTTTTGTGGGGAGGGGGGGACTGGGGAAACAATCGTTCAGATTTACTTTAAAGTGGATACACGTAACAGAATTTGACAAAGTGGTTTAGAAATGCATTTTTGGAAGACTGTGACAGACGTGCATTAGGTGAGCATCTTTGAAGGGAATGTGTTTAAAGTGGGCATTTTAAAAATGTGACGTATGTATTTAAAGTGGGCATTTAAAAAATGTGACATATGTGTTTAAAGTGGGCATTTAAAAAATGTGACCAAAGAAATTAATATGCATTTTAATTTTAAAATGGACACACGAGCATTAATATGATGTTAAAACCAATTGGAGTCATAAGGAAAAAAATCGTTAAGTATACTTTCAAGTGGGCGCCTTTAAAGAAACGCGACACACATTTACTAAAAGGACAATCACAAAGGAATGTGATTCGTTTAATTTGTCAAGAAAAGTTAACTCTGACAGAGGTGTGTGACAAATTTATTTTCAAAACACATTGTCCTTCATAGTAGGTACATACATATTTCAGGATTACATTTAGGGTAAAGCATTTGTGCTAAAAGTTCTTTTTACCTTTATCAGAATTAATATTCAGAAGCAACGGTTAAATTTTGATTTTCTTGCATCACGATGTTAACTTATGATCAGACAGAAAATTTTTCGAAAGCGACGTACCTTGAATTAGTACTTCCGGTGTTATATGTCATTGCTTAATAAAAAAAAATGTCTTTTCATAAGTGAATTGAGCAGATCAGTGAAACACTGTTAATTAAATGCACAATGTCAATCAAAACTGAAACATATCTATAAAGTTGAGGACATAGTACTTTTGAATTAGAAACTGTTATATAACAGTGTTAATTAAATACACAATGTCAATCAAAACTGAAACATATCTATAAAGTTGAGGACATAGTACTTTTGAATTAGAAATTGTTATATAACAGTGTTAATTAAATACACAATGTCAATCAAAACTGAAACATATCTATAAAGTTGAGGACATAGTACTTTTGAATTAGAAATTGTTATATAACAGTGTTAATTAAATACACAATGTCAATCAAAACTGAAACATATCTGTAAAGTTGAGGACATAGTACTTTTGAATTAGAAATTGTTATATAACATTGCACTTGACAACAGATAATGGCTTTGAAATCGATGGTATTATGACTAGACTCTTCTCTGAAGATATGGAATTATCCGATTCTGAACGCACTTTGCAAATAGGTTGTGTTTATTATTCTGTAATTTCTGTTAACGATAGATCTTATAGACCATATTTCGTTTTGACATTACAGAGACACAACAAGTTTATATTTCTGTTACAGATTATAGAACTCTACGTAAGAGATTACACACACATACACACTAATAATTTAGAGTTTTCTCGACTTTCTTGCAAAATATTGTTCAGCTATAGTGGCTCTTTCAAGATATTTAGATCCGACGTTTTATTCACAGCGACACTTAAATCTGACTCTTTACTCTCAATGTTTTTAGATCTGACTTAAAAACAATATATAGATCTGTTCTTTACTCACTATGATATGACTCTTTACTCACAATAACATTTAGATTTGTCTTTTTATTCCCAAAGCTATGTGGATGTGACTTTTTATTCACAATGAAGTTTTAGATCTGACCTTTACTCCCAACGCTATGTACATCTGACTTTTTACTCACGCTCATACTTCGATTTGATTCTTTACTCACAATGACATTTGGATTTGACTCCTTACTAAGAACAATGCTTAGATGTGATTGTTTTCTCTTTCAGCTCTGAACAATTGTGTCTGTTTTATGTTCTCTGCTTGTTTGAACTCTGAACAATTGTGTCTGTTTTATGTTCTCTGCTTGTTTGAACTCTGAACAATTGTCTGTTTTATGTTCTCTGCTTGTTTCAATCTACTAACCTTAATAATGAAATTAATATAGATGATAATGAAGAAGAGAAAGAAGGTGATGATAATAGCATAATAGAGCGATTATGCTTTAAACGCTGGGCACTATATACCCTAAACTCTGCTCTTCCAAAATCTTTAAGACAAAAGGAAACGTACTATATTATAAGCCGAAAATTCACGAGTCCACATGCAAATGACAGCATAAAAGAAACAAATGTATTTGCGAACAGAAACATACTTTTAAAATGTTTACTTTTAGCAAACGACACCAAGAGTGACTGCTCATTTTGCTGACTGTACTCTTCCTGTTTGTCTGATTGTACTCTTCTTGTTTGATTATACTCTTCCTGTTTGTCTGATTGTTTGTCTGACTGTACTCTTCTTGTTTGTCTGACTGTACTCTTCCTGTTTGTCTTCCTGTTTTCTGATTGTACTCTTCTTGTTTGTCTGATTGTACTCTTCCTGTTTGTCTGACTGTACTCTTCCTGTTTGTCTGACTGTACTCTTCTTGTTTGTCTGACTGTACTCTTCCTGTTTGTCTGACTGTACTCTTCCTGTTTGTATTTCAGCCGCACCTATATTTCCTTGTGCTTATTTACACAATTTATCTATTTCTCTCTCTCTCTCGCACTCACACTCAGACACACACGCACACACATACACACATAACTCACGATTTCTTGTGCACACGCACTTTTCCATTCACCCGCTACCAAGTTCAGTCTCTCCACCTCTCTCTCACATACACACACACATACACACACCAATCTACCCCCTTTCTTTCCCCCCTTCTTAATTTCTTAGCCATTATTAGTGAAACGAGTGCAAACAGACTGAATTTGATTTTGACAAATTTAAAGAACAGTTGCGAACAAGGTGAAGTGTGAATCTCTCCTTGTTTGTCTTTTCGTCTCTTTCTCTTTTTTTCCTTCCCCCTATTTCTCTCTCTCTCTCTCTCTCTCTCTCTCTCTCTCTCTCTCTCTCTCTCTCTCTCTCTCTCTCTCTCTCTCTCTCGCTGTGGAATACCACTTTTCATGCTATTACTGATTAAAGGGACACATATTCACTGTTTTGCTTCAATAATAATTTATTTCTGACACAAGCGATATTATGTATTTATAAACTGTTTATGATTTTATTTTCCTGATGAAAAGCTCGCTCTAATTAACAAGTGGGCGTAGAGAGGGAGATGAAAGAGAGAAGAAAAGAAGAAACATAGAAAGCCAACTAAAGACAGGCGAGAAAATAAAATAAATAATTCGTAATTATATGCATTTAGAAAGAAAAGATAAAATAAAGAAAGAGATAATGAAATCAGTGAATAAATGTTCTGGACGAGAAGAAGGAACAACGCGATACGTCACAGAAAAGAAATAAGCGATGATAATATTAAAACAGACAATCATGAAAAGAATTCATTGTTGTTATTTCCAATAGAGAGACAGACACACAAACACATAATAGAGGTGACGCACAGAAAACATGCGGACAGACAGGTGGATGGATATTTAAATAGATAGATAGATAGATAGTTAGATAGGTAGATAAATAGATAGATTGATTGATAGAGATAGATATAGAAAGATATAGATAGAATAGATAGATTGATAGATAGAGATAGAAAGTTAGTTAGATAGATAGATAGATAAATAAATAAATAAATAGATTGATTGATAGAGATAGATATAGAAAGATATAGATAGAATAGATAGATTGATAGATATAGATAGAAAGTTAGTTAGATAGATAGATAGATAGATAAATAAATAAATAAATAGATTGATTGATAGAGATAGATATAAGAAAGATATATATAGATTGATTGATTGATTGATAGAAAAATAAATAGATAGATAAAATAAATAGATAGATAAAATAAATAGATAGATAGATAGATAACTTTGTATTCAGAATACCAGATTCATATGAAGGGTGAGTAAGGGTGGGTAAGGGTAAGTAAGGGTGGGTGGGTAAACGAAAGGTAACTATAAAGTAAACAGTGCTATTGAAATTCAAATGCAACATTGCCCATTTACATAATAATTAATTATTTATACAGAAACTTTTCATCACATGGCTCCACACTTAACACAACAGGCACACTAATGTGCTTACAGAAATCGTTTTGCGTAGAAACAAGACCAAGAAAATTGTACCGACACAATACCACCCTTAAGAATTTCCGGTTGATTTCTACACATATCACATTTATAGCGCCCAGGGCCAATTTATGCATTGATGTTAAGTAGCTCTTTAACCATCAACACTTTATGTGGCTTTCATTACTTGAAAGAAATACATTGCAAGTGTTTTACGAGTGGATAATGTATGAGGTCAAGGTCATATATAGTATATAATCACCTTTAGTACATGTATTGAGGCAAACTCGCCGAAATAGTTGTATTTAGAGCAAACTGGCCTAAAGGAGCTGTATTTAGAGAAAACTGGCCTAAAGGAGTTGTATTTAGAGCAAACTGGCCTAAAGGAGTTGTATTTATATCATCTAAACTTTACGAGCTGCATGTCTTTACACTTAGTGACCCCAAATCAAATCTTAATTTAATCGAAACATGTCTTTACACTTAGTGACCTCAAATCAAATCTGAATTTAATCAAGCCATGTCTTTCGAATCCTGAGTGGCCCAATGATACAAGTCCTCCCATCTAGCCAGGGCTGAGAACAAAAGGTCTCACGTAATACAAGTCCTCCCATCTAGCCAGGGCTGAGAACAAAAGGTCTCACGTAATACAAGTCCTCCCATCTAGCCAGGGCTGAGAACAAAAGGTCTCACGTAATACAAGTCCTCCCATCTAGCCAGGGGAGAGAACAAAAGGTCTCACGTAAGCTCTGCGGAAAAAGTAAGCCAACGCATCCATTCCTCCTCCCAGTCCCCCCACCAAAGTCTTTGCTTCAAAAGTAGCTACTCTGCACACACAAGAAAACCCCGCAAATAAATATTACTCTATTAATACGGTTGTGCCATCCTTGTCTGCAAGAGACCGGAAGTCTTAATCGAGGTACTAAAAAAAGTTTTCATTTCCTTCTTGCTTATACCACAAGTATTTTCTTTAAAAAAAAAATGTCTGTAAATCTTCGAGCCCACTCACTCTTTGTCAACTATCATGTGTGTGTGTGTGTGTGTGTGTGTGTGTGTGTGTGTGTGTGATTAATGTCGACGCTTCGTTGTTGCTAGAAGTATTCCGATATAAAGGCATGCGTGAGTTTTATCTTTTCTTCACATATATACTTTCGCGAAATGAATTTTTATTGATACTTTCACTTTTTAACTTAGAGGGTTGTCGTATATTTTGAAACACAGGACGATATTCCAAAAATATATCTTGTGTTGTATATCACTGCTTTCGACTTTGTCTCCCATTTGTTCATTTCCTGTTCTGAAAATAACTTGGACAGAATGCAATAGAGAAATGTTAGTATAGAACAAGGATTACTTTGGACTTGGGCAGAATGCAATAGAGAAATGTTAGTATAGAACAAGGATTACTTTGGACTTGGGCAGAATGCAATTGAGAAATGTTAGTATAGAACAAGGATTACTTTGGACTTGGGCAGAATGCAATAGAGAAATGTTAGTATAGAACAAGGATTACCCCCTCTCTTTCCCTGTTCTACTCTTTCTCGTTTATTTCCTCTCTCTTCCCTTCACTCTACTTTTTTCTGTACTCCGCCTTCCTCTTCCTCTTACCCCTTTCTCTTTCCTCCCACTCTCTGCTTTCTGACTTACGTCATGAAATTATTACGTCAGATGAACACATTATTTCTTTCTTTATCCTAATGACGTTGCTTTATCTCTCTCTCTTGATTGCCTACGTATTTCTGGTTTCTTTCCTCGAATTAAAAAAAATATATAAAAAT
This sequence comes from Sinotaia quadrata, assembly GCA_028829895.1. Classification (NCBI taxonomy): domain Eukaryota; kingdom Metazoa; phylum Mollusca; class Gastropoda; order Architaenioglossa; family Viviparidae; genus Sinotaia; species Sinotaia quadrata. The sequence goes on along the minus strand of CM054181.1, from coordinate 3,158,192 downwards.
ATCGACAACTTTCAAAGCCTCTTTGACGGAAACGCGAAAAACACTGGGAGCCTTCGTCACACTAGATGTCGTGCAGAGAATTTAAAAATCTATTATGGATATCGATTTATCGATTTATCGTCTCCCAAAGAATGAAGTCTTTAAGCTCATTCACCTGTTAGCACATGCCATCCTAATGCATTCTAGACGTGTGTGTGTGTGTGTGTGTGTGTGTGTGTGTGTGTGTGTGTGTGTGTGTGTGTGTGTGTGTGTGTGTATGTGTGTGTGTGATAATGTGTATATGTAATTATTGGTTTATGTGTATCTTACGTGTATGTCCATATGCATGTGTGTATGTGTGCTGGGTGAATGCTAGAAAACTGCATTTTAAGGCGGGACCAGAAAACGTATAGAGTGCAATGGCACGCATAAGCAGATTTATGTCCAGCAGACTGGGGACATTAGAATGTATTGTGGGAGTGAGCCGAATATGACCATCAGACTGGGGACATTTGAATGTATTGTGAGAGTGAGCCGAATATGACCAGCAGACTGGGGACATTTGAATGTATTGTGAGAGTGAGCCGAATATGACCAGCAGACTGGGGACATTAGAATGTATTGTGAGAGTGAGCCGAATATGACTAGCAGACTGGGGACATTAGAATGTATTGTGAGAGTGAGCCGAATATGACCAGCAGACTGGGGACATTAGAATGTATTGTGAGAGTGAGCCGAATATGACCAGCAGACTGGGGACATTAGAATACGTAGCAGGTGAGTGAGTAATAAGATTAACTGGCTGGGCACAATAGGAATGTATAGCCTGTGAGAGAATAATACGATTAACTGGTTGGGCACAATAGGAATGTATAGCCTGTGAGAGAATAATAAAATTAATGGCTGGGCACAATATGAATTATAGCCGGTGAGAGAGTAATAAGGCTAACTAGCTAGGCATCATATTATATATATATCTGGTGAGAGCAAATAAGATACTAGTAGACTAAGGACATTAGAATGTATGACTCTTATGAGCAGACCTAAGACTAGCATACACGGAACATTACGGCAGGCGAAAGCAGATATACAACTAGCTGTCTAGAGACACTGGCAAGTATGGCAGGTCAAAGTAGATATACAACTAGCTGTCTAGAGACACTGGCAAGTATGGCAGGTCAAAGTAGATATACAACTAGCTGTTAGAGACACTGGCAAGTGTGGCAGGTCAAAGTAGATATACAACTAGCTGTCTAGAGACACTGGAAACTATGGTAAGTCAAAGCAGATATATACAACTACAACCTGGAGACACTGGCAAGTAAGACAGGTGAAAGTGAGAGCTCTCAAGATATCTTTTTGACCAGTAAGAATAATACGTCACTACATAATAATCACCACCACCCACCCAGGCAATTACTGTCTTTCTTAGGTACTGAGTTCTTTTCGGATTTGAGAATCAAATTTCAGTTTTGCGCACTGACGTCACACTTTTCTTTAGTTTAACTGGTAGAAACTGAGAGATATCATAGTAATACTGACTACACACACCACTGTCTTCTTATTGATACACTTTGTGACGTCATAGTAATACTGACTACACACACCACTGTCTTCTTATTGATACACTTTGTGACGTCATAGCAATATTGACTACACACACTACTGTCTTCTTATTGATACACTTTGTGACGTCATAGTAATACTGACAACACACCACTGTCTTCTTATTGATACACTTTGTGACGTCATAGTAATACTGACCACACACCACTGTCTTCTTATTGATACACTTTGTGACGTCATAGTAATACTGACCACACACCACTGTCTTCTTATTGATACACTTTGTGACGTCATAGTAATACTGACTACACACACCACTGTCTTCTTATTGATACAAATTCTGAACTTCAGCAAACAAAGGCAAGAAGTGGAATGGAAACGAAATCCCTTAAACAAGGTTATTTACTAAGTACACCGCAATTTATCACACAGTAAATCTGATCCTAAGTACATTGCAATTTATCACACTGTAAATCGGATCCTAAGTACACTGCAATTTATCACACGATTTGACCTAGCTTCGCTCACCCTCAGTCAAAACAATGTACTTGTCTACATCTTTCTGTCTATCTTATAAATTTACAAACGCTTTAAAAATAACTTTTTTATCATAACATTCGGAGTCACAGAAATTGCCAAGAACATACCATCTTAAAATTATGAATGAAAATTGATCATTTATTTTAAAATATTGGGAAATTTCCATCATACAACAATCATATACATTTTATAATATGCAATAATTGTAAAGCAAAGAGAGCATTTATAAAATTAAGGGCTTTGTAAATTATTATTGTTATTGGTAAGTGAGAGCAGATATTCAGTTTGTATAATGTGATGTTAGCTCAAGAATACATGTCTAGTAAAGACTTTACAATAAATGACATTTGAGGTCAGACGAAACGTAACTATTTATAGCAGGTGAGGACAACTGTAATAATAGATGGTGAATATTAAACTGTATGGTAAGTGTGGACTGATGCAAAACTAGAGGGTACTGATATAGATAGATAGATAGGTAGATAGATAGATAGATAGATAGATAGATAGATAGATAGATAGATAGATAGATAGATAGATAGATAGATAGATAGATAGATAGATAGATAGATAGATAGACAGACAGAGATAGAGAGAGATGGATAGAGAGATAGAGAAAGAGATATGCAGACATTCAGAAACTAAATATAGCAAAATAAAAGCTGCGTCTCGCCTTTCCGATGAATAGCGTATTTATTAAAAATGAAAAACATCCTTTGCCTTTCTCGGTGCTCTATCATGAATAAATAACCTAACAAAGATTAACCTTTCTATCAAAGTGGTTTTAGACAAACAACGATAATAACATATGATCTCGATCTGTCGTAAAATAATACGATTTGAGTAATGTCCCTTGCTTGGTTATATTTTTGTACTGTCTGTTGAATTAAAGTAAGTTAAAAATAAGCATAATTTGGAGATCTAAAATACCGAACCCCAAGAAGACGTCATAATCGAGACAACAATCATTCCGAAAGACTGTTCAGCATACGATGTCATTTTCAGACCATTTTGATTTCTTCGGTGGATCTATTCCACACATTTCTACTGGTGCCTTAACCATTCCCAAATTCTGTTTGGATGTGAAATTATTTACAGATCCATCTCCTGCGTCTATCCTTGGCACAAATTTACTCCATAGCAACCAGATCATTACTCCACAGGAACCAAATCATTACTCCATAGCAACCAAATCTTCCCAATACCTGTCTTGCATATTTTGTTAAGTACAAATTCAGCTTCTATTGTAAATCGAATCCCAAATCCTATTCCCGAAAACTTCATCACTCAATGCTAATCTTTTGAGTCGGCCACTCCTGAATGTAGTTCTGCGTGTGACGACATTCACACAACTAGCCTCTGTAATGGGATAATTCCGAAATGTAGTTCTGTGTATGACGACATTCACACAACTAGCCTCTGTAATGGGATAATTCCGAAATGTAGTTCTGTGTGTGACGACATTCACACAACTAGCCTCTGTAATGGGATAATTCCAAAATGTAGTTCTGTGTGTGACGACACTCACACAACTATCCTCTGTAATGTGATAATTCCAAAATGTAGTTCTGTGTATGACGACATTCACACAACTAGCCTCTGTAATGGGATAATTCCGAAATGTAGTTCTGTGTGTGACGACATTCACACAACTAGCCTCTGTAATGGGATAATTCCAAAATGTAGTTCTGTGTGTGACGACATTCACACAACTAGCCTCTGTAATGGGATAATTCCAAAATGTAGTTCTGTGTGTGACGACACTCACACAACTATCCTCTGTAATGTGATAATTCCAAAATGTAGTTCTGTGTATGACGACATTCACACAACTATCCTCTGTAATGGGATAATTCCGAAATGTAGTTCTGTGTGTGATGACATTCATACAACTAGCCTCTGTAATAGGATAATTCCGAAATGTAGTTCAATGTATGACGACATTAACACAACTAGCCTCTGTAATGGGATAATTCCGAAATTATATTTTGCATTTTGTATATCAATATCATGTACAAACTATTTCCGATGAGTTTGTGTGTAATAATTATTTTAAAATTACTATTTAACCACGTTTCGAGTCTTTCTTACCTATCCACCACCATCCCCCCCCCCCATCCTCCATATCGCTATATTCCCCAAATCAAGGCATTTTAATTTTTTCTTTAAAATAAAATCAAACAAATCATGGAACTGCTGTTTACCAAAGTATATTCCATGTATTTGGGTGTTATTCTCAAAATCTACTCTTGTTCAAGTCAATGGTAAATTCCGTGTTTATGCTTTCAAATATTTATTTATTAGCGACAAATACACACCCACGACCCACTACCTCCACCACCATCACCATCACCACCACCATTACTAGCACCACATCAAGTTTGGCGTTTTTATATATTCTGACACTTTGAAGTTCCCATTAGCAATGTGTGACACTAATACTCTTATCTCACGGGGTGGGGTGGGGAGCATGCCAATAACTTGGCGGTTAGATACTAGCAATTTTAAGTTCGCAAGATAAATTTTTAAAAAGAAACGAGGTAAATATGATTTTAGCATGGTAAACATAATTAATAATAATATCCAAAACGCGTAATGCAACGCACCAGAATCAAACAGATTCGATCATTTTTGCCCACGTTGCAGTTCATTAACGTTTTCCACACACAGAGAAAACTGCGCACTTCTTTAAAACACTGTTTTCCTCCTTTACCTCTGAGACGTTAACTTGTGACGGCAGACTTAAGCTAAACTTAGCACGACAGCTGAGGTCCCTGTTTTAGGGCAATCAGCAGCCAGTTACAAATTAGATTCCGTTCTCTGATCAATCTCATTCAGGTCTAGAAAAAAATGTTTTGAAAATTTTAATAAACAAACATTAACCCATCCACCACTTTTTATTTTAATTTTTGTGTGTGTGTGCGTCTTTCTATTAAAATAAGAATTTAATTTGAGGAGGTGGTTGCTTTTGTTAAAGGGATTTGTTTAAGGTAACATTTTGTAATTTGCTTACTGGGTCGATTTTTAATGCTGCGAATTTTGTTTTCTAAACTTGTTTCTTGTTCAGGATAGATAATATGTTATTAGGCGTGTAATTCGAATGACGTCAGTTCTTAGAGTCTGGTCTTTAAAGGTGCATCGTCATGGATTTAAGTGATGACATTAAGGCGAGTTTCCAGCAAAAAGCTTTTAAAAAGGGTGAGAGAAGATTCCACTTTCAGGGCTGTCTTGATTGACACATGAAATCTGCATCCACCTCCTTTACTACAAGCGCATGTTTTGGCTGTGAGATATATATACACAATATAAAATACAAACTGTATGGCGTAAACTTTGCAAAGTGCAATTCTGTGACGTTTTAATGAGGTAGGCTTTGTTCTGTATATAAGCTATAAGAGAAATGAGAATTCCCCAACTCCCTTCTATTGACAACTCCCCAACTCTCTTCCATTGAGAACCCCCCAACTCCCTTCCATTGGTAACTCCCTAACTCCCTTCCATTGAGTTTAATTGTGACAAACTTGAATTCTTTATATTACTGTTGAAATTCATTCTGGATTAGATTTACACTCTAACGGGTATTTGTCTCTTGCATTTCTGAATTTCACGCCAGATGTTTTATCGGCGTGCCACACTCCAAGCCCACCCGAATGGCATGGCTATTTGTCTCGTGAATACAGAGTGATAGTGTGCAAGAAAATCCCGTTTACCTCCCTATCAACCTGTGTCGGGGATGAGGGTCCAAGGTATAAAACATAACAAGAAGAATAGTTTCATAGCAATGCTGCTGTTATTTATCGTCCTGCAGTGGGACAGAGGTATCAGACAATAGAGAAGGTGAATGAAATAAGGTTTTTTATTTGACCACTGAAATATTTTAAAATAAACAAAAAAAGAGCAATCTATCCATCTCTCTCTCTCTGTCTTTCTCTCTCTGTCTCTCTCTCTCCATCCATCCATCCATCCACCCATCCATCCATCCATGCATGAATCTATATATCTATCTGCCTGTCTGCCTGCCTGCCTGTCTATCTATCTGCCTGCCTGCCTGTCTGTCTGTCTATCTACCTGCCTGTCCGCCTGTCTGCCTATTTGTGTGTCTGTCTATCTATCTACCTGCCTGCCTGTCTGTCTATCTACATATGGTCCGCACTTAACCAACGATAACGTAAATGTATCTGTAGGAGAGCGTACTATAAGTTAATCCAATGTGACGTTCTTATTTCCGTATTTTGCCTCAGTAACGGTACATCGTACGTATGTATTGATGACACCTTATTTCCGTATTTTGCCTCAGTAACAGCACATCGTACGTATGCATTGATGAAACCTTATTTCCGTATTTTGCCTCAGTAACGGCACATCGTACATATGTACTGATGACACCTTTTCTAGTAAATATTCCTTCACTTTGACATCTAACTACACCCACTGAGAAAATTACAGTTATTAGGCCTATATAAACAGTCAATTCTCAACACTGTGGCTGATATCAGTGAATTGTCACACAGAGTTACCACCTTGTGACCACAGCGTTCCGCCAGCGACACTGAACCAAAAAGTGACTGAATGAAAATACGTTTTACAAAAGAAATGTCAGCATTCCCCCCCCCCCAAATGTACATATAAGCGCGCGAAACATTAAAATAAATCAAAAATTCCCGAAAGCATAAACAAACCAAGCAGCTATCCTACACCTGGACTAAAGCTTGTTTCATGGTCTTACGGACAACAGGGACCTTTTCTCTTTAGAATCGCCATCGATTGTAGCCAGATGAAAATGAAGGGTTACAATGTTATTATTTATTTTTTGTAATCACGTGACAAAGTTCAATTCTTCTGTTCACTCACCTATTTGGTGACGTCAGAATAGGACACGTCTTCAGCTTACATTTATGAACTTGTAGAGGAAACATAATTTCTAAAGGAAAGATGTTTATTTTTTATCTTGTAAATAAAGTTAAATTTTGAAGGTCTAGTAAATTAAGTTATATTTCTGGAATTCTCACCAATAAAGATTTATTTCCCAACTTACTGCAAATGAACTTTATTTGTGTGTGCGTGAGTCTGTGTGTGTGTGTGTGTGTGTGTGTGTGTGTGTGTGTGTGTGTGTGTGTGTGGCTGTGTGTGGCTGTGCAGATGAAGCTTTATTTCAATTATTCTTGGAACTGTAGCTTTATTTTTTCTGCCCCTGCAAAAAAGCAAACCCACGAAATCTGACGTTCTTGCAAATACATTTTTATTTTCCGGTGATCAGTCAATGAAACGTTAATTCTGTTTGCAATACAAATGGTTCTTTATTTCAGTGGGTCATGCAAATGAAGCTGTATTTCTGAATTCCTGCAAATGAAGGCTTACTTTTTAACAGGCCAAACAAATGAATATTGTTTCTGGAGGGCATGCAAAGAAACAAAAAGTCAGTTTCATTTCAGCCGAGATGTTAAAGATGTTTTATCTCTCCAGTGCATAAAATTAGTGTTTGGCCATGTTTAAAGATGTTTTATCTCTCCAGTGTATAAAATTAGTGTTTGGCCATGTTTAAAGATGTTTTATCTCTCCAGTGTATAAAATTAGTGTTTGGTCATGTTTAAACAGACACACTTGAAGTACAAAGTCTACACCGTTGTTGTTACAACTCACTAATCCCATATTATCTTTATGTCGGCCTTTAGTTCATTGCTATCTTCTCCAAAGTTTGCGCTTAAATGCTTTGTATTTAGCATAAATTCCTCGACCATTCATTCTAGAAGTGCCGTACAGCCGGTGTGGCCAAGCTTTGATAAATAAATAACAATGCTATTTTTAGAAGAGAGGCCAGGGTTAGTCCATATTGTAGCAATTGTTTGTACGCTGATAGCGGATATGATTATGTCCCGCGTGACACCGGAAATGTTTGTGATTATGTTCCGTTTTTTGTGTGTGTGTGTGTGTGTGTGTGTGTGTGTGTGTGTGCTGAATGTAGTGTGATTATGCCCCGTGTGTATACCCAGCATAGATGTGATTATATCCCGTGTGTACAATAAACATGGCTCTGATTATGCCCCGTGTGTATGTCGAATATGGCTGTGACTATGCCCCGTGTGTATGTCGAATATGGCAGTGACTATGCTCCTTGTGTATGTCGAATATGGCTGTGATTATGCCCCGTGTGTATGTCGAATATGGCTGTGATTATGCCCCGTGTGTATGTCGAATATGGCTGCAATTATGCCCCGTGTGTATGTCGTACATGGCTGTGATTATGCCCCGAGTGTATGTAGAATATGGCTGTGATTATGCCCCGAGTGTATGTAGAATATGGCTGTGATTATGCCCCGTGTATACGCCGAGTGGGTGGGTTGTGCGCGTGACTGCGTCCAGAGCGTGCACTGACCCGACCGATGTCCTCTCGTTTCGCCTCATCTCCAAGTCAAAGTAGTTTCCTGTGAAACGAGCTCATTAAGAGAAGCGACTACCTTACAATGTCGTGGAGACTGTCTTACGGAAATCCACAATGTACGTAAGTACACACATTAGTAGTAGACTAGGTTACTGGGACGACGGGTCCTTCTTTTCTAAGTTTCTTCCTAATTCGGATATTCAACAGACTGTCTCTTCATTTTATTTCCACCCTTATCTCACACCCTGCATGTCTAGACCTTGATTAGCTAGGTTGTATTATTGTATGTGAATACAACCCCTCCATCCACTCCACTCTTGAAATTGAGTTCGGATGTCGCAGATGTTTGCTGAGCTAGATAATCGCGAAGTTCACGCGGTGACCTTGTGACAGAGCTTCGAACCCGACACCACTGTTCATGGTCGTCGGATTTTAAAGGGAAATTATGAAGGTCATTAAATTGCTTAAAATCAGTAAAATATTATTATTTTGTTCATAATGTATTTTCATTTCATTGCTCTGTGTTTATTTCTTCCTTTGCTGATTTTTTTAAAGATCTCATCTTAAGAGGATGGTTTTGGATTCTTGAAGAAATTAAAAATCTTGGAATATAACTAATTATAAAACTTTAACATTTAAAAGAACATTTAAATACATCGTTACTCCAAAAGTTAAAAAGTATAATATAGCCAGGAAGCAGAGAGAGAGAAAGAGAGAGAGAGAGAGAGAGAGATTAGAAATAGAGAGAAAAAGAAATACACGAAAAGGTGTGGGTAACATCACAATAAACCAGGCTTGAAGAAATGAAAAGAAATTGATTAATGATTATGAAGTTCATGGAATCGCACTTAGGAAGTTCAATGTTTACATTTTAAAGACGTTGGCGAGTACTAAAATGTTATTTGTTTATAATATATACAAAATTTAGGGTATTAAAAATATGTTATTTGTTTATAATATATACAAAATTTAGGGTATTAAAAATATGTTATTTGTTTATAATATATACAAAATTTAGGATATTAAAAATATGCTATTTGCAATGGCTCCTTTAAATCCTTAACTGTGAGCTATTGAGTAGTAATTGCTTTAATGTGAACCACAGTGAGTTCTACTGCCTGTATACTGAGTCAAATTTATTTTAATTAATTCAACTATTATCTGAAGTTCATTATCGTTTATTAATAGTGAGGCAAAGTCACTTTCATCCATTATTAGTGAGACAAAGTCCATTTTCATTTCTTATTAGTGAGACAAAGTCCATTCTCATTTCTTATTAGTGAAACAAAATCAATTTTCATTTCTTATTAGTGGAAGTCCAATCTCATTTCTTGTTAGTGAGATAAAGTCCATTTTCATTTCTTATTGGTGAGATAAAGTTCAATCTCATTTCTTGTTAGTGAGATAAAGTCCATTTTCATTTCTTATTAGTGAGACAAAGTCCATTCTCATTTCTAATTAATGAGACAAAGCCCATTTCAATTCTTAATTAGTGAGACTAAGTCTATTTTCATTTCTTCTCAGTGAGACAAAGCTATTCTTATTTCTTATTAGTGAGGTAAAGCCATTCTCATTAATTATTAGTGAGGTAAAGCCATTCTCATTTCTTATTAGTGAGGTAAAGCCATTCTCATTAATTATTAGTGAGGTAAAGCCATTCTCATTAATTATTAGTGAGGTAAAGCCAATCGTATTTTATGCATGTGATGTTGAAGTAAACGGCAGTACACAATGACTTATTAGTGAAGTAAACGGCAGTACACAATGACTTATTAGTGAAGTAAACGGCAGTACACAATGACTTATTAGTGAAGTAAACGGCAGTACACAATGACTTATTAGTGAAGTAAACGGCAGTACACAATGACTTATTAGTGAAGTAAACGGCAGTACACAATGACTTATTAGTGAAGTAAACGGCAGTACACAATGACTTATTAGTGAAGTAAACGGCAGTACACAATGACTTATTAGTGAAGTAAACGGCAGTACACAATGACTTATTAGTGAAGTAAACGGCAGTACACGATGACTTATTAGTGAAGTAAACGGCAGTACACAATGACTTATTAGTGAAGTAAACGGCAGTACACAATGACTTATTAGTGAAGTAAATGGCAGTACACAATGACTTTCATTGCTAGATTAAAATATCTCAAAGCTATTATATTTCTATTGCTTTTTCATCCAGACGTCTTTCATTTGCTATTTTTGGCCATTCCAGCGCTCGATAGTAGGAAAGAGCAGAAAACAAAAAGGAAATAACACGAAATACAACCATTCGCTTGAGTATTTCTTACGCAAAGTTCGTTTTCAGAATGTCTATTGACAGAGCACGAATCATTCTATCCTCGATTTGAAAATTCATTATGACACTGCGTGTCCGACATTTAATATCTTTAGTTTGGCTTATTTTTTCCACATCTACACGCTCCCTTTTCAATGACGTCATTTACGTTTCAATCTCTTCCAATTTCTCGTCACCCTAATTATAGCCTGTTGTCAATTTTTCGTCACCCTAATTATAGCCTGTTGTCAATTTCTCGTCAACCTAATTATAGCCTGTTGTCAAATTTCGTTAGCCTACTTATAGCCTGTTGTCAAATTCTCGTTAACCTAATTATAGCCTGTTGTCATGTTCAGTTTACGAAACCTTTAGAGCTCTTTCAAGAATTAAAGATAATAATTATTACATCTTTTTGTTATCGTTACACATAGGAAGCGACTCATTTAAGGGGCAAATATTATATTCCTGTTTTATAATAAGGGCCGTCACCAGGACCCTAAGGAACACTTTCATAAGGCAGAAGACCAATCAATGTTTGGGAACCAAAACATTGCCCACTGTGGATGAAACACATCTCAGCTTACTTCCGTTGATTACTTTTAAGTGCTTGACTGTTGACTGTGCAAATGTGTGTGTGTGTGTGTGTGTGTGTGTGTGTGTGTGTGTGTGTGTGTGTGTGTGTGTGAGTATGTGTGTGTGTGTGTGTGTGTGCGTGCGTGCGTGTTATGTGTGTAATGCATGATTGTGTGTATAATTGTGTGTGCGTGTGTGCTGTGAATGTTATGTCTAGAATTCCATTGCTTTGCGTCAGGTAATACTGTTCGCCAGTCCAACTTCTTAGACAAGTGCCATTCTACAAGAAATCCATAACATCGAATCTAACGTAGATCAAAGAACATCCGTAAACTGAATTAACTTTAAAACTTAAACCCACAGACAATTATTATTCACCACCACCACCACCACTATCAAGAAGATAAGAGAAGGCCACGTAGCGTACTAATTTAAAAGAATGAAAATACAGGGATGAAACGAATGCTTAAAGACACAGTTACACTTTGATTTGAAAATACAGGGATGAAACGAATGCTTACAGATACAGTTACACTTTGATTTGAAAAGATTAGATAACTCTGCTCTCTTCAAAGAAACGTAACTCTGGAACATAATTATTTGAGCCCATGCTTAAATTGTATTAGCCACTCCTACTCGTGTCTGGAGCATTTCATAGGATGCAGAAGTGTCTTGGCTGAATATTGTGTCTTGTTTCTTGGCTGAATATTAGACAACTTCTCCCATCCTCTTCTCGCCCCGATCCTCCGAAGCAGGTAAATAATGTGCACATTTAGGTTTTTATCCTCACCTTTCTCACTTGAATTTTAGATCTAGTTACTTTTTTTGTTGATTTCTCTACTTTCGTTATTTATTCAGCTAAAGTCATAAGTGTTCAATTAAACCTGAATATAAAAAATTAATAGTATGAATGTTGCTTGCTATAGATGTAAACAGGTTCTTCACATTTGAATGACAAAAGTACATAGAGAGAGTCTGTGACACCCTTCACTCATTATGATTATTATATAAATGAATAACACAAAACGCTAAATATCGATTAAAGACGGATTTATCTTCTCCTTTGGTAAGAAGTTTTCCACCTACAGAAATATTCTGTGACCGTGAATGCTTGTCTTGAATGTTGTGGAAGAGAGAAAACGTTTACAGTGCCTGCATGTCTGCCAAGTGAGAGACATTAGTGTTGTCCTTATACTTACACACTGGTACAGGAGACTTCTCAAGTCTACAACGGTCATTGCGATTTGTAAATCAGTAGACCAGGAGATCTGGTAAAATAAGAACAAAAGGCTGTAAATTATAATCAGGGAACAAACACTAAGTTTCCAGTTTATTCAACTCCATTCTTTCTTACATTCAAGTCTAAAATGACAGTTTCTGCAACAGTTTATTTATATCCCGATACATCCAAACAGCATAATAAATACAACACAGCATAATAAATACAACACAGCATAATAAATACAACACAGCATAATAAATACAACATAAAATTTTATGAACAGGTCCACAAGAAACAATGTCAAGTGTTTAGCATACTACATATAAGCATCATAGTACACAATTTGTAGAAGTAATATTCTACTCACATAATACATCTCTACACAAGTATAATATATCAATAGCAGAATGCACGAAAATATTTCTAAGTCCATTCTCACTCAGTCATTTAACTCACTGTTATGCTAACAGCTACATTTTATGACCGGACTCCAGCACACCAAATTCAAAGTGATTAGAAAATAAATTCTTTTCAACGGGTAAGCTTTGATATCATTGGTTGGTCTTGTTCTTTGTAAGTCTGAACCTTTGGATAATAAAAACTACTCATCCTCCTAAAACTGGTTTACATTACATCAGCAAGTTTCTAACATTTTCTCTATTTGAGTTGTTTACTTCAAAGATATCATTATAAGCAGTGCCCAAGGTCGGGTCTCATTAACATTGGCAACAACGATATAATTATTAATTCTAGAATTATGGACAGGCAAATTGGCAACAACGATATAATTATTAATTCTAGAATTATGGACAGACAGATTGGCAACAACGATATAATTATTAATTCTAGAATTATGGACAGACAGATTGGCAACAACGATATAATTATTAATTCTAGAATTATGGACAGACAGATTGGCAACAACGATATAATTATTAATTCTAGAATTATGGACAGGCAAATTTACTCCGCCGCACTATCTATCTAAACATCTAAAATGAAACATAAATGAAAAATGCTAAAATCGTTATGATTTTCAAAAGTATTATGTAATCGTGTGTGTGTGTGTGTGTGTGTGTGTGTGTGTGTGTGTGAGCACATATTCATATATTTTATATTTATTCTAAATATGATAATTTCAGTATTACGACCTGGATTTTTATATTTAATCTAAGAAACACGATAATTTCAGCATTACGACCTGGATCTTTATATTTAATCTGAGAAATATGATAATTTCAGTATTACAATCTCGACCTTTAATCTAAGAAACACGATAATTTCAGTATTACAATCTCGACCTTTATATTTAATGTAAGAAACAAGATAATTTCAGTATTACAATCTCGACCTTTTAGAAACATGATGATTTCAGTATTACAATCTTGACCTTTAAGAAACATTATAATTTCAGTATTACAATCTTGACCTTTAAGAAACATGATGATTTCAGTATTACAATCTTGACCTTTAAGAAACATTATAATTTCAGTATTACAATCTTGACCTTTAAGAAACATTATAATTTCAGTATTACAATCTTGACCTTTAAGAAACATTATAATTTCAGTATTACAATCTCGACCTTCTAACCTTTCACGGTGCAATCGATATGTATAATTTAATTGCACAGCACCTGAAAAGGCCACTCATGGAGATCGATAACTCTTCAAAATCGCAAACAATTATTCTCAATACTAGAGGAGGTCTGTCTGGAAGAATCTTTCCGATTGATATTTTAAAAAAAACAAGATAGATTGGCGTCACTGATATGAACTGAATTTTAAGGACAGTGTCCCCTGATTTCTCTTTGGAAAAAAGTAATTGCTAGATGTAGGATTCCTATTTTTGTCTCAAGAAGGGGTTTGAACCTTCTTGGAATTTAAGTTGGTCTGGGAGACTGTTGACGGCAAGAACATCTTTCTTGAAAGACGTTGTTGATAAAAGCAGAAAGAGACCCTGAAATAATTATTAATGTCGAACCGTGAGTAAGTAGATTACTGTCACGCACTTCAAGTTGTTCGACCTTGAACTGCTAGACTACTAAGACCGCCGAATTTCCACGCTAGAATTGGAGGGTGGGGGGAATTATACTCTAGATTCCCTTGAGAAGGCGTGGTTTTTAAGCCTGTATAGTTTGGTTCTGTTTGATTTGATGTTTCTTCTCTTGAAACTCTCTGATTTCACTGGAGGGCGAGAGTGCCTAGAGAGGAAGCATTGTTCTCAGAGAAGACTTAGACAAATGGCCACTTGGTAGGAAACATTAACATACGACAATCTTTCTTTTCTTTCATTATTTATTTATTTATTATTTATTGTTTTACATTGTTTTCTTACATATTTGTCTGAGCAGTGGCTAACGATTTTCAAAGTCTCACTTGCAACTACCATGGAATCAAAGGCGTGCGTTTTATGTAGCACATGAGCCCCGCTTTATCGTCCCTCTCACTATTCCCATTGCCATCAGGTAGTCTTTGAAAGAGGGAGAGAAATAAAGAGGCTATTTTAACTACGTGTACCGCATTATTGTTGTTCTAGTAATGGCTAATCTAACTACGTGTACCGCATTATTGTTGTTCTAGTAATGGCTAATCAACTACGTGTACCGCATTATTGTTGTTCTAGTAATGGCTAATCTAACTACTTGTACCGCATTATTGTTGTTCTAGTAATGGCTAATCAACTACGTGTACCGCATTATTGTTAGTCTAGTAATGGCTAATCAACTACGTGTACCGCATTATTGTTGTTCTAGTAATGGCTAATCTAACTACTTGTACCGCATTATTGTTGTTCTAGTAATGGCTAATCAACTACGTGTACCGCATTATTGTTAGTCTAGTAATGCCTTTCGTTTATTTTTTTCTGATGACATAAACAATACGCGTCTATTAGTGTGTGTGCATGTGTGTGTGTGTGTGTATGTGTGTGTATGTGTGTGTTTGCGCGCGCGCGTACGCACACTCCTTGAGCGGGTGTATTTGTGTATGTGTGTGTGAAATGTTTGCGTATGGTTTTTAGTATATGTGTGTGAAATGTTTGCGCATGGTTTTTAGTATATGTGTGAAATGTTTGCGCGTGGGTTTTAGTATATGTGTGTGAATGTGTGTTTGTGTATATGTGTGTGAAATGTTTGCGCATGGTTTTTAGTATATGTGTGTGAATGTGCGCGCGCGCGCACATGTTTGTATGCATGGTTGTATAATGCATGAGAGAGAAGAAGAAAGAAGGCTCATGTCCCGTGTAGAGACAAGACATGCTAATAATTGTACAGCCCAATGAAGAGACTAGACTAGCTAATGATTGTACAGCCCAATGAAGAGACTAGACTAGCCAATAATTGTACAGTCCAATGAAGAGACTAGACTAGCCAATAATTGTACAGCCCAATGAAGAGACTAGACTAGCTAATGATTGTACAGTCCAATGAAGAAACCAGACTGGCCTATGATTGTACAGTCCAATGAAGAAACCAGACTGGCCTATGATTGTACAGTTCAATGAAGAAACCAGACTGGCCTATATAGTACAGCCAACTGAAGAGACCAGACTGGCCTATGTTGTACAGCCAACTGAAGAGACCAGACTGGCCTATGTTGTACAGCCAACTAAAGAGACCAGACTGGCCTATGTTGTACAGTACAGGTCGGGCGTTCGGTGATTTCCAATGACTCATTGAGTATATGAATCTGGGCCCAGAAAGGCAACTGCCATTGCCGAACTCAGCCAAGGATTGAGGACACAAAAGTTGCACCCGGTCAAGAATATTGTAGTTAAAATGATTTTTGATCTTTGCACCTGTCCATAACTATAGGCCCAGTATGGTGTATTCCCAGTACTCAACGTTTTTTTTTGTCTTGTCTTAAATAAAAAAAACACCATCCGACAACAAAACAATCCTAAATTCCTACAAATCATAATTATACCTCTCCGATCTTTAATAGATTGTCCAATCAGTCCACATTGCTAGAAAGCAAATTTCTGGTTAACTATTTATACTTGTCCAATCAGTCCACATTACTAGAAAGCAAAATTCTGGTTAACTATTCACACTTGTCCAATCAGTCCACATTACTAGAAAGCAACATTCTTTTCTTTGTTTCTGGTTAACTATTCACACTTGTCCAATCAGTCCACCTTACTAGAAAGCAAGTTCTGGTTAACTATTCTAACTTTTCTCATATTGAAAACGAAACTGCTCTATTGGCATTGTGATATTTAACCATTTAGGCTAAGTTGTTGGAAAGAATGTGACGTATTGTTGTTATGGTAAAAATGTTTGGAAAGAATGTTACGTATTGTTGTTGTGGTAAAAGTTTTGAAATAATGTGACTTATTATTGTTATGGTGGACATTTTTGAAATAATGTGATATATTATAATTCTGGCAAAACTGGTAGAAATAATGTGGTACATTGAAAGTTTGGGGAACATATTGACATTACTGTAGTCTAGTGTTGGATAAATAGAAATAGTAACGTACTGAAATTATGGTGAGCATATTGACATTATTGTCTAGTGTTGGATAAGATATTAGAAATAGTAACATACTGAAATTATGGTGAGCATATTGACATTATTGTCTAGTGTTGGATAAGATATTAGAAATAGTAACATACTGAAATTATGGTGAGCATATTGACATTATTGTCTAGTGTTGGATAAGATATTAGAAATATTAACGTACTGAAATTATGGTGAGCATATTGACACTATTGTTGGAAAAGATATTAGAAATAGTAACGTACTGAAATTATGGTGAGCATATTGACATTATTGTTGGATAAGATATTAGAAATAGTAACGTACTGAAATTATGGTGAGCATATTGACATTATTGTAGGATAAGATATTAGAAATAGTAACATACTGAAATTATGGTGAGCATATTAACATTATTGTCTAGTGTTGGATAAGATATTAGAAATATTAACGTACTGAAATTATGGTGAGCATATTGACACTATTGTTGGAAAAGATATTAGAAATAGTAACGTACTGAAATTATGGTGAGCATATTGACATTATTGTTGGATAAGATATTAGAAATAGTAACGTACTGAAATTATGGTGAGCATATTGACATTATTGTAGGATAAGATATTAGAAATAGTAACATACTGAAATTATGGTGAGCATATTGACATTATTGTCTAGTGTTAGTTAAGATAGTATAAATAGTGACATATTTAAATTTTGGTAAAATATATTGGGCTTGCTGAGATATGTCGTTAGTATGAAGAAGTGTTTTGTAGTTACTCAAAATATTATTTGTTTGGCGAAGATGTTTGCACATACATGCATTTACAGTTTGGACACTATGTTGTCAGTAAATGGACATATTGTCAGCTTGAGGACGATGTTGGCAGTAAATTGACATATTGTCAGCTTGAAGACGATGTTGACAGTAAATGTGACATGTTGTCAGCTTGGGGACGATGTTGACAGTAAATGTGACATGTTGTCAGCTTGAGGACGATGTTGGCAGTAAATGTGACATATTGTCAGCTTGAGGACTATTTTGGCAGTAAATGGACATATTGTCAGCTTGAGGACGATGTTGACAGTAAATGTGACATATTGCCAGTGTTAGGGCGATGTTGGCACTAAATGTAACATAATTTATTATCAGCTAGATGACGGTGAGGACAATAAATGTGATGTATTATCAGTTTGATGACGATGTTGGCGCAATATTGTAATAGACTCATTTTGATGAAAGTGTTAATGAAATATAATGTCAGTCTGAAAAAGACACATTGCCAAATAAAACGGTGGCAGTACTGATTCAAAAAAATCAATCCATTAATTCAACCTAGAAAACCATATTGTATTATTTTATTGCAAAGCTGAGCAAGCTTAAGATAACATTCCTTCATTGCTTTCTGCTCGGAGACACAATCAAGACATTTTCTTTCTTTGAAGGGGGTGGGTGGGTGGATAACAGTTATAATTTTTAATACATTTTCTGGGCTGGCATTTTAGGGCCGCTGCCAATCGAAGAACACATGTTCCTCTCCAGTGTCTTCCTGTTGCTGTCAAGTGATTTCAAAATGTCCTCATTACATTTTGGCATCTTTCTTCAAGCCTACCGTCGATACAATTCTTCTATCCTTTAGGAATGACGTCAGCAAAGGCAGTCCTGTTCTTAGATTTTAACCGCTATAACGAAAAGAAATAAAAAGAAAACTCTTATAATTTGCAATAGTGACTCGTTTCAATGATAAAATAAAAATCTCGGTTATCTATTTTACTTTGAAACAATTACTTAAAGAATTTTTTCTAAATGGAAATAAGCAGCACACCTGTTTCTGATTAGATGCACAAGACACCATTATTCAGTTGCCAAGGTGGACAGAGATAAAAGCTAATAATTGTCTCTCCAATCGTCGCATTTTGTTCTGAAAGGATGAATTTCGAATATTATCTTCCTTCCTTCTGATTATATCCATTACCAGTTCTTTGTATTCCCATTATGAGTTCTATATATCCCCATTACCAGTTCTTTGTATTCCCATTATGAGTTTTATATATCCCCATTACCACGTTTATGTATCCACATTACCAGTTTTATGTATCTCCATTACCAGTTTTATGTATCTCCATTACCAGTTTTATGTATCTCCATTACCAGTTCTTTGTATTCCCATTATGAGTTCTATATATCCCCATTACCAGTTTTATGTATCCCCATTACCAGTTCTATGTATCTCCATTACCAGTTCTGTATATCCCATTACCAGTTCTGTGTATCCCCATTACCAGTTCTGTGTATCCCATTATAGTTCTGTGTATCCCATTATCATTTCTATGTATTCCCATCATGAGTTCTTGTATCTATGCCAAACGATAATCAATGGAAAGAACGAATGTGTAACGTTGAATTTGTTTATTACGCTTGTTTAGGTTAATGTGACTCATCACAAGTTTACTTTTAAATGTACATAATGCAATGATATATAAGTTTATTATATGATAATGCAAATATTACAAATGAATTTTTAAACGTAAATTGATTTTTTTAGGATTTTTCAGGTTTGTACTAGTTAAGTTTTCAACACTACATGAATTTATTATCGATAAAAGATATATAATTTAAATGTAATTAGTAAACTAATTATTTCATGATTTTGTGAGAATGTTTATATTATTTTAAAGTAAATTTATTATTTTAATATACTTTAATTGTGCACAGTCTAAACTGGCTGTCTTAAATATCTTAGCTTTCATTTTAAATGCTTATTAAACTCTAATTTAAGTATGTCACATTTCTTTTACAACAACATAAAATCATATTGCCATAAAGAAAAAACATGCATCGTATAATTATTTTTATTTTTTTGCTTTAAGATACTTGAACAATGTAGAAAAGAAAGTTAACTTCCTGTGGAATAATCAGAACAATCGGTTCTTTAAAATTAAATGGAATAATTTACGAAACGTACACAAATATGTTTTAAAAAGGGGTTGTTGTATGATAATTCTCTGTAATTTCCTACAATTTCCCAGAAAAAGCTTTTTACAGGTGCATTAGAAGAGTATCTAAACAAACAATAGATCTGGTTTAACAGGAAAGAAAAAAGGGGAGATCACAACAATAGATCTGGTTTAACAGGAAAGAAAAAAGGGGAGATCACGACAATAGATCTGGTTTAACAGGAAAGAAAAAAGGGGAGATCACGACAATAGATCTGGTTTAACAGGAAAGAAAAAAGGGGAGATCACGACAATAGATCTGGTTTAACAGGAAAGAAAAAAGGGGAGATCACAACAATAGATCTGGTAACAGGAAAGAAAAAGGGGAGATCACGACAATAATTTGTCATTAATATAAACTCGTGGTACGAATACTGTTACTCCTATTACCATTAATACAACTACTTGCAATAATAATAATAATAATAATAATAATAATAATGTCAAGAATCGTAGTGAGGACAAGAAATTCGGCCTTGAGAAATGTGGCAGAATTATCGTCCAGAAAGGCAAGATCAAAACAACATAGGGCCTACAATTTGACATCGGGAAAAGTCAAAGATGTTACAGTGGGGAAAGGATATAAATATCTAGGGTTACTGCAACATCAAAAAAATGCAGAGTGAAGTAAAACCCAATGCTAAAAGAGAGTATAAAAAACGAGTTAGACAATTTCTAAAGTCAAAGCTAAATGGGCTAATAAAATACAATAATGCTTACGCATTACCTGTCATTAGCTACACTGGAGGCTTTATAGATCGGACAAGAAATGAAACAAATGAACTAGATCGAAAGAGAAGAAAACTTCTCACAATTTATTAAGCCTTACATCCAAAAGCAGATGTACAAAAACTATATATCTCGGAAAACAGAAGGCAGAGGACTCAAGAAAATCAAAGATGTCATTGATGGAGAAGCTGTAGGTCTGAGGGACTACATCTGGAATAACAACAAAGTTGAGTCACTGATAGAAGCAGTAAAGAAGAGTACATTATTCCAATTCTCACAAAAGGACAAAGAAACATGGCAGAAAACAACGAAGCAAGCACTAACAAATACCTGGAGCCCCAAACCACTTCATGGCCACTATGCACGAGAAGCTGATGAAAATATAAACAAAACAATCAACGTATAAATGGTTGAAAGAGGCAGGTTTGAAAGCAGAAAGAGGATAAAATATAAACAAAACAATCAACGTATAAATGGTTGAAAGAGGCAGGTTTGAAAGCAGAAACAGAAGCACTCACAATAGTTGCGCAAGATCAAGCACTGAACACGAAATCATACAAACTAAAATCATGAAAATCTCAAATGATTCCAAATGCAGACTCTACAAACGTTTAATAAATATTAGAGTTTTCTCTGAATTAAAACCAGTAAGTGCTTTAAAACCAGGACGTTTAAGAAATATTAGAGTTTTCTCTGAATTAAAACCAGTAAGCGCTTTAAAACCAGGACGTTTAAGAAATATTAGAGTTTTCTCTGAATTAAAACCAGTAAGCGCTTTAAAACCAGGACGTTTAATAAATATTAGAGTTTTCTCTGAATTAAAACCAGTAAGCGCTTTAAAACCAGGACGTTTAATAAATATTAGAGTTTTCTCTGAATTAAAACCAGTAAGCGCTTTAAAACCAGGACGTTTAATAAATATTAGAGTTTTCTCTGAATTAAAACCAGTAAACGCTTTAAAACCAGGACGTTTAATAAATATTAGAGTTTTCTCTGAATTAAAACCAGTAAACGCTTTAAAACCAGGACGTTTAATAAATATTAGAGTTTTCTCTGAATTAAAACCAGTAAGCGCTTTAAAACCAGGACGTTTAATAAATTCAGAGTTTTCTCTGAATTAAAACCGTTAAGCGCTTTAAAACCAGGACGTTTAATAAATGCTAGCGTTTTCTCTGTATTAAAACCGTTAAGCGCTTTAAAACCAGGACGTTTAATAAATGCTAGCGTTTTCTCTGTATTAAAACCGTTAAGCGCTTTAAAACCAGGACGTTTAATAAATACTAGCGTTTTCTCTGTATTAAAACCGTTAAGCGCTTTAAAACCAGGACGTTTAATAAATGCTAGCGTTTTCTCTGTATTAAAACCGTTAAGCGCTTTAAAACCAGGACGCATTAACAATCCCGATCCAGGGAGTGCATGTGTGTTGAAACCCCCATCCACCTATCACACACACATACACACGCACGCACTAACACACACACACACACACACACACACACACACACGCATGCACACACATACACACGCACACACACACACACACATACACACGCACACACACACACACACACACACACGCACGCACACATACACACACACACACACACACACACACACACACACACACTTCGTCCCCTCTCCTAGCGAACCCAAGCTACCAGAATTGGTGGGGTATAGCTATTTCTGATCACCGCCTACGAAGCCAGCACACCCGATGTAATCATTTTCAGTTCTACTCAAGGGGTTATCATAACACTAATTTGTGTATGATTATTTTGATTACAGCCCGAAGGGTTATCATAACACTAATTTGTGTATGATTATTTTGTCTCGGAATTTGATTACAGCTCGAAGGGTTAACATAACAATGATTTGTGTATGATTATTTTGTCTCGGAATTTGTTTATAACTCAAAGGGTTGACACATCCATAGAATTTCCTTTAACTAGGCTGATTTGGACGTAATGGGTTAAAATGTCTTTAGGATGTCATTATGTACCTTCTTCGACAGGTTTTTATTCAACACAAATAGTTAATCAGTCCGTGAATATAAGTGTCTGTCCTCACAACCCGTGTAGTTACCTTTCAACTTTTCTTTACCCGGTTTACTTCTAACTCAAAAGGTAACACCCATAGAATGCTACAGTATCTCTCGTCACACACCAGCGCACTATTTAGGTTAATTTATCTTTGCCTATTTTCTTCGTCTGTTTGATTACAACACAAAGCACTAAATCTCTCGACATGTAAACAACTATTTTCTTCACCACACAGCTTTTTTATAACTCACTGGATTAATTTATGCAGCGACTAAATACGCCAGTATTTAGTTTATTGAAATCCCATAAGAAAAGGTCACTCTAATTCATGCATAGAGTTAACACCCTTGCAGGCTGACGCAAACGAAGAGACCGTCTGGGATTTCATTGAACGGAAAGCAATCCTTAATTGGCAGCGGCATGCGTAGATCTTAATTTGCATTCCCAGTGAATCGTAAACCACATGGAAATGTTCTAAATTTGTAGTCAGCGTGAAAGCAAAACTTTAAACAAAATACAAACAAAAGCCAGCATAAATATTCAACCAGAAGATATATATGAATAGATTACATAAACAGAGGAACTCATAACATGTATAACATATCAAAAAGCCGTCTGATTGTTCTATTTATAACACATTTGTATTGAATTATTTGTAGCATATGAAAGCGTTGTTTGACCTATTTACAGAAAAACGTTGTTTGATTTGTCCTTATGAT
Source organism: Sinotaia quadrata (assembly GCA_028829895.1). Classification (NCBI taxonomy): domain Eukaryota; kingdom Metazoa; phylum Mollusca; class Gastropoda; order Architaenioglossa; family Viviparidae; genus Sinotaia; species Sinotaia quadrata. Next base: position 3,134,684 of record CM054181.1, on the reverse strand, counting down.
AGCTTATCAAAACACTGTTTGATTGTTCTATTAATAGCTTATCAAAACATTGTTTGATTGTTCTATTAATAGCTTATCAAAACACTGATTGTTCTATTAATAGCTTATCAAAATACTGTTCGATTGTTCTATTGATAGCTTATCTAAACACTGTTTGATTGTTCTATTGATAGCTTATCAAAACACTGTTTGATTGTTCTATTGATAGTTTATCAAAACTCTGTTTGATTGTTCTATTGATAGTTTATCAAAACACTGTTTGATTGTTCTATTGATAGTTTATCAAAACACTGTTTGATTGTTCTATTGATAGTTTATCAAAATACTGTTCGATTGTTCTATTGATAGCTTATCTAAACACTGTTTGATTGTTCTATTGATAGTTTTTCAAAACACTGTTTGATTGTTCTATTGATAGTTTATCAAAACACTGTTTGATTGTTCTATTGATAGTTTATCAAAATACTGTTCGATTGTTCTATTGATAGCTTATCTAAACACTGTTTGATTGTTCTATTGATAGTTTATCAAAACACTGTTTGATTGTTCTATTGATAGTTTATCAAAACACTGTTTGATTGTTCTATTGATAGTTTATCAAAACAGTTTGATTGTTCTATTGATAGTTTATCAAAACATTGTTTGATTGTTCTATTGATAGCTTATCAAAACACTGATTGTTCTATTGAGTAGATAAACTATCTAAACACTGTTTGATTGTTCTATTGATAGTTTATCAAAACACTGTTTGATTGTTCTATTGATAGTTTATCAAAACACTGTTTGGTTGTTCTATTGATAGTTTATCAAAACACTGTTTGGTTGTTCTATTGATAGTTTATCAAAACACTGTTTGGTTGTTCTATTGATAGTTTATCAAAACACTGTTTGGTTGTTCTATTGATAGTTTATCAAAACACTGTTTGATTGTTCTATTGATAGTTTATCAAAACACTGTTTGATTGTTCTATTGATAGTTTATCAAAACACTGTTTGGTTGTTCTATTGATAGTTTATCAAAACACTGTTTGGTTGTTCTATTGATAGTTTATCAAAACACTGTTTGATTGTTCTATTGATAGTTTATCAAAACACTGTTTGGTTGTTCTATTGATAGTTTATCAAAACACTGTTTGGTTGTTCTATTGATAGTTTATCAAAACACTGTTTGGTTGTTCTATTGATAGTTTATCAAAACACTGTTTGGTTGTTCTATTGATAGTTTATCAAAACACTGTTTGGTTGTTCTATTGATAGTTTATCAAAACACTGTTTGGTTGTTCTATTGATAGTTTATCAAAACACTGTTTGGTTGTTCTATTGATAGTTTATCAAAACACTGTTTGGTTGTTCTATTGATAGTTTATCAAAACACTGTTTGGTTGTTCTATTGATAGTTATCAAAACACTGTTTGATTGTTCTATTGATAGTTTATCAAAACACTGTTTGATTGTTCTATTGATAGTTTATCAAAACACTGTTTGATTGTTCTATTGATAGTTTATCAAAACACTGTTTGATTGTTCTATTGATAGTTTATCAAAACACTGTTTGATTGTTCTATTGATAGTTTATCAAAACACTGTTTGATTGTTCTATTGATAGTTTATCAAAACACTGTTTGATTGTTCTAGTTTATCAAAACACTGTTTGATTGTTCTATTGATAGTTTATCAAAACACTGTTTGATTGTTCTATTGATAGCTTATCAAAACACTGTTTGATTGTTCTAGTTTATCAAAACACTGTTTGATTGTTCTATTGATAGCTTATCAAAACACTGTTTGATTGTTCTATTAATAGCTTATCAAAACACTGTTTGATTGTTCTATTAATAGCTTATCAAAACACTGTTTGATTGTTCTATTAATAGTTTATCAAAACACTGTTTGATTGTTCTATTGATAGTTTATCAAAACACTGTTTGATTGTTCTAGTTTATCAAAACACTGTTTGATTGTTCTAGTTTATCAAAATACTGTTCGATTGTTCTATTGATAGTTTATCAAAACAGTTTGATTGTTCTATTGATAGTTTATCTAAACACTGTTTGATTGTTCTATTAATAGTTTATCAAAACACTGTTTGATTGTCAAGAAGCACTGCTTGGTTGCATATTCATAGCATTGAAAAAAATGCCGTTTGATCGTTCGATTGATAGCATATCAAAACATCTTTTGATTTTCCTATGTATCTATAAATAGTACAATCAAAGAGTGTTTTTCTATCACAGAAAAACACTGATTATCCTATTTATAACATACACAAACGCTGTCTGTTTGTCCTATTTGTGGTATTTTACACATTTTGTTTGTCCTATTTGTAGTATTTTAAACTGTTTGATTTTCCTATTTGTAGCATTTTGTCCAGTTTGATTGTTCTGTTTGTAGTACTGCAGACTGTTTAATTGCCATAATTATAGTACTTCAAACTGTTTGATTGTCCTATTTGTAGTATTTCAAACTGTTTGAATGTCTGTTTATAGCAAATCAGATTACTTTTAGTTGTCCTATTTATATCAACATTCTGTTTGATCGTCCTGAATATAGTCTGTCATACTCCCTTTTAATTGTCCTATTTGTAGCACGCCAGCATGCAGTTTGATTGTCCTATTTCTAGCATGCCGGAATGCTGTTTATTGTTCTATTTCTAGCATGCCGGAATGCTGTTTCATTGTTCTATTTCTAGCATATCAGCAGGTGTTAAAAAAAGAAATCGAATGAAAAACATGTCTTAATTTCGATCGTGTCAGCAGATTTCAAGTGCTCGTAAGTGTGAACTGGCGAAGAGAATTGTTTGTTACCCACACTCTTCTTGCCAACCCTAATTATTTTTTAAAAAATCATTTAATCTTTTAAATGCAGCAATCTTACTGACCCATGTGTGTGCAGTTGTGCGGTTGACAGATTGTATAGAATTTCAAATCGAACTTTGATACAGAGATCTTTAATTCCACTTCGCTGTTTGCATGTAATTTCAACTGAACTGTGAATCACCCAATGTATTTTAATTCCTCTTCATTGCTAGTATAGAATTTCAACTGAACTGTGAATCACCCAATGTATTTTAATTCCTCTTCATTGCTAGCATAGAATTTCAAATGAAAATGTGAATCATGCAATTTTTAAAATTCCTCTACACTGCTTGCGTAGTTTTCCTGGGCTTACTGCTGTAAACGGCTAATAGATAACCTGAAGGGTAACTGTGAGATGTTTGATTTACCCCATATGTTATTGTTTATATAAACGGCTAATAGATAACCTGAAGTGTAACTGTGAGATGTTTGATTTACCCCATATGTTATTGTTTATATAAACGGCTAATAGTTTACCTGAAGGGTAACTGTGAGAGGTTTGATTTACCCCATTTGTTATTGTTTATATTCCAAAATAGTTTAGTAAATCTATGGTTTATAGTTAGTAACGTTTCAAAATTTCTTCAGAATTAGCAATAAAAAACAATTATTCCAACATGTTTGAGCCATATACGGTCAATGCTAGTAGCCAGATACGGTCAATGCTAGTAGCCAGATACGGTCAATGCTAGTAGCCAGATACGGTTAATGCTTGTAGCCAGATATGACAATTGCATGTAGCCATATACGGTCAATGCTAGTAGCCAGATACGGTCAATGCGTGTAGCCAGATATGACAATTGCATGTAGCCAAATACGATTAATGTCTAAGTGCTTAGCTGGACGGTTTAGCTACGACAGATAAAACACTTATTTACGTATGTGGTTGTTAAATAATGACTTTGTGTATGTGTTAGGTAGTACGATGGTTCACTTAAAGAAACAAAGAAAATGCGTTAAAACCAAACTTAATATGTTGAACAAATTGAAATATGTAAATTAGTACCTGTTAAACAATGCACTCGTGACAATTTTAGTAGTATTAATGATTAATCGTCTGATAGACTTCACCAATCTCCTTCATTCTCCTTTATGCCTCCTTTACGCCTCCTTTACTGATGTTAATAACTCTGTCATTACATTTTTTAAAAAGTGATAGCAAAGATGACAGACATCTGTCACAGCTAACTATATCACTAGCATGTTTTAAAATTAATGACACCGCTGACCGACTTCTTTCACTGTGATACTAGTATGTCAGAAAATTGATGGTAACGCTGACAGACATCTGTCAACAGCTAACTGATCCACTAATGTACTGTAAAATTGATTGTAACGCTGACAGACATCTGTTTACAGCTAACTCTAAAACTAAAGTGCTGTAAAATTGATTGTAACGCTGACAGATTACTTTCTCTGTGACGCATGTTTGAAAATTGATGCTTGTGGCATATCCGCCCACCTTGTCTTGTTTTATGACGTCACAATGGAAAATAGTTATTTTAATTCATAATAATATTTTGAATCAAATAATAATAATTTAAATAGTTATAATAGTTGTGCCTTTGTCACTTAATGGAAAATAGTTATTTTAATTAATTAATATTTTGAAACAAATAATAAAAATTTAAATAGTCACAATAGTTGTGACTTTGTCACTTTAAATCTTCATAAACAGTGTTAAGCTCTGACACTTTAACTTAGCTGTGAGCTAGTTAATTAGACTTAGCTGTGACCTAGTTAATTAGACGGCTGTGACCTAGTTAATTAGCTGTGAGCTAGTTAATTAGACTTAGTGCTGAGCTAGTTAATTAAATATGCTGTGAGCTAGTTACGTAATTCCTAGTCCAGCCTGCTATTCGCTCTGGGCGTTACAAATTTACACAAAATCTTAGTACCGGTAATAGAGGACTGACCCTCAGCCATCTACCGTATATCATCCCATTATGTCATGTGTGCATTAGTTATAGGGTCTGCATTCACCACGGGAGCTTGGGGGCTTAGAGCTACAAAATAATTATGACGTGTTTATCCTAAGAATAGATGGTTGTGACGCGTCGTCCTCGTTGTGCGTCCGTGCGTCTGTTTATTATTTGTGTGCACTGAGAGGCGTGATTAGTCTCCAGTATTATTTGTGTGCGCTGAGAGGCGTGATTAGTCTCCAGTATTATTTGTGTGCGCTGAGAGGCGTGATTAGTCTCCAGTATTATTTGTGTGCGCTGAGAGGCGTGATTAGTCTCCAGTATTATTTGTGTGCGCTGAGAGGCGTGATTAGTCTCCAGTATTATTTGTGTGCGCTGAGAGGCGTGATTAGTCTCCAGTATTATTTGTGTGCACTGAGAGGCGGGGTTAGTCTCCAGTATTATTTATGTGGCCGAGAGGCGGGGTTAGTCTCCAGTATTATTTGTGTGGCCGAGAGGCGGGGTTAGTCTCCAGTAAACAAACAAGGGAGGGAGGAAATAACTAACAAAGTACTTTTCTCGTTTTTCTCTCTTCCTACACTCACACCTAACAATACGCCACAATGGTAACGCTAACAGACATCTGTCCACAGCTAACTGCAACACTAGTATATTTTAAAACTGAATGTAACGCTAACACATATATCTGTTACAACTAACTATGGCACTAACAATCATAGTGAATCTGAAAGACGTTGACAAAGTTGAAATTTCACACAATAATATATTTATTACTTGAATAATTGTAGTTAGAGTTCTTGAAGTCAAAACGAGTGACCTTTGCGTTGCTAGGTGTAATATTGTTTTTCGGACTTTAGTACTCTCGACCCCTTTCGTAAATAATATTTAAAATTAAAATTTTGGCCTAGGATGCTAATATGAATTTGGAAAATAAGCATTTGAAGAGGACATTTTGTGTAGCATCTAGTCAATTTCATTAAAAAAATATATAAGTTAGAATAATTTCAAAACATCAATAGATTATTTTCAGAGTGTAGGCTTGTTTGGCGTCACAAATCAAGATGATTTTAAGCAGTCTAGATGATTGAACTATTTACGGAACGGAACAAATAAGCAATAATTAAAGCATTTCTAACTGTTGTTTAACATGCCCAGTGACAATAAAAATGTAATTGTGCGTATACTTTTAAGAGAATGCGCACTTTATGTGGCTATCATCTACTCCCACTAGGGCAGCTCTGTGTATCAACAGTCAAATATATAGATGAACGTGGCTTCGGGTTTCAAGGGTTACCTACGAGACTACCATAGATGAACGTGGCTTCGGGTTTCAGGGGTTACCTACGAGACTACCAGGGAGGGTAGAATTCAGGAGTCTAGTGCTGCCATATTTAGGATTCCAGAGGATCACATAAGGGAAGAAGGAGGAATCTTCTAAGGTTCCAGTGAGAAGGGAACTGCAAGAAGTACAGGGGGTTTGGCATTACTTAGTACTGATGCATGTCTGGGTCAATGCTGCATTTCTAGTGGATCTCGCGACAAAACGTGTGAAGGTCGACATCATAAAGTTAAGTTCAGTATTTAATAAACTAGTGTATGTAATATCTCTGATAGTAAAATAAGACAGAGAAAAGAGATTGTAGCGGTAACGAGATTATTAATGGAAATGGTAAAGTGGACAGTAAATTAAGTACCTCTTTAGAGCAGGGGAAACCTGATATTTTAGGCATTAAGTTTGTATTTTTAATTAATGTTTTAATTGCCCCCTTATTCATAAAGCAAGCAAGTTTTTTTTTTAACAGCTAACTAGCGTAAGCGAGTACCTTTATTTTTTTTACTTCAAGTTAAGTCCCTTTGTTATTATAAAAACTGAATCTTAGTTTGTCTCCCATAATGTATTGTTAATTGTCTTGTCTTTAATTATCAGTAATTAATTTCTCATTTAGGCTCCAAACGTGCCATTTACGGACAAAGACTAAAGAGGAATAATTACCAATTACTGTACATGATTCCAAAAGTCTAAAGAGATGTCTACCGTATCTAATTTCAATTTAACAATATTTATTAGTTATTTAATCCTATCACGTCTGTAGCAATCTAGACATCTCGGACACTACAGTCCCACTGGCCCTCGATTCTGTATGTCCCTTTTCCAGAAACTTCTGAGTGTGTCCCACGAGAATTCTGAGTGTGTCCCATTTCCAGACAGTTCTCAGTGTGTCTCGCTTCTCGAAAATTTTAAATGTTTCACTTGCAGTAAATTATGAGAGATTGCCATTTGTAGAAGGTTGCGTGACTGACCCTGAATTGCAGAAAGATTGTGACTGCCCCAATTGCAGAAAAGTGCGTGACTTTGTCGGTTTAGAAACATCGTAGCGTCGCTCCAGTTCTAATTCTCTATCTCTGCTTAATTATTAATTTCCTTCACCTCTGTTGTCCTCATCTACCAGATACAGAATAACTGTTTTCTTTGCATCCTCATCTTTCGTCCGTGTGTGGAGGCGTGTGGACAGATACAGAATAACTGTTTTCTTTGCATCCTCATCTTTCGTCCGTGTGCGGAGGCGTGTGGACAGATGGGAGACGGGGAGGTGGGTAGGGGTAGCGGCGAATCCATCGCAGACAATACACAACGCATGCCTCTGATTTTTTTTCTCTCTCCTACCAATCACATCGCGTTGAGGGTAGACAAGCCGCGTCGCTTACGTCGCTAGAAAAGTGTATAGCCTATGAGTTTAGAACGAGAACCGATCGAGGCGCGGCAGAGCGTAACAGTGGGGGAGACGAGACTAGACAGCTGGCGGTTAACCAGGAAGGAAGAAAGGTAACCAGAAGGAACAACACCCAAACAAGAAAGCACACCCTGCAGTTTCTTTCCTGACAAGGCGTGGTTACTTGTTACGCAAGAAAGCGACATGAGGAGTATGCGTGGAATTTTAGAACGGTAGGGTTTGTGCGGTGGTCACTGCCATATCGAAACTCTTTTTTTGACTTTGTTTCTTTTTCTTTTCATTCTCTTCTTCAATTTCTCCATCTTCCTTTTCTTTCTTCCTTGTAACTCTCACCACCACCATCTCTCTCTCTCTCTCTCTCTCTCTCTCTCTCTCTCTCTTTCTCTTCTGCTGATTTATTTTCTCTTTCTTCATTTCCCAAACTTCTTTTTCCCCGGTAATTTTCTTTCACTGTATATATTAAATATTATGCGTTACTTGGTCCTTCTATGCGCAGTATAACTTATCGAAAGTGAAATTTAGTTCTTATAAAGGGAATTAATTCTCATTACCTCGTCAATGCTTTTTTAAGGGATTTAAAAAAAACAAAAACGAAACTGTTGTATTTGATGTCCAAACTTTTACGAAACGGCACTTCTTCGGGAATCTGCTTTTACATTAGCATTTGCTTAATATTCGTATTTTAATTTTGCAAGAATATTTTTAAAATGCTATTAAAATAAAAATGGTTCTTCGCAAAATTAATGCAGAGACAGTGTGTAAAACAAAAACTAATTTCACTGTACCCCATTCCACGTTCGTTTCGACCCCATCTACGTGATTGCAGGAGAAATAAAAGGCAATCGAGTCCTGAATAAAAAAATTAAAAAAAAACTTCGCCTTGTTGACTGACTAAGACAAACTAACAACAAAAAAACCTGATCAGAATTAACACCACATACTGTAAAATTCACAGCCACTGTAGCAATGTGAAAGTTTGAAACAGACCGAACATCACGTGATTGAAATATGCACTGACTGTAGCCAATCACAAGCACAAAAAACGTTGCTCGTTAGATTCACTAGGTTCCAGGAAACCATTATTAAGAGATAAAGGCGGTTTTACTCTTTTGGTCCACCCTTGACGCGACTCCTTGAATCGAAAGTGGGTACTTTTGGTCCACCCTTGACGCGACTCCTTGAATCGAAAGTGGGTACTTTTGGTCCACCCTTGACGCGACTCCTTGAATCGAAAGTGGGTACTTTTCGAAGCGTGGTGGGTGAATATGGGTTTGCACCCTCGTTTACCTCTCTCATTCGAACAACAAAAAAAATACAAACAGACAAAACAATAACTGTTTTTGAGTAATAAGTCTACTGTTTGGAGCTTTCTGGTGACTTTAGCGCAAGATGATGACAATAACTTAGTGTGGATGGTTCGAATCCCAGCACACTTGACTTTTGACATCAATTTGACAAATGTTGCTCTCAAGTCCACAGCCATCATGTGAACAAGCACTGACCTTCAGTTTGTCACTGACCTTTACTTTGTCAGTGATGCCTAAATGTCGTAGTAGGAGAAATGAAGTCGAGAGTAATCACGTCATTCGATTACTCTTTAAGTATTATAGCTGACGTCATATTTAACCCGATTGCGAAGATTACGTTCTGAGAGTCACGTGACACACATATTGATGCCAAACTCTCCAGTACTTTCCATTGATTTCATAAAGTGCAAAAATCACTGTGTCATGTTGCCTACTAATACAAAAGTGGTATTAATAAAACAAATTTTTCCGTGCTTCAGTAGAGAGAGTTGGATCGATTATACTTTGAATTAAACTCAATGCAGAATAAATGTTTTCATAACTGACAGGCATATGAGGACATTTTTTAGAAGAGAGAGATGCTCTAATGAACACATTAAAAAGAGATGGACAAACATAGATAGATAGATAGACAGACAGACAGACAGACAGATAGATAGATAGATAGATAGATAGATAGATAGATAGATAGATAGATAGATAGATAGATAGATAGATAGATAGATAGATAGATAGATAGATAGATAGATAGATAGATAGATAGATTATTAAAATGCTAAGTTAGCACACTTTGTGTTGGCATGTGATGGATTTATAAAGAAAGCTCCACATTTTACGTATTCTAAGAGAAGTTTCATTCAAGGAGAACGAAAGCTACTCACTGACTAGGTAAGAGCTCTATACAAGGAGAGCGAAAGCTACTCACTGACTAGGTAACAGCTCCATACAAGGAGAGCGAACATTACTAAATGACTTAATAAATATCACTGGCGTGAAAAAAAATCACATAATAATAACTTTAACATATACTCAGCTTTGATACAAGAGCAAACCATTTCTACGTAATAAATTCGATTAAACTGAGTCTCGCTTACTCTAACACATCAACAGCAAGGACACTTTAACATCCACATCGACAGCAAGGACACTTTAACATCCACATCGACAGCAAGGACACTTTAACATCCACATCGACAGCAAGGACACTCTAACATCCACATCGACAGCAAGGACACTCTAACATCCACATCGACAGCAAGGACACTTTAACATCCACATCGACAGCAAGGACACTCTAACATCCACATCGACAGCAAGGACACTCTAACATCCACATCGACAGCAAGGACACTCTAACATCCACATCGACAGCAAGGACACTCTAACATCCACATCGACAGCAAGGACACTCTAACATCCACATCGACAACAAGGACACTCTAACATCCACATCGTTCTTCGATTGGGTTCGTAGCAGAGCTCTACGACTGTTTTAATTAATTTTAAATTAACTGTTCCCTTAATCAGTTCATCCGTATCGACCTTATTTGCTGGTAAAACCTATTGATTGCTATAGGTATTCATGGTCGCGTGTGTACGTATGTAATTCATTCATGAATTTATGACTTAAATGACTTCCCGTTGCGTCCCATTGTCTTGCTGAGCAGACATTTTGTTACGCAGTAACACTATGCAAAACTACCTGAACGCAATGACTACACCGGTGCCAATGTAATGTTGATTCCTGACAGAAGTCACGTTATGCGATATGATGTGGTGTGGGGGGAGAGGGGATTTTAATTAAGGCTTAAAATTGGCGTGTTCACAGGACAGAAAAGGGGAAAAAAATCCACTCTGCTTGAGGCGGTTAAGCGCGAAAACCTGTACTACGCCGTGCACAATTCGTTTTTCAAACTATTAACATTCTTCAGCCGATGATCAAAACACAGCATGTTTGATTAAGGACAATCAATCTCACTTTTTATTGACTTGTTCTACTGACATTAATCCAAATGCCAAAATCATCTCCTGCGGAAATGAAGTGCGTTAAGAAAACGATAATAATTGGCCATCAAACAGGACATATGTTTTCAAAGTTAGATCTTTCATCCGCATTTTTTTTTAAAAGATGCACTATTAGTGTAACGACCATGTCGCATTCTTCATTATCGTGATGTAACAGATGTTGAATGTGATAAACAGTTCGATGAGGAAATACGTGTATACAATAAAGGGACAGAACTAAACAACAAAACAGAAATACAACAAGAAATAAAGTAGAACAGTGGTAAAATGGTAGTTTTAAAATATAGGAAATAAAGTAGAACAGGGGTAAAATGGTAGTTTTAAAATATAGGAAATAAAGTAGAACAGGGGTAAAATGGTAGTTTTAAAATACAGGAAAAGCTTTCTTATGCAGAGAATCGAATCAATGTACTTTAAAGCCTGATGCTAAACTTAATTTTGCTTTGTCAATCTTCTTCTTCTTGTTGTTGTTTATGCTTTTGTTTACGTGTGATTGTTGGACGTTTGTTTCCTTGCTTTTGTTTATTACATTGTTTAAATAGTATTTTTTGTATACTCTTAGCATTGTCGTTATGCTTGTTTCCTTGCTTTAGTTTATTACATTTTTTAAATAGTATTTTTTGTATACTCTTGGCATTGTTATTATTTTAATAGTATTTTTTGTATACTCTTGGCATTGTCGTTATTTAAATAGTATTTTTTGTATACTCTTGGCATTGTCATTATGCTTGTTTCGTTGAAGAGAGAAAGAAAACCAGAATTCGGCACTAAGTGACAAGAAAATGTAATAGTTATCTTTTGCACTATCCTTTGACTGATTCTGCATTCTGCCAAACAAATTTCAGTTTTGATTACACATTTTTATGACTTTGTTTTATACGCATGACTAAATTTTACAGCACAGTAAAGTACGTATTAATTTTTATGACTTTGTTTTATACACATGACTAAATTTTACAGCACAGTAAAGTACGTATTAATTTTTATGACTTTGTTTTATACACATGACTAAATTTTACAGCACAGTAAAGTACGTATTAATTTTTATGACTTTGTTTTATACACATGACTACATTTTACAGCACAGTAAAGTACGCATTAATTTCAAACACACATATACATATACACAAACGCGCGCATTTTTTTTTTTTACACAAAAGCACACATTCTAAACTTTGTATTCATTATTCATCAAAAATTCTACAAATCAATTTCGGAAATACTGTTCTGCAGACGAAAAGGCGGAATAAGTGAATAATCCATACCCTGATAGAAGGGGCGATCTCATCTTATTATTTTACGAGAATGGTCGGTGCTCACGTCATGAAGTACTTTCAAACTTTAGTGAAAAGTAAACAGGTTTGGTATTATGATGAAACTGTACTTTATCTCTAAAACTTTTCCCAGCCATTGCCATTTGTAGCCTTAGTGAGTTCGTTGTTTGTTGTCAACTTCTCATAGCCATTAATTTACCCCTAAAGTTTCATAAACGTGCAGTTGTGTATTTACTCTTTAAAAAAAAAATGCAATACTGGCCTTGATTGATTTTACAAGTAGTTAGCAAGTTAACAAGACGAAATTCCGGATATCTTAAAAATGAAATTTGATTACCGATAAAGGGTTAATAGCTACTCTGTATCAAAGAACTGTATTCAGGTAGACTGTATAGTATCGTTTCGATTCTAAAAATCTCAACAGTTTTCTTGTCTTTATGGTCAACACTGGAACAGACCTCATGAACGTTAGACTTAACTGTCACTTAAAGAACTGGAACAGACCTCGTGAACGTTAGTCGAACTGTCACTTAAAGAACTGGAACAGACCTCGTGAACATTAGTTGAACTGTCACTTAAAGAACTGGAACAGACCTCGTGAACATTAGTCGAACTGTCACTCAAAGAACTAGGACAGACCTCGTGAACATTAGTCGAACTGTCACTCAAAGAACTGGAACAGACGTCGTGAACACTAGACGAACTATCACTTAAAGAACTGGAACATACCTCGTGAACGTTAGACGAACTGTCACTTAAAGAACTGGAACATACACCAAAGGGTTCTTAGAGAAAGATGGTAAGGGATGGCACTTTATAAAAAGACTGTTTGCCTTTGTTTTTGTCTATTCATTTTTTCTCTCTCTTCGTCCCTCTCTTCTCTTTCACCCTCTTTTACTCTCTCTCTCTTTCTCCCTCTCTCTTTTTTCCTTTTCCATCTCTCCCTATCCATCTATGTCTTTCCTTCTCCTTTTCCATCCTAATTTCTTTTAATCTCTTTCTTTCCGTCTCTCATTCCATCTCTCTCTCTTTCCCACCACTTTCTTTTCATCTCTCTTTCTTTCTATATTTCCTTTTCTCTCTTTATCCATCTCACTTTCTTTTCATTTCTCTCTTTCCTCTCTCTCTTTTCCCCTTCACTTTTTTTCGTCTCTCTCTTTTTCTTTCTCTTTCCTTCTCTCCCTCTTTCTTTCTCCCTCGTTCCTTCTCTCTCTTTTTCTATCTCCCTTTTTTAAATCCCTCTCTTTCCTTCTTTCTCTTTTTCTATCTCACTCTCTTTTATTCTCTCTCTTTCTTTCTCTCTTTCATCTCATTTTCTTTTCATCCTCTTTCCTACTCTCCCTTCCCTCCTCTCTGTCTAATTTGTAACACATTAACTAACTTAATTGTCACGTGATTTTAATATTGTAATGATAAAGTGAGAAATATAATTTTGCATTTAAACAACATTAGAGATATGAGCATATTTACAGGATTCCTTGACTTAGTTGTAGGTAGGCTTGGTCTAATCAGCTTGTATAAGTAAGCAAAAATTGTATTTTTATATTTTATATATTTTTATATTTTATGCAGAAAAACGAAGCAATGAAATTGTTTATTAATTCGCACTCTTTTGTAAAATATTTTGTATATTATTAGTTTTTTCCATACTGTGCCCTTTCTAATGGACTCTCTCTCTCTCTCTCTCTCTCTCTCTCTCTCTCTCTCTCTCTCTCTCTCTCTCTCTCTCTCTCTCTCTCTCTCTCTCTCTCTCTCCCTAGCTTTTTTGTGATTAATGAAATCCAATTTGCCATCGAAAACAGGAATCCGTGGTCAGACACTTATCTTGGTATTTAAAAAATTCTCACTGCCAATTGTAGTTTTTGCGTTGTTTTATTGTATTCTTGCTAACGATTTTGTTTCTCTCTGTATAAATTGTCTCATCTTTGACATTTAAAATGAAGGGACATTAACTTTTGATAAGTTATTAATTCGACAGAGATTTTGTCCAGAGCCTTAAAAGCCTGATGACGAAATTAGTATAACATAAAAAGGTTTTAGCAGCATATCTAGTTTTTCATATATCCTTATAACTGGGAATATCTTTGTAAGATTTAATCCTCCAGTATATGGTTTTTCCCTCTAATTTAAAAATCAAATATGAACAAAATTTAATGAAGTGACCTTGAAAGGCGGTAGTGTGCGCGCGCACGAACAATAAACGACAAAAAAAAAATTACATAGAGGAACTAGCACTAGATGATTATTTTAAAATGTCAAGAATATTTCCAAATAGACGTTAAAGGCATTATTTGTGAGGATGTCAAAAAGATGAAGAAAGGAAAGCTTAAATGAAACTTATTTAAGTGGTCAGCATCTAGATCAAAATTTCTCAGCATGAAACATACGTACCTCATATCAAGCGCTAGATTTGAAAACCAAAGACGAACACAAGTTATACAAAACGTACCTACCTCATATCAAGCGCTAGATTTGAAAACCAAAGACGAACACAAGTTATACAAAACGTACCTACTTCATATCAAGCGCTAGATTTGAAAACCAAAGACGAACACAAGTTATACAAAACGTACCTACCTCATATCAAGCGCTAGATTTGAAAACCAAACACGAACACAAGTTATACAAATCAAGCGCTAGATTTGAAAACCAAACACGAACAGAAGTTATACAAAACATACCTACCTCATATCAAGCGCTAGATTTGAAAACCAAAGACGAACAGAAGCTATACGAAGCAGTCTATAGAGTCACTGCAAAGTCTTCATGTTAAAAATCTTGTGTTTAGAAAAACTCACACAAAACACTCTAACTGTTAAACTTTACAATTAAAACCACAGTGAAGGAAAGTAAAACAAGGAAAAGTCTTTATCAAATGTCTGTACAGCACGAGATTTATAACTTTCAATTAAGACCAGTCAAACCATAAACTAACTTTGAATCAACAGTACCCAAAGCTTTAGATTTCTAACGTTAGAAAAAGTACATTCAAACAAGAAAACAGACTTTACTAATTTTACTTATGGCTATAGATTTCAAACGTTAGAGTAAGCAAAACAAAACAACAAGCAAGCAAAGAACCAAAATAAAACCGAGGAAAGATAACTCTTCCCTCGCAGAAAGAAAGAATTTCACAGAAAACATGATGGATAGCTTGATTCTACATCTAGCTCTCGACCCCTACAGGTCAGTCACTGTCAGTAACAAACAAACAAACCACAAGTAACACTGTCAGTAACAAACAAACAAACCACAAGTAACACTGTCAGTAACAAACAAACAAACCACAAGCAAAAACCACAAGCAACCAGAATTATGTATCTTAATTTATAACTGTCTCAGGCAGTTTTTTTTCAGTTTTAAGAGAGAGATTCGGCTTGCATATTTGTTTAATTAATAATTGTTAATTAATAATGCAAGGTGAGAAACATTGTTCATAATTTCGGATCAATAGTCGTAGGTGAAACTGTTGCACGGTCATTACCCAGGCAGAAAATCACTAAAGCTTGCACTATTACCGAAGGCTAGACTGTTGCACGGTAAGCATCTTAATTTTCTATTCTTAGATTTAGTTTGTATTGAAATGCTCGGCGCTAACGATATTTGGCATGTAGGCCTGCTATCGAAATGATAACGACATTTGGCATGTAGGCCTGCTATCGATATGATAACGACATTTGGCATGTAGGCCTGCTATCGAAATGATAACATTTGGCATGTAGGCCTGCTATCGATATGATAACATTTGGCGTGTAGGCTTGCTGTTGATGGGAGACAGAGAAGTGAGCATCATATGCGATTGAATACTTTTTTAATATGCTTATAGTTACCTACGGCTAATGCTGAAAATAAAAGCAACACAAAGATTTTAATAATTATTATTTCACAATGTGATGCCCGCCCCATGTCAAAATAAATAGTAATTTCGTGATTTGATTAATCACTATAAGAAATAAAGCACGCGCTTAAAATATAAGAACATCATAAGTATATTTAATTGAGATCGGTACAACTATGTATAGCACACAAAGAAATAGACAATGCACTTTTGTATTTTTAAAACAAAATCCACTGAAAAATTCCACCCAAAATGCCCTACAGCCTAAGATGCTAAGGACCAATCAGTCACGACGTCATAAATATTTGCGCACTACGTGATGAGAGTACTACGTCATGCGACACCAACTTCACCTACTTAATGGTTATGATTATTATTAATTAATTGTTCATAACTAATTATAAGTGATGAGAATCTTAATTTAAGTTATTAATAATTCTCCAGAAGACACCACTCGTCTCTCTCATTTGGAGGATATGCGGGCGCGGTAAACGTGTTCTCTCTTCCACAACATTTTAAAGACAAACATTTACCGTCACACAATATTTCCGTAGGTGGAAAACTTCTTACTAAAGGAGAAGACAAATCCGTATTTAATCTATATTTAGTGAGCCCCATCTACCCACGTTCTTCAGCAACATAAAGTTATCAATATGTGTAAAGAGGTCGATAAATTTATTAAATCGGCAATCAAATATACATATAACAAATACAATGAAAAAAAGATTACTTGACATCAATATTTCCATGAAACCACATTCAAATAATTTTAATACCTATACAGTCTTATATCCTAAAACACAATTCAATAGATTAGTGTCAATACAAATCACAGGATAGTTTTTATCGGAGAACAGAAATGGAGTTATTATAGATTTGTGTCAATACAAATCACAGGATAGTTTTTATGGGAGAACAGAAAAAAATTGATAATAGTTTGCACATAATGTGATTTAGGTACTGTCTCAATAGTCTTTCATGCACTTTTGTAATAAAGTCACAAGTTATTTGTTCAGTTAATACTGTCACTTCCACGTAATTCCCTCTCCATGATTTAAAACTTTTGTAATAAAGTCACAAGTTATTTGTTCAGTTAATACTGTCACTTCCACGTAATTCCCTCTCCATGACGTAAAACTTTTGTAATAAAGTCACAAGTTATTTGTTCAGTTAATACTGTCACTTCCACGTAATTCCCTCTCCATGATGTAAAACTTTTATAATAAAGTCACAAGTTATTTGTTCAGTTAATACTGTCACTTCCACGTAATTCCCTCTCCATGATGTAAAACTTTCGTAATAAAGTCACAAGTTATTTGTTCAGTTAATACTGTCACTTCCACGTAATTCCCTCTCCATGACGTAAAACACTGATGAGCTGCTATTCTCTCAAGGCTAACCTGTGGCTCCATTGTATTAGCTCTCTCAAGAAGAACAATTGTAGCAATTTCCAGTAACAACTTGTATGAGAAATAGTTTAATGTAGTCAACATACTTTGCCACCATACATCAATGGAGTGTAGTGTATTCATTACACTTACACTGAGGTAGAGACTCCACGAGTCTACCATGATTGTAGTGGTTTATATTCAGTAAACCAGGATATTTAGAAAATACAAGGAAAGTTTGCATTTATTCCTGTAAAAATATAATCAGGGAACAAACTCTAAGTTTCCAATATATTCCTTTATAACTCCATTCTTGTTTACATTCATGTCTCGACTTACAGTTTCCTGCTACAGTATCTATTAGCCCAATACACGGCATAATAAATACACCATTAATAGTTTATGAACAGGTTCACTAGAAACAATAATAAGTGTTTAGCATACTGCATATGAGCATCATAGTTCATAATTTGTAGAAATAATAGTCTACTCACATAATACATCTCTACACAAGTATAATATATCAATAGCAAATATACACGAAATATTTCTTTCCCTCTCAATCAGTCAGTTAATCCACCATTAAGCTAACAGCCACCTTTCATGACCGGACTTCTTGCCACACAAAGTGATTAGACAATAGAATTCTCTACAGCATGTAAACTTTTGATCTCTGCCCATTGGTTTGTCTCGTTCTTGTAAATCTTAGCCATTGAATAATAAAACTACTCATCCAATTAGAACTGCTTTGCATTGCATCAGCAATTTCTAGCATATTTTCAATTCGAGTGTTTACTCCAACAGTGTATTGGCAATTTTGGCATCACCATATATATAATCCTGCTTCCAATTCTTGGTTTGCTATTTACATTCTTTAACTAATGCGTGTAGTATTGTTGCCTTGTTGCTACGTTGCATAACAGAAAACTGGCTTAGCATTATTATCAGGTACAGAGATAACTGAACGAATTTCAACGTCATCTAGATAAAGCCCATCATCAAGTCATTTGGTGGTAACACGTCAGTTATTTAGCATCGTCAGCCACTCACAGATCGTAAGTACATAAGTTGCTAGTTTTGTCCCCTTCAAAGAGCAGTTATTTATAGTTAGTCCATCGATGTACATTTAGATGGCGTGTTTGGGCGGACTATTTGCTAGTTTTGTCTCCTTCAAAGAACAGTTAGTCCTACGATGTACATTTAGAGGGCGTGTTTGGGCGGACTATTTGCTAGTTTTGCCTCCTTCAAAGAGCAGTTAGTCCTACGATGTACATTTAGAGGGCGTGTTTGGGCGGACTATTTGCTAGTTTTGTCTCCTTCAAAGAACAGTTATTTACAGTTAGTCCTACGATGTACATTTAGAGGGCGTGTTTGGACGGACTATTTGCTAGTTTAGTTCATTCGCTTCCTTTTCTGAAAATTTCACATGAAATTCAAGAATAACTCACCTACCTGAAGTACTTATAAAGACTAAAAATAACGGCCTACAAAGAAAACTAGCAGCTGAAGTTATGAAGAAGCCTACCAAACAGTGGTCTATCTTGAAGCCTACCAAACAGTGGTCTATCTTGAAGCCTGCTATTAACATCCTATTTCTAACCCTAGCTTTTCTCTCTCTTTCTTTTACTCCTTATTTCTGACCGTTGTTCCTTTAGTGTATCACTATCTATACACATATGTATGTTACGGTCAAGACTAGATGAAAGATCCGTTTTTAGGTTCCCATATTACAAGCCTAAAGAGACTGGACCGAAGTGAAATTAATATCAACGACGAGCATGACCAAATCCTTACAGTCTCGGCCTTGGCCTTGGTTAAATATATTTTCTTCATGACTTTTAAAGGAATTAGCTACATGGCATATTCATACTCTCATTCCTGGTTTACAAAAGAAGAGAATAAAATAAACTCATCACTCTCGCTCACATGCTTAGTATTAATTACCCCAGTATCTCTCATCTTTATGTACCAGTTCTGCATAACATCTACATTCTGACTGGTCAATTTGATTAAATATGTTGTTATGATTTTGTTGTAAAAGCGGTTTGTAGCGAGAAGAAAAATTTCTTTATCTTTAAAAAAATATACAGGACAAATTTATCCACAGCATCCCAATACTATTTTCTACCTATTGATTAATTTTTAATATTTGTAATCCATTTCATCAAGGGAGATAAGTAATCTTCATGGCCCACGGATATCCCGTTCACTGAGGTAGCATTAAGCAATGCTTTCATTCGCTCTACAGATATGTCACGTGATAAATCGCATGACAGCCCGCATTATTTTAATAATTAATTGACCTCTGATTTGTACTTAACTAATCGGCAAGATTGTTGGTACCCCGCTACTTGACGTCACGAAATACACAACAATTTTGAAGTCGTCGCTCCGTTGGCTCGTGTAAAGCCCCCAGAGGTTCGAACCTCACATTTAAACGATAAACAGGACGGACTAACAAACACAATGACAACGGACAGACCGACCGACGGACAGACAGACAGACGCTATGGCTACAATAAATGAATTTTAACACGAAACGAAAAGAACAAGAATTGACACAAAGCCGATGAACATTAATAAAATATTTATGTAAAATAAAGAACGAATTAAAAGAGATAACAATATACAGCAATTATATTTACGAGGAGCACCAAGCTCGGAATCTATTCAGAGGATTAGCTTCCCTTAACTGTCTCTGAGTCCCTATGATTTCTTTTATAAAGTTCGGTCAAGTTCCCGATTTTCCTAAAGAGTTAATATGTATCGTTGCACACTCCTGCCAAAGTACTTTGTTACTTAACTGGGAGGAATAGTGTAGGAAGCGTCTCAGGTTGATCACACAGCAACCAAAGATTCAGGTTGATCACACAGCAACCAAAGATTCAGGTTGATCACACAGCAACCGAAGATTCAGGTTGATCACACAGCAACCAAAGATTCAGGTTGATCACACAGCAACCAAAGATTCAGGTTGATCACACAGCAACCGAAGATTCAGGTTGATCACACAGCAACCAAAGATTCAGGTTGATCACACAGCAACCAAAGATTCAGGTTGATCACACAGCAACCAAGATTCAGGTTGATCACACAGCAATCAAAGATTCATATACGAAGAGTAAAATAAAAATAAATCCTGCAATATATAATATAAAAAGGGCTCAGAGACTACTAACATAATTTTTCCTATATTTACTAATTAAAAGCTAATCATTTCTCTGAGTACAATGTCACTAACCTGAAATAGAATGAATTAGTTTTACATATCAATTCTTTATCAAAAGACATTCTATACATTAATTATGAATTTAAAGTGATGTAAAAGCAGCCGGCTTACCTTTCGTTTTCGGCGAAAAACCAAGGATTAAAGAAAAACTGTAATGGTGTAATGATACACTCTTTTCAAGCCTTTTGGCTGTTCTATACATATAAATTTTTAACAGTTATTAAAACTGGGCCATCCCGACACTCTATCAGCGTTGGATCCGATGAGGGTGTCCTTGTTGTGGAAAAAGCAAAGTGGGCGGGGAGATTTTCCTTATTTATAGTATCCTTGTTTTTCGAAGTTAGGGTTGACGTATGCTCGCACTTTCATTCACAGGAAGGATTAGTATTTCCAACTTCCTTTTGTCCATTCACTTGTGCCCACTACGTCTACCTCCCTCCCTCTTTCTTTAAACAGCCTCCTACCTTCTCTTCCATAACGTAACGCGGGTGCTTCCGACTTTTGCGCTCGCGTTCTTCCTACGTGTGTTTACTTTTTTACTTGGCTGGTCAGACTTCCCACTTGAGTGGCTTGACCGGCGTCCGCGACACGCGCTTACTTCTCGGACCTAACCAAACATTTCGCAACATGGCTTGCTCCTCAGACCCAACCAAACATCCTGCCTCAATGCAGATGCAATGCACATGTTCTCCATACAGGCCATAAATTTAAATCTTATTTTCCCCTTATTCTTTTAGTCTTTCCTATATTTAATTTTCAATATTTATAGAATGGGATCCGGGCGAGATTTACAGAAGATCCTGACAAAGATACACCCACTCGTTCTAAGGATTGATCAATATAACGCAAAATAAATAAATAATAACATCGATGATGATGAAATAGGTTCTTATTAGTGCTTCACATTTCTCAACGCATGCTTCAGGTAATCAAGGTCACCGATCCGAGACCGGAAGAAGGTGGGTGAATCGCCGATCTGGGCGGATCTTGAACCAATCAATGTATGACCTCCTGCTAGAAAGTCTTGCGCAAAAATCTCTCGGCCATGTACCCGGCGCACAGACGTCTCAGTCATCTACCCGTTCTGATACATGATAAAGCAAATAACGTGAATGCACTTCTACCCGAGGAAGAAAAAAAAACATCATTTGGAGAGAATTTTCCAAATAAACAATTTGATGTTTAATATTGTATCTGAGTGTATTTTACAGAAAAGAATGATTGTACTACTGTTGTCATGTTGTGGGCTTTATACGCTTTCGTTCGCGCGAGTGTTCGACTCAGATCGTTAATACCCGGATATTGCAGACTTTATTCACTGATGCCACATGTCGGTTGTCACGTACAGAATGAGTGGGTGGGGGCGGAGGTGTAAAGAAGATATGGTGTTTGACCGCTACCGACTTTCTAAGAGAATATGTAGGTTTTGGCAGAGTTGACTGACATAAATGTGTTGACAGCATGGAAATGTGTGGTACAAAAATGCAGTCAGCGTGTGCTCAGGACAGATTAGTATAGTGGTATCGAAGATACTTATAATTATTGAGCATTTGAGTATTTAATGCGTACTTGTAATGATAGAGCATTTGAGTATTTAATGCGTACTTATAATGATCGAGCATTTAAGTATTTAATGCGTACTTGTAATGATAGAGCATTTGAGTATTTAATGCGTACTTATAATGATCGAGCATTTAAGTATTTAATGCGCACTTGTATGGTTGTGGGTATAGAGTAGTGTGCTCAGGACAAATTAGTATAGTGGTGTCGAAGATACTTATAATGATCGAGCATTTGAGTATTTAATGCGTACTTATAATGATCGAGCATTTGAGTATTTAATGCGTACTTATAATGATCGAGCATTTGAGTATTTAATGCGTACTTGTAATGATCGAGCATTTGAGTATTTAATGCGTACTTATAGTGATAGAGCATTTGAGTATTTAATGCGTACTTATAATTATTGAGCATTTGAGTATTTAATGCGTACTTGTAATGATCGAGCATTTGAGTATGTAATGCGTACTTATAGTGATTGCGCATTTGATTATTTAATGCGTACTTATAATGATCGAGCATTTGAGTATTTAATGCGTACTTGTATGGTATAGAGCAGATTGGGCAAGGGTTTGCGTCTGTAAGGGCTGGATTAGTGCCTATATGGGCATGAGTTTATACCTGTTTGAGTATGGATTCATATCTGCAAGACATGGGTTCGTACCTATTTGGGCATGAGTTTATACCGAATTGTGTCCGGATTCATATTTGAAAGGGCATGGAATTCGTACCTATATGTCTATAAATGTTTGAGTGTGGATTCATATCTGTAATGGCTTGGAATTCCTACCTATATGGGCATGAGTCTATATGTTTGAGTACGGATTCATATCTGTAGATGCACGGAGTTCATACCTAAATGGACATGAATCTATACCTGTTTTAGTGTGGATTTATATCTGTACGGGTATGGAGTTCGTACCCGCACGGGCATGGAATTCGTACCTTTAAGGGCATGGAATTCGTACCTTTAAGGGCATGGAATTCGTACCTTTAAGGGCATGGAATTCGTACCTTTAAGGGCATAGATTCGAATCTGTAAATGCATAACACTATGTCTACCTGCTGAAACGTGTGTTTGTTATTCGTGTGATAGGATGGTCTGTTTCCCTACTGGCACGGATCTATACCTATTAACAAATGTTTGTATATGCTTAGATATTTGTCTTCAACTCTCTCTCTCTGACACACACACACACGCACACACACACACACACACACACACACACACACACACACACACACACACACACACACACACACACACACACATTCAGGGGACGGTTGCAGAATATTGCTTCTTACTTGTATGGGTATTGTCCCTTTAAGACGCGATATCAAGTTTGACTTTCTTCTGAATGAATGTGCGTTTAGTAAAACACGAATCAGTTTGTGCGTTTACTTGCATTTACACTGTTTTGGAGAGAAATGAGCTGGTCGCTTTGGTCAATCAAACGAAAGGGAAAAATTCTATTAGCAACGTTGACCGGGCCACTAACTAAACATCTTTAATCAGCAGATTAGGTTTCCAGACAAACTTCGCAAATGGATGTTAGAGAGAAATAAATTACGGTTGACCCATTCTTGGAAGATCTTAAAAGTGTTACAATAGAATGAATAGATGATGCGCACTTAAAACACCCAGGGGAGGAAATGGTAAAGCTTCAATTATTCCCCCTCCCCCATTCTCTCTATCTCTCCTGTCCTCTATTTTCAAAATTCCACCCTCTTTCTTTTTTTAATCACGAATCCTGTTTCATCATCCTATCATCGCTCTCTCGTTGTCCTGCAGACTCTCTCCTTCATCATCTCGCCCTTTCTTTCTACTTCTCTCTTCTCCCTCAACTTAACTTTTTCTTTCTCTCCCCTCGCGTTTCTCTTGCGCGCGCGCTCTCTCTCTCTCGCTCTCGCTCTCTCTCTCTCTCTCCTCCATCTCACCATTTTATTAAAAGATTAGTTTGTAAATTTTTAATTTAAAAAAAAAAAATTCTTTCTTGTCACTTAAAACCTAAACTGTAAAAATACCACCACCACCTCCCGTAAAAGCCGAACACTTCATAATACACATTAAAGACCAGAGATGGAGAAATGATATCCTCTCTAAATTTTTTTTTTTAAAGAAAAAACAATAAAATACTTACACGCTGTATCCCCCCCACCCACACACACACACACACCGTTCACAGAAATAGTTCAAATTTAAAGAAGTCAGCAAGTTGCAGCAATGCTATTTTAACGATGAAAAGTTAACACAATCTCCGGCTCGACAGCCAGTGACACAAGATTGATCGAAAGTCCCAAGAACACTCCTTTACTTGGAGTACTGATATTGTCTATCAAATATAGGTTTGTAATAGACACAGTTATATCGACGTCATAACTGTCTTTATTGTCCTTGTTCTGCTTCACGGTTTTCTGTAATGTCGGTTATAGAAGTGACGGAAAGGTTTATTTATATGTATTTACTGAAATATATTATCCTAGGTCCATATGAGTAACTTCGTCTTGAAGTCACAATATCAAACTTCTTTAGAATATAGCATATTGTTCAGACATTTTATTACTTGTTTCTCATGTACTTAAGGTCTGCATTTTACTATATGCTCGTGTACTTAAACCTGCATTTTACTATATGCTCGTGTACTTAAACCTGCATTTTACTATATGCTCGTGTAATTAAACCTGCATTTCACGATATGCTCGTGTAATTAAGACCTGCATTTCACGATATAATTTGTGCTTTGCCATTTGTTGTACCTCCGTACAAAAATGTTCACGGGACACCTTTTGCATTGCTATGACCGTTTTGCATTGCTATGACCGTTTTGCATGCTATGACCATTTGCATGCTATGACCATTTGCAATACGCAATATTCTAAATCTCGCAACCACTAACTCGTTTATGAGCGTTTGTAATTTAACATCACTTTAAAAGTTATGGGACTTTGGCTATGTATTCAAATGTCTCGGTACATTACTATTTACTTATCGCATGGCTGACCTAGATTTATCTCGGTTTTCAAAGGCTGCTTGCTTTGATGGAGTTAATACATAACTAGTAATAGCAAATCAAGATTAGCAATGACACATATATTTCAATTAATCAACAAAAATTGTGAACGTAATATAATCCCACATTTCTTAATGTAAAATATATACAAGACCCTTCCTTTACGATCGTACCTTAAACGTGACATTTCTTAATGTAAAATATATACAAGACCCTTTACATCGTACCTTAAAGGTGACATTTCTTAATGTAAAATACATACAAGGCCCTTCCTTTACGATCGTATCTTAGCGTGACATTTTCAATGTAAACATTACGCATATGGTTCGATTTTCGAGACACAATCTTAATTCCGCTTGACACGCTCATGCCGTGACAAACTTGGCGGCCCATTTGGAGGAACAGGGAGGAATCGTTCATAAATAAAAGGCGTCTTGGCAAGAGTGGGCTACCATAGATTATGCTGGAGTAAGGGTTAAAGTGCACCTTTGTTTATGAAACGCGACCTGAAAACTATTAGAATTAGTGAGCAAATACTGATAACTGTGTGTCAGCAAAGTGATATTTTAGTACAAGATGAAACACAGTACTGCATTTGTTATCGATATTTCTTATGGACACACATACATACACGCACACGCACAATCACACACGCACGTGCAGACACAACATTTTTAAAAAAAAGATTTTTTCTTCATAAAGTAACTTTGGCAATCTATACTGTTTCTAAAGCTCGTTCAGAAAATTGATGACATGTCGAAATGCAATTGAAACAACAAAAGATTCTGTATGGTAGCGCTGTCTCTAGTAGTGACATTTAAATATGTGTACTTATAGTGTCATAGACTTTGAGTGAGGGTGCAATTGTACTCGACTGGTAGATATTTACCCGTAGTGACATCTAAATATGTGTACTTATAGTGTCATAGACTTTGAGTGAGGGTGCAATTGTACTCGACTGGTAGATATTTACCCGTAGTGACATCTAAATATGTGTACTTATAGTGTCATAGACTTTGAGTGAGTGTGCAATTGTACTCGACTGGTAGATATTTACCCGTAGTGACATCTAAATATGTGTACTTATAGTGTCATAGACTTTGAGTGAGGGTGCAATTGTACTCGACTGGTAGATATTTACCCGTAGTGACATCTAAATATGTGTACTTATAGTGTCATAGACTTTGAGTGAGGGTGCAATTGTACTCGACTGGTAGATATTTACCCGTAGTGACATCTAAATATGTGTACTTATAGTGTCATAGACTTTGAGTGAGGGTGCAATTGTACTCGACTGGTAGATATTTACCCGTAGTGACATCTAAATATGTGTACTTATAGTGTCACAGACTTTGAGTGAGGGTGCAATTGTACTCGACTGGTAGATATTTACCCGTTGTGACATCTAAATATGTGTACTTATAGTGTCATAGACTTTGAGTGAGGGTGCAATTGTACTCGACTGGTAGATATTTACCCGTAGTGACATCTAAATATGTGTACTTATAGTGTCACAGACTTTGAGTGAGGGTGCAATTGTACTCGACTGGTAGATATTTACCCGTTGTGACATCTAAATATGTGTACTTATAGTGTCATAGACTTTGAGTGAGGGTGCAATTGTACTCGACTGGTAGATATTTACCCGTAGTGACATCTAAATATGTGTACTTATAGTGTCATAGACTTTGAGTGAGGGTGCAATTGTACTCGACTGGTAGATATTTACCCGTTAGAGGGCATGTATTGTAACTGAGAAGATGTTTGGTTCAGCAGACCGTATCAATGCATATTTCTGAAGTTCGGAAAGAATACATTGCTAAACACATGGAGTAAACTGGAACTGTCACATTCGAGTAAAGTTTACCCATAACTGCTGGACACTGCGTACAAATTATATTAAATCGCCACATTGAGTCAAATTATGTTAAATCGCCAAACTGAGTAATACTTAACACTGAATTGACACACTGAGTAATACTTAACACTGAATTCACACACACTGAGTAATACTTAACACTGAATTGACACACACTGAGTAATATTTAACACTGAACTGAGACACTGAGTAATACTTAACACTGAATTGACACACCGAGTAATACTTAACACTGAATTGACACACACCGAGTAATACTTAACACTGAATTGACACACACCGAGTAATACTTAACACTGAATTGACAAACACTGAGTAATACTTAAAACTGAATTGACATACACTGAGCAATATTTAACACTGATTTGACATACACCGAGTAATACTTAACACTGAATTGACACACACTGAGTAATACTTAACACTGAACTGATACACCTGAATAATACTTAACACTGAATTGAGGCACAAATCTTAACTTTACCATCCACAGAGCATTGTTTACATTGAACTACCAATTATGGCGTAAAACTTTCCTTGAATTATTGTTCCCACATAGTACAGCTCACCTTTAATGCTGCAATAGTGACGTACTGTAAAGCTTCCTTTAACTTCCACTTAATGCTGCAATAGTGACGTACTGTAAAGCTTCCTTTAACTTCCACTTAATGTTGCAATAGTGACGTAATGTAAAGCTTCCTTTAACTTCCACTTAATGTTGCAATAGTGACGTAATGTAAAGCTTCCTTTAACTTCCACTTAATGCTAATCTTAGTGTGAAGGTAATACATTTTAATCCTTAGTCTGAAAGTATTGGAATGTTAGTCTTGTGTGAAGGTAATACATTTTAAACCTTAGTCTGAAAGTATTAGAATGTTAGTCTTAGTGTAACGGTATAGTCTTAGTGTAACGGTATAGTCTTAGTGTAAAGATATAGTCTTAGTATAAAGGTATAGTCTTAGTGTAAAGGTATAGTCTTCGTATAAAGGTATAGTCTTAATGTAAAGGTAAGTGTAAAGTTAGTTGTTGTCAGTTCTTTGGTTTTAAATTATGTGTAGATAAAGCACGTTTTGTATGGATATATTTCAATGGAGAAATTACATAACACCTTATCTAGGCCAAAACCAAGATTCCAGATCTAATGTTTAAGCCAACTCACTATTGTTTAAAGCCTTGGAGGGTTCCAGTGTTCTACCGGACAATAATAACATCCCCACCCCAAGGCTACTACTCAACAGATTACTTTCTCCTTCACCCTTGTCCATTGTGGACTTCACTTCCAAATTAAACTTTATGTAACATTTTTAAATCATACAAAATAAACTTTATGTAACATTTTTAAATCATACAAAGTAAACTTTATGTAACATTTTTAAATCATACAAAATAAACTTTATGTAACATTTTTAAATCATACAAAGTAAACTTTATGTAACATTTTAAATCATACAAAATAAACTTTATGTAACATTTTTAAATCATACAAATCACAAATAACATCTCGATTAAAAATTATAGCTCAAAATAAGAAAATTTTAGGGCTGCCTATATTAACGAAATTTTAGCAATTAATTTATTTCATGACGATTAAATTTAAGCTAATTTTCTTTCTTACTTACTGAAGCAATGCCGATATTTAGTTGCACTGGAAGTTTTTATTTGTTATTATTTTTACTGCCAAAATGGCCGATTTTAAGATGAAAGATTAAAAACCGGTTAAAGGTAAATTGCGTGATCATTTTTGTTTTGAGGTAGATGATAACAACAAAGTTATTACTGGTGAGAAGGATACAGTTTTACTTGTTTTTCTTATCTATTAATTAATCGTTAATTGTTGTAAGATTAATTGTCAAAGAAATCATCAATCGTTAATTGTTGTAAGATTAATTGTCAAAGAAATCATCAATCGTTAATTGTTGTAAGATTAATTGTCAAAGAAATCATCAATCGTTAATTGTTGTAAGATTAATTGTCAAAGAAATCATCAATCGTTAATTGTTGTAAGATTAATTGTCAAAGAAATCATCAATCGTTAACAGTCCTAGAAAAAAAAATTATATAAAAATATATGGGCGAATTCCTAATCATATGACACTAAATAATTGCTTAACACTTTTGTTTCACACTCGTTTCTCTACTTTCAAAGTATAACTCACTTACAGCAATAATAAGTATAGTTTAAAAATAAGTTTCTAATAATTGATTTATCGATGAAAAAATATGTTGTAAACATTGAAGCTTTTCTTCGGGGATTCTTTTTAGCAGCCATGTCTTACTTCTTTATTATCATACACAATGATATTCATTAAACATAAAAAATAAAACAATAACATCAAAAGCAACAAGTATAGAAAAATCAACTGCATACATATATTTCTAGAACACAGGAGCACATAACCTCTGCCATACAGCACAATTACAAGTTAAGTGAAGGATGTCAATCTATTCTGGAAAAAAACTACTTCATTTACATTCAAATGGATTTCATAAATGTTTCATTTCATTTACATTCAAATGGATTGCATAAATGTTTCATTTCATTTACTTTCAAATGGATTGCATAAATGTTTCATTTCATTTACATTCAAATGGATTGCATAAATGTTTCATTTCATTTACATTCAAAAGGATTGCATAAATGTTTCATTTCATTTACATTCAAATGGTCTGCATAAATATTTCATTTCATTTACATTCAAATGGATTGCATAAATGTTTCATTTCATTTACATTCAAATGGATTGCATAAATGTTTCATTTCATTTACTTTCAAATGGATTGCATTAATGTTTCATTTCATTTACATTCAAATGGATTTATAAATGTTTCATTTCATTTGCCTCTTTCAGTTTGATTTGACGGAATTGTGTAATGTTACACTAGCTCGGCTAGAGTAGATCAGAGGTTGTATGGCAAAGTGTTTAACTAATATGAATTGTTTTAATTTTTGTCAATAAAGGCACTTGCCAAAATAACATTAAATATTCAATTTACATAGTGCTTTTCAATATTCTTTGCGATCCACTTAGTCCTCCACTAACTAACAAATAGTTAACTATCTTTAAATGTTTTTGGGTCCTAAATATATGCGTGGGCAAAGGTCAAATAAAAGATGTAGTTGCATTTGTTTTTAAATTTAAAGTAAAACAATACTTTCTTTCCCCTGTGCAATCCTCGGTAAAAATGGTTCACCAGTTCATCAAGATCGCGTTACACTTAATGTATTTGATAAATTATTGATTGTCTTGTCGTGCCCGCTCTTATCTAACGTGCCCAATAAGTCACGGTGTCAAGTCTTGGCTTTCTTGCGTCTTGAAACTCGTCATGGCAACTAACATCACAAACTCTGCAACTGGTGGTAAGCGATCTTTTGGCCTTGAACTGTCGCAAGGGGGTGATTATAATAGTTGTCCTTTTCGTTGTTTGTTTCTTTTTACGTATTTGTTTTTACTGTGTTTGTCGTTCTTCTTTTCTTTCCGCCCCCATCCCCTTTTCTACCTACACTTTATTAAAAATGTTCTCATTCATGACTGTACAAAATAAGATTACATTTTCAATAAGTGTTAGATTTAGTTTTTAAAGTATATTTTAAAGCGTTACATTACTTGATTTATTTGTGTAATGCGTGTGTGTGTGTGTGTGCTGTTATTGTTTGTTGCTTGTTGTTGTTTGAGTTGTTGCTCTGACCACTCGCACTGAAGATCTTCGCAATAATTGGAGTAATTCTGTCTTCACTTTGTTATGTCAGACATATTATTCGTGTACGTCACTATTGTTGGTGTAAGACACTCTTAATGATGTAAGACACTATTGTGGGTCTAAGACACTCTTACTGATTTAAGACACTATTGTTGGTCTAAGACACTCTTACTGATTTAAGACACTATTGTTGGTCTAAGACACTCTTACTGATTTAAGACACTATTGTTGATGTAAGACACTCTTACTGATTTAAGACACTATTGTTGGTCTAAGACACTCTTACTAATTTAAGACACTATTGTTGGTCTAAGACACTCTTAATGATGTAAGATACTATTGTTGGTGTAAGACATTATTGTTGCTCTAAGACACTATTAGCGATGTATGACACTAGTTTTCATGTAAGATACTATTGTTTGTGTAAGACACTATTACTGAAATACGACACTAATTTTCATGTAAGACATTATTACTTGTGTAAGACACTATTGTTGGTGTAAGACACTATTACTGCTGTAAGACACTATTGTTTGTGTAAGACACTATTACTGAAATAGCACACTAGTTTTCATGTAAGACACTATTACTTGTGTAAGACACTATTGTTGATGTAAGACATTATTACTGATGTAAGACACTATTACTGATGTAAGACACTATTGTTGGTGTAAGACTATTGTTGATGTAAGACACTATTGTTGGTGTAAGACACTGGTACTGATGTAAGACACTATTGTTGATGTAAGACACTATTACTGATGTAACACACTATTGTTGGTGTAAGACACTATTACTGATGTAAGACACTATTGTTGGTGTAAGACACTATTACTGATGTAAGACACTATTGTTGGTGTAAGACTATTGTTGATGTAAGACACTATTGTTGGTGTAAGACACTATTACTAATGTAAGACACTATTTTTGGTGTAAGACACTATTGCTGATGTAAGACACTATTACTGACTATTACCATCATCTGACATCTGCATTCTTAGTTTGCGATGCCTTTACTAAGTCACGTGCTCAAAAATCCATTCAATTAATCCACGTCAGATCTAATGCAGTCTACCTAGAGCAATTGGCAACATTGCTTCGAAATAATTCTTCTTCTGTTTGTTTAGGACTTGGGTCCATTATTAGTGATATATTGCGTGCGTTTGATCTATTTTCAGTCACCATGGTTTCCAGTTTTTAAACAGAGAAAATAGATTTATTACAGTTATGACGTATTTGTCTTTTTGTTGTAGAAAAACAGTCAGCATTCACCATTCTTCGTACTTGACATCTACCCTTCTGTTAGTTACGGGTATAGTCAGCACTTCATTTTTACTATGTGTACTTGACAACATCTACCCCTCTGTTCCCTGTTAGTTACGGGTATAGTCAGCACTTAATTTTTACTATGTGTACGTCAGTAGGTCCAACATTTACACATGTGAACTTAGTCGTGCACCAACTGCTTACTTTTCATTCGCGCCAATTTGGGGGTTCGATTCCTCAGTGACAGGTATTTGTAGATATTGGTGCTGAGTACTTTATGCCCCATGTTCAGTCGCCAATTTGGGGGTTGGATTCCTCAGTGACAGATATTTGTAGATATTGGTGCTGAGTACTTTATGCCCCATGTTCAGTCGGTAGTTTGCTCTTCAGCACTTTGTTACGTGTGAGGGTTTACATATAATCTTGTTTTAGTATCAATTGTTATGACTCTTGGTTTACATATATATCTTGTTTTAGTATCAATTGTTATGACTCTTGGTTTACATATAATCTTGTTTTAGTATCAATTGTTATGACTCTTGGTTTACATATAATCTTGTTTTAGTATCAATTGTTATGACTGTTGGTTTAAATATTTAATATCAATAATATGAACATCCCAAACAGACTATTCCAACAATTAATAGACTAATACATGTCGCAATTACTTAGAGGGACAATGTTATTATTGACTTAGCATAATGACAAGCAAGCTAGGTACCATTGCCTCTAGGATCTGTTAATATTATTTCCCCTTAATTAATGAACAATTATTCGTCCAATAGGTGGTTTTATCCCAAGTGATGGTCGTCCAAAGAATTAATTAAGGTATGGGGAAAGATAACAACAATTTTACAATAGCAATAAATACAAATAATATTTACAAGTTGTATCAAGTTACAGCAAAGCGATCACACATTATAGTCCCCATTACCCACTATCCTTTGTTTGAAGACATAAAAGGTTTCATGGACAAAATTAAGTCACAAGTCGGCAGAACTTTAACAAGAAATCTGCAAAACAACAAAGCTCTAAGGACAGCAATTCTGAATGCAAATAAAGTACTAAAACGTATCCCCACGGAAGGTATCACAGAAACGAACAATCAAATAATATACGCCATTGCAAAGGTAATTGAAAGTTTGCAACCATCAGTACCACCATAGAAGAAAATAACAAAAGAAAATGGAATGCACTAGGAGAGAAATAAGCCAAATACAGCAGCAGCACAGAATAAGGGAAACCTGAAGGCAAGATTGGATGCACCAACCAGATGTAGTCACTGAAACAAAGAAGTCAAAATACTATGGGACTTCGAGATAAGAACAGATCGGGTGATTCCTGCACGAAGACAGACACTGTAGTTCTCAGTAAGGCCAACAGAACAGCAACAATCATTGATGTCGCTGTTCCAAGTGATAGAAACATACAAACGAAGACCAGACATTGTAGTTCTCAGTAAGGCCAACAGAACAGTAACAATCACTCATGTCGCTGTTCCAAGTGATAGAAACATAAAAACAAAAGAAAGAGAAAAAATAGAAAAATACCAAGACCTTAGATTAGAAAAGCAGAAGTGATACCTGTAGTGATAAGAGCCTTGGGGAACACAACAAATGAATTGGAAGGCCATCTGAATAAACTCCCTGGAAACCACAGACTCGCCTAAGTACTCAAAGCAGCGCTCCTGGGTAGTGCCCACATCCTCTGTAAAACCTTGGATCTCCCAGAAACTTGGTAAGATTCCGAGACCTTAGATCTCCCAGAATCTTGGTAAGATTCCGAGACCTTAGATCACAAACGACAAACAGAAGTCGTGGAAGAGACATAATAATAATAATAATAATAATAATAATAATTCATGAAAAAAAATGAATACAATAGTTAAAAATATGACCTAGGATATTTATATCCTCACGTGTGTAGATTTCCGTGCATTGAGCCACCAATACTGTTATTGAATTTAACTGTTTGAATGTGCGCGGGCGTTTGTGTGTGCGTGCATTGAAGTTTGATAAGTTGTTAATGTGTATTGTCATGTGTTAATAAGGTGTTAATGTGTATTGACAATTGTTGATAAAGTGTTAATGTATATTGTCATTTGTTGATAAAGTGTTAATGTGTGTGTTGTCATGTGTTAATGAGGTGTTAATGTGTATTTACAATTGTTGATAAAGTGTTAATGTATATTGTCATTTGTTGATAAAGTGTTAATGTATATTGTCATTTGTTGATAAAGTGTTAATGTATATTGTCATTTGTTGATAAAGTGTTAATGTATATTGTCATTTGTTGATAAAGTGTTAATGTGTATTGTCATTTGTTGATAAAGTGTTAATGTATATTGTCATTTGTTGATAAAGTGTTAATGTATATTGTCATTTGTTGATAAAGTGTTAATGTATATTGTCATGTTGCTGTTGCTCTAAGGCAAGTAGCTGTATGTGATCGATATGGGAACTAAGCAGCGACATTTGAACAACGT
The DNA here is from genome assembly GCA_028829895.1 of Sinotaia quadrata. Taxonomy (NCBI): domain Eukaryota; kingdom Metazoa; phylum Mollusca; class Gastropoda; order Architaenioglossa; family Viviparidae; genus Sinotaia; species Sinotaia quadrata. Next base: position 3,100,214 of record CM054181.1, on the reverse strand, counting down.
AGTAATGTTTAATGATATTCAATCGATTATGTTAGTAGAGCAAGGACGTGCGACCAATGTTTTATATATGATCATTGTGGCAACATGCAGTGACGTGCGATCAGTGTTTTATATATGATCATTGTGGCAACATGCAGTGACGTGCGATCAGTGTTTTATATATGATCATTGTGGCAACATGCAGTGACGTGCGATCAGTGTTTTATATATGATCATTGTGGCAACATGCAGTGACGTGCGATCAGTGTTTTATATATGATCATTGTGGCAACATGCAGTGACTTGCGATCAGTGTTTTATATATGATCATTGTGGCAACATGCAGTGACGTGCGATCAGTGTTTTATATATGATCATTGTGGCAATCAAGCAATAAAATGTGATCAGTGTTTTGTATATTAATATTTCGGCATTCAAGCAATAACATATGATCAGTGTTAAATATTGCGGCAATCAAGCAGTGACGTGCGGGGATGAATATTTTATATATGATCATACAGTGACGTGTGATCAGCGTTTTATATGACCATAGTGGCAATCAAGCAGTGACATGTGATTAATGTTTTCTATATGATCTTACAGTGACGTGTGATCAGCGCTTTATATGACCATAGTGTCAATCAAGCAGTGACATGTGATGAATGTTTTGTATATGATCTTAGAGTGACGTGTGATCAGCGTTTATATATGAACATTGTGGCAATCAAATAGTGACGCGTGATCACTGCACCATTAAAATGACAATTAAAAATGATTTATTATCTTGAATTATAATTATCCACTGAGTGATATCAAATAAGAACTGCTAATGTGTACTCGATGCAATAAGAGGCTTTTAAATATGTGTCATCCACATTTTACTTAAGAAGTACTGTGTGAGGATTTTATTTTAAAGAAATGATTCAAACCTTATATTTGACTGAAGAAATGGTTTGTGACCCATATTTTTTTAATAAAGAATTGGTGCGTGTTTGATATTTGAATGAAATGGTTTATGATCGATTCAGGAAGGAAGAAAATAGTGTGTCACGTGATAAATGTAACACAAGCTCAATTTCATTTTTATGCTTGTAATAATTAAAATATCTGAGATACATATGTATTTAGGCCTAGAAGAGGAAACTTTATAATTACCCTTCTGAAAATTTAGTAATGGCAACCGACTATAAGTACCTTTAGCAAATAAAAGAGATTATTTCACAGTATTCTACAAATTTAGGTTTCAATTTATTTTATACTATGAAGGTTAAAATCTAATGTGCTGCGATTTGACTTCTCTGATTCATTTTAGAGTGTTTTTCTTTTTCTGTTTTATTTAATTAATTTTTATTACGTTTCATTACGGAACTATTACAGAATAGCCATGACGGAAGTGAAGTCCCTGGGTGTTGCGCTGGTGCTGTGCATGCTGGGCCACGTGACAGGAACGCCACGCCGAGACTGTGGCGTTGACGCGCGGCCGCATCCCGAGGGCTTTTGCGGGGATAAACTTATACGTGCCAGAGACAATCTTTGCTTCCTGCTGCGAATCGACTACCCGACCTATTTCATGACCTACCCCAGCAAGCGTTCAGTCGACGACCTCTTCAACACTCCTGTCCACGCCTTTGCAGAGATGAACCTATTCAACGATGGTCAGTGACGAACGACTGCTCTTACTCAGTCTTTATCGGTCTAATGAATTATTTATAATATAATTATTGTTGCCCGGCCTAATGAGTTATTTATAATATAATTATTGTTGCCTGGCCTAATGAGTTATTTATAATATAATTATTGTTGCCCGGTCTAATGAGTTATTTATAATATAATTATTGTTGCCCGGTCTAATGAGTTATTTATAATATAATTATTGTTGCCCGGTCTAATAAATTATTTATAATATAATTATTGTTGCCCTGTCTAATAAATTATTTATAATATAATTATTGTTGCCCGGTCTAATGAATTATTTATAATATAATTATTGTTGTCCGGATCGTTCGCACTTGCCCAATGGTTGTTCACTTGTGTTCGATCAGTGCGCCAGTTCACACAAAAATATTTTAGCTTGTTTAATGTTGGTTTAAAAGGAGAACTTACGTTTGATAAGACGCGAGGTTGGTTAAAAGGAGCACTTACGTTTGATAAGACGCGAGGTTGGTTAAAAGGAGCACTTACGTTTAATAGCTGATAGACACAAAGGTTAGATTTTAGAGAGGATATTTGGATCGCCAGACATAAACATAGGCAAGAGAAGTGGGGGGGGGGGGGGAGAGAAGAGTAATACACAATTACTCCCCTTGTTCACGCTTAACGGGCAAGAAATCGTCTCAGATTATGATATATTAGTGTGATGTCAACGCCACTTAGTTAATGGATATAATTATTACTGATTAAATAAGACAAAACTAATGACATGTAATAATAATTTTAATTTATTTATTAATGATCCTCAAGCAGACACCACTCACCTTTCTCACTTGGCGGATACTCGAGCGCTGTAAACGTTTTCTCTCTTCCACACCATTAAAAGACAAACATTTACCGTCACACAATGTTTCCGTTGGTGGAAAACTTCTTACCAAAGGAGAAGACAAATCCATCTTTAATCTATATTTAGCGAGCCCCAATCCACCCACTTTCTTCTCCACATAAGCTTATCAATATGTGTAAGGTCAATATAACAGTTAACAATAAATTTATTAAATCAACAATGAAGTACACATATGATAAATACAATGAAATATTTCCATGAAAGCACAATTGAATAATTTCTATAATTATACAGGCTATAATAAATACAATACAACAATATGTCAATACAAATCACAGGATAATCAAATCAGAGATCAGAAATGGAGTTATTAGAGATAAACAATAATAGTCTTTACATAACCTGGTTTAAGTGATATCTCAATAGTCTCTCCATGTGTTCCTTGCAACAAAGACACAAGTTATTGTCAGCAGTAATTACGTCAGCTCCACATGCCTCACTGGCATTTTGAGGGTTAGAGTTAGAGTTACTTCTTTTCACTGAGTCATATCCTTCAAACAACAATAAATGTGGCGATGTCCAACAATTTCTCTACACCAGAAATTGCTCAGGTATCCAGCATACCTAGCTGCCATGTATCAGTGGAGTTATTCTTACACTTACATGCTGCTTCCCACCTTTACCAGGGTAGGGTGTAGCAGTTTACAAACAGAAAAAAAGGAGGTTCAAATGAAACGTTGAAATGAAAATAAACAAAGCTACTTGTCTCTGCAAAATACAACTGGAGAACAAATGCTAAGCCTCCAGTCTATCATTTTATAACTCCATTTTCCCCTAAATTCCAGTCTATCATTTTATAACTCCATTTTCCCCTAAATTCCAGTCTCATCTTACAGTTTCCTGCAATGGTATTTATTAGCCTGATACGTGCACTCAGCATAATAAATACAACATATCAAAACAGTGATAAGTGTTTAGCAAACAATATGTGAGTAGCTTATTTCAAACATTTGTAGAAATAAAAGTCAATGCACATAGTAGATCTTTACATAAAGCACGAGTATAACATATCAAGAGCAAAATTACATGAAATACTTCCAAGTCCATTCTCTAATGGCTGCCTTTCAAGACTGGACTTCTTCTTTTCACTGTGATTAGACAGAAGATTTTTCTACATCAAGTAAACTTTTTAAAGTCAGCACATTGGCTGGTCTTGTTCTCAAATTATAACCATTGGATAATAAAAAAAAAACTACTCACTGGATTGCATTAAATCAGCAGTTGTAGCATATTTTGCCTGGAGCGTTTACTTCAATTCAGACATTTTCATAAATACTTTCATAAAGAGTGCCCAAGGTCGGGTTACTCGGACAATTTAACAATTTATATAAAAATTAAATTTTAAATAGGGATGGGCAAATCTACTCCACCACATTTACTTTATTTGAGTAAGACCTTCGCCTTCTACTAGATCTATCTCATAGACTATCTACATTATAAAGACCATGACGAAATACACTGACGTCATTAGCTGGAGAAAGACGATGCTATCAATGGCATCATAACTCAACAACACTAAAGTATTTGAGACATAATTATTAAACTTCAAGCCTATTTGATTATCTTTCTTAGGCTAATTATCTCAAGATTTATTTGAACATTTACGTTTTTATTTGATTATCTTTGTTAGGCTAATTATCTGAAGATTTATTTGAACATTTACGTTTTTATTTGATTATCTTTGTTAGGCTAATTATCTGAAGATTTATTTGAACATTTACGTTACTAGATTTCCCATTTTGGACAGTGTGGTATTATGACCTTCGAACAGCAGCATTATTGCGCAATAATTATTTCCCTTAGAGTAATACATTATTGTTATTATTTCCGTGTATTAGATTAATTGTTTTTGTTGTTGTTTGGGTTTCTTTTGTCAACTAGTCGAAGCTACTGCATATTATAGAGTGAATCTGACGTCATTAAAGAACTTAAATTGCTATTTTTGGATTCTAGGATTCTCGCCTGCGTTTTACCTTTGACATGGAATAGTTGACATATTCTTTTTCGTCCTTGACACATTTAGATAATTGAAAGATTTTCCCCCACCCACTTGACACTGATACTTGAAATGCCCTTTTTCTCCCTTGACACTGACTGTATACTTGAAATGCTCTTTTTCTCCCTTGACATTGACTGTTTACTTGAAATGCCTCTTTTCTCCCTTGACACTGACTGTCTACTTGAAATGCCCCTTTTCTCCCTTGACATTGACTGTTTACTTGAAATGCCTCTTTTCTCCCTTGACACTGACTGTATACTTGAAATGCCCTTTAGCTCTTTTGACACTACTTAGTTAGTTAAAATTTTACGTTTTGCCCCAGCAATGATTAACTGAAACATTATACCCCATTACCATTTCTAACAACGGTATGTTTAGTCCAAGCAGTGTCATGTTTGTTAGTTAGTTAGTTAGGGCAATCCTATCAAACTGTAATGATGAATTGTTTGTTAGTTAGTTAGGGCAATCCTATCAAACTGTAATGATGAATTGTTTGTTAGTTAGTTAGGGCAATCCTATCAAACTGTAATGATGAATTGTTTGTTAGTTAGTTAGGGCAATCCTATCAAACTGTAATGATGAATTGTTTGTTAGTTAGTTAGGGCAATCCTATCAAACTGTAATGATGAATTGTTTGTTAGTTAGTTAGGGCAATCCTATCAAACTGTGCATTAAATCGCTTTGTAAATGAATTTATTCCTTCATCTTTCTCTCTTTACCCCAGACGAGGTCACGGAAAGCACAAGCACTCCAAGAGTGTTCGCCGCCAACCCGTTTTCCCTGACCAAGGCAAAGAGGACACTCTGGCTCCATAACTCAAAACGAGTGAACATACGTGACGGGGGTATGGTCTGCGATTGCTGCTACAACAAGTGCTACCCCAGCGTCCTGGCACAGTACTGCTAGTCTAGCGGACTTAGTGCCGCAGCACTGCCAAAGTACACTTGCACGAAGATGTCTTGTGCTAGTGTAGAAGTTGTTTATTTTTCATGACTTTCCAGAACCTTTTCAGACACTTTTTGGTTTCGGGAGCAATAAATCTTTCGTACTACAAGATTTTAATTAAAGAAAATAATTAGGACTGTGCTCTATTTTGTTTATTTTTACCCCTCAATTTTCCATATTTTTCTGTCATCAGATGAATTTACCCCTCAATTTTCCATATTTTTCTGTCATCAGATGAATTTACCCCTCAATTTTCCATATTTTTCTGTCATCAGATGAATTTACCCCTCAATTTTCCATATTTTTCTGTCATCAGATGAATTTCAAAACGCCACTCAAAAGAGACTTTCAAAAAGTCCTAATTTTCTTTTGTTACGTCGCATTTTGTAGAAAGCTAAAGCCATGTCTGATATCATCGGATGAAGCGTTCAGAGAACAACATCGCGGTCGTCGTTGGCGACCTTATCGCACTCTGAACACGCATACCTATGAGATTTATTGTAAAAAGGAGTTTTTCAGTTTCACCTATTGTGGGAGAGGTCTTTTGCATCTTATAATTACCTTCATATTTCTTTATTCTTTGTTATATATTATTTTTTTGCTGCTGTTATTACTTAACAACGTAAGATCAATAGAAAATAATATCATCAGAAAATAATATCAACAGTCATGCTTGATTGTAAAGCGCGTTTGATTTCTCTTGAAACGTTCAAAGCACCTTTGAAAACATTGAAAGTATTAAAGTTGTCTGGAGGATCTCAACTAGCTGCCTTATTTTAACTGACGCCCAGAAATAAACTGTCTAGAGGTCTGTATATTTGTCATTTGATTTATGGTTTTATAACAAGCAAACCATACACTGACATGTAAAGTTCCATCTTAGATTATGTCATAAAGTGATAAAATATAAACTGTTATCGTCATTTGCATCATACAGTGACAGATTGTAATCATCACTTAGGTCATATCAAGAAAAATCTTAAACGTTTTATCGTCACATACGTCATACAGTGATGAAATATCAGATTTTATCGTCACGTTCATCGCTATGTGATAAAGATACCAAGTTTGATAATCAATTGAGTCATAAAGTATAAAGTCTGCTCTCAGTGAGGGAAAGTTTGATTGTCACTTACGTCATATATAACTAAAATATGACGTGTGTTTATTAATTACGTAATACAGTGATAAAAGAGAAAGTTTGATTGTCACTTACGTCATACGTAACTAAAATATAACGTGTGTTTATTAATTACGTAATACAGTGATAAAAGAGAAAGTTTGATTGTCACTTACGTCATACGTAACTAAAATATGACGTGTGTTTATTAATTACGTAAAACAGTGATAAAAGAGAAAGTTTGATTGTCACTTACGTCATACGTAACTAAAATATGACGTGTGTTTATTAATTACGTAATACAGTGATACGTAACTAAAATATGACGTGTGTTTATTAATTACGTAATACGATGATAAAATAGAAAATTTAATCATTATCTACATCACATAAATAATAAAAATAAAGTTTGATTCTCTATAAATCAAATGCTCTTTAGAAATGTGCCATATATACACATTGAAAAGGTCCATATTTTCATTACAATCAGTTCATACATTGATTATAAGGAAATTTTTTTTTTTTTATGATAGTTATTATAGCCATGCCAAACTCTAATAAAATATATAAAATCTCAAAATGTTGTTGGAATTCCTTTTTACTGACGCCATACAAAGGTAGCAAATAAAGTTTAATATTATATATAAAAGAATGTCATTTGCTAATACTGCGATAATTTTTGTATCGTCTTTACATAAATCACGAGTTGCAAGAAATGTAAAGTGTAATACGCTCTGTAAATTAATGTCATGTGCTAATATAGATTTAGATTCGTATCGTTTCTAAATAAACAACAAGCTGAAGGAAATGTAAAGTGTAATATGATCTTTACAACTATATGCATGCAGGTGCTAATACTTAAAACCTTAGGCATGCATGAGTGATTTTCTACGTCCTTCATTTCCACTCATCTAATTTTATTGCGAAACAGAATGGCTTAAACAAAGAAAAGAGTTTCTTACTTTCTTTCTGTCTGTCTGTCTTTCTTTCTTTCTTTCTTTCTTTCTTTCTTGTTTTAAAATACGCTGGACAATCACGTGACTGGTAATAAACAGCAGCGAAATGTTTGAATAAACTGTACACATGGTGGTGTTGGATTGTTGTTAACAAAAGTAATAAATGTTTACATCTGGATAACGTTAAGTGTTTTGCATTCTGAGTGATTTGTGGCAACAGTTCCTTAAATCTCTATGAGTGTGAAAATTATTCCGCCATGACACCACTAATAACCGTGACTTTGTCTCGTAAACTTTAAAATAATCCACAGTTGAATCGCAGACAATCAATACGTAGCATAAAGTTTAAATTACTCCACACTGGGATCATTAATAGTCATCAGTCTCGGAAAGTGTGGATTTATCCACACTGGAATCGCTGATAACCAGGACATGTTTCACTGTCCGCACACGAATCCATAATTACGATACTAGTAGGCAATACCAGTCTCGCATTCTGTAGAATAATCCACACTTTAAGCATTAATAGTCATCATAATAGACACTTAAAACATTAATAGTCATCATCAGTATTGACACTTAAAACATTAATAGTCATCACCAGTATTGACACTTAAAACATTAATAGTCATGGCCAGCATCGTAAACTGAAGATTAATTGACACTTAAAACATTAATAGTCATCACCAGTATTGACACTTAAAACATTAATAGTCATCACCAGTATCAAAGATTATTTTTTAAAATCTTAAACAACATAAACAATTGTGGGCCAAAACAACATAAACAAATACGGGCTCAAACAACATAAACAATTGTGGGCCAAAACAACATAAACAATTACGGGCTAAAACAACATAAACAATTGTAGGCTAAAACAACATAAACAATTAAGGGCTAAAACATCATAAACAATCTATCTATCTATCTATCTATCTATCTATCTATCTATCTATCTATCTATCTATCTATCTATCTATCTATCTATCTATCTATCTATCTAACTACCTATCTATCTATCTACCTGTCAAAGTCTTAAAATCTAATTACTGAGTGGGGACAGTGAATCTGTAGATCTATTTTTAAAATCTATTTTTCAATTTAATTACTGAGTGGGGACAGTGAGGTCAAATTCATGATGGCATAACCAGCATATCTGCGTAACGGTTACAGATATGTATATTTAACTAGTGGTGCATACTTTACTTCAGCAATAGTGGATGTCTAATGTAGATATGTATATTTAACTAGTGGTGCATACTTTACTTCAGCAATAGTGGATGTCTAATGTAGATATGTATATTTAACTAGTTGTGCATACTTTACTTCACCAATAGTGGATGTCTAATGTAGATATGTATATTTAACTAGTGGTGATATTTTACTTCACCAATAGTAGATATCTAATAGCATTAACGGATAAAATGTTGTATAATGTATTATTACGTCAGCCCCAGATAATTCGCGACAACACCTGTCAGTAATTCTGAAATAAATCATTATTAATTACTCTTGTCAGTAATTGAGAAATAGATCAATATTAATGCCAGTTGTTAGTAATTCAAAAATAAATCGATATTGATGCCTCTTGTTAATAATTCAGAAATAAATCGATATTAATCCTCTTGTTAGTAATTCTGAAATAAATGTGTGACGGTTATTCTCGTTTGACTAAAAGATTGCCTAACAAATATTAATATATCTTAGAGTGAGTCAAAGGGGAGTTAATCAATACCCGTTGTATTTCTCACTAAGAACGCCCTACCGAATCGATATGTGTTCGGCTCTGCTCTTCCAGATCGATTAGATATCGACCGTCTCAAGCGCAAATCCTTCACCTAAGTCTAACGGAATGCAACTTTAAAAACACAATGCCAGACTTAAAGTTATTTTTATATGCTCCCAACTTCATGTTTCTATGTATCACCTTTCAATACGCTGGAAGAACGTTCGTACGTTTAACAGGAAATTTAAAAAAATTATTAACAAAATATTTCAACAAGCCAAGTTCACAAGGCATCACAAGTTTCATCAAACAAATGGATTTCGGTATACAAAGATGAAATTCTCAATCATTCAGTGAATACCAGTGCCATACAATCACAAATGGATTTCGGTATACAAAGATGAAATTCTCAATCATTCAGTGAATACCAGTGCCATACAATCACAAATGGATTTCGGTATACAAAGATCAAATTCTCAATCACTCAGTGAATACCAGTGTCATACAATCACAAATATGTCAGTTTTAAATATAATATTAAATCCTTAAAATGTTTCTTTGGTTAATGTAAAAAACAAAAAGAATCAATAGGTCGATTTCACAAATTTCAATCAATATGTTAAAGGTCCCGCAACTAAAAAATAACTACAATGTAGTAAAAGGGTTAAAAATTTATCAGATAAAACTTACTACAAAGTAGTAATATGGTTAAAAATTGATCAAATAAACTTACTACAATGTAGTAAAAGGGTTAAAATTTAATTACAAGGAGAATGAGGTTATGTAAGACGAAAATTAGACTAAAAGCAAAAATAAAAATTACATTCATTTTATCATTACACAGGTGTTTTAGATTAATTTACGTTTTAATCAGGTTCTCTCTCGGAGATTTTAGGGAATCTAAACCAGCTTTGCTTGTCAACTTTGGATCTAAATGCTTGCTTTCATGACATGCACGAAACATTTTATAGGCCAACAGTACCACTCCTTCCCTTGTGTTCAGTCAAAGAGCTGATATCTAGCTTTGATGCCAAAATACGTGGAAAATAGTTTACAATAGGGAAGAAAATCTCATAGTGATTAATTATATAAAAAGAAGTTGAATGCACAGCAGAGAAATTAATATTTTTTAAATATTATACTCGAAAATATGAGTGACACAAAATCAATATTAATATATCTAGTTAGTAATTCAGAAATAAATCAGTATTAATGTCTCTTGTTATTAATTCAGAACAAGCTGATCCAAATAGTGGCCAGAGGGGCTGCATCCGGCCCACGCCGCCAGGTTTTGCGGTCCGTGGGGACAAAAATAATAAAGACGGGAAGAAAAAGAACCTTGAAATAAGTGACTGCCAGAACTGTATCGCTCGATGATTGTTCAATACTAAGGGGGGGGGGGGGGATACTGGCTGTCCTGCATACCATGATGATACTTCAGTACTAGATCGGGGTACAGGCTGTCCTGCATACCATGATGATACTTCAGTACTAGATCGGGGTACAGGCTGTCCTGCATACCATTATGATACTTCAGTACTAGAGGGGGTGTATTGGGCTGCCCTGCATCTCTTGCTCTCATCTAATCCCCCCCCCCCTTTATTATTGCATTATTGTAATTACCACGTCAGAGGCCGATATTATTGCATCGTACTAATGATCACGTCAGAGGCCGATATTATTGCATCGTGCTAATGATCACGTCAGAGGCCGATATTATTGCATCGTACTAATGATCACGTCAGAGGCCAATATCATTGCATCGTACTAATGATCCAAGATAAATTGATTCAGTGTAAGCATTTTCAGAAATTTGTTTGCAAGCCGTTTTTTTTCTTTTTTACAGACAACCTCTTTCCTGGGTGATCCTCGTCTTTAAGTGGATCTCCATTATCTTAAACGGAAGAAGAAAATGAAGAACCTGGCCTTGTGGCAAATGCTCTTAATCGCTATTAGCACAAGAGCAGATAACTTCTCTTTGAAGGGAACGACTTGAATGTGAGTGTGAAAAGGATTGTCACTACAACTTGGTTAAATAATGACATTCGATAGTCCTCTCTTGGACAGGTCATATGAAAAATATCTTTAGCGATCTCCGAATTTGTTAGTATGAATTAAACACGTCATCCACGTTCTAATTACACAATTTATTTCTCTTATTACGTCGAGTATTCGCAGCATTTATGTTGACGACTTCTTAATGACGTATTCAACTGTTTCTTTGCTTCTTAAATGCCTGCGTTCGTTTTATGCCCTGTTTATCTTGTTTTCATTCGCGAATTTATTTTTAGATTTCTTCTTTTTTCCTTGAGGAGCAAAAGTTTGAACTGTTCACAGGCGAGATCGAAGTATGATGAAACATGATGAAGACAAGGCAGGATGATTTGATTCTGCTTGTCTATTTTTGGAACACCAGCCTCTGTTACTCTCTAACTACAATCATTATGCAATTACACGATCGTTGAGGTCCTTGGCCATGAGGCAGACATTAGTGGGAGTGTCGATGAAGAGAGGGGGGTGGGTATTGAGAGGGGGGTGAAGGTTTAGTTTCCGAACCAGGAGCTTCTGTTACTGTCTCCATAGTAATATTTTTAAAATAAATAAACATTTTAAAATATATATTTTGTTCTCCCTCTTTTCTCTGTGTGGCGTGTGTGTGTGTGTGTGTGTGTGTGTGTGTGTGTGTGTGTGTGTGTGTGTGTGTTTGTTTGTTTGTTTGTTTGTGTGTGTGTGTGTGTGTGTGTGTGTGTGTGTTTCTGAATGATGTTATTCTGTACACTTTTACTTTTCTCTGTCTCTGTTCTCATTCTCCTTCGAATATTTGTTCATCCTCGTTTTTTCCTCTCCTTCTTTTCCTTCTCCGTCTGATCCAATTTCTATCTTTCAGTCTCTTTCTTCTTTCTTTTTCTCTACGTATCTCTCGCCTTTCATTCTTTTGTATATTTACTTTCTCTCTGTCTGTCCCTCAGAATGGCTGTCTCTCTCTCTGTGTTTCTTATCTTCTACTTCCTTTTTAATTTAGACTCTTTCGTTTCTGTTTGTCCTCTATTTTGTCCTCTATTTCTTCTTCTAACTTTATGTCCTAAAGTCTCTTATATTATCCCATCTTTTTCCTCTGCTTGTCTCTCTCTCAGACTTTCTCTTCCTCTCTCTCCCCTCTCACTCTTTCTGCCTGTCTTTCTCTTAATGCTGTGTGTGTGTGTGTGTGTGTGTGTGTGTGTGTGTGTGTGTGTGTGTGTGTGTGTGTGTGTGTCTGTAATTCTCTTACTTTCCTTTTCTCTGTCGCTCTCCCTTTCTCTCTTACTCTGCCTGTCTTTCTTTTTCCCTCTCTCCTCTCTCAACGATTCCTCCAGTTTTTCTGTCATATCGTTCTCTTCTCTGTCTCTTAGTTCTCTATATTTCACTTTTATTTTTTCTCTCCCTCAGTTTCTTTCCCTCTCTCAATGTCTCATTCTTTGCTTTCTCTCTCTCTCTTTCTCTCTCTCAGCATTCCTCTCGATTGCTTAGATCTTCACTCACTCTCAGTCTCTCTTTCATTCTCTTTTAGTCTTTCTCTCATCTCTTTCTCTCTCTGTCTCTGTATCCCCCACCCCACCCCACCCCCACACTCTTCTTACTGGATTTTGAAGATCGAATACAGACAACTAATCCCAAGAGTAAAAGACAAACAATCCCTAGAGCAAACGCTTATCGCTCCAAAATGCATGCTGATCCCACCTCTCTTGGTTCCAGCAGCCTTAAAATAGTTCCGATTAAATTGCACCTGATGTTTAAAATCAGGGTAAAGATATTGATTACAGTTAGATAAGTGACAGGGTTTTATTTCTTAGGTATGTGCGCACAGTCAACATACGTCAAAATTTGGTCCATTTGGGCGAAAAGGAGATGTTTCGTCTTAGGTTTAGATTGGTTAATACAACCAACCGATCGATAAATCTAAAGATTGTCCACGCAGTCAAAGACATGAAGATATAAATCCGAAAAGTACAGGATGGAGTGAAAGAAGTCTATTCGTTGCGATGAGTTAGGTTGTGAGTTAATTCTACACAGTAAGATAGAACTCGTATTGTGAGTTAAATCAGCCAGTGAGCTAGAACTCCGTATTGTGAGTTAAATCCAGCCAGTTAGCTAGAACTCCGTATTGTGAGTTAAATCAGCCAGTGAGATAGAACTCACATTCTGAGTTAATTCCACACAGTAAGCTAGAACTCACATTCTGAGTTAATTCCACACAGTAAGCTAGAACTCACATTCTGAGTTAATTCCACACAATAAGCTAGAACTCACATTCTGAGTTAATTCCACACAGTAAGCTAGAACTCACATTCTGAGTTAATTCCACACAGTAAGCTAGAACTCGTATTCTGAGTTAAATCAGCCAGTGAGATAGAACTAATATTTTGAGTTAATTCCACACAGTAAGCTAGAACTGGTACAGGAGTTAATTTCATACAATAAGTTAGAACTCGTACAGGAGTTAATTTCACATGGTGATCTAGAATTGGTAAAATGAGTTAATTCCACATGGTGACCTAGAATTAGTACACTGAGTTAATTCCACATGGTGATCTAGACTTTGGTAATCTGAGTTAATTCCACATCGTGATCTAGAATTGGTACTCTGAGTTAATTTCACAGAGCAATCTAGAACTGGAAAAATGAGTTATGATCTAGAATTCAAAAAACTAATTTAAATTCACGTGGCTATCCAGAACTCATACACTGAGTTAAATTCGCATGGCAAGCTAGCCTGTATATTGAGTTTGCCAACTAGACAAACCAGCCAAACCAACTAGACAAACCAACCAGACAAACCAGCCAGACAAAACCAGCCAGACAAACCAGCCAGACAAAACCAGCCAGACAAACCAACCAGACAAAAACAGACAAACAAAGAGCTAGACCAGACAAACCAACCAAACCAACCAACCAGACCAGACAAACCAGCCAGACAAGCCAAACAGACAAAAAGCAGAGAAACGAAGAGCCAGACAACCCTTTAGTTATTACTGTTCGTAATCAGAACAAGAATCGTGCAAGATTAGTTAGGATTAAATTGAACTGTTTACCAACAAGAATCAAACACAACAGTGGCTGCTTAACAACAAGAATCAAACACAACAGTGGCTGTTTAACAACAAGAATCAAACACAACAGTGGATGTTTAACAACAAGAATCAAACACAACAGTGGCTGTTTAACAACAAGAATCAAACACAACAGTGGCTGTTTAACAACAAGAATCAAACACAACAGTGGCTGTTTAACAACAAGAATCAAACACAACAGTGGCTGTTTAACAACAAGAACCAAACACAACAGTGGCTGTTTAACAACAAGAATCAAACACAACAGTGGCTGTTTAACAACAAGAACCAAACACAACAGTGGATGTTTAACAACAAGAATCAAACACAACAGTGGCTGTTTAACAACAAGAACCAAACACAACAGTGGCTGTTTAACAACAAGAATCAAACACAACAGTGGATGTTTAGCAACAAGAATGCGACAGTTTGTTTGCAGTGTTCCTCTAATGCGCATCACGAAACAAATTGCAGTCAGCTCTAACACTGTATGCGTACGTGCCAAGTCAGCTCTAACACTTTATGCGTACGTGCCAAGTCAGCTCTAACACTTTATGCGTACGTGCCAGTCAGCTCTAACACTTTATGCGTACGTGCCAAGTCAGCTCTAACACTTTATGCGTACGTGCCAAGTCAGCTCTAACACTTTATGCGTACGTGCCAAGTCAGCTCTAACACTTTATGCGTACGTGCCAAGTCAGCTCTAACACTTTATGCGTACGTGCCAAGTCAGCTCTAACACTTTATGCGTACGTGCCAAGTCAGCTCTAACACTTTATGCGTACGTGCCAAGTCATGCATTTCTCAAAGATTTTCTTCTTTGCGAATTATAAATGTAAGTGCGAAGTCAAGTTAAGACTGAAAGATGAGTTGGCCAATTTTCATGCAAACTACTAATTTTCTTGCGAAAGAATTTCCAGTTTTCGAAGATTAAGTCAATGGTTCCATTTTTATTGTCCAAATGTTCAGAATAAGTCCCTATCAAGCAACTTCAGTTAGTCATTTACATTGCCGTTAGTCATTTACAATGCTATATACACCTAGATAGTGATTTACTTTGCCATTTACACCGAGATAGATTTACATTGCTATTTACACCGATATAGACACTTACATTGCTATGTACACTGAGATAGTCATTTACATTTCCATTTACACCGAGACGTACATTCACATTGCCATTAACATCGAGATAGACATTTACATTGCTATTTACTCTGAGATTGTCATTCACATTGCCATTAACACTGAGATAGTAATTTACATTGCCATTAACAACGAGATAGACATTTACATTGCTATTTACTCTGAGATTGTCATTCACATTGCCATTAACACTGAGATAGTAATTTACATTGCCATTAACAACGAGATAGTCATTTACATTGCCATTAACATTGAGATAATTATTTACAGTGCCATTGATACCAAGAGTCATTTACATTCCCATTAACACGATGATAATCGTTTACATTGCTATTTACACCAATATATTCACTCATATTGCCATTATCACTGAGATTGTCATTCACATTCTCATTAACACCGGATAGTCATTCAAATTGTCATTAGCACCGAAAAAGAAATTCACATTGCCACCAACAATTAGACAGTCATTTCTATTGCCATTAATGCTGGATAGTCATTCATATTGCCATTAATGCTGGATAGTCATCCATATTGCCATTAACGCTGAAATAGTCATCCATATTGCCATTAATGCTGAATAGTCACCCATATTGCTATTAACAATGCTCATGTACATTGCTATAGCGCTAATCATATTTCTACCCAACACTTTGACGGTTTGTAAGGAGCTTCGAGAGTTTGAGGCACATATACTATTGATCTGGTGGTCACATCGAAAGCTGAAATCCCCTGGAATCATTAAGCAGCCACTGGTGGAATTACAGAATTCAAGAAGAGCAGGAAATTGATCTAGAAATAAATACAGCTTTCGCTTTCTTGACTAGATGGAGGATGGCAGAGGCAAAGAAACCGGATTGATTTATTGAAGACTTCGAGTTAATTGGTTCAAAACAAGCACGGTAGAAGTGATTGCGTAAAAAATTACATTTCTGTAAATAATGTTTACACCTTTTTTTTTAGTGTAACACGTACGTCGAGGAAATGACTTGGATCTCCTTTCATAAGCTGCTAAGTCATCCGTTTGTTTCGTCCCCTGAGGTACTGACCTGGGGTCAGCAGAAAGCATAGCTGTTGTCAGTAATGAAGTTGCAGATTTCAGTTCGTTTATTTGATATTCTAACATCAATATAGGGCTTTCAATGCCACAGATTGCATGACCATTTTCACTAGTTTTCTGCAAGCCGGTCAAGGTCACACTAGAAGCTCATAACAGCGAACATTTTGTTGGTTGTCAAACCCCCAGAAGTAAACAATAAGTTAAAAACCAAGTTCTAGGTCAAACATAGTTTGTGAACGAGATTTGCCCCATTACTACTAAGACACACAATTCCCAAGCCCTGTGGGCAAAAGCAAGCAGACGTGACATCAGGCAAGGGGTCAAATGGCCACCAATGTAATTTGCTTTGATACTTCGCGTACGTTTGATCCAATTCGTACTGATGACAGTGAACGTTCAACTGTTAGTAGTTCACACACCGTTTCTAATAATGTTGGAGATACTTCGTGTACGTTTGATCCAATTCGTACTGATGACAGTAAAGTTCAACTGTTAGTAGTTCACACACCATTTTTAATGATGTTGGAGATACTAAGGAAGCAATGACTGATAATGGCTGCATTTAGTAAGCTATTTTTCTAATATAGTCAGTGTGGCCTACCATACAAATATAGTCAGCTTAGGCCTACCATACTTTTATAGTCATCGTGTCTGTCTATCTATCTATCTATCTATCTATCTGTATATCTATCTATCTATCTATCAATTTATCTATCTCTCTATCCATCTATCTATCTATCTATCTATCTATCTATCTATCTATCTATCTATCTATCTATCTATCAATTTATCTATCTGTATATCTATCTATCTATCTGTCTTGATAACTGTTGGGGCACCATTGATGACCTGACAACCAGTTTCCTCCATTCCATTCTGTTCTCTACTAATCTTACTGTATTGTTCAGTTTCAATCCTATCCACTCTGAGATGCTATCCTCCTATCTTTTCCTCTGTCTTCCTCTCCTTCACCCTCCTTACACAGTACCGTGCATGATTGTCTTGGCAAGCCCTGTTGATCGTATGACATGCCCATACCATTTCATTTTGCGTTTTTTCACAATGTCCAATAGCTCTTCATAGGGCCCTATGGCTTGCCTAATTCTGTTTCCCATTTCCTCATTCGTGACATGATCTCTATACGAAATGCCAGGCAACCTTCGAAAGCATCTCATTTCAGTAGCTTGTATCCTTTTTGAGATCCGCTGTGAGGGTCCATGACTCACAGGCTTATAAAAACACATATACAACCAAGGAGCACATCAGTCTGATCTTTGAGCCGGCTGAGATGTTTCTGTCTTTCCAAACTGTCTTCAGCCTTGCCATTGCTGTTATTGTCAGTTAAATCCTGGAAAATATTTCTGGTGTTGATCCCTCATCTGTCACGATGGCTCCTAAGTACTTGAATTTATTAAGTAATTCCAGCTTCTGATCACCAATCATGATGTCATTGCCAATGCACTGTTGTTGTTGGTCATCGTTTGTGGTCATCTCTGCACTGATTTCCATACCAAAAGCAGTCGCTGTCCCTCCTGTTTTATCACCAAATGAGCTAGCTCCTCATCATTTCCTGCAAGGCCATCGATGTCAACAGCGAAGTGTAAGTTCATTATTGTTCTGCCTCAAATACTGACAGTTCCTTCACGGTCTTCCAGAGCATCTGTCATGATTCTTTCAAGGAAGATGAAGAGAATAGGCGAAAGTAAGCAGCCTTGTCTGACTCCCACTGTTGTCCTGAACCAATCTCCTAATTGGCCGTTGAAGCAGACTGTGCTGGTGGCCTTGCTGAATCACATTAATTTATTTCACAAAACAGCAATAGGTCTGTTTCACATTAACCTGTCTTCAGTAATAGGTCTGTTTCACATTAACCTATCTTCAGTAATAGGTCTGTTTCACATTAACCTATCTTACAAGACAGCAACAGGTCTGTTTCACATTAACCTATCTTACAAGACAGCAACAGGTCTGTTTCACATTAACCTATCTTACAAGACAGCAACAGGACTGCTTCACATTAAATTCCTGAGAGTTTCATGGCAAAATTGAATCTGAGTATAATAATTAGTTGCATTACACATGTTAACAGTGAAAGGGAGTGAACAACCTCTAAGTCGTGAGGATGCGATACATAATACGCAGTTATTTCCCTTGAACCAATCGCCTCCTTATTGTTAAATTCTGATTTTGTGTATGAAATCCAGAGTAAAATTCGAAGACTACAATTTGACTTAATTTATTTATGAAACTTAATAATCTTTTCCCATTAATTGTTATTTGATCTATTTATTTCTGTAGTCACAGTAGCTTATGGGTTGGTGTGTATTTGCATATTGATTAGCTATATCTTCTTTCTTATTGAATTAAAAAATATTTAATATTAAGCTGTTGATCATGCGCTGCTATTTTCAAGTGTGTTAGGCTCATAATTTCTAAGTATTATTAATGCTAATAAACACATATAACCAATGGTGTGTTAAAGTTTACTATGGTACATCAAAACCATTGATGCATGATGACTAAACCTGGTATATAAATCCACTTAGGTATTAACGCTAATCAAGGCTTATGAAGTTCACTTTAAAATTACAGTTAACCCTAGTGTACACATTCCACTTAGACATTACAGCTAATCAAGGCTTATGTAGTTCACTTTAAAATTACAGTTAACCCTAGTGTACACATTCCACTTAGACATTACAGCTAATCATGATATAGGGAGTCTGAGAACTAAATATTATACAATCCATTTATATATAAATATTAATCGTAGTGTATACAGCCATTAATGTTGATCACGACATACAGTCAATTTAGGCATTCTTATCATGGCATGTCACATGCAGTCTATTTAGGCATTCTTATCATGGCATGTCATATACAGTCTATTTAGGCAGTAGTGTTAATCAGGATATACACAATCCATTTACGTAAGAAAATAAGTAATTTATACTAACAATAATACTATAATCATAACAATAATAAAAATAATGCAATAATAATTATAACAATAATAGTAATAATAACACAATAATAAAAATAATAATAATAGCAATAATAAAAAAATAATAATATCAATAATACTGTACTAATAATAACAATAATAATAATGATTTAATAATTATAATAATATTACAATAATATTACTATAAAAATAATAAAAATAATGATAGTATTATAATAATAATAATAATAGAACAATAATAACAATAATACGATAATGTTAATAATAATAATAATAATAATAAAAGTTCTCAATAAGGCCAACAGAACAGTATCAATCATTGATGTCGCTGTTCCAAGTGATAGAAACATAAAAACAAAAGAAAGAGAAAAAATAGAAAAATACCAAGACCTCAGATTAGAAATCCAGAGACTGTGGAATGTAAAAGCAGAAGTGATACCTATAGTGATAGGAGCCTTGGGGAACATAACATCTGAATTGGAAGGCTACCTGAATAAACTCCCTGGAAACCACAGACTCGCTACACTACTCAACGCAGCGCTCCTCGGAAGTGCCCACATCCTCCGTAAAACCTTGGATCTCCCAGACAACCGACAGTAAAGCAGAAGTCGTGGAAAGAGGCTGAATAATAGAACAATAATAACAATAATACGATAATGTTAATAATAATAATAAAGATTGTACCTTGATATCAGTGATTAACGTTTAATGTTCCGTGATATCATTGACTAAAGTTTGTATTGTTATATCATTGACTAACGTTTGTACCCTGATTTCAGTGACTAAAGTATGTACTTTGATATCATTAACTAAAGTTTGTATTGTGATATCAGTAACTAACGTTTGTACCCTGATTTCAGTGACTAAAGTATGTACTTTGATATCAGCGACTAAAGTTTGTACATTGACATCAGTGACGAAAGTGTATACCCTCATATCAGTGATTAACGTTTAACATTAAAGACAACATTTACCGTCACACAATATTTCCGAAAATGGAAAACTTCTTACTAAACGAGAAGTCAAATCTGACTATTTAGCAAGCCCCCATCCACCATCTGTCTTTCCAACATATGGTTATCAATATGTGTAAGAAGGTCAATAAATTTAACAGTAAATTTATCAACGCAGCAATCAAATACATAACACATGAAAAATAATCAAAGAATGTTGACATTTACATCATTTCCAACAATGTTTGATTAATGCTGGACAATCATTGAGCTTATCCTAGCAACAATTTCATTAGCCCGATACACACACAGCCAAAGAAATATAGCACCAATCAAAATTCACAAGTATAATGTACAACGATGTCAAATTAATGAACATAGAAATGATGGTTCATTTACATAAAGCAATCTCCATTGCAAATAATAGATCAATAGCAAATATGTACAAAATAATCTAAGTCTATTCTTTCTTTATCAGTCAGTTAACTTATCATAAGCTAACAAATGCCTTTTTGACTAGACTTGAGTTATGTCCAAGTTTAAAGTGATAGAACAGAGTACTTCTTCAACAAAGTAACTTCCATTCCATCCCCCATTGGATGATTTTGTTATGAATAAGTGTGAGACTATTAGTTTTAAAAAAGCTACTCATCCAGTTGGAACTAGTTTGGATTGCATCAGCAATTTTCTTGCACAATTATTCTAAATTCAAGTTGTTTACTCCAACTCTGACAATAAATACCATCATAAGGAGTGCCCAAAGCTGGGTCACTTTGACAAATTAACAATTAAGTCTACAAATAGGGATAGTCAAATTTACTCACTACACAGTGACTAAAATGTGTACTTTTGATAGTCAAATTTACTCCACTACACAGTGACTAAAATGTGTACTTTTGATAGTCAAATTTACTCCACTACACAGTGACTAAAATGTGTACTTTTGATAGTCAAATTTACTCACTACACAGTGACTAAAATGTGTACTTTTGATAGTCAAATTTACTCCACTACACAGTGACTAAAATGTGTACTTTTGATAGTCAAATTTACTCCACTACACAGTGACTAAAATGTGTACTTTTGATAGTCAAATTTACTCCACTACACAGTGACTAAAATGTGTACTTTTGATAGTCAAGTGAATGAAGAGAAGTAGTGTAGTTGTTTGGACTGGAGAGTAAGTATAGTTGTTGGGTTGTTTGGATTGGAGAGCAAGTGTAGTTGTTGGGTTGTTTGGATTGGAGAGCAAGTGTAGTTGTTGGGTTGTTTGGACTGGAGAACCAGTGTAGTTGTTGGGCTGTTTGGACTGAAGAGCAAGTGTAGTTGTTGGGTTGTTTGGACTGGAGAGCCAGTGTAGTTGTTGGGTTGTTTGGACTGGAGAGCCAGTGTAGTTGTTGGGTTGTTTGGACTGGAGAGCCAGTGTAGTTGTTGGGTTGTTTGGACTGGAGAGAAAGTGTAGTTGTTAGGTTGTGTATGACTGTAATGGTTATGTAGGTTGTAATGAGAATGAATGTAATGGTTATGTAGGTTGTAATGAGAATGAATGTAATGGTTATGTAGGTTGTAATGAGAATGAATGTAATGGTTATGTAGGTTGTGTTGAGAATGACTGTATTGGTTATGTAGGTTGTAATGAAAATGAATGTAATGGTTATGTAGGTTGTGTTGAGAATGACTGTAATGGTTATGTAGGTTGTAATGAGAATGACTGTAATGGTTATGTAGGTTATGTATGACTGTAATGGTTATGTAGGTTGTGTTGAGAATGACTGTAATGGTTATGTAGGTTGTGTTGAGAATGAATGTAATGGTTATGTAGGTTGTAAAGAGAGTGACTGTTAGTCAAGGGCATAAAACTTAGATGCAGGAGGTGTATTAGAAAGTCTAGTACAAGCTCATACATTTGACATAGTTATTCACGTCCCCAGTCAGATGTTTTTGCTGGAAAACAGGTCTTCGGGAAGTTGGCCAGTTAATTTAAATGTATTTTTCATTCCAATAATCTAACCTTGGCCATGAACTATGGTCAAAGGGGAAGTGTGTGTGGAAATCCGACAGGTCCAGTTGTAGTAAACTTGCATAGGTGTATAAGGATAGCCTTGACCAAAAGTAGCATCAATGGTTTCCAATGGGAAGTAATCCTGATCACTTCAATGGAGAAACCTACTTAGAAGTACCGTGGTAACTTATTGTATAGCTGTGAATGAGTTAAGAATGGAAAGTAACCTTCACCCTTAGGTCAGGCTGGCCAGTCTTTAAATAGGGGAGACAAATGGGTAACACTAACAGGTGCTTTTCTCAACATAACGGCACATCTGGATGTGTAACGGGAGGTCCTATCTAAGTGTGAAGATAGATAACAAAGTTTGAATATTGTATGAATAGCCTAAGAAAGGCTTTACTAAAAAAATGAGGGAATGTGGGGAACATTCATGAGTTTTTAATAACTGATGATGTTTCAGATCCTTTTGGTTTTGCTGAACCGATAAAGGTACCTATTGTTTATTTTATGAATTTTATGATTAAGTTTTTGTGTAGAGTATAAATAGAATAATTTGTCATGTATAATTAATTCGTGTTTTATTTCAGCTGATTTGAGATTGTGCTCAGAGAAAATAGATTTAGACATTGCACGAGCACTGACAGATTACATGTAGCAGTCTCTGATTACTGCATTTATTAATTGGATCTCTCTGATTACTGCATTTATTAATTGGATCTCTCTGATTACTGCATTTATTAATTGGATCTCTCTGATTACTGCATTTATTAATTGGATCTCTCTGATTACTGCATTTATTAATTGGATCTCTCTGATTACTGCATTTATTAATTGGATCTCTCTGATTACTGCATTTATTAATTGGATCTCTCTGATTACTGCATTTATTAATTGGATCTCTCTGATTACTGCATTTATTAATTGCAGGATCTTTCTTTCTTTCATCCATCCATCTATCTGTTTGTCTGTTTGGACTGTTGGACTGTTGATTTGTTGATATGTCAGCCTGTTGTCTATAGGTCCAATTTGCTTGGTTGTTCCATGTGTGGAAGTCAAGGGATCTACCCAGACTAGATCTGTGATGTGGTCCTAATCGACACATAAACACAAGAGTACTGATGATAACGCTGAGACTCCACCAGTGTGACAAAGTTAAGTACCACAATATATATTGGCCAGGAGTGTGAAAACTGTGCAGAAAGTTTGATAAAATTCAGATGGATAGAGAACGGAAAAGAAACCGAGTGGGGGAAATTACATACTTGATAGGCGCTCTACAGAGGGAAGCCAGGACTCTATGGGAGCCTAAAGTTTTTTTTAGGCTAATAGGCACTGTCGGATTGTAATTGTAGAATTTGTAATTTGATTGCTATTTTCTTTCTTTTATTGTTCATTTTATTATTCACTGTATTAAATATAAATATTTTGTTTTTCACCCATCTTGCGTCTTTCTTATCATCTTCACTTGTAGTCATTGTACCTGTCATTTGTCTTTTTACAGTTAAATGAGATGAATTCATTCCTCTGGGGACTTGTACCAGCTACTGGAAGTGGTTGACCTATTTTGTTGTGTCATTCAAATTATTAATTCATTAACGGGAATCAACAGTGACACTAATGGTGACGTAGAGTGACAGTGATGGTGATAGTGATGATAATAATGTTAGTGATGCTGAGTGTGATTGTGGCAATAAAAATGACAGTGATTTTGCTGATGATAATAGTGACAGTGATGGTGGTGAGGGTGATAATACTGTTAATAGTGACTGGTAGTGATGGTGTTCGTGATGATAATACTGAAAATAATAGTGATTGTGATTATAATGTTGGTGATTTATGTTATATGATGGAGAATTTTTCCATATATTTTATATAAATTTTAATGTTGCAATTTAAATTGAACGCTATTTGTAATTTGAATGAAGTATATTGCATCATGCTTGTTTTAGAAGTGAGGTCCTGAATGAATGATTCATGAATGGTTGCAGATTTAATGACCGGCCTTTAGTATTTGCATGTCAGATAGGTGAGCAAGTGTTTGTTGTTTACATTTGCATGATCAATGGCTAATAAACGGGCAAGGGATTAATTTGCAGGGGCATGTGTCTGTGTGATTTTGAATATACAATGGGATACATTGTTACTGGATCAGCAAAGGTTGTCAGGAGTTGTTAGGAAAGACATAATTGTATTAGCTGTAAGTAATTGGCCAGATTGAAGGTGTATCTAAAAGACACAGGTGTGATTTCAAGGGTAATAAAAGTGATAGACAATTTTACTCTTTACTCATTTTTTCAATCGTCTATTTGGGTGAGCTTTTCGAAACTGGGTCCCTCCCTACATTGGGTTGTACAAGGATCAGTAAAACCCTGGCTGGATAAGGTAAAAGCGTTTTGTATTGTGTGAATGGTTAGGTTTTATTATGATGCTATATGCTATGTTTTATTTTGAACATGTTAACATTTATTTCTTTCAGAGGCCTTTGCCAAACTTAGTATTTATTAATAAAGCAATTGACTGGAGACTTAGACTCATAGTGACGGTTGTGATAATGGTACAAGTGATGGTTGTGATAATGGTAAAAGTGATGGTTGTGATAAAAGCGGATTTTGTGATAATGGTACAAGTGATGGTTGTGATAAAAGCAGATTTTGTGATAATGGTACAAGTGATGGTTGTCTTAATCGTGATAGTGATGGTTGTGATAATGGTAAAAGTGATAATGGTACAAGTGGTGGTTGTGATAATGGTACAAGTGATGGTGTGATAATGGTACAAGTGATGGTTGTGATAATGGTACAAGTGATGGTTGTGATAATGGTACAAGTGATGGTTGTGATAATGGTATAAGTGATGGTTGTGATAATGGTAAAAGTGATGGTTGTGATAATAGTGATAGTGACGGTTGTGATAATGATACAAGCGATGGTTGTGATAATGATAAAAGTGATGGTTGTGATAATGGTAAAAGTGATGGTTGTGATAATGGTAAAAGCGGTTGTTGTGATAATGGTACAAGTGATTTTTGTATTAATCGTGACAGTGATGGTTGTGATAATGGTACAAGTGATGGTTGTGATAATGGTACAAGTGACGGTGTGATAATGGTACAAGTGCTGGTTGTCTTAATCGTGATAGTGATGGTTGTGATAATGGTAAAAGTGATGGTTGTGATAATCATGATAGTGATGGTTATAATGATGGTGGTGATGACAATACCTTAGCAGCCATAGTATAAATCTGTTGACAAATACTTTTGTAAATTTTTCTGTTTTGTTTGATTGATTGTTTTTTTTAAGAGCTTCTTTTTACATCACATGTTTTATGTCTCCTTACCTTTCTTTCCTTTTTTATCCTTTCTTCATCTATTCTAAATTCCCCACCCCTCACTTATCCTCTCCTCTTTTCCATGGGTAAACACATTTCTCAGTTGTATAAACTATTCTAACCCAGCCATCTTTATATTTCCAAGATATAACAGTATATTTCTCTTTACTGTATATATGTGTATACAAAATGTAGATGTGTATCAAGTGTGTATACGAAGTGTAAAAGTGTGTATACAAAGTGTAAATGTGTGTATCAAAGTATGTGTACAAAGGGTAAAAGTGTGTATCAAAGTGTAAATGTGTGTATATTTTTCTCTACATCATATCGTATTTACTCAGCCTTTCTCAGATGTCTGAAAGTGGTTCCTTCTGGTAACTTTAGCAGGAGATATTCCTCCTCGGATGTTGTGTGTGTATATGTATATGTGTGTGTGTGTGTGTGTGTGTGTGCGTGTGTGTGTGTGTGTGTGTGTGTGTGTGTGTGTGTGTGTGTGTGTGTGTGTGTGTGTGTGTGTGTGTGTGTGTGTGTGTGTGTGTTTTAGTGTACTTCTTATGTTCTACCATTTGTACAATTGCAGAGCTGACAGTATGAGACTCGGACAGGTCTTGTAGCCCAGGGTATGTAACAGGTTGTACATTAATTTGCTTCAGCGCTTGCGTGTGTTGCTTTTTTTCTTTCGCTGTCAAAGCCGTGGTGTTTGTAGCGTTTTACACTGTAGCCGTGGTGTTTGTAGCGTTTTACACTGTAGCCGTGGTGTTTGTAGCGTTTTACACTGTAGCCGTGGTGTTTGTAGCGTTTTACACTGTCAAAGCCGTGGTGTTTGTAGCGTTTTACACTGTCAAAGCCGTGGTGTTTGTAGCGTTTTACACTGTCAAAGCCGTGGTGTTTGTAGCGTTTTACACTGTAGTTTAGTCATAGGAGGAGACCACACGCCATTGTTCAGGATTTTTCTTCTCTTGTTAGTTGCTCAGATAGGTTTTGTCTAGACATATGATAAAATATTCTGCTTCGTAATGTCATGGTGTTTTATGAGGTGTTGTGTCTGTAGGCATGCCATCATTGTCTTAGTTGTGTTTACTATTGTGTCTGTAGGCATGCCATCATTGTCTTAGTTGTGTTTACTATTGTGTCTGTAGGCATGCCATCATTGTCTTAGTTGTGTTTACTATTGTGTCTGAAGGCATGCCATCATTGTCTTAGTTGTGTTTACTATTGTGTCTGTAGGCATGCCATCATTGTCTTAGTTCTGTTTACTATTGTGTCTGTAGGCATGCCATCATTGTCTTAGTTCTGTTTACTGTTGTAGTTACTTGCAAGCGTTGTCTTCTGATTGACATTTTAGTATGCTGATTCTCTTGGCAACTTGTGTGACGCCAATTCCACCTAGTTAATGGTTATGATTATTATTATTTAATTAATCATCCATAACTAATTACAAGTGATGAGAATCTTAATTTAAGTTATTAATAATTCTCCAGAAGACACCAGTCGTCTCTCTCACTTGACAGATATGCGGGTGCTGTAAACGTTTTCTCTCTTCCACAACATTAAAGACAAACATTTCCCTTCACCCAATATTTCCGTAGGTGGAAACCTCTTACTAAAGGAGAAGATAAATCCATCTTTTAATTTAGCGAGTCACCATCCGCCCACTTTCCTCCCCAACATAAAGCTATAAATACGTGTAAGAAGGTTCATAAATTTAACAATAGATTTATTAAATCAACAATCAAATTAAAAAGATTACTTGATATCAATATTTCCGTGAAACCACTATCAAATAATTTTAATATCTATTCAGTCTTATATCCTAACATACAATTTAATAGATTAGTGTCATTAAATGACAGAATAGTTCTTATCAGAGAACAGAAATGGAAAAGCGACAATAGTTCGTATGTGACCTTGTTTAGGTGAAGTATCAGTAGTTTTTCTCGTGCTTTTTATAACAAAGCCACAAGTTTATTGTTTACGTTATTATTGTTAATTCCAAGTGTTTCCCTTCTCACATTGTAGAGCACTGATTGGCTGCTATTCTCACATTGTAGAGCACTGATTGGCTGCTATTCTCACATTGTAGAGCACTGATTGGCTGCTATTCTCACATTGTAGAGCACTGATTGGCTGCTATTCTCACGAGGCTAACTTATGTGCTCTTGGGTCAATTAGCTCCCGCAATCCGAAAATTTGTAGCAATTTCCAGCTACTTTCTTGTACCAGAAATTGCTGGATGTAGTCAGCATACCTTGCCACCATAAATGTATCACCATAAGTGTATTCCTTACACTTACACACTCAGTAGGTACTTCTCGCATCTACCACGGTCAATATTATCATGGAACAGTTAATTTATTTTTAACTCCATTCTTTTTTATATTCAAGTTTCCTGCAATAGTATTTATTAGCCCGATACACACACAGAGAATAATAAATACAGCTCATCAATTTATGAACAGGTTCACTAGAAATCATGTCAAATGCTTAGCAAACTAAATATAAGCATCATAGTTCACAATTTGTAGAAATAATAGTCTACTCACATAATACATCTTACGTAAAACACAAGTATAACATATCAATAGCAAACATGCATGAAATATTTCTAAGTCCATTCTCTCTCAGTCAATAAGTTAATTCACCATTAAGCTAACGGCTGCCTTTCAAGACTGAACTTCTTGCCATACCAAATTCAAGTGATTAGATAATAAAATTCTCGACAGCAGGTAAACATTTGATTTCAGTCCATTGGCTGGTCTCGTTCCCTTAAATAATAACCATTGGATAATTTAAAAAAAAAACTGTTTGTCCATTTGGAATTGGTTAAGATTGCATCAGCAATATCTAGCATATTTTCAACTCAAGTTGTTTATCCAACTCTGATACTTACAAAAATACCATCATAAGGAGTACCCAAGATCGGGTCACTTCAACAGATTATCAATTTTTATAAGAATTAAATCTAGAAATATGGATAGGTAAATTTACTCTGCCAGAACATATATATATATATATATATGCTAACTATCAATGATTTTTAATATTTTTTTAATTTGTACATGAGTTATTGTAATATTTTCATTGTTTACTTTTTATATACCTCTATGCCGACCAAGTAAAGCATATCTATGTATACAATACGTTATGTACCTCTATGCCGACCAAGTAAAGCATATCTATGTATACAATACGTTATATACCTCTATGCCGACCAAGTAAAGCATATCTATGTATACAATACGTTATGTACCTCTATGCCGACCAAGTAAAGCATATCTATGTATACAATACGCTATATACCTCTATGCCGATATATATATATACTTTGGTATATACGCGTACGAATTTGAGTTACGTGTGTCTGTGTGAATGTGCATAATTGTGAAACTTTGTGTGCATCTTAGCATATGGTTATGTGTGCGTGTGTGTGAATCTATGAAGGAGCATGTGCAGGTCTGTGTGACGCATTCGTGTACTGCGTGCGGACGTGTAACAGCACGATTGTGTGCGCTTGCTCGTGTTCCTACAATTCTGTGCGTTTGTACCGCCATCACGATCATGCATAATGTGCAACTATAGCCGAGCATTTTTCCAGGAAAAGATAACTCTAGAGCTGAGAATACGCTCACACAACTTGTATATAGTCTATTAAAGTATCGCACGACTGAACAAATCATATCAAAGTATGCACTCATGCTTGCACACAAACAACACGTGCAGGCTCTTAGGTAGTTAAATTTCAGTATAAAACAGAATTTACAAACTACATACACCCTGAGAGAACAAGCAACCCACCCTGAGCGCACCTGACACCCCTCCTACCTTGCGCACACTTCCTAATCCCTCCACCTCACCCTACCCTGGACTCTCCATGCACAGAATTGTTCCCTCTTTTCTCTGTCAAACTGCAATGTTGCTGTCCTTGGAAAAGACTGCGCATCGAGTCCGTGTATGGAGATCGATAACCGAGTCAAGTAAAGGGGCCAGAGTTTGTAATATCATCAGGCTCCGCCTTCGACGGGTTTATTTCTTTCATGACCAGGATAAGGCCCGCCCCTAACGCGGGCCTCCGTTTTCCTGCCTTACTGGCGTCAAGTACCTTACTGACTATTCGTGGCGTGTGTGTGGGCGCGAACAGTTGCATCCCGGTCCGAACCCATGACCTCTCTCTCAATGACAATGGTCTGATGTGTCTATCCCAGGTCTGATGTGTCTATCGAGGTCTGATATGGCTATCCCAGGTCTTATATGGCTATCCCAGTTCTGGTATATCTGATCTTCAAAGGAGCGACGAATTTATATAGACAATGATAGATTGGTAAACACTAACATGCTTTTCTTTCTTTCTTTCTTTCATTTTTCTTTTCACTCTGATTGTCAATCTTTCTCTATCCCTGCTCCACTCTCATTTTGATTCCTTTGCTCTTTCTCCTATGTCTATATTATTTCTCACGAGCACAAAATTAATGGGTGTCGCTACTTAGCAACATCTGTGACAACATTTGTGACAAGCCGCTGGAGGAATCGCAGAATGCACCAGTCGAGGAAAAAACCATTATTATTTTCATTAATAGAAAGTACATTAATATTTCCATTGATATAAAGAACATTATTATTTCCATTAATAGAAAAAGTACGTTAATATTTCCATTAATATAAAGAACATTATTATTTCCATTAATAGAAAGCACATTAATATTTCCATTAACAGAAAGGGGAAGAACATTAACATTTCCATTAACAGTAAAGGGAAGAAAGTTCATATTTCCATTAATAGAAAAGGAATGAACGTTAATATTTCCATTAACAGAAAAGGAAAGAATATTAATATCTCTATCTCTAATATCTCTACAGAAAAGGAAAAAAAATAAGTATTTCCAGTAATAGGAAAGGAAAGAACATGAATTACTTCATACAATGCTAAAATATTAGATGGCTATTTTCTTTTAACTTCTATCTGTAACTAGGGTTCTGTATTGCAAAATTCAAACATACACCTCGTGACAGCTCCGGAAATAAGCAAATAATCTTAACAGAAGAGTGTGTGAGTAAAAAAGGAAAATACGAATTAAAAAATAATAATGTGAGACAATATTTCTGTGGAAGTATTGAGAGAGGGACATACATAATTTACTGCAATAACTTTCCACATAGCCAAAAGCACTTCTCTCACTACAAATTTCATTTAAAATAAAAAGTTTTAATTTTGCGTAATTTGAGTAGGAAGCATGTGGCTAACTCTTCCTGATCATTACCCACATCTAACAAATTTCTTTGTAGCCAGTGACACAGTAGTCAAAAAGACACATTGAAACAATTAATGATTAATTTGTAAGGCCACAAATCTCTTGGTCATTTCTAGCCAGTGACACCAGTAGTCCAAAAACACATTGAAACAATTAATGATTAATCTGTAAGGCCACAAATCTCTTGTTTCCATTAACAGAAACAGTCTCTGAAGAAAAGACTCAAACAAATCATCACTAAAGTTAGTTCTACATAATTCAGCTCTCTAAGAAAGAAATTACAATAATTAAATTAAACAAAATTTTAAATTGCACAAGTAATGTCTTGGTCAAAATGCTCTTTTCTAGAGCAGATGTCAACATCCGCCGCATACGTTGGGATGGACAACCGGCAGTATGTCATCTACTTCCTATTATTACTCTGTCACCTGTCATCTACTGCCTGTTATTACTTTGTCATCTACTGTCTGTTATTACTTTGTCATCTACTTCTTATTATTACTTTGTCACCTCTCATCTACTGCCTGTTATTACTTTGTCATCCACTGCCTGTTATTACTTTGTCACCTGTCATCTACTGCCTGTTATTACTTTGTCACCTGTCATCTACTGCCCGTTATTACTTTGTCATCTACTGCCTGTTATTACTTTGCCATCTGTTATTACTTTGTCATCTGTTATCTACTGCCTGTTATTACTTTGTCATCTACTGCTTGTTATTACTGTGTCATCTGTCTTCTACTGTTTGTTATTACTTTATTACTTGTCACCTCTCATCTACTGCCTGTCATTACTTTGGTAATCTATCATCTACTGCCTGTTATTATTTTGTCATCTGTCATCTATTGCCTGTTATTACTTTGACATCTGTCATATATTGCCTGTTACTACTTTGTCATCTCTCATCTACTGCCTGTCATTACTTTGTCATCTGTCATCTACTCCCTGCTATTACTTTGTCATCTGTCATCTATTGCCTGTTATTAATTTTAAAATATGATGGCAGCAGATGACAGAAGAGAAACTGATGGCAGAGTGAATGGGAAATGATATGACTGATTCAGGTAATGGCCTATCTGACGTGTGCCAGAGTATAAAAACAAAATAGTAACTAACAAATTATAAACAAATGAAGTATTCTTTCAAGCAACACCATATTAAACTAGATGGTGTACACTTAACAGTTGAAATTAACTAAACTATATCAAGGTTAATGGGATAAGACACCATTCACTTACCACACACACACACACACACAATGTCAAGCTAAAATATGTTCTTTCACACACTCAACAAAACGCCGTTTTTACATTTTTTTTTTTTTGTGTGGGGGGGGGAGAAGGGTTGCTCACCAGTTCTATTTCCTGTCATCAGGCGTATTTGTCTGTTTTAAAATTAATATTCTGGTTCACCAACTCTATTTCGTCACCACACGATTTTCCCTTTATAAAATTAAAACAACGTTCAACATTCACCACTAACAGGACGATATACACACCCGTCATTCACCAGTCACCACTCATGTGACATCCATTGTCCACCAGTCACCACTCATGTGACAAGATATACACATCCATTATTCACCACTGATGGGACAAGATATACACATCCATCATTCACCACTAATGGGACAAGATATACACCTCCATCATTCACCGCTAATGGGACAAGATATAAACATTCGCTACTAATGGGACAAGATATAAACATTCGCTACTAATGGGACAAGATATAAACATTCACTACTAATGGGACAAGATATAAACATTCACTACTAATGGGACAAGATATAAACATTCACTACTAATGGGACAAGATACAAACATTCGCTACTAATGGGACAAGATATAAACATTCACTACTAATGGGACAAGATATAAACATTCACTACTAATGGGACAAGATAAACATTCACTACTAATGGGACAAGATATAAACATTCACTACTAATGGGACAAGATATAAACATTCACTACTAATGGAAAAAGGTATACACACTCACGACCAAAGCAATAAGATCTACGCATTCACCACTAATTGAATAAGATCTAACATTCATCACAAATGGATTAAGTTATATATTCACCACTAATGGAACGAGATCTACGCATTCACCACTAATGGATTAAGTTATATATTCACCACTAATGGAACGAGATCTACGCATTCACCACTAATGGATTAAGTTATATATTTTCATCACTAATGGAATCAGATCTACATATTTACTACAATGGAACAAGGTCTACGCATTCATCACTAATGGATTAAGTTATATATTTTCATCACTAATGGAACAAGGTCTACGCATTCATCACTGACAAGTCTGGCAACAAAGCTGCCAGTGGATGACTGACAGTGACACACCACAGACATGATAAGATAAGCTGAAGCAATGGGTATCGCATACCAATAATACTACTGTTTCTTGGCACTCTCGGTAATTTTTAACTGACAACTGTAACCATGACCGTGTGCTTTGTTTGTTTAATATTTTAGTGTTTGTCTACTTACTTAACCGTCTCTATATTTCTTTGATAAATACATATATTCCTACTACGTCAATCTTAATTGTCTGTTTGCTGATTTGCTTGTTTAATATTTTAGTGTTTGTCTACTTACTTAACTGTCTCTATATTTCTTTGATAAATACATATATTCCTACTACGTCCTGCTTGATGCATGGAGTGATGGGAAACTGCATTGTACCTTTCAAACGGTTAATTCACTACTTAAACTACAATTAGTATCTGACAATTAAATTAACCTTTCAACATCTGAACGCACACTCCGCTTGACCTTTCAATTATTTTTTTCTTCGGATGCGGTATATGATGAGATGAAAGGAATTCACAATCTTGACCAATTGGATTTCTGAGCACCACAAGGCATCGAAAACCAGTTAGGAAAACAAATGACCTCCCTTGGCGGCCGGGCATTTCTGTGCTTTCCTGGCGTCGGGCTTGCAGCCAGGCAATGCCTTCCAGCACGCGATGGGGACGCAGAGGTTCAAAATGGCTGCGAACGGCAGCAAAGGGGGAGATAATCTAGATTGTTGGTGCTTGTGAGGATTTTTTATTTCTTTGTTTTTATGTTCATTGCATTTTTGGTGTTTTGTGTGTATGTATGTGTGTGTGTGTTTGTGTGCCTGTTTATTGGCTTTTACTGGATTTCGCTTTAGTGTATAGTTTATGGGGGAAAGGGGTTGTGTGTATGCGTATTTGTTTCTGTTGGTATGTAGAGTGATGTGTGTGTGTGTGTGTGTGTGTGTGTGTGTGTGTGTAAGAAGTGGGTATATTCTGTACTAAATACATTTAACTATATGCATTGTACTCTCTCTATATATATAGCCAGCCAGCCATCTCTATCTATCTATCTATCTATATATCTATCTATCTATCTATCTATCTGTCTATCTATCTATCTATCTATCCATCCATCCATCCATCTAATCCATCCATCCACCTCTCTTCATTCCGTAAATATTTCTATTATCTATTATCTGCTTGCCCGTTTGTCTCTGGGTAGTGAGTGTATAATTGTTGTTTTGTTTACTGTGCCTGTGTATATAGTGCATGATGTATATGTGTACATTGGTTGTTATTATGTGTATAGAGGGTGTTGTGTATGCTTAGTAGGTGTTATGTATGTGCACAGGTGATGTTATTATGTGTATAGTGGGTGTGTTCTGTAAGTGTGGCAGAGTAAATTTGCCTATCCCTATTTCTAACACCAATTGTTATATAAATTGTTAAATGTCAATGTGATCCGACCTTGGGCACTGCTTATGATGATATGTAAGTGCTAAAAATTGCAGTAAACAACTCAGGTGGAGAATATACTGGAATTTGCTGATGCAATCAAAACCACTTCCTACTGGATGAGTAGTTTCTTTCTGAATAATATTGCTCATAACAATTTATTTCATCCAAATGGGGATGGACTAAAGTGAAAGAAGTCCTCTATTCTAATCACTTTGAATTTGACATAATACACGTCCAGCCATAAAGGTGATCGTTAGCTTATCTTACGTTAACTGACTGATAAAGAAAGAATGGACTTAGAAATAGTTCTTACATGTTTGTTATTGAAATATGATTTGAATTGGCGAATGCATGTGTAATTGAATCTTTATTTCTATGTTCAGTATTTTTTTTATTACATTGTACTTGTGAATTTTGATTGATGCTATATTTCTTATGCTTTGTTTGTATCGGGCTAATGAAATTGTTGCAGGTTTTATAAGTTGAAATTGTTTTTAAGAGAGAAAGGAGCTTAGAAATGAAATATGCCTGAAATTTAGCTCTGCATTAATTTGACTTTTGCAGAAAAGAGCGCGTCTTTTTTTTTTTACTTGATGGCTTGATCCACTTTTTTAAAAATTTGATGGCTTGATCCACTTTTTTTTATTTGATGGCTTGATCCACTTTTTTTTATTTGATGGCTTGATCCACTTTTTTTTATTTGATGGCTTGATCCACTTTTTTTTACTTGATGGCTTGATCCACTTCAGATCACAGTGACTACTGAACTTTACTGGATCAAACTGGTGTGTGAATCCAGCATTGTCATCGAACTTAATCGGTAAATGTGTTGTTGTAAGTTGAGTTCCTTTGAGTTCTGTTTGGGAGCCAATGTGGCGAAAATTGAAATTTTAGTTTTGTCACGAAAATTCACAAAGATTATTTGAACATTCTTCATGGTGTGTTGAGTAGAGCACGTGAAAATTCTAGAACACTCCGCGTGATGTGCTTTTGATAGTACATGCAAAGTTCTCCATTGTGTGCTTTGTGAGTGCATCGAAGATTATGGAGCAGGTGTGCAATTGCCTAGAAGGGGTTAATGGGTCATCATCTAAGACAGTGATTTGTTTCAAAATGCGTGATTGTGTAGTGAGAGCAACCATCATTGAAAAAGGTTATGTATATTGACTTTAATTACTTCTCTGAAACTCTATTCTCATTTCTGTGGTGAATGATATCCATAAACCTGAGTATGTACTTAGGTTAGTTGTTTGTTAATGCCTATACTAGGATAATGATTGCTCAGCATTAATGGAACATTATTGTAAGTGCTGTAAATGTCAATGCACTTTTGATTATATTCATATGTTATATATTTGATTGTTGTTTTCATAAATTTATTGACTTTCTTACACATATTGATAACCAGATGTTGGAGAGATAAAGGTGGATGGAGGCTCGCTAAATACAGATTAAAGATGGATTAAAAAATTAGTTCTTCTTTGGTAAGACGTTTTTCACCTATGGAAATAGTGTGTGACAGTAAATGTTTGTCTTTAATGTTGTGGAAGAGAGAAAACGTTTACAGTAGTGTATGACAGTAAATGTTTGTCTTTAATGTTGTGGAAGAGAGAAAACGTTTACAGCGGCCGCATATCTGCCAAGTGAGAGACGAGTGGTGTCTTCTGGAGAATTCTTAATCAATATGTTGAACATAGGTGTGCAAATAAATTTGTTTCAAAGGTGCTTTCTACTCTCCTCACTTAACACTCGAATATTGAGAGACTCGGACAATTCAGTCTAAAATTACACACGCATATATACACACGCACGCACGCACACACATACACACACGTAGGGAAGAAAGGAAGAAATATGTTCACATATAAACGTGATGAATTCCCATTGCATATAATGACTACATCTTTAATGTAGTTGGGTAAAATTGTAAATGTAAACATTTTCTTTAAATTTTATATCTCTTACGTAGTTGGGTAAAATTGTAAATGAAAAGATTTTATTTAAATGCTATTTCTTCGAGAAATGGCCCAGACAACTCAGACAACTCATTTTTTGTGTTTGTCATGATTATCTCACTAATTAGTTATTACTAAAATGTTGCCTGTATGTTTGTCATGATTATCTCTAATTAGTTATTACTAAAATGTTGCCTGTATGTTTGTCATGATTATCTCACTAATTAGTTATTACTAAAATGTTACCTGTATGTTTGTCATGATTATCTCACTAATTAGTTATTACTAAAATGTTGCGTGTATGTTTGTTATTTGTGTGTGAACACGCGCTTCAGAGCAGTTCAGTGTCCGTGCATATGTATGTCAGCGTGTCATTGTAAGAGAAAGAAAGGTGAATAAGTGTGTGTGGGTGGGCGTGTGAGTATGTTTCATTAATGTTTAATTTGTGTCTGTATGCCTGTGAGGGCTTATCGCAAACTTACACAAAATCTTTCATAACTCTCTCACTCTCCCTGTGCGAATTTTGCATCATGTCAGGGAGACACAGTCGGACAAAGGCCCCTTAATGGATTTTCCTCAATTGGCAGCGTTAAAATGTGTCTTCAGCTCTTTTCTCTTAATTTGGGAGCTGCCAAGCTTCGACTAGGCCGCCATGACGGCCATCTCATGGGATACATTTCCAACTCGCCTCTTTTTCGCACGCTCTTCCATTGCCCACCCCTTTCTCGCCACCACCACCACCCTTATCGTCGTAGGACAACTCTGGTTAACTGTGACTCCATCGCAAGCCATAATGAGAAAGGTAGGAGAGCCTGGAAAAGTTAGTATAATGAGTATTTTTTTTTTGTTTGTTTGATTCTTGACACTAAACTTAGCTTCTCAATGACCTTGAGAATTATTTATTTACGCGAGCCGGTTAGTCAGCTACAACCAACAATAAAGGATAATTCAGAATCAAAATACTTTAAGCATGGTTAAGAATAAACAATTTCATTCAATTAAAATAAAAAGAAATTATAATCATAGTAACAATAACAGGCGTCTTAATAGTCTATGGGTTAGGATGATTTTCAGGTCCATTCAGACAGAGAAAGAAATAAAAAATAATCCATGAGGTACCATGGACGAACCGGTAGAGATCAGCTATGCAAACACCTCTCCTTATTCAAACAACAGAACACCTCTTGCATTGTCACTCCTTATCTCCCTAGAGTTACAATAAACAGCAAAATCAAGTAGCAAAGAAAATGACACACGTACACCAGAACCATCGCAGAAACAACCTGCCTAAGTTAATAGTGAAACGCACGTTGTCATGGTAATCTCACACAAGTAAAGGATCACAACCTCCCTGAAAGAAAAAGGGAAAAAAAAAGAGAGAGGAAATCAATCACCTCACGTCGGCTTACATATTACTGAAAACAAATTAGAAATTAGCACATACCGAATCCATGAAAGAGCCTTCAAAACTGCAATAGAGCATGCAAAAACAGAGGCTATCGGGTCTCATTTGAGGATAAAGGATTAATAAGAAATTCCAGCAGAACAGATTAAACAAAATAAACCTGAAAACATTTATCAAGAACTCAACACTACAGAAAAATAGAACAATATACATTAGACTTAAGGAACTTTCAACTGTTCGCGAAAGCATTGGGAGTAAACCAAAAGTGCATAAGATGGCCTGAAGATGTACACAAAGAACACAAGATGGCCTGAAGATCTCACAAAGAACACAAGATGGCCTGAAGATCTCACAAAGAACACAAGATGCCTGAAGATCTCACAAAGAACACAAGATGGCCTGAAGATCTCACAAAGAACACAAGATGGCCTGAAGATCTCACAAAGAACACAAGATGGCCTGAAGATCTACACAAAGAACGCAAGATGACCTGAAGATGTACAAAAAGAACACAAGATGGCCTGAAGATCTCACAAAGAACACAAGATGGCCTGAAGATCTCACAAAGAACACAAGATGACCTGAAGATCTACACAAAAAACATAAGATGGCCTGAAGATCTACACAAAGAACATAAGATGGTCTGAAGATCTACACAAAGAACATAAGATGACCTGAAGATCTACACAAAAAACATAAGATGGCCTGAAGATCTACACAAAGAACATAAGATGGCCTGAAGATCTACACAAAGAACATAAGATGGTCTGAAGATCTACACAAAGAACATAAGATGGCCTGAAGATCAACACAAAGAACACAAGCTTGCCTGAAGATCTGCAGAAAGAACATAAGATGGGTTAAGGGTCTACACGAAGAACATAAGGAAGCACCTGAGGAGAGAAATATAAAAACTCTCAGAGAAAACACGTCAAGGTAAAATTACGAATGATGGTGAACAGGAAAGCCCCAGATACTGGCAAAGCATAAATATTTTTGTTGAAATGTCTGACCAACAATATGCTGAAAAGTTGTAAGACAAACTAGGCGCGCCAGAAATGTTCTCAGCTTGTATGATAGAAAAAAATAAGCCTGAACACGAACAATCCCGAAAAGTTGTAAGACAAACTAGGCGCGCCAGAAATGTTCTCAGCTTGTATGATAGAAAAAAATAAGCCTGAACACGAACAATCCAGAAAAGGATACAACGCCCAAGAACTATCACCCAGTCACGTGTCCGCTTGGAAATTACTAGAAG
Organism: Sinotaia quadrata; assembly: GCA_028829895.1. NCBI lineage: Eukaryota > Metazoa > Mollusca > Gastropoda > Architaenioglossa > Viviparidae > Sinotaia > Sinotaia quadrata. The sequence continues at coordinate 3,060,761 of CM054181.1, read as the reverse complement.
GAATTATAGCTTAGATAGATAGACAGACAAACAGACAGACAAATAGATAGATAGATAGATAGATAGATAGATAGATAGATAGATAGATAGATAGATAGATAGATAGATAGATAGATAGATAGATAGATAGATAGATAGATAGATAGATAGATAGATAGATAGATAGATAGATAGATAGATAGATAGATAGATAGATGGATGGATGGATGGATGGATGGATGGATATAGATAGATAGATAGATAGATAGATAGATAGATAGATAGATAGATAGATAGATAGATAGATAGATAGATAGATAGATAGATAGATAGATAGATAGATAGATAGATAGATAGATAGATAGATAGATAGATAGATTCGGAAGATATACACTCAAAAGATCACGGGAACAGCACATGAACACACACATAATGCAACCAAGGACACTTCTAACACAAGACGACAGCAGCAATGACAACAAAATAACATGAAACACATTACTCAGATGCAGTTGTAGCAACATCACAAATGACTGCTATTTAAACGTACACAACACAAATGACAGCTATTTAAGCTTACACAACACAAATGACAGCTATTTAAGCTTACACAACACAAAAGACTGCTATTTAAGCTTACACAACACAAATGACAGCTATTTAAGCTTACACAACACAAAAGACTGCTATTTAAGCTTACACAACACAAAAGACTGCTATGTAAGCTTACACAACACAAATGACAGCTATTTAAGCTTACACAACACAAATGACAGCTATTTAAGCTTACACAACACAAAAGACTGCTATGTAAGCTTACACAACACAAAAGACTGCTATGTAAGCTTACACAACACAAAAGACTGCTATGTAAGCTTACATAGCAGTCATGTTGTGTACGTTTAAATAACAGTCATCTGTGTTGTTGTTGCTACAACTGCATCTGAGTAATGTGTTTCACGTTATTTTGTTGTCATTGCTGCTGTCGTCTTGTGTTAGAAGTGTCCTTGGATGCATTATGTCTGTGTTCATCAGGTTTTAATTCAGAAAATGTTTCTGGCTGGAGAGATGCACGGATAATTATTTTTAAATGTTGCTGGCTAGGGATTCATGGATTACTCTTGAAATGTTGCTGGCTAAGGATGCATGGATTACTCTTGAAATGTTGCTGTCTAGGGATTCATGGATTACTCTTGAAATGTTGCTGGCTAGGGTTTCATGGATTACTCTTGAAATGTTGCTGGCTAGGGATTCATGGATTACTCTTGAAATGTTGCTGGCTAAGGATGCATGGATTACTCTTGAAATGTTGCTGGCTAAGGATTCATGGATTACTCTTTAATTGCTTCTGGCTGGAGGGATGCATGGATTACTCTTAAAATGTCGTAGAGGAATGCAAGGATTATTCTTTTGTCAAAATGTTTGTTTTCATTGTTCTTGTAATTCATCAGAAAATTGGTATTCACAATTCTAGTAATCACCAGAAGATTTGTTTTGCACTGTTCCAGTAATGCTTCAAAACAATGGTTTGTACTGTTCAAGTAATTCATCAAAAAATTTACTTGCACTTTCTAGTAATTCATCAGAAACATGGTTTGCACTGTTCTTGTAATCACCAGGAGATTTGTTTGCATTGTTCTAGTAATTCATCAAAGATTGGTATGCTCTGTTCTAATATTTCATCAGAAGATTGGCTTGCACTGTAATAACCGGAAAATTGGTTTGCACTGTTCTGCTGATTAATCAAAAGATTGGTTTGCACTATTCTAGTAATTCGTCAGAAGATTGGTGTACATTGTTCTAGTAATTCATGAGATGACTGGTATGATTTGCTGAAATACTTCATCAGAAGATTGTTATACACTGCTGTAGTAATTTATCTGAAAATTGGTATGTACTGCTCTTGTAATTCACCAGAGGTTTGGTATGATTTGCTGCAGTAATTCATCAGACAGTTAGTATGTATTTCTCTAGTAATTCTTTACAAGACTGGTATTATTAACAACAATAACTACAATAACAATAATAACTACAGTAACAACAACTACAATAACAACAATAAGTACAATGATGCCAATAACTGCAATAACAACAATAACTGCAATAACAACAATTACTACAATAATGCCAATAACTGCAATAACAACAATTAGTACACTAAGGACAATAATTGCAATAAGAACAAGAATTACAAGAATTACAATAACTACAATCAAAACAATGATTACAATAATTACAATAAGAACAATAACTACAATCATTACAATAACAACAATTACAATAACTACAATAAATAACAACAATCACCTTAAAAAAAAATTACCTCATCATTTTTTGTTCATGTAACCACGCTCTATAGATCAAATTATCCTTCAATTAAAAAAAATATAGATAAAAAAACGTTTTTAAGATTTAAGGATTAGGAGCGCTAAGAGAAAATAAACATGACCACAGCAAAAGGGAAGGGGGTGAAGTATGAGCAAAGAAGCCCACACTAGGCAAATAACGTGATATTGTTTTTTATCTTCTTCATTCCACACCACGTGACTGACGCCACTTCTCGGCCTAACACAAGAGCTCGCTAAAATACAAGGGAAACAACTAGTCTTGACGTTTCCTGTGCGTCATTTGTCCGGACGAGTCTTTACGATGCGCATCGATGCCTTTCTGACAGCCAATCATCTCTCGCGTATTTTTCTGCGATATCAGTTATTTCCGGTAAGGAACTCTTGATCGATTGGAAATAAAAAATGGACATTGTATGACAGATTTCAATACTTTTCGCTTCCTTCTGTGAGTTAATTCTCTAATGACGGTTGTAAAAATAAAGCAAGCATCGATTTTCAGTTCTCTTTGAAAATAAAATAAGAATAGCAACCAAATTTTTAAAAAGTGTTTATAAAAGTTAACTGGATGGAAACTTTACAGAAATTGGAATCCCATATTCGATGTCAAGTTTCGTATACCTGTTCGGAACAATTCATCGACCGTGCCTGTAATATAATGGAAACCATCTTCCGATTCCAGTCGTTTTGGTGTTAAGTTTTGTCCTATGGGCAAATGGCCTAAGATTAATTTAACTCATCAATGAGGTGTTGAAGCTGTGCTGGCTTTCGAGTTGTTTTGGTGTTAAGTTTTGTCCTATGGGCAAATGGCCTAAGATTAATTTAACTCATCAATGAGGTGTTGAAGCTATGCTGGCTTTCGAGTTGTCATGCGTTGTGTGGCGGAGTAAATTTGCATAATCCATATTTCTAAATTTAATTGTATATAAAATAAATTGTCAAAGTGACCCGACCTTGGGCACTCTTTATGATGGTATTTTTGTAAGTGTTAGAGTTGGAGTAAACAACTCGAGTTGAGAATATGTTAGAAATTGCTGATGCAATCCAAACCAGTTTCAACTGGATGAGTAGTTTTATTATCTAATGGTTAATATTTACGAGAACGAGACCAGCCAATGAGCTGGGATCAAAGGTCTGCAGACTGTAGATAATTCTAGATAATTCTGTCTAACCACTAACTCACTGGTTGAGAGAGAAAGAAATATTTCGTGCATTTTTGCTATTGATATTGTTCACGTCAATTCTACGTGTATCCATCCTTACACTGTAGAACACTGATTCACTGCTATTCTCTCGAGGCTAATCTGGCACTCTTTTGTAATAACTTCCTCAAGCAGAACAACAATTTGTAACAATTTCCAGTAACTTCCTTGTACCAGAAATTGCTGATGTAGTCAGCATACTTTGTCACTATAGATCAATGGAATGCAGTGTATTTCTTACACATACACACCCAGTAGATACTTCTCCTGTCTGCCGCAGTCATAGTGGTTTATAATTAGTAAAGCAGGAGATTCAGATAAACAAGGAAATGCTGCTTTGTCCCTGTAAAAATATAATTATGGAACCGTATTAAGTTTCTGGTTTATTCATTTTTAACTCCATTGTTTCTTGCATTCAAGTCTCAACTTATAGTTTCCTGTAACATATTTATTAGCCTGATACACACACAACTTAATACTTTTATGAACGGGTTGACTAGAAACAATGTCAAGTGTTTAACATACTACATATAAATAAGCTTGTGGCTTTGTTGTAAAAAAGTGCAGAAAAGACTATTGCAGTTTCGTCTATACAAGGTTATGAAGACACTATTGTCCCTAATCTCTAATAAGTCCATTTCTGTTCTCTGATAAGAATTATCCTTTAATTTGTATTGACACTAAATTGTTGAATTTTATTTTAGGCTATACGACTGTGTAGATATTAAATTTATTTGAATATGGTTTCGAGGAAATATTGATGTCAAATTAAATTTACTAACTTTCTTAAACATTTTGATAACCTTATGTTGGAGAAGAAAGTGGGTGGATGTGTGTTTGCTAAATATAGATTAAAGACGGGTTTGTCTTCTCATCTAATAAGAAGTTTTCTACCTTTGGAAAGGTTGTGTGAACTAAATGTTTGTCTTTAATATTGTAGAAGATAGAAAACGTTTACAACGCCCACATATCCGCCAAGTGAGAGAGACGATTGGTGTCTTCTGCAGAATTATTAATAATATAAAGATACTCATCACTTGTAATTAGGCTTGGGTGATTAGTTAATAATAGTAGTCATAGCCATTAATTAGATGGTGTTGGCATGACACATGTGCATTGTTTCAAGGTATTACTTGTGGATGTTGTCTGGGTGGTAATCTGGGTGTTGTTGTGGCCATTGTTTGTGTTGTCATCACCAACGCTTGTGTGGTGGTATGGCTTGCTTGAGTGCTATCCTGTTGTCCTGATTGTTGCATGGATTGCTGGTTGTATTTTGGTTTGCTTGTTTGCTATACTGGTCATCAGCGGTGTGTTGTCTGGACATTGCTTGTATTGTAATATTCGTTCATGTGGAATCCTGGTTTGCTTATTTTATCCTAGTTATTTATTGTGTTATTGTTTAGGTGCGGGTTGACCTCCTCATTACGTAAGTGTTATCTTGTCATCGCTTGAATGTTATTTTAGTCATTGTGTTATTCTAGTCATTGCTTGTGTGTTATTCTTGTCATTGCTTTTGAGTTATTCTAGTCATTTATCATACGTTATTCTAGTCATTGCTTGTACGTTATTTTAGTCATTACATGTACATTATTCTAGTCGTTGCTTGTGTGTTAATCTAGTCATTATTTATACGTCATTCTAGTCATTGCTTGTACGTTATTATAGTCATTGTTTTAGTTATTCTAGCCCTTGCCTGTGAGTTATTCTAGTCAGTGTTTCTGTGTTACTCCATTCATTGTTTGTATGTATTGCTTGTATTATTCTAGTCAATGCTTTCGTGTTATTCTAGTCAGTGTTTGTGTGTTATTCTAGTCAATGCTCTTGTGTTATTCTAGTCAATGTTTGTGTTATTCCTGTCAATGTTTTTGTGTTATTCTAGTCAATGTTTGTGTCTTATTCTAGTCAGTGTTTGTGTGTTATTCTAGTCAATGTTTGTGTGTTATTCTAGTCAATGTTTGTGTGTTATTCTTTTGTGTTATTCTAGTCAATGTTTGTGTGTTATTCTAGTCAGTGTTTGTGTGTTATTCTAGTCAATGTTTGTGTTATTCTAGTCAGTGTTTGTGTGTTATTCTAGTCAATGTTTGTGTGTTATTCTTTTGTGATATTCTAGTCAATGTTTGTGTGTTATTCTTTTGTGTTATTCTAGTCAATGTTTGTGTGTTTTTCTATTCTTGTGTTGTCCTGGCTATTGCTAGTGTTGTCATGGTCTTTATGTATATGTTATCCTTTTGCTTTTGTTTGTGTTTTATCCGGGTCATTGCTTGTATACTCCCCTGGCTGTTGATAGTGCTGTCATAGTCATTGCCTGTTTCTGTCTGGCTGTTGCTGATGTTCCTCAAGTCTTTGCTTGTGTATTTTCTTGGTCATTGTTTGTGTGTTGTCTGGGCTGTTGATTGTATGCTGTCCTGGCTGTTTCTAGTGTTGCCCTGGTCATTGGGCGTGTGTTATCCTGGTCATTGGGCGTGTGTTGTCATGGTCATTGTCTTTGTACTGTCCTGGTCATTGCCTGGGTTCTGTTCTGGTCATTGCCTGGGTGCTGTCCTGCCCGTTGCTAGTGTTGTCCTCGTCATTGCCTGTGTGTTGTCCTGGTCATTGCTTGTATATTTTCATGGCTGTTGATAGTGTTGTCCTGGTCACTGATTTTGTGTTGTCCTATTAGTTTCTAATGTTGTCCTGGTAATTAATGCTGTGTTGTCCTGATCCATTGCATTTGTTCTTTCCTGGCAGTTGCTAGTGTTCTGGTCATTGCCTGTTTTTGTCCTTGTTTTTGCTTGTGTTGACCTGGTCATTGTCTGTGTGTTGTCCTTACTATTGCTAGCGTTGTTCTGGTCATTGCCTGTTTGTTGTCCTTGCTATTGCTAGTGTTCTCCTGGTCATTGTCTGTGTGTTGTCCTGTCTGTAGTGTGGTCATGGTCATTAATTGTGTGTTGTTTTGGTCATTGCATATATGCTGTCTTGGCAGTTGCTAGTGTTGTCCTGGTAATTGCCTGAATGTTGGCCTGGTCATTGCCCGTGTGTTATCCTGGCTGTTGCTAGTGTTGTCCTAGTAATTGCCCGTGTGTTGTCCTGGCCTTGCTAGTGTTGTCCTGGTCAATGCTTATATGCTGTCTTGGCTGTTGCCAGTGTTGATATGGTCATTGCTTGTGTGTTGTCTGGTGTTGCTTGTGTGTTTTCTGGTGTTGCTTGTGTTTTGTCTGGTGTTGCTTGTGTATTGTCCTGGCATTTGCGAGTACTGATTTCACCATTCCTTGTTGTCGTGTCTGTTGCAGGTGGCCAGTTTCTTGCATCGACCGTTACTTTATGTTATTTTCACAGTTGATTGTGGGCTCTCACCAATATTGCTTATTTCTTGCACTGGGCATTATCCTTAATATTGCTTATCGGCTGTCACCACTGATGATTGCATGTTGGTCTCTCTATTGCTTATGACGTCATAGCTATGGAATGTACGGTTATTGTAGTTTGTGTGTTATCCTTGCCACTGCTTGCGTGAGGTCCTAGTTGGCATGTCGTCGTCACACACACACACACACACACACACACACACACACACACACACACACACACACACACACTAATAAAAATAGTAATTCTCTAGGCCACTCTGCAGTATTTGAAGATACTCGCAATCTAATTCGATCTTGCAACCGCCGTCTCCAGTTCGCCTAGTGTACACGTTATATCTTGTTGACGTTTGTACAGCAGTATGAGACAACAGTTGAAGTCAGAACGCGCCCTGCAATCCGAGAGTAGTGATATGAAGAGTTTTTACTGCCGATTCTATTTCCTCTGGCCGCAAACAACATGAACAAGATTAAATCTCGCACCTGGAGTGGCTCAGTATCGTCTTTGATGTTTCGGCCAGTAGGCGATGTTTCGTCGAGCGCCTAAACGGGTATTCTTGTCGGGTATCTCTCATTACCTCATTACAGCTTACTTTTGGGGGGTATCTCTTATTACGGTCTGACTTACGCAGCGCCGATTACCAAGTGCACCTCAAAGCGGGTATCTAAAAGAGATAATATACCCCAATTGTCGAAAAGACATCTGTCTTCGCGAATTGTTAAATTTCAAAAACAGATTTTAGTATCTCGAGCGCTATTCTTTCCCTTATTATCGTCTAAAATAAACTTCAGGCGGAATAAGTGAGTTTTATCAAAATTAAAGTCTGTAGTGCTGTTAGCAAGAGAGACTACTTAGACGCGAGAAGACAGCAAACTCTGGAAGTGTAATCCCAAGTGTCAGTAAATGTATTCAACCACTGCGTCAGCAGAAGTGCTAATAAAAATAAAAAATAAATAATTAAGTACTAATAAAGCTGGATCTATCATTTAGTTGTAGACAAAGATTTTGTTATTAACCTCAACCCCAGCCCATCTCAACACCTTTAAGTTGATGCCTTTAACATATCTGTAAATGGTACATATCTGTAAATGGTACATATCTGTAAATGGTACATATTCAAATGTGTCCGAGTGCGTTGGATATCGTTTTACTATTTTGATTTTATTGGGTGTATTTTTACATTTGTTTACAATTGTTTACTATTATTATTCAGTTTTATTCATGTTACATTGATCTAAGCATTTTTAATTTAGTTTTATGTTTGGTACATTTGATCTAAGCATGTTTAATTTAGTTTTATGTTTGGTACATTTGATCTAAGCATGTTTAATTTAGTTTTATGTTTGGTACATTTGATCTAAGCATGTTTAATTTAGTTTTATGCTTGTTTCTATTAATTGCGTGCATTGTTATATTATTTTGTACGAGTATTCGCAGATGTTTGTAACACATTATGACTGACACATTATGACTGACACATTATGACTGATTATTGAAATTATGTTCATGATTATGTTGTCTGTTTACGGTAATTTTTGTATATTAATTTCCTTAGCGATGCTTATCTTGAAGTGTGTTGATATATATATAGTCACGATTATGAGTTATCAGTCGCTAATACTAACTGCGACAAATAACGTATATACTAAGAGTTCATGGTATTTAAAGACTGTCAAAAGCGACAAGGACAAAGCCTTGCAATCGGACGCCTTTGACATTCTGTTTGTACCGGGTTAGACCTGCATGGAGAAATCCCCTTGCCAATGACTGCGTATGCTTCTTGTAAATATTTCAGTGAGGAAACACAGAACTGTACCTTTATCCTTTCAGGAGTAATCAATGGAATGGAATAATGCATATGTAGTGTTGCATTTAATTAACTGCTCTGTGAATGAATGTTCTGGAAAGTGCTGCTAAGTTCAAGCAGATCAAAGGTTAGCACAAAGGTCGATTGAGCAAGGAATGAATGGATGGGTGAAATAAAAATTATTTAGTCTGAATATCTATGCCTAGTATGTTAGCACACAAGTGAACACAGGATGAATGAATGGGTGAAATGAAAATTATTTATTCTGAATATCTTTGCCTAGTATGTTAGCACACTAGTGAACACAGGATGAATAGATGGGTGAAATGAAAAATATGTTTAAATCTGGATATCTCTCTCTCTACCCCGATAATTGCATAAATATCATATGGAGGTGTTATTTCTGCGCTGACATTCTTTGATTCCAGTGCTTGAACCTGAATCCTGGTGTGACGCCAACGCCACTTAATGAGTATGATATTTATTAATTAATTAATCATTCATAACTAATTACAAGTGATGATAATCTTAATTAATGGTATTAATAAATATAATTCTTCAGCAGGCACCACTCGTCTTTTTCCCTCTGCAGAAATGTAGGCGTTATAAACGTTTTCTCTCCTCCACAATATTAGACAATCATTTACCGTCACACAATATTAGACAATCATTTACCATCACACAATATTAGACAATCATTTACCGTCACACAATATTAGACAATCATTTACGTCACACAATATTAGACAATCATTTACCGTCACACAATATTAGACAATCATTTACCGTCACACAATATTAGACAATCATTTACCGTCACACAATATTAGACAATCATTTACGTCACACAATATTAGACAATCATTTACCGTCACACAATATTAGACAATCATTTACCGTCACACAATATTAGACAATCATTTACCGTCACACAATATTAGACAATCATTTACCGTCACACAATATTAGACAATCATTTACCGTCACACAATATTTTCGTAGGTGGAAAACGTCTTACTACAGGAGGAGACAAATCCGTCTTAAATATATATTTAGCGAGCCCCCATCCACCCACTTTATTTTCCAACATAAGGTTATCAAAATGTGTAAGGAGGTCAATAAATTTAATTTATATTACCTTCTATAGTGCCGTTATGATTTCTTTATGTCCTATTGGGTCATTTTGTAATGACTTAAAGTGCTGCTACTGTTACGTTATGACCTATTGTGTCAGTTTGTAATGACTTAAAGTGCTGTTATTGTTACGTTATGACCTATTGTGTCAGTTTGTAATGACTTAAAGTGCTTTTATTGTTACGTTATGACCTATTGTGTCATTTTGTAATGACTTAAAGTGCTGTTATTGTACAGTGCTTAATTAAAATCAACTTCACCTCTTGCATCACCAGTAATACACCCATCCGAAGTAGGAGGCGAAGTAGGAGGAGAAGTAGGAGGAGAAGTAGGAAGTGAAGGAAAGAAAAAAGTAGAGGAGTAGGAAGGATGTGGATAACTTAGATTGGCGCCCAGATCAGTTTTCTTCAAATCAATTGATTTATCAAAAGTCTTAAAGCAGTTTTAGTATTGTTTACCTTGAATGCTGTCTTAATGAGAAATAAATAAATCATAAAATAATTAGGAAAATTATGTGCATTGATTATCATCTCATGCTTCGCCAGTCTGCGCATTGCTAACGCGAAGTTTATAGATTATAAATTATTTCCTTAAGTTACAGCGACATGTGAACAGTTGTCATCTTAATGAACAGGGTTATAAAATGCGTGTATTGATTTCCTCTCAAAAGCCTTATCCCATCTGACAGATTCAATTTCATCGTTTTCATAAATAATTATGACAATAATACTTTTTTTCTATTATTGCAAATTCCACATGAATTGTTTGCTCAACGTTTAATTATTTTATATTAATAAACACGAATTGTCAACGTGGTCCGCACCTCGCTTGTCCCAAAGTCGTCAATAAGAGTGCGGTGGGTGTTATTGGTGGTGGAAGTGACAATATTAGTGACTGTTGTATGCGTGGTAGTACTGATGATGGTGCTTGATGTTTTTGGTGACTGTGGTGGTAGTGATAATGTAACTGTTATAGAGACTTGGCGACGATGACATCAATTGTAAGGAAAGTTACAAGCCGGGCAGCAAAGTAACAAAGTAAAACAAACAAATAAACAATAACCATTTTTTTAAAAATCTCATAGCACCATAAGGTTTGTTATACTTCAGATCAGAACTCGGATTTCCATTTAATTTTCTTAAATTAAAATTTCAGTTAAGTTTCTTTATTTTAAAAAAAACTGAGGTAACAACAACAATGTTCGTGTTCCCCTTCATTACCAACGACATTATGTAAGATCTGGAAGTGTCCCGTCTTGACGTCATCTGTACTTAACGTCATCGTGGTCTAATTAATTTACATCCTCAAACACTTTTTCTTTTGTTTCTTTCACTTGATGGTCTTCATATCTTTTTTATTTTAGCTGTACGAATGTGTGTCTGAAAATTGTGTATGAGTATACGTGTGCATCTTGTGTATCTGCGTGTATGTGTGTGTTTGCGTGCGTGCGTACCTAAATGATTTTGCGGTAGCGAGGGTGTGTATGATCTTAAACAAGCAAATTGGGAGCGTGCGTGCGATTCTTGTGTGTGTGTGTCTGTTTTTATGTGTGATAGAGAATAGAATAAACAAAATAATTTTCGATTAATTCTGTTTTATTTACTTGTGTATGTGTGTGCCGTGTGTGTGTGTGTGATGCATAGCATTTACGTCTATGTGCGTGTGCATGTAAGTGTTATTTGTGTGCGTGTGCCACTGATCCACAACAAAGTAATAAAGTCGTTTGTGTGACCTGTGATAATTTTGCTACTGTTCTTTGTATGCTGTGAAAGTGTGTTTGTATGCGTGTGCTTGCATGTTCGCATTATATTTATGTGTGTATGCAAGAGATGTATACGTGCGTGTATGCATGTATGTCACGTAGAATAATGCGACAATATTCTGACATTATCTGAGAGAATTTACTTACTAAGTTAATGAATGTGTGTGTAATATTTAAGTGTATATGTGTGTGTGTGTGTGTCTGTGTGTGTGTGTATGCAAGCACGTACACACATCGGGAAAAAAGTAACAAAGTACTTGGGATGAACTGTGATTATTTTTCTAAAGTTCTTACCAAGGGTAATGCTCTGTTTCTGACATAACCCTTCTTTGCATAAGGACCCCGCCATAAACTGCGTTGGCCAAAGTCTACTGGTGCACGCAATATGTCGGGAAGGGGGTGGATGCTATGCGCTTGTTGGGTGAGAGGGTAGTGTTGAAGGACGGGGGTGTCGAGAGAGACTACTAGCGATCAGAGCAACGCAACAATTAATACCTCCGCTACTCGAATGCTACAATTAATAGCAGGCTTCTCTCCCCTTTTGAACACGACATGTCAATATTCATAATCTTTTTATTCTTTTAAATAGGAAGAAAATAAATTTAAAGTTAACTTAAATAAAGAATTTTTGAGGAAGGGTGAAAACAGTAAAATGTGCAAATGTAAATCGACCCAAGGCAGAGGTGGTTTCTGCTGCGAAGAAAGATCACAAGGTCAATAATTATGACTTCAACGAAACAGCCAGAATAACTCTCATATACTTTGTACCACTACGAGCACATTTATTGGAAAACAGTAAGAGTAATCTCTCCAGAATAGCTATTAATCATTAAGCGTAAACTCTTGTAATGAAACGGAAAAGCTAATAGCAAAATTATTATTTCTACTGGATTTAGACATAACTGTTGTTTCAGCAAATTTCACATTTTTGCTAAAGAAACTCCAATTCTGTTATTAGCAGTTAGAAATCTTAATTAAAATTAACCTTTTTCTACACAAAGCTTATCAAGAACGTTTCCGCTTTGGTCACTGCAAAACTGATGACCTACTTTTACAGTGATGAAGAGTGTCTGTGTTACGTTTCCAGTATTTATTTAAAGACCCTGCTTAGAATAATTAAAAGACTTTAAATATAATTAATTCTTCCCCTCATATTCTACGCAGACTGGTTGCTCAATTTATTATCTGACTAATTAAAAGTGCGTCTTGTAGTTCAGACGACAAATTTACAGACTAATAAACTGCGAACTTTTAGCTAGATTTGAAAACAGTTAAGTCCCTCTAAATTAATATGCACTCGTCATCAATCTTTCTGCTCATCCGCCCCCATTCAAATCTAAGAATTAATCTAATTGGTCTATTGTGCATAGAAATCAACTACTAAGAGGTATTAACAAAGAAAATAAGATTTAATAAAGTTTAACAAATTAACAATAAATCGAATGCAACGCGAATAGTCTTCACTCTGTCTTTACGCGCCTATGCCTGATTTTTGTCAATCTAAATTGCCAGAAAAAGTGTTCCTTTGAGATCTGTACACTTGATCTTGCACTTAGCTCTATTCTTGTATCCTTGGTCTCAACACTCAGTCATGCCGGTTCGTTCCCTCAGTCCCCCTTTAACGACACACGTGGTGCATAAGGAATGATGTCCCTTTGTTAGTGGCTAGGAACTGGAATTTTTGCAGCATGGCCCTCAGAGTGGATTTCGACACGCTTACACCAATAAGCTAATGCAGGTGAGGCATGGGTGAACATGAACCATGAGCCGACCTGTGGATGCAACGTGTTTGGATATAATTCTCAACCTAACAGGTCCTACCTAGGCATGGCTCAATTAAATGCGCTGAACAAAGAGTTTCGACTTCGCGTCGCTTACAATTAGATTTTAGAAAAATATAATCGTCTCACATGTGTTCCATTTAACAGTCATGACGTATGAAGCAATAAAATAGATACAACGTTAAATTAATGTTCATACAAGGGGTAATTCAAGCCGACAGAGCGCTTCACAATTTACAATTTAAATTACACGCAATAATTGAATTACATGAAGAATTCATATCGAGCGCAGCATTCTGGCTCTTAGTGAATTAAAACAATATAAATTAAAGTACAGAAATGGAAAAATGGTTACAATAAATTTATATTCCGTAACATATAGGTTTTCAGCTATTTCTCTGAACCATGCTCAAGTGTATATGGAAATCATATAATACATAGCACAAATACATACTTAAACAATACATAGGCAAATACTATTAAATAAAATGATACCTTTTGAGAGAAGTCGAAGGGTACCTTGATTCTCTATGGCGCCGGCTGCCTCTCACGACCCGAGTAAGCTGATGGAATTAGCTAAAATGTGCTCGAAGTGAGGGAGCGGAAGCGTGTGGGTACATATATAGAAAGGTATATTGCGTATCACGTGACTGTTCGCAAAGCATGTGGTTGGTTCGAGAACTGGACAATGGTCCTAAAGTTACATAACATCTTGACCTGTTCTAGAAGCACCTAGAAAAAGGAAGCTTTGAACAAAGAGCCAAGGGTTTCAAATATTCGAATTTGAAGTAAACAAGGCAAGTGGGTCATCAGGTCGGACATTTTTATCAGACTCGTGACACCCCCTTGCTTTTGAGGCGTTTATCTTGCCAAAGATAAAATGCCTCCTACAAATTATGTATGATAAAATGTAGAAGTCCACAATGAAGAAAAATTTACACAAAAAAAAATTTCGACATTCCTAGAAATAAAGTGTGCAACTATATTTCATATTTACAGGAAGGAATCCGTAGGGTTCAGTTAATTGATTAAACAACATTCTATCAGTACCGGCACTTGATGGCATCAAGCACGACTCATGTAATCTGCGCCAACATTCAAAGACCCTTTGATGTAATGAATATTTGCGTCATACTGTGTCAGAAACAAAGACCAACGCATTAAACGGCTGTTCGTAAATTGCGCCTGTCCGAGAAAGGCCAACGGCTGGTGATCGCACTCAATGACAAAGGTTTTTCCGTACAAATAGTTTTCGAACTTTTTTATGGCCCAAACTATTGCAAGACATTCCTTTTCACTGGTGGAATATTTCTGTTCAGTAGTTGTGAGTTTACGGCTTGCATATGCAACTGGGTGTTTGGTGTCATTGTGTTCTTGTAATAACACTGCTCCTAATCCTGTGTTGCTAGCATCAGTCCTTAACAAGAATGGTTTTGTCAGATCTGGCAGTTTAACAACTAAATCTGAAGTCAGTCTAGATTTCAGTGTGTCAAAAGCGTTTTGGCATGCATCAGTCCACACTACTTTTGTAGGCATATTCTTACGTGTCAAGTCAGTCAGAGGACATGCAATGGCACTAAAATCTGGTACGAATTTTCTGTAGTAGTTAGCAAGACCAAGAAAACTTCTAACTTGTGTTTTTGTTAGCGGTTGTGAAGTGTCCTTAAGTTGTGCTATCTTAGCTTCACTTGGCGACATAGTTCCATGACTCAACTTGTGTCCCAAGAAGTCTAAGGAGAATTGTGCTATTTCACACTTCGTAGGGCGGGCAGTGAGGTTGGCTTGTTTTAATCTGGCTAGCACATCTCGTAAGAGTGTTAAGTGCTCCTCCCATGTCTGGGTGCCTAGAATTAAATCATCCATGAAGTTCTCAACTCCACGTCCGTACAGTGGTTCTAACAATGACCGCATCATTTTAGAAAAAATGCTTGGAGCGTTTGAAACTCCGAAAGGCATAACTTTCCATGTGTAGTTTCCTACTGGTGTAGTGAAAGCTAGTATGTGTCGATCAGTGTCCTTGACCTTGATTTGCCAAAAACCGCGTGACAAATCTATTTTGGTATAGTAATGAGCGTTAGCTAGCTTAGTGAAGATGAGATCCGGATCAGGGAGAGGCTCGGCACAAAACTCTGTCACTTGATTGAGTTTGCGGTAGTCTACGCAAAAACGGAACGAGTTATCACGTTTTTTAATCAACACGATGGGTGATCCGTAGGCACTGTCAGTCTTCTCTATGACCCCTAGATCTAACATAGTCTTAATCTCACGTCTAACGTCATCTATCTTAGCGTGTGGCAACGGATACGGCTTCAAACGTATCGGTTTGTTGTCAGTCAGCTTCAGTGAAAATTCTATTAAGTCTGTCAACCCTGGTTTGTCTGTCAGAGTAGATGAGAACTCATTAAGCAATTCATTCACTTCTTTTTTCTGTCTTTCTGTCAAGGCTTCATTTACCCTAACGTCTTTGACAGTTTCGTCCGTCTGTAGAGGACAGTTTGGTAAAGTACCAGTGACGCAATCAGTATCCCCCTCGTCTTCTGTAACTATCGTCGCTACGACAAAATCAGCTTGAGTGGTTTGATCCTCACGGCTTATGTACTTTTTGAGTAGGTTAACATGAAAGATTTTCTCTCTCTTTCCTGTCTGCACCTTATAGTTCAGTCCCCCTAGCTTGGCGGTAACTACAAAGGGCCCCTTCCATTTCATCTGAAGTTTGTTATGTGCTTCAGGAAGCAACAGTAACACTTTGTCATTAACTTCAAATTCTCTAGGTTTGGTGTGCTTATTGTAATATTCTGCCTGTCTAGACTGAGCTATCGTCAAGTTTTCCCGTGCTATCTTGCCTATAGTTTCAAGACGGTTTCTTAAGTCAGTGACGTATGTATAAGTTGTCTTAACTTCGTCATCTGTCTTTTCATCAGTCCAAAGTGCCTTCAAAATCATCATCGGTCCGCGTACAGTACGTCCGTAAAGTAGCTCAAATGGTGAAAACCCGGTGGAAGATTGTGGCACCTCCCTATATGCAAATAGTAGGGCAGGGATGTATCTGTCCCAGTCTTTCGGTTTATCTGTGGCGAGCTTTTTAAGTGCTGTTTTTAATGTCCCATTGTATTTTTCAATCAGACCATTTGCCTGGGGGTGGTATGGTGTGCAAGTAAGATGTTTGATGGAAAGTAAACGATTTACTTCCTTCATTACGTTGCCTATGAATTGACTCCCCTGATCCGTCAAAATTTCAGTAGGAATTCCAACACGACTCCAAAGACCGAAAAGGGCTTCGGCGACAGTTTCAGTATCAATATTTTTCAATGGTACTGCGTCGGCGAATCTTGTTGCGTAATCAATAGTGGTCAGCACGTATCGATTACCTCTCGTTGATGTGGGTATTATAGGCCCAATCAAATCCAATGCTACGCGCTTGTAGGGTTCACTGATCAGTTCAGGCTCTCCTAACGGTGCGGGTCTGATTGAATTTTTAGACTGTGTTCTCTGGCATGTGTCGCAACTTAACACGAATCTACGGATATCGGCAGTGATGTCCGGCCAATAAAACTCACTTGTAATACGACTAGTTGTTTTTTGTACACCCATGTGTGCACCAAGAAGACTCTCATGACCTAATCGTAATACGTCATTTCGTTTGGTTTGTGGAACGACTAATTGTTTCCGAAATTCGTCTCCCACTTTCGAATAGCGGTACAATAAACCCTTTTTCAGAATAATGCACGCTTTCTTATTCGAATCGTCAGTGTTGACGTCACTAACAAGTACAGCCTGCTTGCGTAACTTGTATAGTGTTTCGTCCTCAGCTTGTAATATTTTAATCTCGCTAACTGTTGCTTTATCTACGGCTGGTGCGGCAGACATCGGTGCAGTTACAGATTTGTCTTTACTACTCGCTGCTCTGGTTACAGCGTTAACCAGTGGTGGTTCAGTTGAAGTTTGTTTTTTGCACGGCAAAACATACTTGCAACCAAGGATCACGTCATGCGGTGAGTTTTCCATAACTGCCGCTTTGACTGTTCCTTCTACAAAGTCTGAAACAATCGAGACTTCAGCTACTGGTAAAATGTCTTGTTCGCCGTTTGCAAAGGTGACAGAGATTGTCTCCCCTGTGTAGTCGGTACGGTTAACTAATGATGCATTTACAATAGCGTCTAGTTCACACCCTGTATCAAGCAAAGCGATTGTATCGTGACCGTTTGCCTGTACTGGTGTTCGATTCGACTTTTCTGTTTTAGGTGTATGACTTTCTACTGCGTAAACTTTAGCTGTTTTCTTTTCAGGACATGTTCGTGAAAAATGGCCACTATCACCACAAGTGTAACATGCAAGATTCTTTTTATCTTTCTGTTTGTCGGACTTGTTTTTAGTGTCGGGTTTAGATGTTTTATCATCACGCTCATTAGGTGCCTTCCCGTCATTTTTCTTATCCTTTCGAGTCTGCGGTTCGTTCGGTCGAGACTTGTTGTTCGCGTGTGCGTTCGAGAATTGAGAATGTGCGTCATCAAAGCGATCGGCGGCGTTGCCTATCTCCTCTAGCGTAGATTTTTCCCTTATTGCTAAGTGAATCAGTAGATCTGATTTGTATGACCCGAGAATATGGTCTTTTACCATTTCATCCCTAAGACCTGCGTACGTCTGTGGAGTTTCGGCTAGATCTATCCATCTTTGGAACAAGTCAGCTACGCGTCGTATGTACTGTGCGTGCGTCTCTGAACTGGCTTTAGTGGCCTGTTTAAACTTACGTCGGTATGTGTCGGCTGTGAGTTTGTAACGTTTCAATAATGCGGCCTTGACTGTGTCGTAATTATCTGACTCAGAATCGCTAAGCTTATTGAACTCGTTTTTCGCACTGCCCTGCAATAACCCCGATAAATTTATCGCCCAATGTTCCGCTGGAATGTTCGTTGCTCTGGCTAACTTTTCAAACGTTTTTAAATACGCGTCTATTTGATCTTTGTTCTCATCAAATGGGACCATATTTATCTTTGGAATGATATTTTCAATTCTACTGTGATTATTTCCATCGCTAGAACGCGAATCACCACTGCTTCTGCGATCACGGTTTGGATTGGTAACTTCTAGTTTCTTTACTTCCCATTCTAACCGTTTTATTTCCGCGTCTGCGGCGATGCGTTTGGCTTCTGTATCCGCTGCGATGCGTTTTGCTTCTGTGTCCGCTGCGATGCGTTTAGCCTCGGTTTCAGCTAGTCTTTCAGCCTCTAACTTCTTAGCTTCGCGGGCAGCTAACCGTTCTTCCCTTTCTATCTCTTGTCTCTCTTTTTCCGCTTTTTCCGCTTTCTCTAGCTCAGTTTTAATGTAGCTAGTCAGTTCGTCACCCTGGTATCCTATCATGATACCGGTTTCTTTCAGGTCTTCGATAACCTGTTTGCGATCCATTTTACTGTCTTAGCGCGCTGGCTACAATAAGAATGTATCTCGTGAATTGTGTGTTTTAACCGTCGGCGATAACTCCGCTTATCCCGAAAATAACTTTTAGGCTACAACCTTACAAAAATTATTTAATTTACTCAGAACACCTTCCGAAATAAATTACGCGTTAACTCTTTACACGTTTCACCTGCTTGTCACAGTGTCCGCTGTTCCAAGACTTCCGTAATGTCACGGCTCCTACCATACAACATTACACATTATATCTAGCACCCTAAATATAATAGTCCGAAGTCTGTTACTACCGATAACTCTCCTAGCTGGCGGTATAACCTTCGACTCCTCACAATGAAGTACTCAGTAACACAATACTAAATAAGTCATTCAATAGCTAACATGACATATTTAACTACGCTTAAATATATCAACATTAACTAACATGCACGCTACTCTGCAAAAGAATACATGCACATGTCACAACAAAAGCAAAGAAAATCAGTGATACAAAAATCAAAAGAACAATTGGCAATTCTGTTCGTTCGTTCGTTTCTAGGTTATGATGCGCCCTATGTATAAAAATGTTACAATTTACAATTTAATACATATCAATCCCGGACGAGCCCCCACTTGTTACGTTTCCAGTATTTATTTAAAGACCCTGCTTAGAATAATTAAAAGACTTTAAATATAATTAATTCTTCCCCTCATATTCTACGCAGACTGGTTGCTCAATTTATTATCTGACTAATTAAAAGTGCGTCTTGTAGTTCAGACGACAAATTTACAGACTAATAAACTGCGAACTTTTAGCTAGATTTGAAAACAGTTAAGTCCCTCTAAATTAATATGCACTCGTCATCAATCTTTCTGCTCATCCGCCCCCATTCAAATCTAAGAATTAATCTAATTGGTCTATTGTGCATAGAAATCAACTACTAAGAGGTATTAACAAAGAAAATAAGATTTAATAAAGTTTAACAAATTAACAATAAATCGAATGCAACGCGAATAGTCTTCACTCTGTCTTTACGCGCCTATGCCTGATTTTTGTCAATCTAAATTGCCAGAAAAAGTGTTCCTTTGAGATCTGTACACTTGATCTTGCACTTAGCTCTATTCTTGTATCCTTGGTCTCAACACTCAGTCATGCCGGTTCGTTCCCTCAGTCCCCCTTTAACGACACACGTGGTGCATAAGGAATGATGTCCCTTTGTTAGTGGCTAGGAACTGGAATTTTTGCAGCATGGCCCTCAGAGTGGATTTCGACACGCTTACACCAATAAGCTAATGCAGGTGAGGCATGGGTGAACATGAACCATGAGCCGACCTGTGGATGCAACGTGTTTGGATATAATTCTCAACCTAACAGGTCCTACCTAGGCATGGCTCAATTAAATGCGCTGAACAAAGAGTTTCGACTTCGCGTCGCTTACAATTAGATTTTAGAAAAATATAATCGTCTCACATGTGTTCCATTTAACAGTCATGACGTATGAAGCAATAAAATAGATACAACGTTAAATTAATGTTCATACAAGGGGTAATTCAAGCCGACAGAGCGCTTCACAATTTACAATTTAAATTACACGCAATAATTGAATTACATGAAGAATTCATATCGAGCGCAGCATTCTGGCTCTTAGTGAATTAAAACAATATAAATTAAAGTACAGAAATGGAAAAATGGTTACAATAAATTTATATTCCGTAACATATAGGTTTTCAGCTATTTCTCTGAACCATGCTCAAGTGTATATGGAAATCATATAATACATAGCACAAATACATACTTAAACAATACATAGGCAAATACTATTAAATAAAATGATACCTTTTGAGAGAAGTCGAAGGGTACCTTGATTCTCTATGGCGCCGGCTGCCTCTCACGACCCGAGTAAGCTGATGGAATTAGCTAAAATGTGCTCGAAGTGAGGGAGCGGAAGCGTGTGGGTACATATATAGAAAGGTATATTGCGTATCACGTGACTGTTCGCAAAGCATGTGGTTGGTTCGAGAACTGGACAATGGTCCTAAAGTTACATAACATCTTGACCTGTTCTAGAAGCACCTAGAAAAAGGAAGCTTTGAACAAAGAGCCAAGGGTTTCAAATATTCGAATTTGAAGTAAACAAGGCAAGTGGGTCATCAGGTCGGACATTTTTATCAGACTCGTGACAGTCTGAACAAAGCGAATTTTTGCTTTAGAAGAATTGTTCTTGAAAGAAATATAGTTTTCTTGTCTCTTTAAGTTCGCCCAGTTCTAAAAGGAGAATCTTGACCTTTCTATTAAAGAAACCTATTCATGAAAACAAGACCCTGGAATTTCTGTTAAGAAGACTCGGTTCTCAAAAAAAGGGAGCCCGATATTTCTGTTAAGACCCAGCTCTAAAAATTAAGTGAGATTTCTAATAAAATATCTCATTTCTGGTAAAAGGGGAACCCTGGATTTTCTGTCCAAAAAGAACCTTTTAACATTTAAAAGAACAGTTTTGTTTTTTAATAAACTTTCTTCTTGTCCATTTAAGTAGAACCAGTTATGGTGAGAACCTTGAGATTTAAGATCAACCCTGCTCAACCCTGAGATCAAAGATCAAGTTGTAAGAGGGGTGACCCTGAAATGACTTGTACAGAAAAACAAATTATTTTGAATTGAAAGAAACATATCTTTTCGTTTCTCTGTCCGTTAACCAATTGTGAAATGAAGAGCCCTGGTATTTCTCTTTACAGAAGATTCAGTTCTAAATTTGGAGGACCTTGAAAGTTTTGATAAAGAAGATTCAGGCCTACGTATGGAGGATCTGTAAACATTCCAAACTTTCTGTTAAAGAAGAGCAAGTCAGCATTTAGTAAAATTCTTTTAAAACAGCTCTTTTATTTTTACAACTATTATCTAACCAATTTCTAACTCAGGGGGACCGTGAAAGTTCTGTTAACCAATAATTTAGCACATTTTTTTACTAACATGTTTGTACAAGATATGTTTATTTCTTTTTTTTTTTTGCGTTGCTGACTGATGATTGAATTAAAATAATTAGGGTCCTAATTAGGAGTAGGATAGTTCCTTATTTATAAACATTTATTTTGTTTACAGCAACCTTTTCGATTTCTGATTCCTAAAGAAGACCTTAAAGTGATGAAGAAGAAATTAAAGTCTGCCTTTAAAACAGTTTCAGAAAGGAAGGGTAGTTCTTTATCTCGAGGAACAAGAACTGAAGATCTACGGCATACCTATACAGTACTTCGGATTATTAAGATGAGCAAATTCCAATCACTCCAACTGTGGACAATCAAACAAACCCATGAATAAACAAATTTAAACATATTTGAAAAAAACGTACAGAGGAAATTGAAAACATGAAAAAATATTCCGTCATTTATTCTCAAATGTGTGTAAGTATGTTGATTCTAGACACTACTGGCCAACTTTCTTGTTTTTCCCACTATACCCACCTTTGACCCAATTATCATTATATTTTCCTTTCTTCACAACATGAATATATCAATTTCCGTCCAGCGGGGACATAGCCCGAAAAGAATCTTCATGCTGGAAAACGGGAGCAAGTGACACCATTTATCGTCAGTGAGGATCATTTAATCTAAAATTCAAACTTTTTTAATCAAATAATAATTTAATACATGACTTCATTCTTGTATTTGATATATTATGTATTCGGAATAAATTGTAGAGTCTATAACGAATTGATGACTTTTACTATCTTCAACATGTTGAAGTCATTTTAACGAGACTAGGGGTTCGGGAGTGGTCGTGAGCTCCAGTTTCCTAATACAAACTCACAGACATGCATGCACAAACAATCCTCCAGTCACACACACACACACACACACGCACGCACGCACGCACGCACGCATAATAACAAGATGTAATCACAAATAAAATAGCTTTACCAGAAAACTGATTGCATGGCTGTTTGTAAGTTGCTGTCCTGTCGCAGAGGTTTTACTTTGATGTTCTCCCTTGACACAATTAAAAACGAATGCCACCACACCCTCACCACCTAAGTGTAAAATCGGTCACATTATTTCGTTCGTGCAGACAATAAGTTCCTTGATACCTCGGCTCTGGACAAGTTGGAGCTGAAGGATATCGAGACACGAATGTGACAGATGATTTGAATCTGTTTATCCTACTCGCTGTCCGATTTACAAGTATGATTGCTACTCGCTGTCCTATTTACAAGTATGATTGCTACTCGCTGTCCTATTTACAAGTGTGATTGCTACTCGCTGTCCTATTTACAAGTATGATTGCTACTCGCTGTCCTATTTACAAGTATGATTGCTACTCGCTGTCCGATTGTAATTGCTACTCGCTGTCCTATTTACAAGTGTGATTGCTACTCGCTGTCCGATTTACAAGTGTGATTGCTACTCGCTGTCCGATTTACAAGTATGATTGCTACTCGCTGTCCTATTTAAAAGTATGATTGCTACTCGCTGTCCGATTTACATGTATGATTGCTACTCGCTGTCGATCTACCTACTAAAATGTGAGTAATAGTAATGACAATTGAGTATTTGTACAGAAAAGATTATTATTCAGAAACGTGAATATTAGTACTGAAAATGAGTATTTGTACGGAAAGTGAGTATTTGTACTGAAAGTGTGTATTTGTACTGAAAAGTGTGTATTTGTACTGAAAATGTGTATTTGTACTGAAAAGTTAGTATTTGTACTGAATTGTACACACAGAGTTCAGAATCGCAATAATTCTTTAGATGAATGCGTGTACAAGTGTAATTAATTAAAATCTAATTTCCGATTGATCCTGACTCATTTATTTCTTGTTTTGGAGAAACCAATTGGCGTACAAAGTGACTTTCTATCTTCCTTCCTTTCTGTCTGTCTGTCTTTCTTTCTTTCTTTCTTCCTTTCTTTCTTTCTTTCTTTCTTTCTTTCTTTCTACTTTCTTTCTTTCTCGTCAGTTTTGTTTATTGTTTGTTGGATTTTCTTTCTTCCTCAGTTCTGTTGTCTCTCTTTTTTTCATTTTTCTCTTTCGTCGTGCATTTGTCATTTGCTCACAGAACTGGTGAAAGTGGAAAATAATATAAATTGAATGTGTTTACACTTTATCAACTAGAATCCTTGAATTTTAAATTTGATTATATTTAACAAAACCATTTTAATTTGCTCTCTGGCCACCTAAATGTCTTCACCTGTGTCTCCAATCTTTAATGTTATGGAAATACAATAACCCTGCTTGGTAGTCGTGCTCAAGAGATTACCAACTTGGTAGTCGTGCTCAAGAGATTACCAACTTGGTAGTCGTGCTCAAGAGATTACCAACTTGGTAGTCGTGCTCAAGAGATTACGTCCTTGGTAGTCGTGCTCAAGAGATTACGTCCTTGGTAGTCGTGCTCAAGAGATTACGTCCTTGGTAGTCGTGTTCAAGAGATTACCAACTTGGTAGTCGTGCTCAAGAGATTACCAACTTGGTAGTCGTGCTCAAGAGATTACCAACTTGGTAGTCGTGCTCAAGAGATTACGTCCTTGGTAGTCGTGCTCAAGAGATTACGTCCTTGGTAGTCGTGCTCAAGAGATTACGTCCTTGGTAGTCGTGCTCAAGAGATTACCAACTTGGTAGTCGTGCTCAAGAGATTACGTTCTGAAAAAAGTTTGAATAAGTAGTATAGCAGTTATGTCCAGCAGAACCATATGAAACTATTCGTAAAACAGTTGTCATGTGACTGTTAGAACTTTACAGAATGAGTTGGAATTCAGATTTCATGTCCGAAAGAACCAAATGGAACTAGTCATAATTTAGTTGTCACGTCCGATAAAACCATACGAATCTAGTCACAGCCGGTAAACCATGCGGAACAGAAAATACAATGTAGTTGTCTTGTCAAAAATAAACTTTATTTCAGTTGCAGAGGTCGTGCACTAAACAAACTTCATGGCACTAGTGGAAATCTAGTTATGTCCGACAGGAAACTATTCTACGTTACTGTAGCAACCTGTCATAGATATACATTCTCCCTCTCATAGATATACATTCTCCCTCACACATCACTCTAAATTATCTCCCTTTCTCCTTCCCTCCTTCTCAAAGTAGCAGATGCTCGGAAACGCCTGCTTGATTAGCCTTCTGTAAAGGAAGATTTTTCCCACAAAAGACCTGCATCGCTACGAAAGCGGAAGAACCAGGACCGTTGAAATGTTGCTCCGGTGAGTTGAGAGTCGAAGTCATGAATTATTTTCACCTGTATTAGCTCCACCGGGTGCTGCCGTGGCCGCGCGAGCTGCCTAGTTTCAATTAGGCCTACTGCAATCTTTGATTAAAGTCTAATTTACCTGTGGGGTCCCCCCTTCCCTTTCCCCATGGGCAGACCTAATCAAAGTGAAAGTAAGGCTGGCACACCTGGCGACTTCAGCCCGAGCCAGGTAAAGATTGTGCCTCACTACCACTCTCTCCCCGGGCCGGGTTGCTGCTGGCCCACGATGGGAACGACAGCCCCTGTCTGCTCAATAATTCACGGACCAAGGAGCGAAACGAAATAACGATTGCTATCAAAGCTCTGCGCAAACAATCCTCCTGCGCACGCGCACAAGCCCCAAGGGGGGGAGACAGCACACGTGTTTTGCACGCGGCGACACGGCGGACTGCGCATGCGTCTTTTCCAAAGAACGACCATGATTGTTGCTCGTCAGACTGTCGTGCGGCAGGATTTTGTGTGTGTGTGTGGGTGGAGGGGGGTTGTACTTTTTAAAAATTTGGTAGTCCAGGTACCGGTACATAAAGTTGGGAAGAAAGGCCGAACTTGAAACAGGATTGTGGATGTACAAGGATTCAGCTACGCTGATATAACCAAGTGGAGTAAGTTATAATGTTAATGGCCCGAGTTCAAATTCATATACTTCGTCAACGACAAACATATTTACCTTTTTACTGCTATAGGTGGATGAAACTTATTCAATACTTTTAAGTTAACTAAACAAATAAATTCTAGTACTAAAATTACAGTGTTAAAATAATATTTAATATGTCCCGCTACTTTATGGTTGAAAGGAAACGACGCTGCGGCATTCATGGTGACGTCACGTGAAACATACACAGGTATACACAACGATAAATGGACGCGTGAAACATACACAGGTATACACAACGATATATAGACACGTGAAACATACACAGGTATACACAACGATATATGGACACGTGAAACATACACAGGTATACAAAACGACACGTGCACTACACACATAAGCATGTTCTTATGAGACAACACATGCTCGCACACACACGCACACATGTCCATCACAACGGCACGCGCACTTGTCATTTTCTTGGAGTGTTTTGATTGAGTGTAGGGGGGCGCTTCCGGCTTCCGCCGCTTTCGGAGTGTCTGCTCGACCAGTATATTTATATACACCCGCCCGTTAACTCTTATAAAGGGCAAGATGATGACGTAAGCATCATCCTTATTCACAGGCACGAGGGTGATGTTATGATCGTAGTTTTGCTAATGACGTTATCATCGTGGCTTTGTTAATGACGTTATCATCGTGGTTTTGTTAATGACGTTATCATCGTGGCTTTGTTAATGACGTTGCTAGGTCTGATTTTCTTCAGTATAATAGTCATGACCTTTGAAACTCAAACCACCACTTCTCTCCAGAAAAGAGTGACGAGAGGAAGTCCCCACAGGAACCAACCAAGACCGAAAAAATTCCAGGATGAAAAGTCTACTGCGGCTCCTGTGGAGAAAAGACAGCAAGAAAAAAAATAGCTTTCTATCTGGTTAGCCGTTCCTGTGGGGAAATGACTGAAAAAATAGCTTGCTACTGGTTAGCTGCTCCATAAGCACACAAGAAAAGGAACAAGGAATTAAAATTTACTGCAATTTTTAAATTTTGGTTAACTGAAAATAACCTCTACCACAATTTCTCAAAGCAACCTTTCTGAATACATTTTACACTGGTGGGACCCTTAAATAATTTCATGGTCTCAGGAACCCTTACATAACAATCACTACATCTACGAAGCTTGGGGTGTTTTTTCAATCACAATCTCTTGGGGAACCCTTAACCTCTCGCGGAACCCTGGTCCGAGATTCCTAGTTATTCTGATAGGCCCCTGTATTCATATTCGCACCTTGTGGTCTCCACCGTTATGGACAGAATTCTGATTGGCATGGTGTGTGGTCTCCACCCTCAAGAGAGTATTATGATGGGCCCTTGTATTCTTGTGTAATAATCCAAGTGTTTGCATGTATATAAGCAATCCTGAGAAATATGGACATTTTTCTTAATTATATAACAAGGTGAATAAACCTTATAAACCACATCAGTCATGGATAGTTCCAGTGAGGACTTCCTCTCTCTCTCTCTAGTATTATTCGGAGACGGTAGAGATTCTCCATCCTTGCCTTTTGACGTCATGAGCGCTCGCCGACTTGGTTGGTACGTTCGTTCCACTCTAGAGATCCATTATCAGTGTTATATTCGCAGCAACGTCAAGAGGAGAAAACAATTATCACTTGATACCATGACCGTCTTATATATGTCATAAAACGACATTTAAAAGAAACAACAGTAACTTAGAAACCTGTATCCGAAATAATAAACTGATACACTGATACCTAAACAGATATAACACGTGACGGCAAGCAAGCAAGATCTATAACATATAGAGGACAAGATCCAAGGGGCGTTAAGTCAGGCCTAATATATGGCCTTCAAGACGTAATTACTGGTATGATTTCGGGTGGATAGGAAACTCTCGTAGAAACCGAAGGAAAGTAGTAACACGAAACCGATCTTTATCGATTCTGACAGCATGCAATTAATTGTAAAATTATGATGTGATAATAACTATTTCAGGATGGTGTTATCTCGCCATGTTTTATAGCTGTTTCCTGAATGCACTTGTACTGTTATTTTGCCTTGTAAGTGGATAAGTAATCTCTCTTGAAGTAAGCTCCCTTTTCTTCACTGATGCATTTTCTTTTATGGTTAATGTCAGCCCCTCTCTCTTTCTCTCTTTACTTTTTTCTTATCTGTCTCTCTACCCACCCTTCCTTATATCCAACCATTCATCCTTTCATTCATTCTTATAATAATCCATTATGATTGTGTATGCAGATAATTAATATTTAATTGATACATTATGATTGTGTATGGAGATAATTAATATTAATTAATGCATTGTGATTGTGTATGCAGATAATTAATATTTAATTGATACATTATGATTGTGTATGGAGATAATTAATATTAATGCATTGTGATTGTGTATGCAGATAATTAATATTTAATTGATGCGAATTGTAAGAATTCAAATTCAGAGGAAATAAACATTTC
The DNA here is from genome assembly GCA_028829895.1 of Sinotaia quadrata. Taxonomy (NCBI): domain Eukaryota; kingdom Metazoa; phylum Mollusca; class Gastropoda; order Architaenioglossa; family Viviparidae; genus Sinotaia; species Sinotaia quadrata. The sequence continues at coordinate 3,032,690 of CM054181.1, read as the reverse complement.
CGCTTTAAGGCGCAAATCTTGCACAACTAGGTCACATGTCTATGTGTAAGTACTAATAAATTACTCGCCAACCAAATCAAATGTAACTAGCATCTTAGGTCACGTGTCTATGCATAAGTACTAATAAATTACTTGCCAACCAAATCAAATGTAACAGGCTTCTTAGCAAGATCGATGTTTAAACTTTTGAATCAATTTCTGAAATGACTAAGTTTTCTACAAACGGATAAGGTGACCGAGAATTTCTGGTCTGACATAAATGTGCGATCAAGAGCATGCATGCACGAACACGAATTTTATTAAATGAGAAACCGTTTGGAAAAGATTTCATGCAGAAAAATAGTTATGAACTTTATTTTTAAATGGTTTGTTTTCTACTTGCAATAAGAGATCTCAGAATTCTATTAATAGATTCACATATGAAATTACGTTTCTAGTGCGACAGTGGACTTACAGGTGACGGGGTTGGTGGTAGTGGTGATAACTTTTCGTTTGTTATCAACACACTTGACAAAAATACAGTGGTCTTAACTTACAAGTATGAACATTGACTCGGTTTTTACCTAAAGGGTTAATAAAGGTTTACGAAGTCAACAATTATAGAGCCGTACTCAGCAGACATTAAACCAATAAAATGTGGCGCGTACACTTTGGTCATATTTTGAAATGTCACCAACAGAACCTTGTGACGTCAAGATTCTCTTCAGGGATTGACACTTCACCAACAGAACCATGTGATGTCAAGATTCACTTCAGGGATTGACAGTTCACCAACAGAACCTTCGACTCATCAATAGTTATGATCAGTCATCATCATTCATCATTAGTTATCACAAATCATCATTATTCATCATCCTATCATCATTATTCATCATTCGTGATTAGTTATCATCAGCCATCATTAGCAAACATCGGTCATCACTAGTCATCAGTCATCATTAATTATCATGTCATTATAAGTTGTCATCAGTCATCATCCATTTCAATTAGTATCATCAGCCGTTATTAGTCGTTATCAGTCAGCCATCATCTGTCAGCATTATTTATCATCAGTCATTATCAGTTGTCATTAGTTATCATCGGTCATCTTCGTCATCAGTCATCATTAGTTCTCATGAGTAATTATCATTTGTCGTTAGTTATCATCAGGCATCACTAGTCGTCATCAGTCATTATTAGTCGCCATCATTAGTCGTCATCAGAAAATGCGTGTGTGTGTGTGTGTGTGTATATGTGTGTGTGTGTGTGTGTGTGTGTGTGTGTGTGTGTGTGTGTGTGTGTGTGTGTGTCTACGTGTTTTGAGTGTCCGAGTAAGTGCGTAATATTGTGATCGTACATACATGAGTAAATTTTAAAATAATGGGCACCTGTCTTCAGTTTGTATATATGTGTTATACGTACATTCAAACGACGCCATTCGTTTCACGCTCTACAGTTAAACCCAGTTTGAGAGGTCAGGTAATAAACAACTTTTGGTTAGAGAGGTCAGGTAATAAACAAGATTTGTTTGTGAGGTCAGGTACTAAACAGCGTTCAGTTTGAGGTCAGGTAATAAATATTGTTCAGTTTCAGAGGTCAGGTTAAAATGAAAATGTCAAAAAATTTGTTTCACAGGCCAGAAAGTGAAAATTAATTATGAATATAAATATCAAGCAGAGAAACTTAGTAATTACATATATATGTTCCAGGTGCTTGAAGGTTTCGTTACACTGTTTTCGGAATTAAACAAAAGTAACACGAGTTCTAACTGTAAACAAAAGTAACACGAGTTCTAACTGTTAACAAAAGTAACACGAGTTCTAACTGTTAACAAAAGTAACACGAGTTCTAACTGTTAACAAAAGTAACACGAGTTCTAACTGTTAACAAAAGTAACACGAGTTCTAACTGTAAACAAAAGTAACACGAGTTCTAACTGTTAACAAAAGTAACACGAGTTCTAACTGTTAACAAAAGTAACACGAGTTCTAACTGTTAACAAAAGTAACACGAGTTCTAACTGTTAACAAAAGTAACACGAGTTCTAACTGTTAACAAAAGTAACACGAGTTCTAACTGTTAACAAAAGTAACACGAGTTCTAACTGTTAACAAAAGTAACACGAGTTCTAACTGTTAACAAAAGTAACACGAGTTCTAACTGTTAACAAAAGTAACACGAGTTCTAACTGTTAGCAAAAGTAACACATAATACAATTATGAGTACCTGCTGCAGTTGGTAAATTAATACTCGAGTTAGTCACACTACCTGGTACTAATAGCAAAAGTCAATAAAGCAAAGCCCAGACAAGTGTACTCGTTGTTAAGTAAAGTATAGACATGTCTACACATCAGTAAAGACCCGATCTGTATCTCAACTGTAAAGTGCAGGCAGGTCTATTCAGGTCTATTCATATATCAAGTAGGGACCAAAGCTACTAAAATGTAGTGTAGAACGGAAGCAAGATCACTCAGCTGTAAATTAAAAAAACTTTAGTTAGGCCACACATCTTTAAATAAACCCCAGATAAAACTACTTAATTGAAAAGTAAAGTTCAGGCAAAGCTACTCAACTGTAAAGTAAAACCCAGACAGTGCTACTCAACCATACAAGTCTACTCAACTGTAAAGTAAAGCTCGGCACGGCTATTCAATTGTAAAGTAAAGCCAAACAAGGCTACATAACTGTCAAATAAAGTCCAGACAGGGCTATACAACTGTACATTAAAGCCCCGACAGGGCTAGTCAATTGTAAAATAAAGCCCAGGAGCCCCGAGAGGGCTAATCATTTATAAAATAAAGCCCAGGCAGAGTTACTCAACTTTAAAGTAAAGCCCCGAGAGGGCTAATCATTTATAAAATAAAGCCCAGGCAGAGTTATTCCACTTTAAAGTAAAGTCCAGGCAGAGTTACTCAACTTTAAAGTAAAGCCCCGAGAGGGCTAATCATTTATAAAATAAAGCCCAGGCAGAGTTATTCCACTTTAAAGTAAAGCCCAGGCAGAGTTACTCCACTTTAAAGTAAAGCCCAGGCAGAGTTACTCCACTTTAAAGTAAAGCCCCGGCAAGACCATGAAGGCGTGAAGTCCGAGCAAACAGTGATATGCAGAAAGTTTAATAATACTCACACACTCACAAACTGAACAACAGACTGCTGTACATTGTTATAGCTTTTATTATTAAGTATACAAAATTAGAAACAAACATGGCAACAACAGACTGATGTACACTGTTATAGCTTTTATTATTAAGTATACAAAATTAGAAACAAACATGGCAACAACAGACTGATGTACACTGTTATAGCTTTTATTATTAAGTATACAAAATTAGAAACAAACATGGCAACAACAGACTGATGTACACTGTTATAGCTTTTATTATTAAGTATACAAAATTAGAAACAAACATGGCAACAACAGACTGCTGTACACTGTTAAAGCTTTTATTATTAAGTATACAAAATTATAAACAAACATGGCAACAACGGACTGCTGTACACTGTTAAAAAAATTTAGATGATAACCAGCACTGCAAACAATAGCCACGCAAACCGAAGAAAGCCATTTAACTTGTACAGAATTAAAGAGGAATTATTAATGACTAGAGATGAGAAAAGAACGAAAGGTCTATTGCTACTGACTAGAATTGATAACAGAATTTAAGGTCTATTAGTACTGACTAGAATTGATAACAGAATTAAAAGTCTATTAATACTGACTAAAATTGATAACAGAATTAAAGGTCTATTAGTACTGACTAGAATTGATAACAGAATTAAAAGTCTATTAATACTGACTAAAATTGATAACAGAATTTAAGGTCTATTAGTACTGACTAAAATTGATAACAGAATTAAAGGTCTATTAGTACTGACTAGAATTGATAACAGAATTAAAGGTCTATTAGTACTGACTAAAATTGATAGCAGAATTAAAAGTCTATTAGTACTGACTAAAATTGATAACAGAATTAAAGGTCTATTAGTACTGACTAAAATTGATAACAGAATTAAAGGTCTATTAGTACTGACTAGAATTGATAACAGAATTAAAGGTCTATTAGTACTGACTAAAATTGATAACAGAATTAAAAGTCTATTAGTACTGACTATAATTGATAACAGAATTAAAGGTCTATTAGTACTGACTAAAATTGACAGCAGAATTAAAGGTGTGTCTAGAATTGAAAACAGAATTGTACTATTATTAAATTTCGCATTTTAATTATTGCATAGAGGCCGATGGGCCATTAGACGTCACTGCAGACTTCATGACAGTCATTAATAAACCACATTCGGTATCTGCACCAACGCTTCTGGAAGGATTAAGGTGTAAATCATAAAGAATTAGGATTGATTCATAAATGCAGTTCACTAAATCATAAAGAATTAGAATTGATTTGTAAATGCATGTCACTAAATCGTAAAGAATCGCATGGGATTCCTGAATACATGACATAGATATCCCATTGCGCACTAGAGGAATATGAAGCTCGACACGCGTTATGGGAGACAACTCATAAAACACTAGACATAGATAGGACTAAAACGGTAGCAAATGGTCTGGGTTACGTAAAGGAAATTTATTCGATAAAATGAAAATCACAATTCTTGTAGACTTTCTTAGGTTTTATGTTTGCGCTTCATATGTTCAAATTTACAGTTGTTTTAACTTTGTATCCATAATGAGGCTCTCAGAGATTACGGATTTTATTAATTAAAAATTATTATTAATTAATTTAACTATTGTTATATTAATTATCAGATCTACAAAATTAGTCAGGATCAAGCCATCTTAAGGCAATCGTGTCCCATATCCTTTTTCCAAACTCCAATAATTATTCTCTCATAGATTAATTATAATTAAACTTTGACTAATTAATCAAACTACCCCATACGCTCCACAGCTATAAAAACCTCATTTCAAATCGTTTAAAACCCACCACCCCTTAATAACAATAAAATGTATGTGACACTAGACAAAACTAAACTTTATTTATTCAAAATAGCTTTTAAAGATAATCAAGAGCAAACCACTGTAAACACGTACACACGGATTACTGATTGAAATGTTATAGTACATTTCACACATTGTCATACAAACTCGATCTAACCAGGTGTGTGCGTGTGTGTGTGCGTGTGTGTGTGGGTGGATGGATAGATAGACAGATAGATAGATAGATAGATAGATAGATAGACAGACGGACGGACGGACGGATAGATAGATAGACAGACAGATAGATAGATAGATAGATAGATAGATAGATAGATAGATAGATAGATAGATAGATAGATAGATAGATAGATAGATAGATGGATAGATAGATAGATAGATAGATAGATAGATAGATAGATAGATAGATAGATAGATAGAGTAATGGAGGGAGGGACAAGTAGAGAAACAAATACAGAAGAAAGATACAAAAACGATACAGATCTATACAGATAGATCAACAATAATTAAAATAGACAAAGCGGTAAATATGCCTCACTGCTAAAGACTTTTTTCACAGGTCAGTTAAATAAATATTTGAACACGATATAATATCGAATAATAAAACATTGCTAATGAAAAGAAAAAAGATTACTATGCGAGGAAGACATTACAAAAAACAACGAACAAGAAATTATGATTGCAGTAAGAAGACGAGTAAACTCAGAAGAAAATAACGCATTTTGTTCTAGAGATGAAACAAATTAATTTACTTATACCTTCTAATTACATACTTTTCTTCCAACAGAAAGAAATAAAGAGATAGTGACTCCTCAAAATAAATAAGAAACAAAATGAAAAGAAACAAAAACAAATCACGAAAAAATAATTACAGTCAATTTAAGATGCAGGGATATAGAAAGCCATTATTTTCAGCAGCACGGCTTTTAATGTTTGTCTCCTAAATCTCCGCCATCCCGTTTGAACGGAGATGCCGAAATAAGCAGGTAGTCACATGACCTCCACACTGTGACACGACCAATGAAGGCTCACTTCCGACTTTGCCGCCTTTGCCGCGCGCTCTTGGGGCGTGCGCCGCACGTGCGGGTTGGCGCGCGCGGAAAAGCTGCCATGGCGCGTTAGATACGCGTCATGGTTCCTTGTTATTAAGGTTGTTAGTTCTGGGGCGCGCAGACTCTTAAATTGGCCTTAACGTCAAACGTGTCAGTACATACTGTCGTCAGAAAAGGGTGATCACTGTTTTCACCCACTAGGTGCTCTGTGCGGGTTTTTGTCAGCCGACTCCTGAGCTAGGATGCCCGCTGATGTACATTTGGAAAATAATAGAGAGCAGAATAAAAAAAAAAGTCGAAAAGAACGAGTGGTTAAAAAAGAAGAAAAGATTTTTTTTTAAAATAATAAAAAATAATTGAATAGTTTGAAAAATAGGACTTTATATTTTTATACACCAGAGAATTATCAACAAGATTATTATAGTTAGCATGCCAGCATTGGCTATTCACATCTCTATAATAAAACAAACTGTAAAATTGATAGTGAACACTATACATTCTGAATTAAAACGAATACATTACAAAATTATAAGTTATTTTTTATCTCTCTGCCCCTCTTAATCACTATATGTACCTACCAATCTGCCTGTCTATCTATATAATTACCTATCTGCCTGTCTAACTATTTAATTACCTATCTGCCTGTCTAACTATTTCATTACCTATCTGCCTGTCAGTCATTATAATTACCTACTTGCCTGACTAATTATAAGTACCTATCTGCCCGTCTGTCTGTATAATTACCTATCTTCCTGCCTATAAATAATTACCTATCTGCCTGCCTATATATAATTACCTGTCTGCCTGCCTATATGATTATTTATCTGCCTGTATAATATAGTATATATCAGTGCGATGTCCTTGGTGGTGTCGTAATTAGATCATACCTGACGACGCCTACTACTTTGTAGAAAGTCGTAGTTTAGAAAAGTTCATGCTCAAACGACCTGTACTCACTTTGAGCTTTATTTCCACAAACACTACCTATGAATGATAAAACATTGTGTTGGCTCCTGAAGTCACTTGCTTTATTTCCACAAACACTACCTATGAATGATAAAACATTGTGTTGGCTCCTGAAGTCACTTGCTTTATTTCCACAAACACTACCTATGAATGATAAAACATTGTGTTGGCTCCTGAAGTCACTTTAAGCTTTATTTCCACAAACACTACCTATGAATGATAAAACATTGTGTTGGCTCCTGAAGTCACTTGCTTTATTTCCACAAACACTACCTATGAATGATAAAACATTGTGTTGGCTCATTTCCACAAACACTACCTATGAATGATAAAACATTGTGTTGGCTCATTTCCACAAACACTACCTATGAATGATAAAACATTGTGTTGGCTCCTGAAGTCACTTTGAGCTTTATTTCCACAAACACTACCTATGAATGATAAAACATTGTGTTGGCTCCTGAAGTCACTTTAAGCTTTATTTCCACAAACACTACCTATGAATGATAAAACATTGTGTTGGCTCCTGAAGTCACTTGCTTTATTTCCACAAACACTACCTATGAATGATAAAACATTGTGTTGGCTCCTGAAGTCACTTTAAGCTTTATTTCCACAAACACTACCTATGAATGATAAAACATTGTGTTGGCTCATTTCCACAAACACTACCTATGAATGATAAAACATTGTGTTGGCTCCTGAAGTCACTTTGAGCTTTATTTCCACAAACACTACCTATGAATGATAAAACATTGTGTTGGCTCCTGAAGTCACTTTAAGCTTTATTTCCACAAACACTACCTATGAATGATAAAACATTGTGTTGGCTCCTGAAGTCACTTGCTTTATTTCCACAAACACTACCTATGAATGATAAAACATTGTGTTGGCTCCTGAAGTCACTTTAAGCTTTATTTCCACAAACACTACCTATGAATGATAAAACATTGTGTTGGCTCCTGAAGTCACTTGCTTTATTTCCACAAACACTACCTATGAATGATAAAACATTGTGTTGGCTCCTGAAGTCACTTGCTTTATTTCCACAAACACTACCTATGAATGATAAAACATTCTGTTGGCTCCTGAAGTCACTTGCTTTATTTCCACAAACACTACCTATGAATGATAAAACATTGTGTTGGCTCCTGAAATCACTTTAAGCTTTATTTCCACAAACACTACCTATGAATGATAAAACATTGTGTTGGCTCCTGAAGTCACTTTGAGATTTATTTCCACAAACACTACCTATGAATGATAAAACATTGTGTTGGCTCCTGAAGTCACTTTGAGATTTATTTCCACAAACACTACCTATGAATGATAACGCATTGTTTGCTCCTGAAGGACTCCGTACGATGAACTATCACCAGCAATTAACAAAATAACTGACCCTACAATTATTATATAATTGATATTACATACAATTAAATTATAAAAAAATAAGAGAAAGATACGTGTGACGAATTAGAAAATTATTTATACAACAGAAAACTAAGAAATGTGTTTTCAAACAAAGTAAAACACAACCCAATTAACTGTACCCAAGGGAGACTAGATCTAGTCAGCTTGTGACTTGACTAAAGTGTATGGCTTCTATTTAATCATTATTCTGAAAACATCACTAAGAGTTGAGTTCACTCTTCATTTGGTTTCTAAATGTAAGATTTCTCGAAAACCACACAAAAGTGCCTTTACAGTGTGTCATGTTAACTCGTGAGTTTTTAGATCCTATGTTAACTCGTGAGTCTTTAGATACTATGTTAACTCATGAATCTTTAGATCCTATGTTAACTCGTGAGTTTTTAGATCCTATGTTAACTCATGAGTCTTTAGATACTATGTTAACTCATGAATCTTTAGATCCTATGTTAACTCGTGAGTTTTTAGATACTATGTTAACTCATGAGTCTTTAGATACTATGTTAACTCATGAATCTTTAGATCCTATGTTAACTCGTGAGTTTTTAGATACTATGTTAACTCGTGAGTTTTTAGATACTATGTTAACTCATGAGTCTTTAGATACTATGTAGCATTTTGAAGTGTAACACACTTCACAAGACATAACCTTATGGAAAATATAAAAAATAATAATATGGAAAATTCTGAAGTATCATTTCTGATTATTTAGTCCCGAGTTTAATATTCCATTGTTAGTATGATAAAATTTACTTAACAGCTGTCCATGATTATTTTCATGATTTTCTGGTCACCTAGAGTACAACATTCAAAGTGATATATGTTATCTATACTTATTTAGGTGACAAAAGGCGACAGTTTTCTACTCTGATGAAATAAATCATTGAATGCTGTACTTTACTTCTTTAGATGACAAAAGGCAACCGTCTACTACTCTGATGAAATACATCATTGAATGCTGTACTTTACTTCTTTAGGTGACAAAAGGGAACAGTCTTCTACTCTGATCAATTATAATTATCATTGTTAAAGCAAAAGAGCAAAGTATGCATTTAATGTACTGTTCTATTGCGGGTTCATTGTAATGGAATAGGTAAACAACACATAAACTATTCTACCGTCTTTCTACCATCTTTATCTTTATTTGCCTGGTCGGGCTAAATAAACTGTTACAATGATCGTGGACATTATTACAGGGTGTCGATTTCTCTCTCCCTCTTTCTCTCACTTACACACACACACACACACACACACACACACACACACACACACACACACACACACACACACACACACGTTTACATTTGCATACTCGGACTGTTTAATAGATGACTAGAAAGCAGAAACAGCAAAAAAGAAGGAAAGAAAGAATTACTATTCACATTTTAAATCCGTACTGTACATAGCTTATTAATGCCTGGACGGCCGTTATATACAAATAATCTATTAATGCCTGGACGGCCGTTATATACGAGTATTCTATTAAGGAATTAATCCAGTAAAGTCTGATACGTATATAAACTTTTATTATTGGTGACAGTTCTTGGAGTAATGTTCTGGTTGGAATCTTCAACATTTCCTTTTATTGGATTATATTTAAATTTTAAAACCATTTTATTATAGGTAAAAAAAAAAATCATGCAACGTTGCTTTCAACTGTGTGTAGATTTGTACTTCAGTCACCGAAAACCTTTTTACGTCTTCACTCACCGAAAACCTTTGTACGTCTTCAGTCACCGAAATCTTTTTACGTCTTCAGTTACCGAAAACCTGTGTATGTCTTCAGTTACTGAAAACCGTTTTATGTTTTCAGTCACCGAAAATTTTTGTACGTCTTCAGAAAATGTTTGTAATATTTTTCTTTTGCTAATGAGAAATTGGATTGTGAAGTGAAACCTTACCCAAAAGTGATTTTTCACCACTGACGTATTTTGCGCCAAATATAGATTTTAGAAATGAGACACGCAACAAAGACACGTTCCTAAAACGTTGAAATATCTTTGAAGTGTAAGAAGAAGGCGTCAATCTGATTTTTAATATATTAATGTTTATTATCTTATTAACTGATTTTTAATATATTAATGTTTATTATCTTATTAACTGATTTTTAATATATTAATGTTTATTATCTTATTAACTGATTTTTAATATATTAATGTTTATTATCTTATTAACTGATTTTTAATATATTAATGTTTATTATCTTATTAACTGATTTTTAATATATTAATGTTTATTATCGTATTAACTGATTTTTAATATATTAATGTTTATTATCTTATTAACTGATTTTTAATATATTAATGTTTATTATCTTATTAACTGATTTTTAATATATTAATGTTTATTATCTTATTAACTGATTTTTAATATATTAATGTTTATTATCTTATTAACTGATTTTTAATATATTAATGTTTATTATCTTATTAACTGATTTTTAATATATTAATGTTTATTATCTTATTAACTGATGTTTAATATATTAATGTTTATTATCTTATTAACTGATTTTTAATATATTAATGTTTATTATCTTATTAACTGATTTTTAATATATTAATGTTTATTATCGTATTAACTGATTTTTAATATATTAATGTTTATTATCTTATTAACTGATTTAATGACAAACGATCCCGAAATAAGTGTGTCGACTTCCTTCCTAGGGCAAGAAACAACTACCCCCCCCCCACCCCGACCCTCACGATTGACGAATGCTTGCCATTTAAGGAAATTGTTCTTATCGTTTAATCACTAAAATTATTAAAATATAAGTATGCTATGGTATAATATCAAGTTGCTTTTAATTGATAAGTTGTAATGTTATTTAGTATATTTGCCCCGTCCTATTTGCCCTGTCCTCCGAGAAGTAGAGACTGCAGTGAAATCATTCAAAAGGGGAAGGCAGCAGGAAAAGACAATTTGCAATTTCAGAACTATTACATTTATTAACGACACACGTAGGTACACTTTGTGATGTCTTGCTATTTATGGGAGATGACTCTTTATTTAATATTTTGGTGCTTTTTCTTTTCATCTTGCTCTCTTTCATGGAATTATTTGTGTTTTGCTTGGTTAAATAAAATATGAGATCTAAATTCTTCATGCGGCAAGAAGTAGTTTCCCTTGACCAGTGAACGCAAACAAAAGTTTCTGTGAATTACTAAAATAATGATTTCTCACCGTTAATTTTCATTGCTCTTAAATGACGACAGTATTAATTAGAGAAATTGTTTCATTGCTCTTAAATGACGACAGTATTAATTAGAGAAATTGTTTCATTGCTCTTAAATGACGACAGTATTAATTAGAGAAATTGTTTCATTGCTCTTAAATGACGACAGTATTAATTAGAGAAATTGTTTCATTGCTCTTAAATGACGACAGTATTAATTAGAGAAATTGTTTCATTGCTCTTAAATGACGACAGTATTAATTAGAGAAATTGTTTCGCAACTTTTGGTTTGAGGTAATGAAGCGCAACGTGTTATGATTGAATGACGCAAACAATTCATGCGGACACGCCTGATTTAATATTTGCGTGTCTTTGCAGGAAGGTTTGAAACTGTAATATTATATAACTAACTTTTTATTTTGTTACAGGTTTTTTGTCTTAATCTAGGGTTTGAAACTGTAATATTATATAACTAACTTTTTATTTTGTTACAGGTCTTTTGTCTTAATCTAGGGTTCTTCCTTGAAATGCAAATTGTCAATTATTAATCGGAATTATTAGTATTTCTTATGGCAAATTATATGTGTGTTTGTGTGTGTGTGTGTGTGTGTGTGTGTGTGTGTGTATGTGTGTGTGCGTGCGTGCTATTAATATTTCTGTCCTCTATTCCGATCTTACTTTTGTATTAGCTTAAGAAAAAACGCCAACAATAATACGCAAAACAAAAATACGTTGCCTCGGCAACATAACACAACAATGTTCGCGATAATTGAAGGCAGATGGTGTGCGCCTTGATGATTCCATTTTTGCAACTTTTGCTGCGAGTTCTGTTTTTAAAAAAAAAAATGTTCTTTTTATCCCCAAATGGGCCCCCGTGATTGATATTATGTGTAAGGGCTGGTCTCTTCCAGTCTCATTAGCCGTTATATCTACCACACAAGAGTGTAAGGCATCTGGAAGGGATGAACGAAGAAACAAAGGTGTGTCGGCTTGATTACCAGGTGTTGAAATTAAAAATATTTTTCCCCTCTCAAAATTAAATTATATATGTAATTTGAATGAAAACACACCTTTAACAATGAATTTTTTTATTAATCGATTAATGAGTGAGTAAGTAAGTAAGTGAGTGAGCTGCCAGTAAGCGAATAAGTAAGTTGTGGTCTATTTATAGTTACATGTTTCTGTTTTCATGCGAACAAAATTTACTAAACATTTTCAAGAATGTCCTTTGCTGGCTTCTGCTTACTTAAAAGATATGTTGCTCACGCTTGGTTATCGTTATGAAACAAATGCATTACAATTGTGTACCTCATGATAAGCAGAAGCAAACATTTTCACCTTGCTAATTTGCATAAATCAGAACGAGATGTGACATAAAGGTTCGTCGATGACATCATGTTTTTTGCTTATTAGATAAAAATTCCTCTCAGAGAAGTGGTACGCCATTGACTCATGGCTTTGATGTTATTCTTTGACTGCTCCGAAAATCTCGGCTCACTGGTAATGCAGAAGTAGGTGCTCGAATGTCGAAGTAATTTTGTGGTTAACCAAGACTTTGCAAACAGAGTTATTTCCGCTTACCCGATCACTATTTTACTTCAATGAAAACTAAGAATCGTTGTGAGGTAAACCATTAATTATTTTTTTTAAGTTACATAATGTGCGATGGAAACTCGTCAAACAAACGCTGGCACGACACACTGTAATTGTTTATAAGACAGGCGTATTTCAGTAGTCTTTATTTTTGTAATCAGTAATATTTTATCCTTTCTTTGAAAAAAACAAAACCAAGGTTTCTACTTTAGATATTGATTTAACGTAAATATATTAAGACACAGGCGTATTTCAGTAGTCTTTATTTTTGTAAACAGTAATATTTGATCCTTTCTTTGAAAATAAAACAAGGCTTCATATACTGTTTCTACTTTAGATACTGATGTAAATGTAAATATATTAAGAGACAGGCGTATTTCAGTAGTCATTTTTTTTTGTAAACAGTAATATTTTATCCTTTCTTTGAAAAAAAAGACAAGATTTCTACTTTAGATACTGATTTAACGTAAATATATTAAGAGACATTGTGCGTACTTGAACTTAAAGACTGTCACTAAGCCAGGATTCCTAGAACAGGAAGTGACTTTGTGCAGTATTAATATTCGCGAGCGGAAGTCCGCTTTCTCAGGGACAAAGAGATATTGTGTGTCTTTGTCGGCAATCCTAAAATACACGTCTATCTGAAACTGTTTGGACATTCTAGGGCACGTTGTTACAAAGTCCACTGTGCATCACCGAGGTGGACTTGCCAGTACAAGGTCCACTGTGCAACACTTACAATGAGGTGGACTTGCCAGTACAAGGTTCACTGTAGCATTGTGGTGGACTTGCCTGTGACAAGGTCCATTGTGTAACATTGAGGTGGACTTGCCAGTTACCAGGTCTACATTGTAATACTGAGGTAGACTTGCCAGTGGTTCCAACTCTGGCACTTCGTTGAAAGTCCCATCACTCTCTCAATATATTGTATTTATATGTAACTTGCTCAGTATTTCTCCTCGAGAGCTCAACTCTCTTTCTCTCTCTCTCCACGGATAATGGAATTAATTCTAGTAAATGGTGTTAGTAATGTAGCTAGTTTCAATATGGCCGCATCAATCAAGAGGGATGAAGGGTATCCGTATCACTCGTGAATTAGCTTTGGCTTGGACTTGTGGCAGGGCGTATCCAGTGCAGAGGCGACACGTTAGCGGACTTGACTGGATGAGACACGAGTCACGTGCTTCGTGCACCTAAATACCTTTGACATCTTTGGGGCTTGACGGATTGCCCAGCGTACGAAGGGGGATGGAGTTGGTGGGGGGGTGAGCGCAAACCAAACGGTGACACCGTGCTGATAGAGACTGGAGCCGATGAAGAGCGGGACCCGCATGTGTGCGTAGTCACTGACGTAATCACTAGCCTCCTACCATGACGTCACCGAAATGCGCGTGCACAATCTTTCTCTATCAACGTAGACACGCACTCTGTCTCTCTCTCTCTCTCTCTCTCTCTCTCTCTCTCTCTCTCTCTCTCTCTCTCTCTCTCTCAACACAGGCACACACACAAACCATGTGCACACAAGCACGTACTCCATAGGGTGATAATATATTCATCCGAACTGTACGACCCATTGAACATATTTCCTACCTTAAGAATTTAGTTTCATCCACTGTCTGTGTGACGTAAAACTAATGCATTGGGGTTCAACTTCCCCTTCCCCAACCTGAAGCCTATCAGGTCTGCCCAATTCATTGCGTGCCATTATGACGTAAAACCAGCACACACTGCTCCCATTTCGACGTTTCCGGAAATATACAGATCGATTGTGTTTTTGTATCTCAACAGTAGATAGTAGTCCCGAAAGTCATCTGCATCACGTCAAACGACCCAAACGTGTGCTTTCTGCTCTCGCCTTATTAACCATCGTATCGATTATTACCACCGCGGTTTAGTGTCGTATGCACATTGAACTACCCACCAACTCGGCCATTTCGAAACTTCCGTTTCAGAGTTTGACTCACTCATGCATGACCTAGTGACCACCACGCCCTGATTTGCGGTATGACATAACACCAACAGCGGGTTCGATATTATTCTCTCTTCGTTCGCCAATGTTTCCACATGTAAGACGTTTTGCAACAAGGTTTAAATAAGAGACAATTAACTCTTTTGCAATAAGGTTTAAATAAGAGACAATTAACTCTTTTGCAATAAGGTTTAAATAAGAGACAATTAACTCTTTTGCAATAAGGTTTAAATAAGAGACAATTAACTCTTTTGCAATAAGGTTTAAATAAGAGACAATTAACTCTTTTGCAATAAGGTTTAAATAAGAGACAATTAACTCTTTTGCAATAAGGTTTAAATAAGAGACAATTAACTCTTTTGCAATAAGGTTTAAATAAGAGACAATTAACTCTTTTGCAGCAAGGTTTAAATAAGAGACAATTAACTCTTTTGCTGGTGTCAAGAGACTACAGACATTTCTGCACTAAGTTTACATTTTGGGTCCATCAGCAAAGGTGTTAAAAAGTTATCTAAGGTATCAAATCCTAAAAAGTAAATAATTTAATTATATAGACTTCTTAATGCCTTCATTTCTTTATAATTTTGAAAATATCCTGAAATCCGGAGTAGAATTATTTTTCAATTCTTCACTTAAGAAACTTTTAAACTATAAAATACATGAACACACACATACAAATGTCACAGCACACTCCGCGGTAAACACTCACAGCATGTTTAGATAGGCACCCACATTTAGAATTAGCTATCATTTGAGGCTGTTTTCATTGCACACTTTATTTACCATATTCGAGTTTACGTATTTTATTTATTTATTTATATATTAGTTTATAACCGATTAATATATAAATTCTACTTCCTACAACCAAGTAGGAAAAAGTCGTTACAGTTCTAAAATGAACAGTTTCCTCGTTAATGAACACATTTGTCTCGTAAGTGTACATTTGGACTCGTCTTTTGTCCTTTTTCTGTTTCACAATTTTACCAATCTAAAAAAACAAAGAGCTTTGAAACAGATCCTTCATCAAGAAATAGATGTCCACACTTTTCAACATCATTCCCAATGATACAGCAACACAGAAAGCTGGTTTAGTGTGCTAAATATCCCATCAGCTTTGGATCTTTCTTACAGTAAGCTGTAAGAACACAAAAAGCGGGTTTAGTGTGCTAAATATCCCATCAGCTATTAAAATGGATCTTTCTTACAGCAAGCTGTAAGAACACAGAAAGCTGGTTTAGTGTGCTAAATATCCCATCAGCTATTAAAATAGATCTGTCTTACAGCAACACAGAAAGCTGGCTTAGTGTGCTAAATATCCCATTAAAATAGATCTGTCTTACAGCATCACGAAATAGGACAATTTGTCCCAGTTCTTTTCATACATACTTTTTCTTTACATTTTCTTTTACAGATTCTACGTCCTTCGAATGAGAAGTTCATGTAAGCAATTATGTCATAGTGACGTCATCTCCTTCATTACGCATGCCTTTTAAAAGTGTCAATAAATGATTGTTTTTGTCAATATTTTCTTCTCTTAGATCTTTATCTGTACATATATCATTTTTAAGTGCCAATGAATAAGCGTTTTGTCAATGTCTTCAGTCTTTTAGTTCAATGAGTGAACAGAATTTTTAAATACTGTTAAATGAGCGGATGTTTTCTTTCAATTCACTGACTGAATACAGTTCTTTGTAGAGAAACAAGAACTGTTGTCTATGTTTTCTCCATTCTTTCATTCACGGACTAAACACAACCCATGCACTCACGTATGTGTGTATATCATGCAAGTATAGCATTTTGTGTGTGTATGTGTTTGTGTGTGCGTTTTAATCTTTA
The DNA here is from genome assembly GCA_028829895.1 of Sinotaia quadrata. Lineage (NCBI taxonomy): Eukaryota > Metazoa > Mollusca > Gastropoda > Architaenioglossa > Viviparidae > Sinotaia > Sinotaia quadrata. Next base: position 3,015,736 of record CM054181.1, on the reverse strand, counting down.
ATCATTCGTGCAAATGTTTCCAGGTTTTATCTTTGCGTGTTTATGTGTATTGAATCTCTGTATGTGCATGAATGTGTTTTTGTGTATATGCTTGTGAGTGTTGTTATCTATGTGTATGTTTGTGAGTGTTGTTATCTATGTGTGTGCCCCTCACGTGTCTGTGTCAAACATTTTGATTTTGTGTCCAAGAGTTTGATAAAAAAAAAAATAGTGCAGGCGAATGCAGATGGATGTAATAAGAAATAGGTGTGATCACAATCTAAGTTAGAATAACTGATTGTGTTTATGCATTTACGAAAGAATCTGTGTTTGGAAACGGTACACACTACAACTGTAACCATAAGACTCGACGTTTTGGTTTAACATTCTTCATCTGGACAATCCATTTATTAATAACAATGGAAGAGGTGCAATATAGTGTGTCTAAACAGTCTTCATCTGGACAATCCAGTTATTAATAACAAAGGAAGAGGTGCAATAAAGTGCGTTTAGTAATATATGAGAAACTTATCTAAACATAAACCTTACCAGTTTCCTTCTTGAATGAGTTTCTTTTTGGCCTCTTAGCAGGCATGCTGTTTATTCTTCACTACGTATGCCTACCATTCCCAGCTTAGCAGGCATGCTGTTTATACACTATGTATGCCTACCATTCCCAGCTTAGCAGGCATGCTGTTTATTCTTCACTACGTATGCCTGCCATTCCCAGTTTACTTACAGGCATGCTGTTTATACACTACGTATGCCTACCAATCCCAGCTTAGCAGGCATGCTGTTTATACACTATGTATGCCTACCATTCCCAGCTTAGCAGGCATGCTGTTTATTCTTCACTACGTATGCCTACCATTCCCAGCTTACTTGCAAACAACTCAGTTACGCCTGTTGTGCAGCGCTAACGAATAAACCTCTGCGAAAATTGGGAATTAACGGGGTGCACATGGGGTGGGGCGGAGTACTGATAATATCGACTCATCTACAGGTGATAAGCCAGATATAATTAATTTATTAAAGCTTTAGTTTTATTGCGTGTGAACACTGCTTTATGCAGCTTATGTCCGATGGTAAGCTATGCTATTAATAGAACTGTTTCTTGTTTCGTGTACATCTTCTGCACTTTTACTACTTAAACGACCACGTTAAGAAATTGAATGCCTTTTACTCGTTGGTGTTATAACTCCCAATATTACTTCATACTACGAAGAATTATAAATTAATTCAGCTGTTCTCTGCAGGTGAATAATTGAAATTAATAATTAACTAATGTCACCTAATATTCACAATCATTAAAATTATTCGCGCTTAAATTAAACCGTCCAGTTCTTATTTCAATTCGCATGCGTTCCATAGAACTCTTTATTACACCCGGCTAATGAGCACGTATTCTATTAACAGGGTGGGTGGGTGGGGAGACGGCGACGCAAGCTAGAGAAGCGAGCCTCTCACTCCAGAGAGCGAAATGGAGGTAGGGAGGGAGTGGGGGAGTGGATGAGTATAGAGTCTCCGTTCTGGCAAGAAACATGTAACTCTCTCTGCAAGAGCAAAACCCTTTACGTTCCTTAAATGTGATCATCAGTCCCATACCTTAAAGAAATTCAGTCAAATTTGTCTTAATGATATATACATTTTACAATGTTTTCAATTGCCTTAAGTCCAATGTTTATAACCTAAATTGTTTCCAAACTATAACCATGGTTTATGTACCATAGAGTGGCATTACCAAAACATCTTCACTATAATCATGATTTATGTACCATAGAGTGGCATTGCCAAAACATCTTCACTAACCTCGCATTAGTCGAATTCGTTCTCTCTATCTCTGTGTAAATATGACGTCACATTTTAATATGGACGGTTCATTATTTCACAGTCATAGACACTAAAAGTTTATATAGTATCCGATTAATGTAGATTGAGGTTAATTTTTCTTATAATATTTGCACTTGTTTTCAACCGGTGTACCCCGAATCAATGGTATGCTGTGAAGGGGGGAGGGTACATTTCCTATCCCTATTTCTAAACTTAATTGTTATATAAATTGTTAAATTGTCAAAGTGACCTGACCTTAGGCATTCTTTATGATGGTATTTTTGTAAGTGTCAGAGTTGGAGTAAACAACTCGAGATGAGAATATGCTAGAAATTGCTGATGTAATGCTAACTAGTTCCAACTAGATGAGTAGTTTTTATTATCCAGTGGTTAAGATTTACGAGAGTGAGACCACCCAGTGGGCTGAGATCAAAATGTTTAATGCTGTAGAGAATTCTATTGCGTAATCACTTGAATTTGGTGTGGCAAGAAGTCCGGTCTGGAAAGGCAGCCATTAGCTTGATGGTTAACTGACTGATTGAGAGAGAATGGACTTAGAAATATTTCGTTAAATTTTGCTTTTGATATGTTATACTTGTGTTTTACGTAGGGATGTATTATGTGAGTAGACTATCATTTCTACAAATGTCTGAACTAAGGAGCTCGTAGGTAGTATGAAAAACAGTTGACATTGTTTCCAGTGAACCTGTTCATACAACTGATGTGCTGTATTTATTATGAAGTATGCGTGTATCAGCCTAAAAAATACTTGTTGCAGGAAACTGTAAGTTGAGACTTGAATGTAAGAATGATTGGAGTTAAAAATGGGTAAACTGGAAACTTAGCATTTGTTCCCTGATTATATTTTTACAGGGACAAAGCAGCCTTTCCTAGTGTTATCTGAATCTTCTGGTTTATTGATTATAAACCGTACGACCACGGTAGAGCGGGAGGCCTCCACTGCAGTGTGCAAGTGTAAGAATACACTACACTCCATTGATGTATGGTAACAAGTTACTGACAACATCGAGCAATTTCTGGTACAAGGTGTTACTGGAATTTGTTATAATTGTTGTTCTGCTTGAGCGAACTGGTATAGTGAATACACGCCCAGGTTAGCTTGAGAGAATGCTGCTTAAGCAGCAAATCAATATTTTACAATGTGCGGAGAGAAACACGTGGAATTGACATGGGCCACTAAATGTGTGACTTTTAAAAGAATAGTGTGTGAAAGGAAAAGACAACTGTGGCTTCTATACAAAGTTTAGTAGAAACCATTATCGCCTATCTCTCATAAATTCAATTCTGTTCTCTCAAAAGAACAACCCATTGATTTGTATTAACATTAAATTGTTGAATTGTATTTAGGATATAAAATTATTAGTATCAAACCTTTTTGAGCATGGTTTGTGGAAATATTGATGTAAGGAAATCGTCTTCATTGTATTTGTTATATGTATATTGGATTGTTGATTTATTATTTTTCTGTTAGATTTATTTACCGTCTTATGCATATTGAAAACCTTATGTTGGAGAAGAAAGTGGGTGGATGCGGGTTTGCTAAATATAGATTAAAGACGGATTTGTCTTCTCCTTTAGTAAGAAGTTTTCCACCTACAGAAATATTGTATGACGGTACATATTTGTCTTTAATGTTGTGGAAGAGAGAAAACGTATACAGCGCCCGCATATCCGCCAAGTGAGAGAGACGAGTGATGTTTGCTGGAGAATTAAATTATTAATAACATGAATTAAGATTCACATCACTTGTAATTAGTTATGGATGTTTAATTAATTAATAATAATAACCATTAACTAGGTGGCATTGGCGTGTCGCGCATACAAGCCATGGAGAGTTTTCTTTGCTCCAAGTATTTGGTTGTTTTCTTGCATGTTTCATTGTCTGTGAAGTATAATCCACTCATCTTTACTGCTTCTATCAGTGGCCCATCTTTGTTGTTCCAGATGTAGTCCACATGGCCTATAACTTCTCCTTCAATGATATATTTGATTTTCTTTGATACATACAGCCTGACTAAGACTATTTTTGATTGGGTGTAAGGCTTTATATATTGTGAGTAGATTTTTTTCTTTTTCTTTCCAGATAATTGATTTTGTTTGTTATGAAATCTAGGATTCCTCCAGTGTAGCTGATTACAGGTATTGCGAATGCATTAAGGACTTGTATTTTGTTAGCCCCCATTTATCTTAGACCTCAGGAGTTGTCTAACCCGTTTTTTCATTGTCTTAAATATGGATTTCAATATGCATATTTTCTTGATGTTGTAGTATCTCCAGATATTTATATCCCCTTTCCACTGAAACATCCTTCAATTTTTCGTAGGTTTTCTGCTTTCTGATCTTCCTTTCTGGATGATAATTTTTCCACATTTCTCAAGGCCGAACTTAATGTTAATATCCTCACTGTAGATCTTAACAGTGTTATTATTACTATCATTATTATTATGTCTCTTTCTACGACTTCCGTTTGACTCTTGGCTGTGAAATTAGGCTCGGAATCTTACCAAGATTCTGGGAGATCCAAGGTTTTACGGAGGATGTGGGCACTTCCGAGGAGCGCTGCTTTGAGTAGTGGAGCAAGTCTGTGGTTTCCAGGGAGTTTATTCAGATAGCCTTCCAATTCAGATGTTATGTTCCCCAAGGCTCCTATCACTATAGGTATCACTTCTGCTTTTACATTCCACAGTCTCTGAATTTCTAATCTGAGGTCTTGTTATTTTTCTATTTTTTTCTCTTTCTTATTTTTTTGTTTCTATCACTTGGAACAGCGACATCAACGATTGTTGCAGTTCTGTTGAACTTATGAGAACTAAATTGGGTGGTTCTGGTCTTTGTGCAGGAATCACCCGATCAGTTCTAATTTCGAAGTCCCACAGTATTTGGACTTGTTCTATTTCGGTGACTGCATCTGGTTGATGTATCCATTTTATTTTATTTTTTTGTTTGTTTGTTTGTTTTTTTTTTGGGGGGTATGCCATAGATCTCACACAGATTTCTATGTATGAGGTTTGCCATTTCGTTGTGTCTTTTGGTGTATTCTATTCCAGCCAGAACCTGACATCCAGATAGTATGTGCTTTGTTGTTTCATCCATGTTTTTGCAGTTTGCATTTGGAATCATTTGAGATTTTCATGATTTTTCGAATTATTATTATTATTATTATTATTATTATTATTATTATTATTATTATTAACAGCAACAACACATAAACACACACACAAATATAAAATAAAATTCATCTGTTTTTCAATGCTTTAAAAATCTTTCCTCGTGTGTAACATAAGGACATGTATTTGGTCTTGTGAAGTGAAACTAAATACAAATGCTTTTAAAACAATAAAGGCTGTTTATACTAAAAATACTGTCACAAAAATGCAATCTTTCATAAAATACTTTTATTTCTCTGCAAATATTATTCAGCTAATTTCCCCCCAAAGGGCGTTCTGTGGTATTAACTTCGCTAAACCTTTCACCATAAAGTTCCAATCCTTTCAAGTGTGACGTCAAATAATCCTGGACTTCGAGCGCTGACGTATAAAACGTATAATTTTCAGCGCGCGATAAGAAACGAAACAATTGGATTTACGTCCCTTGAGCAGGGTTATTAAAGGCGCAAAATGCACTCCGTAGCTAAATTGTTAACAATAGATGTGCAACATGAACAGTGCTCACCGCCATTCACATGCTAAACACTCCATTAGAACTACAGGTTCGGCACTGATCCGTTCGTTCATAAGCTATCGTGGGACATTTATCAAGAACGGTAATCTATGCATTAAGCGCTCATTCCAATGAATATGAGACAGTGATATTTTTTATGCTCAACCCCCCACCTCACCCCAATAGATAGATAGATAGATAGATAGACAGACAGACAGAGAGACAGACAGATAGATAGATAGATAGATAGACAGACAGACAGAGAGACAGACAGACAGATAGATAGATAGATAGATAGACAGACAGATAGATAGATAGATAGATAGATAGATAGATAGATAGATAGATAGATAGTATATATTAAAGACAAAATATTTCTTGTTTTATTCCATGTAATCATCCACTAAGTCTATATCCATCGGTCTATCTATAAATATCTATCTACCTATGTACCTGTCCATTTGTTTATCAATCCACTAAAAACAAAATCAAATCTTTCCTAAAACAAAAAACGAGAAAATATTAAAATAAACAAAGAAAAATAGTTAATTCAGTCACTCCATCTATCCATCCTCCCATGTATCTATCTAATCACGTGACCTTCTTTCATTTCCCTATTTCTTTCCCCACCTTCACTCTTCTAATCCCGTTCACGTTTTCCATTATACTCTATTCCATAGAAACGCTGTTTCCATAGTGACGTGGAAATGAAGGAAACAAGAACCGCTTTCTCTAGTCTCTGGAACGGATACTGTCTTGAGGAGAGTTGCAGGCGAATGTGGAACCAGCGAACACCGTTATTATCATTTTGATTAAGAAATAGAGACGGCACACTGCCTTTTGTTTGTGATTGACACAGCGACTGAAAAAGAACCTGCCGGCCTCTGTTTATTGCAGGTGACTGTCGCTGGCCATTTACTCGGCCGAGAATTACGGAATGAGTTATCTGTTCTTTTCTTTCCGAGAAGTACTCACCAAACGTGAGTGAGCAAATGTTGTCGAGCGCGCGCGCACACACACACACACACCTATACACACACCTGTAGACGTACACAACGTATATGTACACACATAAACACACTTATACGTACACACATACATGTACACACGCACAGAAGTATACGTACACACACCCACAGTCTCGTGTAATTGACTTTAAACATATCAAGTAATGCTCTTTTTTTGTTGACTGCTGTTTGCATTTGCTACTTTAAAGACTCGTGAACTATTTCTTTTTTTGTTGACTGCTGTTTGCATTTGCTACTTGAAAGACTCGTGAACTATTTCTTTTTTTGTTGACTGCTGTTTGCATTTGCTACTTGAAAGACTCGTGAACTATTTCTTTTTTTGTTGACTGCTGTTTGCATTTGCTACTTGAAAGACTCGTGAACTATTTCTTTTTTTGTTGACTGCTGTTTGCATTTGCTACTTGAAAGACTCGTGAACTATTTCTGAATTTCACTCTGAAGGTCTGACATAAATCATCGAGTCCCACTGAAAATCTTGTGCGCTCTCAATCAGTCTCACTGAAAGTCTTGTGCGCTCTCAATCAGTCTCACTGAAAGTCTTGTGCGCTCTCAATCAGTCTCACTGAAAGTCTTGTGCGCTCTCAATCAGTCTCACTGAAAGTCTTGTGCGCTCTCAATCAGTCTCACTGAAAGTCACTCAATCACTTAGTCTCACTGAAAATCTTGTGCGCTCTCAATCAGTCTCACTGAAAGTCACTCATTCACTTAGTCTCACTGAAAGTCACTCAATCACTTAGTCTCACTGAAAGTCACTCAATCACTTAGTCTCACTGAAAGTCTTGTGCGCTCTCAATCAGTTAGTCTCACTGAAAGTCACTCATTCACTTAGTCTCACTGAAAGTCACTCAATCACTTAGTCTCACTGAAAGTCACTCAATCACTTAGTCTCACTGAAAATCTTGTGCGCTCTCAATCAGTCTCACTGAAAGTCACTCATTCACTTAGTCTCACTGAAAGTCACTCAATCACTTAGTCTCACTGAAAGTCACTCAATCAGTTAGTCTCACTGAAAGTCTTGTGCGCTCTCAATCAGTTAGTCTCACTGAAAGTCACTCATTCACTTAGTCTCACTGAAAGTCACTCAATCACTTAGTCTCACTGAAAGTCACTCAATCACTTAGTCTCACTGAAATTCACTCACTCACTGAAAGTCACTCATTCACTTAGTCTCACTGAAAGTCACTCATTCACTTAGTCTCACTGAAAGTCACTCATTCACTTAGTCTCACTGAAAGTCACTCATTCACTTAGTGTCACTGAAAGTCAACCAATCACTTAGTCTCACTGAAAGTCACTCAATCACTTAGTCTCACTGAAAGTCACTCAGTCTCACTGAAAGTCCACTCATTCACTTAGTCTCACTGAAAGTCACTCAATCACTTACTCACTGAAAGTCACTCATTCACTTAGTCTCACTGAAAGTCTTGTGCGCTCTCAATCAGTCTCACTGAAAGTCACTCAATCACTTTGTCTCACTGAAAGTCTTGTGCGCTCTCAATCACTTAGTCTCACTGAAAGTCACTCATTCACTTAGTCTCACTGAAAGTCACTCAATCACTTTGTCTCACTGAAAGTCTTGTGCGCTCTCAATCACTTAGTCTCACTGAAAGTCACTCATTCACTTAGTCTCACTGAAAGTCTTGTGCGCTCTCAATCAGTCTCACTGAAAGTCACTCAATCACTTTGTCTCACTGAAAGTCTTGTGCGCTCTCAATCACTTAGTCTCACTGAAAGTCACTCACTCACTGAAAGTCACTCAATCACTTAGTCTCGCTGAAATTCACTCAATCACTTAGTCTCACTGAAAATCACTCAATTACTTAGTCTCACTGAAAGTCATTCAATCACTTAGTCTTACTGCGCTCACAATTACTTAGTTTCATCTGAAAGACTTGTGCATTTTCAATCAGTCATTAGTCTCTCTCTAATTTCTCATTGACACATTCAGTCACTCACTCTCAGACTACGAATTATAAATAAAATCACTCTGCATTAAAGAGATCTATAAATAAAATCACTCTGCATTAAAGAGATCTATAAATAAAATCATTCTGCATTAAAGAGATCTATAAATAAAATCACTCTGCATTAAAGAGATCTATAATTAAAATCACTCTGCATTAAAGAGATCTATAAATAAAATCACTCTGCATTAAAGAGATCTATAAATAAAATCACTCTGCATTAAAGAGATCTATAATAAAATCACTCTGCATTAAAGAGATCTATAATAAAATCACTCTGCATTAAAGAGATCTATAATAAAATCACTCTGCATTAAAGAGATCTATAAATAAAATCACTCTGCATTAAAGAGATCTATAATAAAATCACTCTGCATTAAAGAGATCTATAATAAAATCACTCTGCGTTAAAGAGATCTATAAATAAAATCACTCTGCATTAAAGAGATCTATAAATAAAATCACTCTGCATTAAAGAGATCTATAATACTAATGAACAGTAAGTCGCATCGTATTCTATAGCGTCCATAAGATACACATAAATTACCGTGTTGTGAGGGAAGTAAACTATTATATTGCGATGTACCTAAACTATTATGTTGTGTGATAAGCAAATTATGTTGTGTGATAAGCAAATTGTTTGAGGTAAGCATAATATGTTGATGATAAGCAAACTATAATGTTGTGAGTTAAGTAAACTAGTATGTTGTGAGTTAAGTAAACTAGTATGTTGTGAGTTAAGTAAACTAGTATGAGTTGAGTAAACTACGATATGGAGAGGTAGCTAAGTTCCTTTGACCTATTTTCAGGTCGCCTACAAAATAATTCATCTACGATAGGGGTGCTTGGGGTAAGACGTCCACCATTGTGGCACTGGTGAATTTTCTTTTCTAATAGTCATTCAATGGCATCCACTACTTAGCTTTGAGGTTTTAGAAATAATGTATTACAGCTTTGAGTTTTTTAGAAATACTGTATTACAGTTTTGAGTTTTTAGAAATAATGTATTACACCTTTGAGTTTTTAGAAATAATGTATTACAGCTTTTGTAACAAATAGACAATATTTTGCAATTATTGCACTTTTGCAAAACAATTCTTAATGTGCCTCACACACACTCACTATTTTTTAAATGTGAGAAACTGTACGATAGAGAGAGAGAAGCAGGCATGAGATAAAGAGAAAGAAAGAGAGAGAAGGAAATGTGAGAAACAATGAGATGAGAGAGAGATAGGAGTGATGTGAGAAACTAATGAGAGAGAGAGAGAGAGAGAGAGAGAGAGAGAGAGAGAGAGAGAGAGGGGGCTAAGAAGTGTGGTAAATTGAAATTGGCAAGAGAGCGAGAAAGAGAGGAGAGAAATATTGACGGGGAGAGGGGGAGACAAATAAATTAGAGATATAAATAGAGTGAGAAAGGAAGAAAACGCACTAATAAAGTATTTCAAATAACCGTCTTCCTCCAACCTCGTTCTTTTAGTCAAATATGTTTGTCAAATAACTGTCTTCCTCCAACTCCAACCTCGTTCTTTTAGTCAAATATGTTTGTCAAATAACCGTCTTCCTCCAACCTCGTTCTTTTAGTCAAATATGTTTGTCAAATAACCGTCTTCCTCCAACCTCGTTCTTTTAGTCAAATATGTTTGTCAAATAACCGTCTTCCTCCAACCTCGTTCTTTTAGTCAAATATGTTTTTCAAATAACCAGTTAAACAGTATTTACTATCAGAAAGAAGTACTATAATACTCCTCCAACCACGTTCTTTTATTCAAATATGTTTTTCAAATAATTTTTTAATACATTCATTCATGCATTATTTGTTTTGCTAATTTTTCAATCAGCTTTGATTTAATCGTTCAGTTCAGATTACATACAATAAATTACATCTGTGATAAAAACATATGCATCGGACATTTCTTGCGATTTAATTAAATAGCATCATTATATTTTGTTCTCAAATTAATTCAATCATTTTCATGCATAACGCAAAGATATGGAATGTAAGTCCTTGGGCGTGGAGTGACAATCACATCTGGCCGGCGACTATGGGCTGTCAAAGTGCTGATTTCAACCTTGGCTAATGCTCGGGCATAATATCTTGAAGTTTTATCGACCGCTTGTCTGTTATTATTCAACATTTTCTTTCTGCCCGCAACATGTTTAAATTATAACGGCGCAATAGCGTTTCATTCACATCGATACGATTGGTCTAGGTAGGAGAATACGATTGGTCTAGGTAGGAGAATACGATTGGTCTATGTAGGAGAATACGATTGGTCTAGGTAAGAGAATACGATTGGTCTAGGTAGGAGAATACGATTGGTCTAGGTAGGAGAATACGATTGGTCTAGGTAGGAGAATACGATTGGTCTAGGTAGGAGAATACGATTGGTCTAGGTAGGAGAATACGAATCACCATTGCAATTTCAGCGTAATTTGAGTTATCTTTCTCTCGGAAGAAATGCAGAGATGATTTAAATATATGAAATGCAGAGATGTGATGTGATTGCATGAAATGTATAGATTTGATGTGATTGCATGAAATGCAGAGATGTGTTGTGATTGCATGAAATGCAGAGATGTGATGTGATTGCATGAAATTCACACATACAGAAAGCAAACAGATATTTTACTGACTAACAATTACTTTGTCTTCAATAACAACATTTCCACAATGATGTGGACTTTACAGGAATAATGTGGACTTTACAGGAGTGACGTTTTCAGGCGAATGTCTGGTGGCAAGGTTTGCTAACTTCCAAACAATTTCTAGTGTAGAGAAAGTGTGGAACATCGCTACATTTATTGTTTTGTTTGAAAGACAACACAGCGAGAAGTGCCCAGGTCAACTGCAAGCAGCAGAACAGTTTTTTCACATGCAAGTGATACATGTGGAGAAGATGAAATTTTAACTGAATTATAAATTGCGACATTTTGGCAAAGTGCATGAAAACTGTTAAGACTGCCCTGAATCAGGTTAGGTAAACTATTTTTGTTCATCTCTGATAATTCCATTTCTATTCTCTGATAGGACTAACCTGCGATTTGTATTGACTCTATGGCTGAACTGTAATTTTATCTCTTTATATATAGAGACTGTGGAATGTTATCTGAACGTGTGTTCGTGGAATATTGATGTCAAGTAATTTATTTCATTGTAATTGTCATATGTATATTGATTATACATTTAATAAATTTATTGTTAAACTTATTGATCTTCTTACGCATATTATGTTGGAGAAGAAAGTGAGTGGATGGGGGCTTGCTAAATATAGATTAAAGTCAGATTTGTCTTCTAATTTACACAGATACATTATGTGACTGTAAATGATGTTTTACGTTGTGAAATAGAGAAAACGTTTACAGCACCAAAAATATCTGCCAAGTGAGAGAGACGAAAGGTGTCTGCCGGAGGATCATTAATAAAATAATTTAAGATACTTATCACTTGTGATTAGTTATGGATGAGTAATTAATAATAATAATATAATTCCTTTCATTAACTAAGTGGCATGCCCGCCACAAAAACAAATTTGAAACACCACTAAAGAGGGAAGCAAATTTGAAACTAAACTAAAAGCACAACAGATCCAAAACACCACTAAAGAGGGAAGCAAAATAATTTGAAACTAAACTAAAAGCACAACAGATCCAAAACACCACTAAAGAGGGAAGCAAAATAATTTGAAACTAAACTAAAAGCACAAGAGATCCAAAACACCACTAAAGACGGCAACAAATTCATGACCTCAAATAAAATCTAAAATGGTGGAGAAAGTATTCAATGCGTGTTAGCTCATCAATAATAAATCAAATTAAATGTAAAATGGTAACTAACTTGTAAAAAGGTACACTCGACTACCAAGGTCACAAGGTTATGAAAAGGGCACATTCAACCACCACGGTAACAAAGTTATAAAATTGGCACATTCAACCACCACGGTAACAAAGTTATAAAATTGGCACACCCTACCATCGTGACAAAATGTTATAAAATTGGCACAGTCTACCATCATGACAAAATGTTATAAAATTGACACACTCTACCACCATGGTAAAATGTTATAAAATTGGCACATTATACCACCATTGTAAAAAGTTATAAAATTGACACACTTTACCACCATCGTAAAAAGTTATAAAATTGACACACTTTACCAACAAGGTAAAAAGTTATAAAGGCACCGTCTACCACCGCAATAACAATTTATAAAAAGGACACACTTTACAACCACGGTAACAATTTATAAAATGGACACACTTTACAACCACGGTAACAATTTATAAAAAGGACACACTTTACAACCACGGTAACAATTTATAAAAAGGACACACTTTACAACCAAGGTAACAATTTATAAAATGGACACACTTTACAATCAAGGTAACAAAGTTGTAAAGGGTCACACTCTACCTCCATGGTAACAAAGATATTAAAAAATCAAAACACGTTTCTTGTATTACGTTCGAATTGTGTATGTCCAATCATTCATTGATCGATTCCTTCTACAGATGACCCGTCGTTATTTTCTTATTATTATTTTGTAATTATTTCTTGATATTGCTTTCTAAGATGTAACAAAAATTGTGCTATTAGTCTTTCATGTGCTGTCTTTTGTTCCTTTCAATATTAGTGTTGTTACTGTGTCAAACATTGAACGCGTTATTTAATCTTTTAAAATTTGTTGTACACGTTATATGTATTTACTCGTCATTTACTGTACTTCTTTAATATGGGGCCATTGTTAACAGTCCGTCATTTACTGTACTTCTTTAATATGGGGCCATTGTTAACAGTCCGTCATTTACTGTGCTTCTTTAATATGGGGCCATTGTTAACAGTCCGTCATTTACTGTGCTTCTTTAACATGGGGCCATTGTTAACAGTCCGTCATTTACTGTGCTTCTTTAATATGGGGCCATTATTAAGAGTCCATCATTTATTACCACACATTCCTTTGTTCTATTTTCCGTCAGGCATTACGTGCATTACTATGTTAACTGTCATTTACTTTGCACATTTCTTTAACTGTCCCATATTTATTTATTACATTGTTCTTTTGATTAATTATTCATCATTTATTAAACACACTTGCAAAATGCGTTCTCGGCTCCGCAATACACGTATTGGAATCGAGCTGCGCAGGCACCGGCAATAGCAGGTCCGTGCCGGTTCAACGCCGCAAACAGTGGAAGTCTGGCCCTCGCACACACACACACACACACACACACACACACACATACAAAATTACGGGTAAGGCAACAAATACATTAATGGGGTATCTAAGAAAACGTCATCAACTTGTTAATCGTTTTCAGTGTGGATACCCGGTCATTGGGAAGACACCCGGTCATTGGGAAGATACCCGGTCATTGGGAAGACACCCGGTCATTGGAAAGACACCCGATCATTGGGAAGATACCCGGTCATTGGAAAGACACCCGGTCATTGGGAAGGCACCCGATCATTGGGAAGACACCCGGTCATTGGGAAGATACCCGGTCATTGGGAAGACACCCGGTCATTGGGAAGGCACCCGGTCATTGGGAAGACACCCGATCATTGGGAAGATATCCGGTTATTGGGAAGACACCCGGTCATTGGGACGTGCACGGAATGTTTCATGAAATTTTTCGTGCAACACTCCACTTTCCAACTGCAGTGACTACAACCAAAACGGAAATGTATACAAACAAACAAAAATTGCGGATAACAGACGAAATTTTGCAAAATGGAGAGCATACTACTACCCTCCAAATAGAAATGTGACAGACAAACAAAAACAAAACTAAAGAGACAAACAAAGGCAAAGTCGAAATGAGACAGACAAGTAAAAAGAAGGAATTAAATAAGAAATGAGACAGACAATTAAAAATTAAATAAGAAGACAAGCGTGAAGAATGGAACACAAATTTTTTAAAAAGTCATAAAAAGATCTATGGCCGAGAGGGTGGGAAGGGGTGAGATAGGGTGGGGTCAACTGGAAATAGAAAAGGAAAGGAAGGGGGCATAGTAGACGAACGGAAGGGGGATAACAAGTTGGTACCGAAAGACAAGGATAGGTGGTGTGGGAATAAAAGCCGAGGGAAAAAAAATAAAAGATTGAAAAAGGGGGGAGGGAAGGTGGCGCGGAAAGAAAATTAAGGTGCTGCGGGAGCGATCGATAACCGTCAAGTGCCGTCGCCCGCTGTCATTAAAGTCTGGCTAGGATTCTCTGCCCATATCGCGATGTGATCAGCCTACGTGACCACGTGACCATTTAGTTTTGTCGTTCGATGGTATCTCAGCGGAATTCGAAACAGACCTGGCGGCAGACTTGAATATCACTATTACAATTGCCCAGTCATCTGCAACGTAGAAAGCCGCTTTCATCTGTTTAGAGCATCAGAGAATCTATATCGATGTCCGGGTAATGACATTGACGATAATTGTAATAATTACAGCGAGCGTCAAAAGGTGTGATGTAAAGAAAACAATAAGGGATTAACAGGATGAGGTCGCGGGCTATATTTACAACTAATCCCTCCACGTTTCAGTTTCACTCGAGTTCGAGGTCAGCCCGATACCGTTATAAGACTTCCAGACTTAGAACACAAAACCCTGAAAGACAGGCTCCTTGCGCAAATTTAAAACAAACTGCTGGACACACATTCCTTTCTAGAGATAGTTTGTAAAATAGTTCCTGTTGTATCTCATTGCTACTGCTGGACACATTCCTTTCTAGAGATAGTTTGTAAAATAGTTCCTGTTGTATCTCATTGCTACTGCTGCAAGTTGGCAATTTAAATAGAGATTATAAGTGTGTCAGATCATTATTACGATAGTCATTAATGTCATTTTATAAACCAAATAATAATTCTGTTAGTATGTTAACTGATCAATGCTATATTAACTAATACAAGACGAGTGATGACAGTAAGAATGATAATGATAATAGTGATGATGATAACGACGACGATGGTGTTTATTATTATAATTATAATGAAATTTATGAATTGATCAAAATTAATTATCACTATAATAAGTTATATGATTATTAGAACAAGCGATTATTGTTAATCAGAAGATGATGATGCGGGCTGAAATTATTATAATTAACCAGCACTGATGCAATTTTGTAACAGTTGTGTAGATTGCAAATTCAACAGTAATATTTGATTATCGCTATGACAGTTAATTAATCGTACACTATTAAGATAATAACATTATTATAATGACATTCGACTGGTACACTGCCATTATTACTTTATATTTGGTCAATACTGTAATTGTCATTTGTATTAACTATTTTATTATAGTAATACGTGCAATTTAGCAATTTAAGTCTCAATATCAGTTAATATTTACTTTAAAAATGTGTGTACGTGTATGCATATACGCGTATGTGTATGCTTGTGTTTGTGTATAAGTGTCCTCTGTGTTCACGTGTGTTGTTAGTCACATTTTGTGTTTTGATGGGAGGAGAGTTTTTTTTTTTAAATATATATATTTCAAGAAGTTGTTACAATCTCTTCTGCAAAGCACGAGGAATAATACAGCAACGCTTGGGCGATGGGTGGAGTGGATAGGCTAAGGGGGGGGGGGGTGAGGTGGAGATGGACGGGAAGTCAAACGAATGTACATCTGCTTCTATAGTGTATTCTCGCATTCTTAAGGAACTAGTTTATTGTGTTAGTTAACTTTGTAGTTCTGGTTCATTAAACAGTCGGTAAAAGTTGCAATACTGTGTTCAGGACAATTAATTGTTTTTTCTTCCTCTTTCTCCAAATGTACTATAGTGTATTTTTGACACTTAATATTCTACAAGCAGTGCGTACCAAACTGTACATTTTCACTGTTTTAGTCTACGAGTGGTATATACATTGATGTACATTTAACACTGTTATTAGTCTACGAGTGGTATATACATTGATGTACATTTAACATTGCTATTAGTCTACGAGTGGTATATAAATTTGATGTACATTTAACACTGTTATTAGTCTACGAGTGGTATGTACTATACCGTACATTTAACACTGTTATTATTTTACGACTGGTATGTAATATACCGTACATTTAACACTGTTATTATTTTACGACTGGTATGTACTATACCGTACATTTAACACTGTTATTATTTTACGATTGGTATGTAATATACCGTACTTTTAAAACTGTTATTATTTTACGACTGGTATGTAATATACCGTACTTTTAAAACTGTTATTATTTTACGACTGGTATGTAATATACTGTACTTTTAAAACTTATTATTTTACGACTGGTATGTAATATACCGTACTTTTAAAACTGTTATTATTTTACGAGTGGTATGTAATATACCGTACTTTTAAAACTGTTATTATTTTACGAGTGGTATGTAATATACCGTACTTTTAAAACTGTTATTATTTTACGAGTGGTATGTAATATACCGTACTTTTAAAACTGTTATTATTTTACGAGTGGTACATTACGCTTCTGGTTCATTGAACACTGTTATTATTCTATGAGTGGTATGTGCTGTATTGTATATTTAGCACTGTTATTATTTACGAGTGGTGTATACTATACCGTATATTTAGCACTGTTATTATTTACGAGTGGTATGTACTGTACTGAGTATATAACACTACTTTAATTCTACGGGTTGCATGTACTTTGTATTTAACACTGTTGTTATTATTGTTCTATGAGTGGTGAATTTTATCTTGTGTATTTTACACTATTTTTATTCTACAAGTAATAAGTAATATACTGTGTATTTAACACTGTTATTGTTTTACGAGTAGTATTATTATACTGTGTATTTAACACTGTTATTGTTTTACGAGTAGTATTATTATACTGTGTATTTAACACTGTTATTGTTTTACGAGTAGTATTATTATACTGTGTATTTAACACTGTTATTATTCCACGAGTACGAAGCTGTATATTTAAAACCTTTATTAGTTTATGTGTGGTACGTACTTTGTTATTATTCTACGAGTGGTATGTATTTACTGTACATTTAAAATTTTCTTTTATGAGTGGAATGTATTTTACTGTGTATTAAGGACTGTTAGTATTATACGAGTGGTATGTACTATATTGTTTATTTAACACTGTTATTTTTCTACGAGTGGTATGTACCTAACACTGTTATTTTTCTACGAGTGGTATGTACTAATCTGTGTTATAAAGAACATACATACTTTACTGTAAATTAAACATTTATTATTCTACAGCGAATGGTTGAAACTTGTTAAAAGTCTTGGCGTAAGCGGATTGTTACATAGTATTTCTATTTATTACACGGAAAGAAATCAGTCACACACTTGTTAATAATGTGTACATGTTGTACATTATTGTTTACAGGTGCGCACAACAAGCAATGGATATAATTAGGGGAAAGAATTTTTAGAAGTAGTATTACTGGAAAGAGCACAATGTTAAAATTGTGATTTAAAGTAAATATTAACTTAATACAACTAAAATTTAATATATATGTATTTTTATTATCTTCCCGTTCTTTAAAAGAATGAGGTAGATAGATAGATAGATAGATAGATAGATAGATAGATAGATAGATAGATAGATAGATAGATAGATAGATAGATAGATAGATAGATAGATAGACAAACAGACAGACAGACGGACGGACGGGCGGGCGGACGGGCGGGCGGACGGACGGATGGATGGATGGATGGATGGATGGATAGATAGATAGATAGATAGATAGATAGATAGATAGATAGATAGATAGATAGATAGATAGATAGATAGATAGATAGATAGATAGATAATCTAAGTAATTAGTTAATATTTTATCTGAGTCACTGATACAGATTTTTTCTATCTACCTATCTATATCTATCTATCAGTCTATATGTCTCTATATATGGATGTCTACCAGATTTCGCCGTCGAATAATCCAGTATAAAAAGTGGCATTCAGAAAACACAATTTAATGTAAAATTTTATTTTGTAAAAAAAATTAAACTGAGCTATGGTAAATTAGGATCATATTTGCCAAGTAATTGTTTCTCGATAATTGAGCAGACCAAGAAAGCGAGTCTGAATGCTAGTAAAATACGGGCAAAAGAAAATTAGAAAAATTATTCAAATCTTTGTTAGATTTCTCTTAATTATATATTTTTTTAATTTAGGCTATTGCTTTGAACTGATTGTTTAATTCTTTTATCTTTTTAATTCCTTTATAGAATAATTACACTCTGTGCCTATATTTACTCCTCATTAAAGTTAGAAATTTATTAAGAAAATTTTAGAACTCTGCATAACTGAAGAAATGGCATTAGTCCGTTCACATGCACACACACACAGTCATGATTATTCTCTTAATATACCATTTCGTGTATGTTGTGCTTTTAGGATTGTATTATCTGTAAGCATTTCACAGAGTATTTATATTCTCTTAATATAACATTTTATGTAATTCGTGCTTTTAGGATTGTACTATTTATACTATAAGCATTTCAGAGAGTATTTATATTCTCCTTGTTTTAACTGTATCAATGATTGTACTCTTCCATTCACAGAGAATAATTATGTACATTTCTGTTAAGTATATATATCATTAAGTGATAGTTTGTAGATCACTGATAATGTTATTTAAATACATTTAATTACATTTAAACCTATGTAGTTACCACTGGATTCACTCTTAAGTATCTTTAATTACTTTTAGATATATTTAAATAAATTGATATATTAGAGTGCAGTTATGTTCGTCCACTTATGCTGCTTTCATTCTAGATACGGCTGCCAGAACTGCTAAGTTCATTCTAGATACGGCTGCCAGAACTGCTAAGTTCATTCTAGATACGGCTGCCAGAGGTGCTAAGTTCATTCTAGATACGGCTGCCAGAGGTGCTAAGTTCATTCTAGATACGGCTGCCAGAGCTGCTACGTATATTTAAAAATATTTAAAACCATCTGCTTATCAAGTACATTTTAGACACGTACTTACATTGAAAAACACGTTAACATAATTATATCTCCGTAAACTTAGTTCATTTAGACACATCTGCCTAAACTTAGTTCATTTAGACACATCTCCATAAAATATCAAATACATTTAGAAGCATCTGCCTAAACTAATATATATCTGCGTAAAATGTAAAGAACACTTAGAAACATCTCTGTAAAATGCAAATTACATTTAAATACATTTGGAAACATCTACTTCTACTGTTAACCACATATATCCACATATAAATACATCTACTTGTACTGTTAACCACACATATATATATACATATAAATGCATCTACTTATACTGTTAACCACATATATCTACATATAAATACATCTACTTATACTGTTAACCACATATATCTACATATAAATACATCTACTTATACTGTTAACCACATATATCTACATATAAATACATCTACTTATACTGTTAACCTTTGTCTGTTGTGTTTGTGTTGAGAGATGATTAGTGTGTGTTTATTTCTTGTGTTTGTGTTGAGAGATGATTAGTGTGTGTTTGTCTCTTGTGTTTGTGTTGAGAGATGATTAGTGTGTGTTTGTCTCTTGTGTTTGTGTTGAGAGATGATTAGTGTGTTTGTTTCTTGTGTTTGTGTTGAGAGATGGAAGTAGAAAATTGTAACTATTGACATAACAGTTGAAACATTTACACTAAACTATTTGAAATTTAAAAAGTAAGTACAATTGCATTGAAAATTAAAGATAGTATATTTATCTTAAAAGTTAAACACTCTTAAATGTAGAGTTTTCGGAATTAGGTATATGAAATATTAATTTAGGCACTATATACGGATTTAAAATGTTTAGCTTTTTACGCTTCTTGATCTATGTAGCTGCTGATTTTATCTTGCAGAGACTTTTAAGAAAAAGAAAAGAAAGATCAGCTGAGTGAACTGGACACTAGGTTTTAAATGTATACTCTCTAGCTAATACATGTTCCAAATTGGAGAGATTTGAAATCAAGTGCTAATCTGATTTATTCATCCAACAGAAAAACGTAGTACGATGTAACTAGTTTTATTTTGAAACAACATTTCGGCAGTCATCAATTAGTGCTTTTTTCACAAATATTGAAGTCATCATCCGAAGCATGTCAGTTTCCAAAGATAAATAAGTATAACAGTGGTACCAATGCCACTGAGCCTTTTACGATTGTAGGGGTACTGGTGTACTGGTGTACTGGTGTCCTGGTGTGCTGCAGTTCGCGTTACACACTGTTTGAAATGATTAATGATTCTAGTTGAGCATAAACATGTTCCGGTATTTCATTCCTGTACTTGTTTAACTTCAAGGTAGTTGTGTATTTATTGCTGTACTTGTTTAACTTCAAGGTAGTTGTGTATTTATTGCTGTACTTGTTTAACTTCAAGGTAGTTGTGTATTTATTGCTGTACTTGTTTAAATTCAAGGTAGTTGTGTATTTATTTGTAAAAGCAAAAGTCCATGGTTTCCAAAATACTAACAATGTTATTCCTGTGCTGGTTTTGATGTTTTCTTAAGTAGGAAACACGAAGCTGTAAAACTGTCGTCCTGATTATTAATATGCATAGTACATTAAAATTTTGTTTTTTTTTCTAATATAAATTTTGTCCTAGATAGATAGATAGATAGATAGATAGATAGATAGATAGATAGATAGATAGATAGATAGATAGATAGATAGATAGATAGATAGATAGATAGATAGATAGATAGATAGATAGATAGATAGATAGATAGATAGATAGATAGATAGATAGATAGATAGATAGCAAAGTAAAGAGAGACAGATATAAAACGAAGAAAAAGAATGCACAATGTCTATGTAGGCTTACTGAAAAAAAAAAGAATGCATAATGTCTATGTAGGCTTACTGAAGAAAAAAAAGAATGCACAATGTCTATGTAGGCTTACTGAAGAAAAAGAATTTCCAAAGAAACACTAATACTTCTATTGAATGACTCTAAGCGCGCACTGAACTGTTCCATAGACAGAAAATATATGTACGTGTAAATTTATCTTATTTGCACCGGTGTATGTTTTTAGACTGAGCAATAAAGAGATTTGTTTAATGCTACAATCGTTACAATCTTTATTTAAGAAGACATTTTTTTATTTTATTAAATATATATAATCCTTCCATCAGCGTTCTGTTTTAAACATTTTTAATTTAAAGATTATTATTTTATTTATTGATGATAAAATTCAAGAAAGCAAAAACAAACAAAAACAAGACAAAAAAAATGGCAAAGAACATACTAAAGCAAACAAACAAAAACAAAAAAAATTTTAACACAAAAAAACGAAAACAGACAAACGAAAACTTAAGAAAATACGAGTTCGAACAAAAAGCAAACCAAACTCGAACAAAAATCGAACAAAAATCGAACAACAAACTGCGATTCCATTGTTACTTCAACTAAAGATCGTTACTTCTTTTCATTTTTTGGAAGTCGTTCTTCTTTTAGTATTGTTATATATTTTCTACCGCCTTTTACCTACAACGTTGTAAGACCCCTTCATATTTTTTTCATGTCATAAACAAACAAACGCAGACTTGAACAACTATACAAGAAAAACTGTATACTTGTGGCACTGTTTCGTATAGCGTCGTTTTACGAATTGTATACTTATGGCACTGTTTCGCATAGCCTAGTTTTTACGTAGTGCCACAAGTATACAAATCCGTAAGAACGACGCTATACGAAACAGTGCCACAAGTATACAAGACAAATCCGTAAGAACGACGCTATGGAAAAAGTACCAAGGACTAACAACGCCCGGTGGATCGCAGCCAACAATCCCACAGTCTTCAAAGCAGTCTCGAGCGGTTCATAACAGAATCTATAACGCTTTAAGGAATGCAGTATACATCGCATTTAAAGAAATAAATCGCACCAGATTTCATCCAATGGCCAATGGAATTTGTGGAATGTGAGGGCAAGCGCCAGCTGTTGTAGGAATCCGCTACCGTCACAGCTGACTATACTTTACTGCGTATCTACGTATTAACGCTCTACATAATTATAAGTGGATTTCATTACAGTTCATACAACCATTTATCTTGCCTCGTTTTTTTTAAAAGAAATTCCATTTATGTACCACCCCTTCAACATAAATTATTTTTCACTTTAACATGCATTTAGTATTGAATTCCTTACGCACAGGAGCATGCTTGCCATTTGACACAAACAACAAAATAACAAACAAACTAGCTAACTCACTAGTAAACAAATAGAAATTTTGTCTGCTGTACAATCCAAAAGGAGAGCACCATATCGGGAGGTTTCGCTGACGTTTCAACAACTGCAGAAGCACATACTAAATCCATTAAAACTCCATATCAACCATTCTCACAAGACACGTCACTCCACAACAATCCTGAAGAAAGAAGGCTCGGGGTGGAGATAGGCTGATCAGTTCAAAGGTCATTATGTGTATATTAGCTATAACCAAGAAGAATTTAACGTTTTGTTTATTACAGATTTGATGACCATATCCGCTGAGCAGTTTACAGCAATAATTATATTATCATCCTTTTTATCCACAGAAAACGATCTTGTCCAGTTGTGAATATTTTCCCGTTAAGAAACACATCAGTATTCATCAGCTAGTCACCCATTGTTAATGTTATTGTCCAAATATGATATTATTCTCAATATCTACCTTGCACGAATGTTATTGTCCAAATATGATATTATTCTATTTGAAGCACTTTGGAAATCAAACTGAAAGTATTCTCAATATCTACGTTGCTCAATGTTATTGTCCAAGGAACACTTTGTAAGTCACTCTGGAATCATTATCGAGAGCTACCGCGTTCAACTGTGGCTTTTCAAGGAATATTTTAGAAATCATTAAATAATCATTCTCACTATCTCCTTCTCCGTCTGAGACTTTTTAAAGAAACACATTTGAAATCAGTAATCAATCGTTCTTTATAATGTGCTGTGGAATTCGCTTGCATGTTTTCCAAATATCGCTTTAAGTCATGTGACACCTGTTCTAACTGTTGGATGGGGGTGACGGTGGTAGACTATGGCACTTTCCAGGTACGGCGTTAGCAACGATGAAAGAAATCACATTGCAATGATGTCATCAATTGATGCTGTAAGGGGAATGGCTCATCAGTTGACGCTTTTAGGGAATGACGTCATCAGTAGACGCTTTCAAGAAAATCACGGACGCAATTTTATTCATTGCGAGGTCATGGCATTAGTCACTCGTAATTCCTCCACGTTTTCTTTGACCACACTGGACAGTCAACGAGACGCGCGAACATTTTGTCATCGCAATTGCATCCCCCCCGTCTCACAGAATGCAACACAGACCGGTGCCTTGAAATCGTACAAGGCGTTGCATTCCACGAATATCTGAAGGAAGGGGTAGACAATCTATCGTCATCAGTCTGCGCTGTTCTTCCCGGCGGTGTAGATGACTGTGGAATTCAGAATGTCTGTGAATCATTTAAAGACAAGCACATTTCCACTAACCTGTTGCCAGTCCATGGTGCTGTCATCAGGGGATTCAGGGGATTGGGAATTGGTGCTCCATACAATCATATGCAGCAAATAACAGAATGTTGTCATTGATATACATTATGATAGAAGTAGAGTAACAAATCAAATAGAGAGTAGGAGAAAGACACCGAGCGAAACCAGTTGTCTCTGAGACCTTGTTGTTTTAGTAAAACCATGCTGGCCATGGAGTCAGTGAAGAAGACAACAGCCCAAATGCCGTGGTCACACTGCCCGACGTTCTGTCGTAGACGATGACTATGGAAGTCGAGTTGCCGTTGCACGCTGTTTTATCCTGTCACGTTTTGCATGCTAGACGCAATTTTGGACCTGGGCTTCATTTTTCATCTGTCGATGATACACACCTGTAACTTGGAATATCATTACGCACGCTAGTTCTTTGTTGTATGGTTACATTGCGTGACGCCATAGTCGTGCTTGACAGTCGCAGGGAAAAAAAAACGGTTTGGCGCAGAAGCTGGGTTTCGGGGTGGTCAGACCAGTTAAACGGATCTGTACGGCACCCGATTATTTCCTCTTTTCTCTTTTTTAGAAAAATACAAACGCGCAAGAACGACAATAAATGGCAAGGGGAAATAATCACAGCCCCCCCCCCCCCACTAAAAAAAACTACATCAAAGGGTTTTAGGTTCAGTAGCCAAGTAATACATTTAATACATTTCGTAGTCTTGAAAAAAGCACCGACCTCTTCCTCCGGTTGTGAATGAGATTTTGCTTTGTTTATCTGAGGTCCCAATTTGTTTATCGGGTTAGGAATTCACTGGAAACCAGTAGCATTGTGTCATTGATTTCAACTTGAATTTCTCTTGACTCCATCAAAACGCTATTTGCTTTTGTCACATCTTCAATTCTTGCTATCGTATATTGAGTCACGAACTGAGGGTTTGCCACGCGCTAGTGACCACTTAACTGTGTCCAGAGAGCGCCAAGTAGTGGTGCACCATGCGTGCTTCGCACAACACTCATTACTACTGTTCAAATCTTTGAGGTAACTCTCTCCAGAAAGCCGCTTGCCTTTCCTCTGCGACAACAGATACTGACGCTACACTTGAGTGACGTTCGTGCTTTTGTTTGTTGTTCGTTGTTGTTGTTTGTTGTTTGTTTTTTTCGGACACAGAAGTCCGACACATCCTACCTCGATTCCTGGAAGCAGCAGACTGAAAAGGTGGAGGAAACGAAGACTGGTTTGGTTAGTTCCAGGCACGAATCTTTGGCGACTGCAAGAGTCCGTATGGCTTGCATGCACGACACAACCAGAATACGACCCCAAAACGCTTTGGGTCCGGCCGTGTTAAGGGAATAGTTTGTGTGGTGGGGAGATTGGCTCCTTGCACGTACGGCTCGGCCTGTTCCAGAACACCTTTGCACGCAACTCTGCGTGATGACAACGTGCATATCTTTCCCCTTGCCTGCTCTTCTTTCCCCTTGTCGTCCTTTTGCTTATACCCCCCTTCCCTTTTACTCTTATCCTCCTCCCCTCCCTGCCTACGGAAAACCTCTTCTGGATTCAGCATCTTTGTCTCAACCGTTATCTTCTTTCACAACTCTTACCCCTACATCTTTCCCTTCCATCTCTTCTTTTTCTTTTAAGACCTACCCCCCCTCCTCTTTTTTCTTAAGTGTATAAGAGCATCTCATGTTTCTTTCTCTTCATACACCCTCCAGGCACCTCGTGTCTCTCCTTCCGTGTTCTCATTCTATTACCCACTCACCCACACTCCGATACCAACGCACGTGCGAGTGTGTACATGCAGGGGGAGTGCGTGCGTGTTGGAAGACTTTGCGCACATGGTGGTGGTAGTGTGCGACCTTGATATCGTCCCCTCACGGAACTCTCCTTGATGAGGAGAAAATTAAAGAAACACGCATGCGCAAGACGGCTTTGGTGAAAATGAACGAGAGAGTGTGTGTGGAGGGGGGTAGGTGTGCGTGAGACCAGTGGAATAAATTTGGATCCCAGTTGATCAGATGACAATAATGTCCTAAAATAAAATGAAATGATGTATGGATAAAATAAAATACGACGTACACAACCACACGCACATAAACAAACACACATGCACACACGCATACGTCCCAGAAGGTCACATTAGTACTAGCACGCGAACTCGAGTAAAAAAATAAAAATATCAAATGATAACAGTTTCTTACGTTTGACAATTACAAGACATGGTACTAAAAACAAAAATTAAATATACGTCACAATACAGATATGTTGTGTTGTTACAGTTGTTTATTGAAAGTCGACTATCGTTGTAATTGTACTGAGACAGAGCTGTGTTATTACACTTGTTTCGTGAAAGTTGACTGTAACGATGTAGCTGTAACAAAGAGCTGTGTGAATGACGTAGACACCAGGTGTATCAAGAAATCAAATTTTTCGATGTAAATTAAATAAATACATTTGCTTTTACTTTTAAAGCGAAGAATGGAACTTTATGCATACTGATCAATACAGTGCTAAAAGAGTTTATTATTAAATATTTTAGATGAAGTAAGATGGGATAGCTTAAATAATATGTGTATATTAGACCCTTGTCTTATTTTTATTATCATATTTTCCTTAGGGATAGTACATCTTATAACTGGATTCGAATGCTACATATTAAACTGCAACGCGATTATCTTGAAACATGTTACAATAATATATATAGTAAAGTTTGGGTGGGGATGGGTGTATAGATAAAAACGTGTTACAATAATATATATAGTAAAGTTTTGGGTGGGGATGGGTGTGTAGATAAAAAGTTATATAAACAAATAGATGGGTTGATGGCTAGATGGTAGATTAGTCGAAGGGATTGTCAGGCGAAAGGAAAACCAGACAGACAAACAGATAGATAGATAGATAGATAGATAGATAGATAGATAGATAGATAGATAGATAGATAGATAGATAGATAGATAGATAGATAGATAGATAGATAGATAGATAGATAGATAGATAGATAGATAGATAGATAGATAGATAGATAGATACGGATGGATGGATGGGTGGATAAAGAAAGAGAGATAAAGAATGAGAGAATAAAATTGCGAGTAGGATTCAAACACAGTGGTACAACAAATAGCAGACCCTTTAAATGTTTTCTTAATAAAATGTAAATCATTGTTTTCTTTGTATTAAATACGTAACAATTTTTCTTAATAAAATGTAAATCTTTGTATTAAATACGTAACAATTTTTCTTAATAAAATGTAAATCATTGTATTAAATACGTAACAATTTTTCTTAATAAAATGTAAATCATTGTTTTCTTTGTATTAAATACGTAACAATTTTTCTTAATAAAATGTAAATCATTGTTTTCTTTGTTTTAAATACGTAACATATTTTCATCTGGTTTGAACAATGCTTTAAAAACATTCCTTTCCCTGCACACTCTCAGTTCGAAAAAATTAAAAATTATTTTCACAGAGAATAATTTAAATAGGTTTTAAAATTATCGCTTAATGCATTGGAGATAATTATATGGGTATAATTATTCAAAAATGCTTGCATCCAGCATTTGATAAGTTGAATAGTAAGTAAATTGCTCTAATAGTATTATTTAGTTATCAAATTCATTTATTCATTACTTACTTAATATGCACAATTTTAATTTAGTTATCAAATTCATTTATTCATTACTTAATTAATATGCACAATTTTAATTTAATTATCAAATTCTTGTATTCATTGCTAAATTAATATGCACAATTTTAAAAAGAAAACAGAACATTCTTTTAATTAACGTGTAGAAACTCTTTAATAAGTAACCAGCGGCTTTTTACAACTCTGTATTCAAGCGTTTATTCCTTAATTAATGTGTATAGACATTGTGTGGAACAGTAAATTTGCCTATCCCTATTTTCAAACATAATTGTTATATAAATAGTTAAATTGTCAAAGTAGCCCGACCTTGGGAACTCCTTATGATGGCATGTTTTGCAAGTATCAGAATTGGAAGTAACTTGGTTTGAGAATATGCTAGAGAACTACTGATGCAATCTAAACCAGTTCCAACTGGATGAGTAGATTTTCTGACTAATAATCTCACACTTGTTCATAACACCTTCATCAAGTGGGGATGGACCAAAAGTACTCTATTCTAATCACTTTAATTAACTCGATTTAAATAACTCGAGTCTGGTCATAAAGGCGATCGTTAGCTTATGGTAAGTTAACTGACTGATAAAGAAGGAATGGAGTTAGATTATTTCGTACATGTTTGCTATTGATCTATGATGTAAATTTGAGAATGCTTTTGTAACTGAACCATTATTTCTATGATTACAAATTTAATTATGTTTTGTACATTATACTTGTGAATTTTGATCCATGCTATATTTCTTATGCTGTGTGTGTATCAGGCTAACAAAATTGTTGCTGGATTTGTAAGTTGAGAATGTTTGTAAGAGAGAAAGGAGTTTAGAGATAAAATAAGTCTGAAATTTAGTGCTCCATTAATATGACTTTTGCAGGTCTTTATGTTTTTGACTTTTGTTACGTCATACTACAGTGACCACTGCGCTCTACTAGAGTACGTTGGTGAGTGAATCCGGCATTGTAGTCAACTTATCAGTTACATGTTGCTGTGAGTTGATTCCTGTGAATTCCATTGTAGTCAACTTATCAGTTACATGTTGCTGTAAGTTGATTCCTGTGAATTCCATTCGAGTACCAATAGTTTGGTCTCGAGAATTCATAAAGATTATTTTGAATGTTCTTCTTGATGTGTTGAGTAAACGTACATGGAAAATCTGGAATGTACATTCCTTCTGATGAATAGCACATCTGAAATTCAGGACAATTCCTTATGTTGTGCTTGGAGAGTGTGTCAAAGATTCTGGAACAGTTGTGTACTGTGTCTCTAGAAGGGACTGGTGGGACCTCGCCTAAATATGAAAGGTGGCACTTGTTACAAACTGTCATCTACGAACAGGTTATGTACATTGACTTTAATTATTTCTCTGAAACTCTGCTCTCATTTCCATGGTGATATCCATGAACCTGATTATGTATTTAGGTTAATTGACTGCTAATGTCTATTCTAGGATAAAATGAATGATTGAGAGTGATATATTTTCCGAATTCAGATTGGATCTAAAGTGAAAGGTTCTCATGCTAAAGTGATGAAAGCATATAAAGAACACTTGGATAACTTGGTCACTACTATTGTAGTAGAGGATGTTGCTACCACTGTACCTGATACCTAATCCATACCACATCCAGTTTAACTGATGTTAAAACTGTTGATGATGTTAAGTCTGGAACTCTCAGACTCTGACACTCAACAGTTATGGAGCGTGCTAAAAGAAACTCGTGATATTTTTAATGATAAATGCAGAAAGTCGAGTAAGTACAAATTTATGTTTGGGGATCATAATATGATTTGAAGCAGTGTGTTCTACCTTATGCTAAATGGAATGCTGTAAAACAGGAAATAGACTTTATATTAACCTTAGAAGGCAAAGTCCCCGTATAGTTCTCCCATTGTTCTAGTCAAAAAGAAGGATGGCTAGCATAGATTTTTGTGGACCACAGACAACTGAACAAGTTGAACCAGAGCACCTATTCACTCGGCTCACACGAGCAAAATATTTTTCTAATCTAAATTTGACAAAAGGTTTTTGACAAATTCCAGTCTGTGAAGCAGACAGGCCTAAATTAGCATTCAGTGCACCTGATGGCCAATGTCAATGGCGGGTAATGTTTAAAGGAATGTAGCTTTACTGTTCAGCCAACCAATTATTTCTTTGGACATTTTAAACTTGAATATTTGGGACTCACCGTGGGACAAAGTCTCCTCTGGCCAGAGGCATCAAAAGTAAGAAAACGTAAAGAGATGGAGAGACCCATCTCCCTGACAAATGCTAGATCCTGTTTGGTGTTTGGCCAGTTACTTTCGAAAATTCATTCCAAAGTTCAGTGCCATCACCAAACCACTCATTGATTTGATGATAAAAGACAAGAGTGAGATAGTGATTTGTAGTGAGGAGTGTCAAGCCAGCTTTGCTAGTTTGAAAGACTGCCAGTCACGAGCTCCTGACCTCCATTTGCCTGGTTACAATGAAGAATTCAGACTCAGAACAGCTGCTGTTAATGCAGGGCTGGGTGCTGTACTGATGTGGAAGCATGGTGATATTCTGTATCCAGTAGCTTACTCCAGTCATATGTTAAATGGGGCTGAACAAAATTGTTCTACTAGAGAGAAAGTATGTATCGGAATTGTCTGGGTAGTCGAGAAATTCCAAGCCTATCTGTAAGGTAAACATTTTGTTATTCAGACAGAACATCAAACTCTCACCTACATAGCTCACTCAACTAAGACAAATGGGCGTTTGACCAGGTAGTCATTACTACTACAACAGTATAGACTATAGGCATAATGTGGAAGTCATCAAAGACTCAATGTAAGGGCTGGCTATTTGTCCAGAGCAGTAGAAATGGAAGTGTAAGACATAAGTCTATGTGTATGCTGCGAAATCTTTATATTTCGTATCTTCTCTTCTGTAGACAGTCGAAGGAATACTTTTATCCAGAGCTTATTTATATGATGCTAACATGACTTGTGTATGTTGTATTTTCCTATCACAAGGAGAAAAAAATAATGATAATTATCTTTGCATATGACTTGCGATTTATTTCCTTAGACGTAGAGACATAATCAGTAATGTCTCTTAACTTGTAACAAATGAAAATTATGTTGATTTTTTTATGATAAATTATGCTCATATCTCTTTAAGTGTGGAAACATAACTCATCATGATCCAACTTCTAATGAGAGTAATTAATACGATATCCGATATTTTAATGTTCACTGATTATAGAGTCATGTAAAATTATATTGTAGAATTAATTAAGTGTATGACTTAAAAATTATATAGAAATTTTGTCTTATTAACATGTATGCGTATGTCTTAAAACCAACATAGAAACTTTGTTTTGTGAATAATTATTCATTTCACATCATGGTGAAAGGTTCACTGGTAATGTTGAAATTTACTCCTAATTTACTCCTAATTTATGGTTCACATCTCAAAGAGGAACGGGAGGGGGGGTATTGTGGGAGTAAATTGCCTATCCGTATTTCTAGATTTAATTGTTATATAAATTCTTAAATTGTCAAAGTGAACTGGCCTTGGACACCCTTTATGCTGGTATTTTTGTAAGTGTCAGAGTTGGAGTAAACAAATCAAGTTGAGAATATGATAGGAAATTGCTGACGCAATGCAAACCAGTTCCAATTAGATGAGTAGTTTCCTGACTTATAGTCTCACACCTCTTCATATCAATTTCATCCACTGGGGATGTACTGGAAATTTCTTTGTTGAAGAAGTGCTATATTCTAATCGCTTTGAATTTGAAAATAATTCGTGTCTGGTCATAATGACAATTGTTAGCTTATGGTAACTTATGGACTTAGAATATTTTGTACATGTTTGCTATTGATCTATGATTTGAACTGGAGAATGTATGTAAGAGAGAAAGGAGTTTAGAGATAAATATGTCTGAAATTTAGTGCTGCCTTACTTGGACTTGCATAGCAAAGCAAGCGCTTTTGGTTGTCACTTCATGCTATAGTGACTACTGTACCTACTTGAATACATTGCTGTGTGCATCCGGTGTTGTCGTCAACTTATCAGTAAACTGTTACTGTAATTTGATTCCTGTGAATTCCATTTGAGAACCAATATGGCAGAGATTTGTGGCCTGCTTTTGGTCTTGAGAATTCACAAAGATCATTGTGAACATTCCTCATGGTGTATTGAGTAAATCCTCATGAAACGTCAAGAACATTCCTCATGGCGTGTTGAGTAAATCCTCATGAAACGTCAAGAACATTCCTCATGGTGTGTTGAGTAAATCCTCATGAAACGTCAAGAACATTCCTCATGGTGTGTTGAGTAAATCCTCATGAAACGTCACGAATATTCCTCCTGATGCGCTTGATAGTGCATGTGAAATTCAATATGATTCTCTATGGTATGCTTGGAGAGCACATTAAAGATTCTGGAACAGTTGTGTAACATTTGTCTAGAAGGGGTATAAGGACCCTCACTTAAATATGAAAGGCATGACCTGTTGCAAACCAAGTGATTGTGAAACAGATGCTGGAGACAACCGCCATCTTTGATAAGTTTATGTGCATTGACTTAACTATTTCTCTAAAACCTTACTCTCATTCCCATAATGATATCCATGAACTCAACTATATATTTATTTCATGGACTGCTTATATCTATGTTTGGATTAACTGATCAATTGTCCAGCTTTAATAGAACATTGTTGTGAAGTGATGTAAATGTAAATTTGTAGTCAAAGTACCTGTCTTTTGTCTTTGTCCAATTAATTGTGAGGAATTCCTTCCTCTGTGTGCATTTACGAGCTACCGGAAGTGGTTGACCTCAAATATTGTGTTGTTCAAATTATTTATTAATTTACGAGCGACAACACACATCAAGAGCCACAGTCGTGAGCAAAAGAGTTGTGTATACTGTCAGCCGATCAGTGGAGTGTAATCCTAACTACTAAGTCTATTGTCTTGTCAGAATCGCAATCATGATTTCGATTTTTTTCGGGGCTTTTTCTTTTCTTTTGTTTGTTTAACATTATAAATCTAATTAATTCTCAGAAATTAAATCCCGCACATATCAAACACAGTCACGCTTGCATTCAGATCAGATTTCCTGCAAGAGAAAAAAGAATAATTCACATCGCTAGAATAATAGAACAGCCTCATAGCTAACGACAGACGAACGAACACATTAGTGAACAGGATTAATGCATTGCACTTATGTACACTCAAACATGTACAGGATTAATGCATTACACTTATGTACACTCAAACATGTACAGGTGCGCGCAAATGCATGCGTACATACACATATTTTAAGGGGGGAGGGGGAGCGAGAAAAAGATAAAAGGTGAAACTGTCATTGCATTTTGAGGCTTACATTTGTATACTGGATTTTACGTTGACTTGTCAACTTTGTGTCAATCATTGATCCGATTAATGTTTTAGCCTTTTCATCGTCCCTTTTCGATGAAAGAAAATGACAAAAACGTCTCTGCCCTGTCCAGCTTTTGTGTATGCAAAGACAAAGACTGTAATTAAACAGCGTGCCTGCATACTGCCTGAAAAGACTAATTGGGGAACTCAGATTCCAGTTGAAGTTTAGCCTTATGACATTTGGTGTCCCAGCATTGTTTTTTCACGTTTCCTACAGCCGTATTCAAACGTTTAGCCTTATGACATTTGGTGTCCCAGCATTGTTTTTTCACGTTTCCTACAGCCGTATTCAAACGTTTAGCCTTATGACATTTGGTGTCCCAGCATTGTTTTTTCATGTTTCCTACAGCCGTATTCAAACGTTTAGCCTTATGACATTTGGTGTCCCAGCTTTGTTTTTTCACGTTTCCTACGGCCGTATTCAAACGTGTTACATCGTTTTGGGGGAAGTCTCATGACTTCAGTTGATTACAGTAAAGTCATGAGCAACGCGTGTCTTTCTTCTTCATCATCTTATTCCTACAATGACCAGAGTGACTTTCTTCTCCATCATCGTATTCCTACAATGACCAGAGTGACTTTCGTCTTCATCATCTTATTCCTACAATGACCAGAGTGACTATCTTCTTCATCATCTTATTCCTACAATGACCAGAGTGACTTTCTTCTTCATCATCTTATTCCTACAATGACCAGAGTGACTATCTTCTTCATCATCTTATTCCTACAATGACCAGAGTGACTTTCTTCTTCATCATCTTATTCCTACAATGACCAGAGTGACTTTCCTTCGAGAACACCTAGAGCGTTATTAACTTACTGATCAGTTCAGTCTTTACGGCTAGTGTCGAAGGCCTCCTTCTTAGGTTGCATGACGTAATTCTAGTCCACGTAAATACAAGATAATGAGACGCCCATTTATGTCAGCCCCATGTAAAACGAAATAATGTGTCGTCAACTAATGTAAAAGTGTTTCATACTGTTTACGGAATTTGGAAAATGGTGTTGGACTTCTTCAAGAAACGAGCACTGTTTTTAAGTTTGCAGAAGATAAATTTTTGATTCACTTCAAGGAAATAATTTCAGATAATAATCGGTGACGTAGAGATCACACCTTCCATTTTTTATGACATGCCGGGCACGCGATGAAGGGGATGTTTTCTGTCTCAGACGACCTTGCCCTCCGCACGCATGGCTTTGCAGTAGATGAAACTGACAAAACCAAAAATGCACGTTTCCGAATTTTGCTGCAAACGAGAGGCGATGAATGTGACTCCACCTTTTTGCTCACGACTGGATATTTAAAATGCACTAACGACGTAAAAAGAAACTTTCACAAGGACAGCGAGATTATTCATACCGTTTTTCACCAAAACCTTCTCAACGAGGTGCAGCAGTTTTGAAAGGACGAGCGAAGAAAGTTTTCGACAATCACCCATGGAAGACATCTTTTAAAGAATTTTTTTTTATTTGCGGGTTGTAAGGTCTGATAGGTCCAATAAATATACCAGGCAGTGTATTCCAACCAGTGAATCATCTTGATTTTAGATTTATTTTGCGTCTGATTTCTGCAAACGTGTTGGATTCTTATTCCCTAGACTCCTTCAGATTTTATGCTAATACTGATCAGAGCTTCACACTTGGTTTTACTGTCAGTTTCATCTTAAAAGGTTTATGTAGACCACAAAGACAAATTTCTTTCTTTTCTTAATAAATATATCCTCCAATCTAGTTCCTATATCTACAGGACGTCTGACTTTTGCCTAAATATAAAATATAATGACCAATGTACACTCTAGACTTTAGCCCCATTTGACGGCTGAATGCTTGCACTAAATATACGACCAGTACTTTACGTAATGCTTTGTACAAAAATCCTCAAACATTCTGACGTCTTAATGCTTGCACTAAATATACGACCAGTACTTTACGTAATGCTTTGTACAGAACTCCTCAAACATTTTGACGTCTTAATGCTTGCACTAAATATACGACCAGTACTTTACGTAATGCTTTGTACAGAACTCCTCAAACATTTTGACGTCTTAATGCTTGCACTAAATATACGACCAGTACTTTACGTAATGCTTTGTACAGAACTCCTCAAACATTCTGGCGTCTCGAAACACATCATGGTAAGAAGCACCTTCACATCATCAAGTAGTAGTGATGACGATGACGACGAAAATGATGAGTTATATAAATCGCTCTTATCAGTGACAAAAGATAAGCAGTCTTACTTTATCGGGCCTACAATTGCACTTTTCATTGACTGGTAATTACTAAGACTGACTGACTACACGTATTTGATTCAGTGACAAACACCACTGGAAATCTTACGAATTCCATGGAAACAAGTTTGCAAAAAGATTTAGTGACAAACACCACAGGAAAGCTCACGAATTCCATGGAAACAAGCTTGCAAAAAGATTCAGTGACAAACACCACGGGAAATCTTACGAATTCCATGGAAACAAGCTTACAAAAAGCTTCAGTGCGGTAGGTCTCGGGAAAGTTTCATGGTTCCATGGCAAAAAAATATTTACACAGTTTAAAGATTTGACTCATAGTACAATATACATAATATTTACACAGTTTAAAGATTTGACTCATAGTACAATATATATAATATTTACACAGTTTACAGTCTAAAGATTTGACTCATAGTACAATATATATATAATATTTACACAGTTTACAGATTTGACGTCAGTACAAGGTATATGCTGCTTACGCTCAATTGACAGATTTGTTCTTTGTGTAAACAACATGCACACACGTATCAAACGTTGTTATTTCCCCTGAATGACCTGTCCTCTGAAATGACACTCACGTCCAGTATAGACAATTTGCATTAGTATTGTCTCAACCATTTTACCCTGGAGGAACCCATGAAATAATTTTCAGGTCTCATGGAACCCCTGAAAAAGAAAAAAAAAACATTTACTATATCTACTCACGTCCAGGACAGACACTTTGCATTAGTACTGTCTCTACTATATCTACTCACGTCCAGGACAGACACTTTGCATTACTACTGTCTACAGTCTTATTAGCACGAATGCGTTCTACCAAAGCTTTTAGTGCAGATTCCCAATCACTACTTAGATCTTTCCATCCGTTCGGTAAAATCTACATTTTTTTAAATCAAAATCCGTCACTCTTCAAAGAGATCTTTCATCAGCATTTTTTTTTAAATAAAGAAGAAACATTTACAAACTAATGACTCTCTTTCAAGGTAAAAAGTTAATTGCTAAAGCAGACAGTCGCTCATTTTGCAAATCAAGAGGTAAATTAATAATATATTTGAATGTGCACTTTTTTGTCTGCTTATGTTTGGTTCAGCCATTTTAATTTAAGTCAAATTTATTTCACAGTATTTCGTTAAATTTAATTTATGTAAACTTTTTTTTAATGTTTTGTTTATATACACTAAGAAGTTATAGTTTACTTGAACTTTGGTCATGAATTTCTTTTACAAAAATTGCTTAGTTAATTGATTCTAATCAATAGACTAATGATTCTAAGTCAATTTATAATAGACTAATGATTCTAAGTCAATTTATTCTAAACAATTGAATAATAATTTATTCCACTCAATAGAATAATGATCATAATTATAATTTATTCCAATCAATGGAATAATGATCATAATAATAATTTCCACTCAATAGAATAATGATCATTAGTATAATTTATTCCAATCAATGGAATAATGATCATAATAATAATTTCCACTCAATAGAATAATGATCATTAGTATAATTTATTCCAATCAATGGAATAATGATTCTAAGTATAATTTATATATTAAAACAGATTTTTAAAAAATTTTATTAAATTAAATTTTAAATTTTATAATGAAAATGAATTCTTGGGGTTTTTTGTAAATATTGTCATTACATTAAAACAATTAAGAATTAGGTTAAAAAATGGAAAATTACATTAAACTAACCATTCACTTCAAATCATTTGCACTATAAAGTTTTATAAACGAATGTTATACTTTTTTTAAGTAGAGATTTTTTTTGTTATGTTTATTCTTAGTTTTAAATATTCGGTTTTGTGCGTGTGTTCGTGTGTTTTCTTGCTAACTTTTCTGCTCGTCTTTCTGTACTTAATTCGTTTTACCTTAATCAGGCTTCATATGGATTAGTGTTGTGTGTTTAGGAGGTGGTGGTGGCGGTGGTGGTGGCGGTGGTGGGTGATTTGCTTCTTATTTTTATGTAATTATAACAAACGTGTATTGAAGACAGTTTTACGGGTTACTTTAAAACACAATATGTGGCCGTTTCTCCTACTACCGTGCTAGCTGTAAAGCATTTGTCATAAACAACTGTCACTTTGCTGTAAATCCGTTCGCGTAGCTATCTCTGTCACTTTGCTGTACAATCAGTTTGCTTTGCAGTGTCTTGTAGCTTTGTAGCAAAATCACTCTATGTAACTGGCTCAAATTGCTTTGGCGTAAATAGCTATAGTTTGTGGTGCTATCTCATGTTGCTTTGAGTCAAAATCAGTTGATGTCCTTAAATTATTTGTTATCATATTTCAAATATTATTCCTCTGTGCATGACTACTTGTCTCATATCCTTGACCCGAGCGTAAAACAGATCCTGGAGGTCAGACGAAGCACGTGTTCTGTATGACCTCCTTTCATACAAAACCATGATCCGAAGCAATTGCTAATATATTGGGTTTGTGGTTTTTTTCATTAGTATTCAGAAAGGTTTCAATTCACGAAAAATGTGCGGAACAGTTTTATAGTTGAAGTAGGAAAACTTCCAAATCAAGTAGTATCATACTTTTTAAACACACGGCAAGACCTGAACATTGGTAAAGGTGTATATTTATCATTTGAAACATTTCAGGCACTAACATAGTTCGAGACTCGTGTCAGGACAGTGACGCTGACATAGTTCGAGACTCGTGTCAGGACAGTGACACTGACATAGTTCGAGACTCGTGTCAGGACAGTGACACTGACATAGTTCGAGACTCGTGTCATGACAGTTCTAAAAGCACAACAAGACCTTCAGGTCCAACGTTGACTTAGCAATATACTCTTTAAATAAAATTACCCAGTCAACTGAATTCAATTACAGAAAATATCAGTCACGGTATCGAAGTGAGATATTGATTTAGTTTTTGTTCTTTAAACAAAATTGCCCAGACACTGAAATTCAATCATATTATTTTAAGATACGATTTTTAAGTACGACACTCAACATAATTGACAAGTTATTGAATTTAAATATCAACAATTTAAAGTCGATTTCCAGATCAAATAGATCTCAGTATTATGTGCTTCAGATTAAATTGTCCGGCCTTGAAATCTAATGACAACTCTTCAAACATAAATTGCCTAGTCCAGCACTGAATAGTACAATGCTCTATAAACATAAATTGCCTAGTCTAGTATTAATAGTACTATGCGCTATAAACATAAATTGCCTAGTCCAGCACTGAATAGTACTATGCGCTATAAACATAAATTGCCTAGTCTAGTATTAATAGTACTATGCGCTATAAACATAAATTGCCTAGTCTAGTATTAATAGTACAATGCTCTATAAACATAAATTGCCTAATCCAGCACTGAATAGTACTATGCGCTATAAACATAACTTGCCTAGTCTAGTATTAATACTACTATGCGCTATAAACATAACTTGCCTAGTCTAGTATTAATACTACTATGCGCTATAAACATAACTTACCTAGTCAATGAATTGCTTGAAAATGTTTTTGACTTGATTTGCGGGTTGAGAAGCTTGTTGAAACCGACTTTAAATAACATTGTCCGGATAGTTCGGTCTAATACAAATCTCTGTTAAACAATTATTTTTCAAGTCAAAAGTCATTTACACCTATTCTGTTTTCTCATCTGTTTATTAATGTATAATAAGTTTCTTTTGAAATCAAAACATATTTACCTCTGTTCTGTTTTCTCATCCGGTTATTAATGTATTAGTGTATAAAATACAAGTCTCTTTAATAAGTTTCTTTTGAAGTCAAAGTATATTTACCTCTGTTGTGTTTTCTCATTCTGTTATTAATGTATAAAATACAAGTCTTTTGTAATAAGTTTCTTTTGAAGTCAAAACATATTTACCTCTGTCCTGTTTTCTTATCTGATTGTTAGTGTATAAGTCTCTTCAAACATGTTTGTTTTGTCAAAACTCATTTACTTTAGAATCAGTTTGTTAACGTGTGCAAGAAATAAACTCTTCGAAATATGTAGTGTAGACATTTCGTATGGATTTTACTGGCAGACCTGTCTTGTTCACTCAGAAAATTACTTTTACACCTTAGTTTTCCATCTTAGCATAACACCTTACTTTTACACCTTAGTTTTCCATCTTAATACCTTAGTTTTACACCTTAGTTTTCCATCTTAGCATAACGCCCTAGTTTTATATAATTACGTAACATAGCGCCCCAGTTTTGTATAATTATGTAACACCTTAACTTTACATCTTAGCATAGCGCCCTAGTTTTGTATAATTACGTAACACCTTAACTTTACATCTTAGCATAACGCCCTAGTTTTTTTTATATAATTACGTAACGCCTTAACTTTACATCTTAGCATAACGCCCTAGTTTTATATAATTACGTAACACCTTAACTTTACATCTTAGCATAACGCCCTAGTTTTATATAATTACGTAACACCTTAACTTTACATCTTAGCATAACGCCCTAGTTTTATATAATTACGTAACACCTTAACTTTACATCTTAGCATTGCGCCCTAGTTTTATATAATTACGTAACACCTTAACTTTACATCTTAGCATTATACATTCGCTTTCCATCACATTACTATTATACCTGATCATTACACATTACCACTATACCTGATCATTACACATTACCACTATACCTGATCATTACACATTACCACTATACCTGATCATTACACATTACCACTATACCTGATCGTTACACATTACCACTATACCTGATCACTAACATTAGCTTTCCTTCTTAGATTTACACCTTAACTTAATATATTAGCTTTCCATCTTACCTTTAAACCTTAATTAGATTTGCACCTTAACTTTACATTTTAACTTTCTATCTTAGGTTTACAAATTAGGTTTCCATCTTAGATTTACTGTTTAGCTTTCCATGTTATCTTTAAAGCTTAGCGTTCATTTTAGCCTTCCGACTTTAGCTTAGCATCTTAACTTTAATTATGAACATTCATTTCAGTTTTCCATCCTAGCCTAGGATTTTAGCTTTCATCTTAGTTATAATGCTTAGTTTTCCATCTTAGCTTAGCTTCTTAGCTTCCATCATAGTTATAATACTTAGTTGTTATTTTAGCATAGCTTCTTAGCTTAAATCTTAGTTCTAATGCTTAGCTGTTTAAATTAGCTTAGCTTCTTAGCTTCCATCTTATGGATAGATAGATAGATAGATAGATAGATAGATAGATAGATAGATAGATAGATAGATAGATAGATAGATAGATAGATAGATAGATAGATAGATAGATAGATAGATAGATAGATAGATAGATAGATAGATAGATAGATAGATAGATAGAAAGATAGAAAGATAGATAGTGGAGAGCAAATATCTTTTTATGTTGGTCAACAAATAATTAGCGAAATGTGAAAAAGAATAAAAAGTCTGTAGGAATAAATTAAATCAGTCTGTCAATAAAAACCATTATTGATTTTAGGTGTGTATTTTCAGAGACACATTCTCCAGTGTTGAGTATTTACAAAGTTTGAACACGTGCACAAGTGTCACAAGACAACATCTTTAAGCTAATGTCAATCTTGCAAACACGTGCACAAGTGACACCTCCTCCAAAACAATAATCAGAGTTTGCTTCACTCTTCAGTCTGTAAAACAACACTTGGTTCTCGAAGCAACTCTGAGAGTTGTCTGCTCTTCTCCTGCGCTATGCTTGGAGTACCAGTCTTAACCGCCTCCCGCTTAAAAAAAAAACAAAAAAAAAAAACAATCGTCATATCATATCCTTTTTGCGATCGTACCCATTCATACCCTAATTATAACAAAAACCTCGTTTGACCCTTTGCATATGATACACAAAGTAGCCCGCTTTGTACCGACTGACCCCTTGAGATGCGATCGCAACAGCCGTGTCCTTTGCTTTGGATCGCGTGCCAACTCCGCGTGAGGCTAGAATGGAGTCGATCTCTGTGACAGAACGGTTCGTTTCCCTGTCGGCTAAACCTTTGACCGTATTTTTTTCTTTTACAAAAAGACACAATAGCGCTTTTGGACAAAGTCATCAAACTACCCTCCCCACCTCACCCCAACGACCACATCACCAATATGTAGGGACAGAAAGAAAGAAAGAAAGAAAGAAAGAAAGAAAGAAAGAAAGAAAGAAAGAAAGAAAGAAAGAAAGAAAGAAAGAAAGAAAGAAAGAAAGAAAGAAAGAAAGAAAGAAAGAAAGAAAGAAAGAAAGAAAGAAAGAAAGAAAAAAAAAAGAAAGACTACCAATTAAACGCAACAAAATATGACTGTGACCGATGGGACATGCTGCCAAATTACACCCGTTCATTAAATCTTAAATTTCATATATCTTTGCTCAGTATTGATTTTTCAAGCAACATTATCCGATGAATTGACGATAGTATCTCTCTTTTATCGTTGAGGTTAGAGGTGTAGTACTTAAAAAGTTATCAGTTGTAAAGGAAGTCAGTCTATGGAAGGACGAATTGTATGGACTATTTAGTAGCTGTCTTGTATGTGTGTTGTGTATGTGCTGACACACGTGTTTGTGTGTTGTGTATGGGACTTATACACGTGTTAGTGAGTTGTGTATATGCTTACACACGTGTATGTGTTGTGTATGTGCTGATACACGTGTTTGTGTGTATGTGCTGACACACGTGTATGTGTGTTGTGTAATTGCTTATATACGTGTTTGTGTGTCGTGTATGTGCTGACACGCGTGTTTGTGTGTATCTATGTGTGATTTACATTCCTCATTGTGAATGAGACAGATTAACTCACAGATTAACTCACAGATTAACTCACTGATTAACTCACAGATTGACTCACAGATTAACTCACAGATTAATATGGCTTAGTTTGAACGCTTTTGTACGTCGCCAGTTTAATCTTCTGAACTTTCAGTTTTAATTTTAGTGAAAGCAATAAAATATATATTTAACTAGATATTTTAATTTTAGTGAAAGCAATAAAATATATATTTAACTAGATATTTTAATTTTAGTGAAAGCAATAAAATATATATTTAACTATAAAATAATAAAAACAATAAAATATATATTTAACTATAAAATAATAAAAACAATAAAATATATTTAACTATAAAATAATAAAAACAATAAAATATATAT
The DNA here is from genome assembly GCA_028829895.1 of Sinotaia quadrata. Classification (NCBI taxonomy): domain Eukaryota; kingdom Metazoa; phylum Mollusca; class Gastropoda; order Architaenioglossa; family Viviparidae; genus Sinotaia; species Sinotaia quadrata. The sequence goes on along the minus strand of CM054181.1, from coordinate 2,973,410 downwards.
TTAACCAGATATTTTAATTTTAGTGAAAACAATAAAATATATATTTAACCAGATATTTTAATTTTAGTGAAAGCAATAAAATATATATTTAACCAGATATTTTAATTTTAGTGAAAGCAATAAAATATTTAACTAGATATTTTAATTTTAGTGAAAACAATAAAATATATATTTAACTATAAAATAATAAAAACAATAAAAAATATTTAACTAGATATTTACCAGCTGCTTTGCGTAAATGTCGGTTCTCAAAATATGTTCCTCAAAATCAAACAATTTTATTTTATCGCCAGGTAAAAATAAAAATACAGCATGCCAAAAACGTGTTTATTTATATCTAAGTTTTGTGAGAATCTTAAATGTTAGTATGTCAGTTTTATTTTAAAGGTAGATTTAAAGGTAGATTGAAAGGTAGATTGAAAGGTAGATTTAAAGGTAGATTGAAAGGTAGATTGAAACTTGGATTTTAATACGATGAGCGCATTATCCAGTTTTCTTCTGAGTCACGCTTTTTTTTTTTGTTGTTGTGTTCCGGTATATTAGTAGGTTGCTTGCTTCTTTCTGTTGTATTCCGGTATATTAGTAGGTTGCTTGCTTCTTTCTGTTGTATTCCGGTATATTAGTAGGTTGCTTGCTTCTTTCTGTTGTATTCCGGTATATTAGTAGGTTGCTTGCTTCTTTCTGTTGTATTCCGGTATATTAGTAGGTTGCTTGCTTCTTTCTGTTGTATTCCGGTATATTAGTAGGTTGCTTGCTTCTTTCTGTTGTATTCCGGTATATTGGTAGGTTGCTTGCTTCTTTCTGTTGTATTCCAGTAGTATTAGTATGTGCTTGTTTTTAAAAATAAAAAATGCATAGGCATAAGGTCAGCACACTTACCAGCCTTTGTGCCCATTGGAGGGGGCGTGTTTGGTGTAGAGAGAGAAAGAGGTGTGTTTGATGTAGAGAGAGAAAGAGGTGTGTTTGATGTAGAGAGAGAAAGATGCGTGTTTGGTGTAGAGAGAGAAAGAGACGTGTTTGGTGTAGAGAGAGAAAGAGGTATGTTTGATGTAGAGAGAAAAGGAGGCGTGTTTGGTGTAGAGCAGGGGTCACCAACGCGGTGCCCGCGGGCACCAGGTCGCCCGCAAAGACCATTTGTGTCGCCCGCAAGCCTTTTCTTAAAATAGCACAACTCAGCTGCATATAAAATTATATTTTATTCTGTTGCTATTCTTTTTTTTAAAATCACACTTGCCTTTATATATATTTTAAAAAATGACAATATATTAAAAATATATTTCTTATACATGAAGTTTAGATAAGTTTAGGTGAACTCTGACGTACTCCAGTTCGAAGGTCAGTATTGTGCGTGTGACAATACAGTGCTCGTGGAGAGTAAGCTAGTGCGCGCAGCAAATATTGGAACTGAACGCAGTTTCTTACCCCAAAAACATGGCAGAAAAAAGAAAGAAAACGTATCACTTTCACAACGAATGGGAGTCGGAGTTCTTTTTTACGACTGTGAAAGCTAACTTGCTAATGTAGGGGGGCTACGAATTTAGAGCTACGCATTTCCTGATGAAGAAGAAGAAGGCATCTATAGACGGAGAAGTTGTCAAAGAAGCAATGATGATAATTGCTAACACTGTACTTAAAGACGAGAAATATGGAACCGATATAATTGCCACTCTCTCCGACGTGCAACTGGGGGCATCTACGATGGCTAGACAAGTGTCAGCTTTGTCCAGTAACTTGGTCGATCAGCTGGACGGGATCTGGCGAGGTGCAGGTGGTTTAGCATCCAGTGCGACGAGTCCATGGACAGCAGTAGTACAGCGCAGTTGATGGTTTTTATCCGGATGGCATTTGAAGATTTCTCCACAAGAGAAGAACTCCTGATACTACTGCCCATAAAGACAAGTACGATGGGAGTTGACATTTATAACACAGTGAAGGCGTTTTTCGTGCAGAAAAAGGTACCATTGGAAAAGCTGGTAGCGGTGACCACAGATGGGGCTCCTGCTATGATTGGCCAACATGCAAGTTTCATCGTTCACTGTAAAGTTGACACAGACTTCCCAAAATTTCTGCATTACCACTGCATCATTCACCAGCAGGCATTGTGTGCCAAAGTGATCGGCTTTGGGCATGTGATGACTCCCGTTGTGAAAATCATAAACAATATCCGTTCCAAAGCAAAACAGCACAGGATTTTCAAAGTGCTATTGGAGGAGATGGAAGCTGAATATGGTGACCTGCTACTACACACAGAAATCAGATGGCTCAGCAGAGGACGAATTTTACTTCGTTTTTCTGTCACTTTTGGGTGAAATCAAAGAGTTCATGCAGTCCAAAGGCGAAGACATCTCACTGCTTGAGGGCACAGAGTGGACACTTGACCTTGCATTTTTGACGGACATTACTGGGAAACTAAACCACTTGAACTGCGAGCTGTAAGGTAAAGGCAAGACTGTTGCTAATATGATAAGTGCTTTAAATGCATTTAAAGCCAAAATTAACATGTTCTCTGTGGATATACAGAGGAAAAAGGTGCTGCACTTTTCCTCTGTGCAGTCAGTGCTAAAAGACAATGCTTTTGCATCTGATACATTTGACAAAGTTGCAGACAAGTACTGTGAACTCATTAACAGACTTGGGCAAGAGTTTGAGAATAGGTTTTGTGACCTTGATCAGCTTGAGCTACGTGTATCATTCATGTCCAATCCTTTCATGAATGTGGACACAACAAGCTTTGCTGAGCAACTAAGTACAACGTTCAACTGGATGCTAGACAGGTGGAGATTGAAATCATAACATTGCAAAATGACCTCCACCTCAAAGTCTACCAAGCTGCACCAAACCTTTGGTGCCTCGTTGACACAGAGAAATACAGTGGTGTGTGTACAGTAGCTATGAAGGTTGCCAGCCTGTTTGGTTCGACTTGTCTATGTGAATCAGCATTTTCTGACATGAATTTCATCAAGAACAAACACAGAACACGCCTCACTGATGCACATCTGAAAGAGTTACTTACAGTTCCAGTGTCAAGTTACACACCACATTACAATACAATGGTAAATAGCATGCAACGCCAGATTTCCCACTAACAAAGAAAATGATACCAGATGTCAGTGGCAACATGTCAGTGCCATAGCAAAGTTTAATTAAAATATTGAAGAATTGTTCAATTTAAAATGTGTGTTCATGATATGTAACAGTTATTATTTTGTTAAAAATACAACAGATGTCATTAGTTCAAAATGTGACAAGATTTATTTTAAAAATATTTATTTTTTCCCCACTACATTACAATGTACAAAATTGGTAACTTTTTGAAACATGGTTCAACATAACTCATGATTTGTTTAAAAGATTTGTCAGTGGCTAGTGAAAATTGGACATTTTTCCTAAGAAATGTAATGTAAGCGATGATCTGAAAATTTAACAATTACTGAGATAAATAGAAATAAAGTGCTGAATATTGATATCCGTTTCCCACTTGTCGTTGTTAATTATTGTGAGAAATCATTAACATGATCAGAGTCTTCACATTATTAATAATGTATAAAGGCAAACTAAGTAAATTTGTTATTTCAGAAGAGTATCAAACTGGTAGCCCTTCGTATGACTCAGTACTCATGAAGTAGCTCTCGGTATCAAAAAGGTTGGTGACCCCTGGTGTAGAGAGAGAAAGATGCGTGTTGGTGTAGAGAGAGAAAGATGCGTGTTGGTGTAGAGAGAGAAAGATGCGTGTTGGTGTAGAGAGAGAAAGATGCGTGTTGGTGTAGAGAGAGAAAGATGCGTGTTGGTGTAGAGAGAGAAAGATGCGTGTTGGTGTAGAGAGAGAAAGAGACGTGTTGGTGTAGAGAGAGAAAGCGGCATAGAAAAGAACGAAAGCGGAAAAGAAAAAAAAATGATAGCAAGAATGAGAGAGAAAGGTACAGAAAAAAGAGAGACAAAGATAAAGTGAAAGAATCCGAATGAAAAATAAGAATAAAAAAGAACATACATCGAGTTAGATATAATTACAAACAATATACATCCAAATTTTAAAATTATTACAAATAATATACATCCGAATTAAAAATAATAATTCAAAAGAGTATACATCTGAATTAAAAACTTAATTACAAGCAATAAACATCCGAATTAAGAAATAATTACAAAGAATATACATTACATTCGAATTTAAAAAATAATTAAAAGAATATTCTTCATATGATCATTTTAATACTGAAAGATTCGACTACCGCTACCCTAACAAATATGTAAGCACGTATACACACACGCATGTACATTTCTAATAAATATGTAAACACGTATACACACACGCATGTACATTTCTAACAAATATGTAAGCACGTATACACACACGCATGTACATTTTCTTCCCGTCCCCATTCCAGATAAAAACATATATGGAGCGATTTAACTTTATTTTAATCATTCAGTCAATCAACTAGCGTTATTAAATGACCTTCGGATATATAACATAATTCCTTATCAAGCGTTTCGTTATCATAAAGTATGTGAGCGCTTTTCAATATTTAATCATAAAATAGAAAACATTTTCCTCATACCAACTGCTCGTCACATAAGAACGCTCAAGACAATTTAAAAAAAACAAAAACAGAATGATAAATCCGCTCGCAAATTGAAACATGAAACAAATACTTGTATTTAAGTGCGACAAACACAAATAAACATGAAACAAATACTTGTATTTAAGTGCGACAAACACAAATAAACATGAAACAAATACTTGTATTTAAGTGCGACAAACACAAATAAACATGAAACAAATACTTGTATTTAAGTGCGACAAACACAAATAAACATGAAATAATCACTTGTATTGAAATGCGACAAACACAGATGAAACAACACTTGTACTGAAATGTGACAAACACAGATGAAACAACACTTGTACTGAAATGTGACAAACACAGATGAAACAACACTTGTACTGAAATGTGACAAACACAGATGAAACAACACTTGTACTGAAATGTGACAAACACAGATGAAACAACACTTGTACTGAAATGTGACAAACACAGATGAAACAACACTTGTACTGAAATGCACAAAACACGAATGAAGAACGCAAGAGATTCTTGCATTTAAATGCGATAAACACGGATGAAATAAATTTGCAAGTGTAAATTGGAATAAACAACACAGAAAAAGCCATGCTATTCTCTTGTTAATGAAAGATATGTATTCTGAGACCCTCTTTGATCTTTTCTCAAAATGTCACGACATTCTAGATGGAATGAACGTGACAAGTAGATGAACACCATTGAAACTGTAACTTATACTTGGCCGTTTGAATGTTGAAATTTGCGTTTGATGGGGAGCGCATGGGTCAGTCTCTCCTGAGACAAGGTAATTATTATTATAATAATTGTGATGACAACTTCGATGATGATGATGAGGAGGAGGAGGGGGATGAGATGGGGTCGATGAAGATGATGATGACGACGGCGATGGTAATAGGTATTAGTTACAGCAGGCTTAAACAAATAAACATGTTGAATAAACTATGTGATCTCGTCATTAACTTTATGTTTTTCTTCAAAATGAAGACATTCTACTTCAGAGATTGGAACGGTTAGAGGAAACTGAAGAACATCCATTGTGAAACCTAGTTGGTTATTTTATTTGGAACCTACAGTGACGTAGTGCTGGTTATTTTATTTGGATCTTAGAGTGACGTAGTGCTGGTTATTTTATTTGGAACCTACAGTGACGTAGTGCTGGTTATTTTATTTGGAACCTACAGTGACGTAGTGCTGGTTATTTTATTTGGAACCTACAGTGACGTAGTGCTGGTTATTTTATTTGGAACCTACAGTGACGTAGTGCTGGTTATTTTATTGGAACTGTATATTAGCCCTCAACACGTTTTCGCGATGACAGTTAAACAAGTTCGATTCAACTAAACGCCTTATTTCAGCAACGACATCCGTAGAATAAATATTCTCTGTTGCTTTAATCATTTCTTTTATTCATTTGTTTTCTTCTATACTTTCCAAGAAAAGAAAACAAAGACTGGTGACTAGCCTAGCCTTTTCGCGGAGATAAAAATACCTTTAAATGTAGAAATTGCAGGTCAAACTGCTCTTGATTGTTTAAAGTTAGAAACGTTTATTGTGCACGATTAAACTTTCAACCTCAGGCATGAACGATTAACATTCAGCACAGGGTGAGCAAAAATTTTAAAAAAAACAAAAAGGTAAATTAATTGACTCAAGAAAGTAAGTAAATAAAAAATATAAATAACCTCTTTTCAATTTTTTTTTAATCGAAATATTGACGTAGATGTGAAAAGTGGAGACTCGGCCGAGGTCAAAAATGAAATAAATAAAATAACCAAGAAAACCATGAAGGACTTCTAGAGTTATTTGGTCAAAACAATTGTGATGTTAAAAATAACACGAACAATGAAAATAGTAAGAATGCCAAAAACTTTACGATTGTTTCTGGAATAGTAATACTAATGGACAACAAAGGGGAACAGGAAATAAAGATACTAAACCAATAAAAATCCTAGCAAAATCCCGTTAAAATTAATAATTAATTAATGTAGTTATTATTATTAATATACTTTAAATTTATCCTTGAATTTTTTTATTATTATTGCTATTATGACAAAAGAAATTTCAAGTATTCAAACTCTAATGAGGACTTATTTATTTTTATCATGGAGTTAAAAAATATGAAAAATATTAGTGAAGTTAGTTGTTATCTTTAAAGATAATGAAAACATAGTTTTATATCCTGAAATCTTACATTATTTATGAGCGCTACAATATTGTATTTTACTACCACATTCATAGAACTATAAAAGATTACCAATAATTTGGTGTCATAGGTCACATTAATAAAAAAAAATCGAATGCATTGCCCAACCCCCACCCCCGAAATAGAAAAAATATAAAAATGCGTTTGAGTAATAAATAGTGAACCACAGAATAATTTACATTACCACTAATATAAGTTAGCAAATAATTTATTTGTTAACCATAAGGCAAAAAGAACATGTTCACTAATAATTTATTTGTTACCCACAAAGTAAAAAGAATATATTGACTAATAATTTATTTGTTACCCACAAGGCAAAAGGAGTATGTTGACTAATTACCATATAATAATAAAAGGTCAAGAGTTCAATGATTAAATAATGACACGCACACTATTGTGATTACATGAGAGATATAAAGTTACCAAATAAATATGCGTTCAAAATGTCGGGTTCTAATGCATTCGAATCCTTAAAATCCTTACACGGAATCTAGCTTTCAGTCACCTAAGTCTGCTTTGACAAGTTTCCTCTATCTTCATCAAAGCGCCTGTATTAAAGGACATTAAAATTTACGATCAACTTTTAATCCCAGTCGCAACAAAATCGAGAATTATACAGTGAGGTTGAGGAATGTGCATGTGCGTGTGCGTGCGTGCGTGTGCGTGTGTGTATGTGTGGAAGGGTGAATTGAACCGGTGAGGTGAAAGATATGTGGTACCCGTTTAACAAGTAAAAATGTAAATCTGCAATTAATAAATTAGACGTTCACCAAAAAAAAAATGATGCACTAGTTATTTTTCAAACAATACACTATTCCACTTAAAACTGTCACCCGTACGGCTTGGCAGGACTATTGTTATCGGTACACATTACTTCTTCATGAGAATAACACCAATGGATCCAACGCAATGCAAACTTTGTTTCACGATGAGAGAAATGGAGCCAGCGAAACAAACCTTTTCGCTCAACTCGCAGAGTGACAAGATGGGTGCTAAGTAAAAGAGAATGAATGATTGAGAGGGAGATTTATATTTCTCCGTCCACTGTAATCAAACCGACCACGACACTAGCCATTCTGTCAGACACCGTACCGTCCACTAGGCTCGCTCAGCGCGCACATCGACCTCCAACCAATCCTCCCACCAACCATTTTTTTTATTTTATTAAAGATCCTACTTGTGTGACCCGCCAACAGAAAATTGAAGAAGCGAATAGCAGTAATTCGAAAGATATTAGGTTTGTAAATCAGAGATAATTCTTATTCGATCGCAAGATAAGGGGAGGAGTGGGGGTAGAGGAGGGAATTAAGCTGACAGCAAATGTATGTCCGTGTGTGTGTGTGTGTGTGTGTGTGTGTGTGTGTGTGTGTGTGTGTGTGTGTGTTGGGGTGGGGTGGGGTGAAGGGGACTTTTAAAAGCTTGTGAAATTGCCAAATTAAAAGACAATTCCAAGGCCAGACGACAAGAAGCTTGGTCAAATATTTATAACGTGTAAGATAGATAGATAGATAGATAGATAGATAGATAGATAGATAGATAGATAGATAGATAGATAGATAGATAGATAGATAGATAGATAGATAGATAGATAGATAGATAGATAGATAGATAGATAGATAGAGATAGACGGACAGATAAACAGATGAAGGAGAATGAGATTTATTGTACAACAGAAAGAGATTGTTTGGTTTAGTTAATAAATTTATGCATGAACTTTCAAACTTAGCAAACTCGTTAACACGCCATGAACTTTCATTTAGCGAACTCATTAACATGCCATGAACTTTCATTTAGCAAACTCGTTAACACGCCATGAACTTTCATTTAGCAAACTCGTTAACATGCCATGAACTTTCATTTAACAAACTCGTTAACACGCCATGAACTTTCATTTAGCAAACTCGTTAACACGCCATGAACTTTCATTTAGCAAACTCTTTAACACGCCATGAACTTTCATTTAGCAAACTCGTTAACACGCCATGAACTTTCATTTAGCAAACTCGTTAACACACCTTTAGTGTAAATCGATGAAAACGTTCAATATGGGGAGCAGCAGTTCACAGCAGAAAACAAACGTACCTACATCAGGATACTATTGTTGTTTGTGCTGACATGCGCGAATGAAACTTATGAAAAGAATTAAGACGTGTAAAAAAAAACAACTGTTAAGATATTCTGAAAAGCCTTATAAAGTTCTTTTAAATGTTGTGGCATCCTGAAAAGAGTTAATATATTCTTAAAAGCGTTGTTGGCGTCTTAAAGAATGTTAAGACGTTCTTAAAAGCATAATGGCGACTTGAAGAGTGTTAAGACGTTCTTAAAAAGTATTATGGCGTCCTTAAACGTGTTAAGATATTCTTAAAATAGTTAAGACATTCTAAAAAGAGTTAAGATGATCTAAGCATTAAGGCGTCCTGAAAAGTGTTAAGACGTTCTTAAAAGTTCAGTTGATCTAAAAAAAAAAATAGAGTATGACATTAAGATCATCCTCTTTCCTGCTTCCAGTTCTGCGTCGCTCTCGTTGTGCTCTGCCGCTGACTTTCGTTCTTCACAGTAGACACTGCAGTAGACTTATACTTCCAGTATTAACATAATACTGGCTGACTGTTATTCAAAATGTACAAAATATTTTATTGAAACGCAAGTAATACTGAGATGCGCAAGACTGCTGCCGTACCTCTTAACCTCTGCCACGTGACTTTGGGTGCGGTGGGCCCTAGTGACCCTCAAGACACGGCCTGGGACCCCCTGTCCCCAGGCACGCAAGCCCGAGGGCAAGAAACCTCTGCTGGCGGAGAGAGCGTCACGCGACCACGCGGCGCCGTCAATAGTGGCAGGAACGGGCTATCATATCAACACGGAGGCTGAAGGGAGCGACAAGGGACTAGGCAAATTAAGTTTAAATAGTGCTGGAATGAAGTTATTACCAGCCAATTACGCCAGCGACCTGGGCACAACTGCTCGGGCCTGGCAGGAGGTCTACCCTGCGAAATGCATTCGAAGACTTTCAGACGTGAGACCGGACATATTCACCGTGTCTTTTAGTTCCTGTCTGTCAACCCTTCGGTTGACTAACAAGGAGAGAAATCCTTTTATAAAACTGGTTTAGAAAGTTTCGGCAATATGCCTTATCTTTCTAAAACCAGTCCCATGACCAAGCATAAATCTGGTTTTACATCGGATTGTCTCATTTAGTATCGCCACCCAGAAGAGAGTAGGTTACACAATCCACAATTTCTCTCATTGGACTTAGCTTGCGGTAAAAGTATGGAAAGCCGAACCCTTCCCGAGTTTCTAATAAATTTTTACTAAGACTTCCGGTTTGGCAGCGAAATACCAAAGGATATCGTGGAGTGGATTTTTATGTCAGAGATTATTTCCTCCTTAGTACTCTCGCTCTCTTTTCCTTTCTGTCCATCTCCTTTGACGCTGGCACCAGAATCTTTAGTGCACACACACACACACACACACACACACACACACACACACACACACACACACACACACACACACACACACACACACACTTGTCATTTTTTGATAATTAAAGGAAATAAGCATGGATCCGTAAAGAGAACGCATTCACCTAATACAAAGTCTTTGTTAAGGAGTTCTAAATTTTTGCTTATCTAAGATCTTAAATTGCTACATTCAAATAATACAAAGACATTGTTAAGAAGATCTAAATTTATCTTCATGTAAGGTCTTAAAATGCTATATGCAAATTCTCTGTAACTCCTAAACACAAACGTATACACACATACACACGTACGCAAAAGGCACATATACAAATTCACACATTCGTCAAAGGTTTATCGTCGACGACGACTATTACTAACAGATCAATGAACATCGCTGTGTCCACAACGATGACCATCACAATGTGTCTATAACAACTACCACTAGCAGTGTTCAGAACAACTACCACTAGCAGTATCAATGAGTACCACAATGTGTTCACAACCACTACCACTACCAGTCTCAATGAGTAAGCGCTAATAACAAGCAATATATCTAGTATCACCACATCACTGATTTCAAGGAGTAACTCTCTCTCTCTCTCTCTCTCTCTCTCTCTCTCTCTCTCTCTCTCTCTCTCTCTCTCTCTCTCTCTCCCTCTCTCACACACACACACACACACACACATATAGACGCACACACATCCCACAAGTATAACATATCCTTATCTTTTATCTTACCCTCTTCTTTTCTTTCTCCAGCTCTCTCCTCCATCCATCTATCTATCTATCTATCTATCTATCTATCTATCTATCTATCTATCTATCTATCTATCTATCTATCTGTCTTTCTTTCTTTCTTTCTATCTATCTACTATCTATCTATCTGTCTTTCTTTCTATCTATCTATCTACTATCTATCTATCTATCTGTCTGTCTGTCTCTCGTTTTCTTTCTTTCTTTCACACATAAATACAAACACTCGCATTATTTTTCATAATAACATGACGTGTTGTACAATGATACGTTAAAAAAGCTGAATTCATTTTTTAAAGTATATTAGGCAGCAATAAGTAAGTGCAATGCAGATCTTATTCCAATGATTTCATTCTTAATTAAAACAAAAAAAATAAGTAAATGAAACGAAAGAGGTTTTTACGTCTCTAAAGTGATTTTGTCGTCTGAAGAAAATCGCCGTTCGCGAGAAACGCGGAATGGACAATCAAACTAACCATTATCTTGGAGGCATCCTTGCAGTAAATATCTCTTTCTTTTCTCGCTTTCCAAATCCATCTCCTGGCGACAACCCGCTTTTATCGTTTGGGTCCCGCCTTCCCTTTCGACCTTCCAATTTACTCCTTACTTCATCTTTGGAGAGTACTCTCCCCTTTTTGGGCTTTGTAAGGAGATAATGCATCTTTTTCTGAAACAACTGTTTTATTATAAGACTTGTAATTTTAAGCACCCTATTTTCTTGTCTTTAAGAGAAAAAATACATTGATACAAAAAAATGGGGAGGGAAGAGAGGAAGTAAAACCCAGAAAAACATTCTAGTCTCTTCTTCGGATGTGACGTCACTTCTTCAGCAGTGTTTATGTCAGCTGACATTGTTTGAAAAGCTTATGCTAATTCAGTTTCCTTTGTCACAATTTTATTATGGAACACATTTATCAGCACAAAATGTGAGACCGTATGAAACCGCAAAAAACTAATTATTTCTTTCTTAATTAATTTTCCTAATTAATTGATTGTAACTTTATTTATTCGTGTGACATACTTTTATTTTCCATTTTTCTAGAATAGAAGTGAGAGAAACATGTTGGAATGTTAGTTGCTTTAGACAAAGTGCCTTGGGACAATCAGATCATTTGGGTACGTGGTCAATCTACCTATTGTAGGTGGTCAATCTACCTATTGTAGTGCAACCTCAGGCTAGTCCAGACTTCTAAAGGAGACGTGTGCAACCTCAGGCTAGTCCAGACTTCTAAAGTAGACTTGTGCTGAATGGCTAAAGCATTGATTCTACAGTCCTTGACATTGACCTGTTTATAAATGAGATATTTTTAGTAACATTAGCTTAAACGAATCTTTCTTGTCATGGAAAGTGTGTTCCTGACTTGAGACCAAATGCAAAGAAAACTTTACATGAGGCCATAGTGTATGCTTTCACCCGGATTTTGTATCAAGTGAAGCAATGGAAGTAAGTGTGTGTATGTATATGTAGGTGTATGTATATATATATATGTGTGTGTGTGTGTGTGTGTGTGTGTGTGTGTGTGTGTGTGTGTGAGAGTGTGTGTATGTGTGTGTGTCAGAGAAAGAGAGTATGACTGGATTTAAATAGGTACCTTTATGGAAACATTGACACATGACACATAATTATTTTTTACCACTTCTTTGAAGTTTTTTTTTTTAACTTCTGTATCATCATGGGGTTTTCTCCTGAGTGCCTCATTACATGAATACCTCGTCACGTGAGTGCCTCTTCACGTGAATGACGCAATTTTAGCCAGGGGATGAAACTGCATCATTGTTGTCTACCAGTAGAAAGCATGCTTCTCTAGACAAGATTTTATTGGTCATTCATAAAGATGTCTACCAATCGAAAACATTCTTCTATGGATAAGATTGTATTGGCCATTGATAAAGCTGTCTACCAGTAGAAAGCAAGCTTCTCTAGACAAGATTTTACTGGCCATTCATAAATCGCTGTTTCTGTACCCCCAGTATGTAATACAATAGACCAGAGAATGATGAGACTGATGTTACAATACATCCAGTATTGTACGCAATAGATCAATGTGTGCTGTTTCAGTGCTTCCAGTGTGAAGTACAATTTCAGTTTGTAATATTTAGCACACTAGACCAGACAATGCTATTTGAATGTTGTAGTATGTACCCAAATAGACGAGACGTGTGTTATCAGTACCCTCCATATGTTAGGGAATAAACCAGAGTATGATGTTTGAATGCTGTGGTATGTACCCAAATAGACGAGACGTGTGTTATCAGTACCCTCCATATGTTAGGGAATAAACCAGAGTATGATGTTTGAATGCTGTGGTATGTACCCAAATAGACGAGACGTGTGTTATCAGTACCCTCCATATGTTAGGGAATAAACCAGAGTATGATGTTTGAATGCTGTGGTATGTACCCAAATAGACGAGACGTGTGTTATCAGTACCCTCCATATGTTAGGGAATAAACCAGAGTATGATGTTAGAATGCCTACGTTTGTAACAAAATAGATTTGATATACTGTAAATCTCAAAATCCATCATAACATATTGTGGTATGTTGTGTCACTTACTATTGCCACTGAAACAATACAATCCAACCAAATGGGATTTTTCTGAACACTAAGATAAAATTACGTCTATATGCATTTTGTGAGCAAGTGATCAAATAGCGTACAACTATCTTTTAGATGAAAGTCTGACAACTATCTTTTAGATGAAAGTCTGACAACTGCTTTTCGAATAAACATAAATAACGCGTATACTTTTTTTAAAAAGTACTTTCAAAAATCGAAAGCGAATGTTCTTGTTATTTTGTTAAGTGTATAAGTTTCGCTCTATGTCCGACTAGAAATCGAAAGCGAATGTTCTTGTTATGTTGTTAAGTGTATAATTTTCGCTCTATGTCCGACTAGAAATCGAAAGCGAATGTTCTTGTTATGTTGTTAAGTGTATACGTTTCGCTCCATGGCCGACTAGAAATCGAAAGCGAATGTTCTCGTTATGTTGTTAAGTGTATACGTTTTGCTCTATGGCCGACTAGAAATCGAAAGCGAATGTTCTCGCTATGTTGTTAAGTGTATACGTTTCGCTCTATGGCCGACTAGAACTGACAACGGCCCATAAGTCGCCGAGATTCAAGCCTGACAGCCTGAATGCCGCTAACGCTATTTTAGATGTCTAATCCAGTCCCACAGAATCGTGTCCAGGTGCCTGACTTGGGGTGCCGGGTACTTACACAAACTCGTACTGTGTCTTACTATTCTGACAATTGTCCCTTCATCCTTCTCGAAGGATGGGGTCAGATTTATGGATGCGCATTTGCACAGGAACCGGAAATTACGGCGGCCATGACACCGAGGGCTAAGATAAAGACGAGGTCATTTTTCGGGAGCAAGAGAGCTTGCATTGATGGCCATTTCGTAAGTGGTGAGTGACACGTGCGGACAGATTCGTAAACTCGCGATGGCGATTGAGTACACATTTACAGATTCGCTATGTCTTTGATTAGTTGGGGATGGGAGGTGGGAGTGTTGAAGCTGGAGAAAGAAATGCTAAAAGCTAGTTTCTTTCTTAAATGAACTGGTATTAATATGTCTTTGATGCTGGGTTAGTTGGGGATGGGGATGGGAGTGTGACGGTTGGAGAAAGAAATACTAAAAGCTAGTTTCTTTCTTAAATGAACTGGTATTAATACGAGGTTGTTATAAGCAGCGCGTATACTTAAGTCGCTGCGCAAAAGGCTTGTTCCATAACAAACTTTTGAATAGCATTGTCCAAAAGTTGTAAAATACTGACCTCTTCCCGCCTGATCTCGACCCCTAAGTTACAAGGTCTCGTCAGGACGACTTTATTTGGTGCGCCTATTAAAATGTACTTCTTATTTGCAAACGAAAGCATCACTATATGGATATAAGTACTATGCACACGTCCAGAGAGTTAAGTCGGTTCCTTCTTGGGCCTTGAAGAGTGGAGGGTGGGAGGGAAAGTGGGGGAGAAGAAGGCGCGTAGTAGAGTCAGAGGGAAAGCGAGATGGGGCGTAGAGCAGAGACAGAGGGAGATAATGGACACGCCGAATGGGAATTCCACGACACACGACTTCCGACGGCCGGAAACGGTTCGCTGTCGTTAACGGTGTTGTTGTCGTTGTTGAGTCAGCCTTTGAGAGCTCCGGACGTCGTCAGCGGAGGATGGGTCGAGCGGAGAACGCCATTATTTCCACTAGCGAGGCGCTTCGCTACGTTGTCTGCGTAGGCTGGCAGGATTTATTTTTTATTTTTCAAAATTTCTATTATTATTTTTAGTCTTTTAAACCATTACTAACGGCAACTGACAACTCTTGTAAGATGCAATGAGGTCCTGTGTACGAAATTGTAGACGTGCGTCTAACGTTTATTACGAAAGGCAGCAGTTGTCATTTAAGCAGGCAATAATTATACAAGATTAGTAAGGAGCATTTAGAAAGCAAGGGAGACCACTCATTGTCTTTACCATAAGTGCGTGAGTTGAATGTTTGAGATATTAATCCTAGTAATAAGCAATCTATAAAGTGCGAAGTGTTACTCAAGTCCTCTGTAATATATTATTGATAGTATTACAATTATATAATGTTGTTCATTAATGCGCAGTCTAATTGTAAACATTAGCTACTAAAACTTTGGATCATCTAAAGTGGTGATAATTATTCTGTAAATTGTTGAATGACAATCTAATCATTAACATTATCCAGAAAGATTTGAAAATCATTCACGGACTATTTTGTGGTGGAGTTCAAAATAACATTCGAATTGGTGGTACGACGATCTAAGATAAACATCTTCCGGAATGATACGGCATCACCTTGAGATGAATTGGTGGTGTTAAATTTGGAAATTAATCGCCTAGGGACGAATTGGTGGTGTTACATTTGGAAACAAATCTTTAAAATCTGGAAAGCTAGGCTGTGTTTGTAATGCGCAACCCTCACATATCGAAGTCTCTGAGCCAAGGTCAGAAACTCACTGAGTGATCTCAAAGCAGACGACAGTCAGATAGAGAGGCATCGTGGATCGTCACGCATGCCCAATCACAACTCAAACCATTCAGACTCAAACCCCAAAATAAACGGTTAAGACTCGCGATTACAGGTTCTGCATTTACTGGAGGAGCTTTACGTCAACAATGAAATACAAATTCTTCTGTAACATTTACGTTTGTTTCTTACAAATGTAGGCCAAAGTCTCTTGTACGCCATAGTCTTGTGTAGGTCAAAGACTCTTGTACGCCATAGTCTTGTGTAGGCCAAAGACTCTTGTAAGCCGTAGTCTTGTGTGGATCAAAGTCTCATGTAGGCCAAAGTCTAGTGTAAGCGAGTCTTGTGCAGGCCAACGTCTAGTGTAGGCGAGTCTTGTCTACGCCAAAGTCTAGTGTAGGCGAGTCTTGTCTATGCCAAAGTCTCCTGTAGGCCAAAGTCTCGTGAGAAATGGAGATGGAAATGGAGATGTATCTTGTAGGCCTAAGGCGTTGGATGTGAGACCTGACATGCCCAGGGACAAACTCATCCCAGTCTTAATCTTGCAGGTTGTCCCTCTTTTGGAGTGAGAAATGAATATTTAATTCCATTGCATATCTGTTTTCTCCATTTTTCATTTCACGATGATGCTTTGATGGCGGTTTGATTTGGCTAGACATTACGTCAGAACAGTTTGATTTGGCTAGACATTACGTCAGAACAGTTTGACTTGGCTAGACATTACGTCAGAACAATTTGATTTGGCTAGACATTACGTCAGAACAGTTTGATTTGGCTAGACATTACGTCAGAACAATTTGATTTGGCTAGACATTACGTCAGAACAATTTGATTTGGCTAGACATTACGTCAGAACAGTTTGATTTGGCTAGACATTACGTCAGAACAATTTGATTTGGCTAGACATTACGTCAGAACAATTTGATTTGGCTAGACATTATGTCAGAACAGTTTGATTCGGCCTGACATTACGTCAGAACAATCAGTCTTCGTGTGATGCCGAAGATACCAGAGTGTAGACAACATTTAGAGCATGAACAAAATGTTGAAAAAAATCCCAGCCTTATGCATTTCCGATTTAGATGACTTGTCATTACACGTGCAATATACCGATTATGTATTTCGCAACAGCAAAACTGCTTACGTACTTATAGGGATTAGCTTGCGTACTTATAGGGATTAGCTTGCGTACTTATAGGGATTCAACCTATTGAAAGGAAGTGAAAAATTACTTTAAATGTGAGGCATGGCAGAACTAGTTACAATATTTATATTTTACAAAATCGTTGTATCTAGATATTTTATAAAATCGTTGTATCTAGATATTTTATAAAATCTTTGTATCTAGATATTTTATAAAATCATTGCATCTATAAATTTTACAAAATCGTTGTAACCAGATATTTTACAAAATCGTTGTATCTAGATATTTTACAAAATCATTGTATCTAGATATTTTTTACAAAATCGTTGTATCTAGATATTTTTTTACAAAATCGTCGTATCTAGATATTTTACATAATCGTTGAATCTAGATATTTTACAAACAATCAAACATACAGTAATCAAATGTGTGAAATGTACAAACAAGAAAAATACAACAATAAAATGTACAACAATCCAATGTACAACAATCAAATGTACAATCACAGAGAGGCAGAGTAAATTTGTCTACCCCTATCTCTAAAATTAATTGTTTTATAAATTGTGGAAGTGACCTGACATTGGCACAACTTATGGTGGATTTTTGTAAGTATTAGAGTAGGAGTTGAGAACTGAGTTGAGAACATGTTATAAATTGCTGACATAAAGCAAACCAGTTCCAACTAGATGAATAGTTTTTATTATCCAATGGTTAAGATTTACGAGAATGAGACCAGCCAATGGACTGAGAAAAAAGTGTATATGCTGTAGAGAATTCTATTGTCTAATCACTTGAATTTTGTGTGGCAAGTTGTGTGGCAACTTGATATTGTTTCTAGTGTTCAAAAATCTATATGCTGTAATTATTATTGTGTATGCATGTATCAGGCTAATAAATACTATTGCAGGACACTGAAGTTGTGACTTCAATGTAAGAATAAATGGAGTTATAAAAGTGATACACTGGAAACTTATAATTTGATCTATGATTATATTTTACAGGGACAATGCACCGTGTCCATGTATTATTGGAATCTCCCAGTTTATTGATTATAAACCGTTACGACCATGTAGACATGGAAATAGCTACTGCCGTGTGTGTAAATGTAAGGGATACACTGAACTCAATGATGTATAGTGGCTGAACTCATTGATGTATAGTGGCTCAGCCTTTCTATTCAATTGATGGATATTTTAATTAGTGTATCAATTCTCTTTTCATTTTTTTCCTTTCGTATATTCATTTTATTTTTTCTTTAACTTGTTATTTTTTTGTTTGTTTCTTGTTTCTCTTGTAACAATTTATATTTATAATTCTAGTGTATTTGTTTCTTTGTTAATTTTTTCTTTTGTTTATTTGCACTAAGGATGATATTTATTTTTCTTTAAGTTGGTATTTTTTGTGTGTTTGTTTGTTTGTTTGTTTGTTTGCTTGCTTGCTTGCTTGTTTCTTTGTGTTTCGGGGGATCAGGAGTGTTTGTTATTTTTCAGCTTAGTTAGAAATATAGCTAATTTGTTGCTTTCCGAACGCACAAAATCGTTTGTTATCTAATGAATTCCAAAGTTTTCAAATCCCATCAGGGTCTGAGCAGGGACAGTTTCAATTATTATAAATAGGGTCTATTGATAACATCGACACGAAAAATAGAATTACAAACTTCAAACGACAGCCGACTATTGGCTTCAAACAGCCTTAATCGTGAAATTCACAAAGGCGCAGACCGCCAGAAATTAATGATACAATGATTAGACATAATAAAACTTAGAAAAATATTGTTTACCTGCAAGGGAGAGAATGCATGAACTACATAAATTATAAGTTTATTCCCAGAAACAAAGACATGCGAAGTGTTTGTAAATACAAAGTGAATATTTATCTTTGACTTCTGCATATAAAAGATGTGTTATTGCAATTCTATCTGACAGTGGTCAAAATAACTTTTAACCTCTAGAAACAAAGTGACCTGTAATCACCAAAATACAGATATATATATAGTCCGTGATCTTTGGAAACAGAGTGTATGTTTTAATCTGCGACCTCTAAATGCAGAGAAATGAATTATAACTTGTGATCTCTAGAAACAGTGTGCTGTGTTATGTGTTTTCTGTATACACAAAGATATGTTATAGCTTGTAAATACAGAAATAGGTCATATAACTTGTTATTTGAAAAAAAGAAAAATTGCGTTGTTAATCAATAATCTCTAACTAAGAAAGATGTGTCATAAACTATGACCTCTGGAAACAATGGGATGTGTCATAATATGTGATTACTAAATGCATAAAAATGTATTGTTACAGTTGCTCCCTAAATAATTATAATAAATACATGTTATAACCTCTGATTTCTAATACAAAGAGGTGAACTAAAGAAAATCTTTGTTAAATGTTGCGTGAAGTGAGAAGTCACACTAATGACCCGTCATTTAACAAGGCTTCAATGAGCCTTTGCTGAGTACAACTTACATTTTTAATATTATTAATTTTTCATTACCCCGAAAACATTGTTTAATATCTTATTGGATCAGTTATAATTTAAAAATATTTAATACCTGTCGGAAAGCGCTACGATTATTGGGTTTTGTTTACGTGTGTCGTGTTAGAATTGATCAAGCTAATTACCACGATTAGTCTATTTCAAAACTACAGTATAAAAGTTCGCTCAAGCGCATCGTGCCTCATCTCGCAGCTAGAACGAGACTTGGTAATTAACGAGACAAGGGCCCCTGTACTCCTACATTTGCTTTGTACACGTCCATGCAGTGATGTTGTAGCGTCATGTTTTGCAGCCCATTCAAAGAGATTCGATTAACCAGATGTGCGCCATTCAAGCCATTTGCATATACCAAAAAAAAAGTTATCGGTTAATCTCCAGCTCTGTCTAGATTTTATAATCGATAGCCATGGCCTATGGAAAAGGTGGGAAGGGTGACTGTTTAGAGTGTGGATGGGGGGGAAGATTTTAAAAGTAGCAAAGACAGTGTTCCGTGTGACAATGATGGGTTTCAACTGTTAGTCTCTACCTTGAATTGCAATTTCATGATTTTTTTTAAAGCATCATTTCGTTCATGTAATGCCATGTATGCAGTGACAAGTACGAAACCTCTGCTGGCCTAGCTCTGCTCACCACTTCTCGGCAGACGGAGCTATAGCCTTATAGAAAGATTTGTGAGAGCTTAGCGTGACAAAGTCAAATTAGGGTTTGACCGATGAGGAAAATCAATTCCCAGGATTCGAAACTAAACATGGGGAAGACAATTTTCTACCTAGATCTTCAAAATGTGACCATTGAATGAGGAGAGACTATAGTCAAACTGTGAGATCAAGATGCATCGATTAACGGGAAAGAGTAGGGGTTGGTGAGGGACACTTCCAGAATATAGCTATACTAAAATCAGTCGTGTATCTGTGTTCTTACAGTGCGAAATTATGGATGTGCTCATTTCATTTATTCGTTGTTTCTGGTTTTAGTTTCTGGTTTTGCTTTCATATGCTTGTCTTTCTTAAATAACTTTACTTGGGGACTTTACCTCAAAATAAAATATGTATTTAGGATCGAGCCTCAAGAATATTTGAAAATGTAAATCTTTATGTCTGTAAATATCTAACTCCTTATAATTTCATTCAATATCTGTCTCCTTATAATTCCATTCAATATCTATCTTCTTATAATTTCATTCAATATCTGTCTCCTTATAATTTCAATCAATATCTATCTCCTTACACTTTCATTCAATATCTATCTCATTATAATTTCATTCAATATCTATCTCATTATAATTTCATTCAATATCTATCGATCTTAGTACGTAAATATCTCTTCATTTTTTTTTTACATTTATCTACCAGTCTCCTTCTATATCAGCTTAACTATCTAACCCGCCAACTGTAATAGATAGATAGATAGATCGATGGATGGATGGATGGATGGATAAATGGATATTATCTCTCAATATATGTATATGTGCATATCCACCTCTCTCTTTAAATTCTTTCTTTTGTCTTTATTATTATTATCAGTATGCCTCTTTCCACGACTTCTGTTTGACTGTCGGCTGTGATCCAAGGTCTCGGAATTTTACCAAGATTCTGGGAGATCCAAGGTTTTAGGATGGTGTGGGCACTTCCGAGGAGCGCTGCGTTGAGTAGTGGTTTCCAGGGAGTTTATTTATATAGCCTTCCAACTCATATGTTATGTTCCCAAAGGGTCCAAAACAGCTGACAGATATGAAGAAATATACAGGACGTGTTAATCGAACAGATAGGAATTATTTCCTTATTAAGAGATGACATTTAACAGCAGGCAAGAAACCCTCATTGTCTGTTTGGATCACTGAGGTGTTAAATATGTCAGTCAATAATATGTCAATCAATGTGTCTGCGTCTGTGTTCTCTGCACTAAGAAGTAACAGTGGTGCAAATTTACCTCCTATCATTGCTTGAAAGGCTTCCGATACCTCTGGGTCTTTAAGCTTGTCAAGGATGAACTTGATTCTTGTGGGCCTTGCTTGTTGACTTTCTTTAGATGTAGTCGGAGGGTCGTCATAGTAATGGAAGTGACCATGACTTAGTAATGTCTGCTCCTGGGAAGCTTCTTGTCTTGGCAATGCTTACACTGGTATGGAAACGCCTCCTCATCATGATATAATCAATCTGGTTATGGTGTTCTCCATTCGGGCTAATCTACGTCCATCTTCTGGATGTTTTATATGGACCAAACATGTTCATCAGCTTCAGATCATTAAAGCTGGCAAATTCCAGGAGCCTTAAGCCTCTGTTGTTTGTCTCTGTATTGCAGTAGTGTCCACATGTGCTCTCCAGTTCTCAATGGCATCCTCTCCTATTTTAGCATTCCAGTCTCCTTGCACCATAAGAATGTCTTTCTTTGTGGTCTGATCCAGGACTTCTTGCAGTTGGTTATAAAAGTTCTCCATTTTTTTAATCGTCATGGTCTGTAGCTGGAGCGTAAGCTTGCACAAGGGTGATATTGAGTGAGGCTGCCCTCAAGCATATAGTAACAAGCCTGCTGGAGAATGGCTGATAATTTATGACAGTGTTCAAGATGTCTTTGTGGACAAGAAATCCGACACCATGTTCATGTTTATCATCTCTGCCAGAGAATTATAGTTAATGGCCGTCCTGTGTTGATGTTTCCCCAAAGTTTTTCCATCGTACTTCGCACAGTCCGAGGTGGTCCAATGGTATCTGTTCATTTCATGTGTCAGTTCCTCTAACTTTCCAGGCGTTCTTAATATTTTGATGTTCCACGTACCAATGCTGATATTGTTTCTGGCACTGAGTTTTGATGGTGATGGTGATGGTGCACCAGTAGCACACTTAACACCTCTGCCCTGGTGCAAGACAGAAGGCGCAGTCCTTGTTCCGGGCAACCACCGATCCGATATAGTTTGAGATAAAGTTATCATTTCATGTGGTGTGTTCTGGGCAAATGAACCTGGCGGAGCCCATCCCACAGCCGAATCTCCACATTACTAGGCTCGCCTTGGTCATGGACACATGGCCATTGAGTCCTTCTTGAGACTCCTCCCTGAGAGGTGACCTCAGTGAGGAAGTTCATACACCCAATAAGGTACTTTTGTCAGCACCCTAGCCTTTGGTTATCCAAACCCGAACCTGCAAGGGAGCAGGGGGCTCTTGGATGGCGGGTCTTCTATATCCAGTACAGATGTGAACATCTGCCCATAGACGATTAAAGAAACTTTGGGTTACAGCTGACATCCTTGATCTGTGTGACAAACATCAAGAGCCAAAGAAGAAGAAATCAGAAGGAGAAGGAGCAAAACAATACAGGGAAATTAATCAGATAATCAACAAAAGCATGAAAAAAGGCAAAGGAGACATGGATTGAAGACCAGTATAAAGATATAGACAAAATCTAAAGAAAAATAATAGCAATAAAAGCATACCAACTGGTGAAAGACCTGACCAGTGTAAAACAGGACACTCCTCCACCATTCAAGATAGTGGAGGGAATTGTCTTACAGAAGATCAAGACTTTCTTAAGAGATGGACATAGTATTGCTCAGACCTATACAACCACAGACCTACAGGGGATCCAGACATAATCAACACCCCACCAGTGACCATCACTGACAACTACTCCAGACGTAGAGACTGCAGTGAACAATTAAAAAGTGAAAGGCAGCAGGAATAGATAACCTCCCTGCAGAACTAGTCCAAGAAAGGGGAGAAGCCATGATAAGCGCCCTACTAACAATCTGCAATAAGATCTGGCACACAGGGAAATGGCCAACACCATGGACTCAGATACTCAAAATAATGCTTCTGAAAAAAAGGCAATTTGCAGCAATGTCAGAACTATCGTACAATAAGTCTTATATGCCATCCAAGCAAAGTCATGCTAAAGATCATATTAAACAGACTGAAGCTGCAGGCAGAGGAAATCATAGCTGAAGAACAGGCAGGCTTCATATCAGGGTGAAGCACAACTGAACATATTTTTAATCTAAGACTGCTATGTGAGAAGTACATTCAGCACCAACAAGACCTTTATCATGTCTTTGTAGATTTTAAGAAGGCGTTCGAGAGAGTGTGGCATGCACTCATTTGGTCCACCATGTAGCTGTACAACATCAATGCCAACCTGATCAAAGTCATAGAAAGCCTTTACAACAAGGCCACCAGTGTAGTCTGCTTCAACGGCCAAATAGGAGATTGGTTCAAGACAAAAGACAACAATGGGAGTCAGAAAGGCTGCTTACTTTCGTCTATTCTCATCATCTTCCTAGATACATGACAGACGCTCTGGAAGACTATAAAGGATGTCCGTATTGGAGGCAGAACAATAACGAACTTACGCTTTGCTGATGACATCGATGACCTTGCAGGAAATGAGGAGGAGCTAGCTCAATTGGTGGAAAAATTGGACAGCGTTTGGTATAGAAATCAGTGCCGAGAAGACCAAATTGATGACCAACAACACCAGTGGCATTGGCAGTGACATCATAATTGGTGATCAGAAATTGGAAATAGTTAATAAATTCAAGTACTTAGGAGCCAGTGTCACAGACGAAGGATCAAAACCTGAAATATTGTCCAGGATTGCGCTGACAATAACAGCAATGGCAAGGCTGAAGACAGTTTGGAAAGACACAAACATCTCAGTCATCTCAAAGATCAGACTGATACACTCCTTGGTTGTATCTGTGATTTTATATGTATGTGAGTCATAGAATCTCACAGTGGATCTTGAAAGGAGGATACACGCTACTGAAATGAGATGTTTTCGAAGGTTGCTTGGCATTTCGTATAGAGATCATGTCACAAATGAGGAAATGGGAAACAGAATTAGACAAGCCATTAGGCCCTATGAAGAGCTATTGGCCATTGTGAAAAAACGCAAAATGAAATGGTTTGGGCATGTCACACGATCAACAGGGCTTGTCAAGGCAATCATGCAAGTTAGTGCAGGGGAGAAGGGGAGCGCAATGACTGAAACTGAGCAATACTGTAAGATTAGCAGAGAACAGAATGGAATAGAGGAAACTTGTTGTCAGGTCATCAGTGGTGTCCCAACGGTCGACAAGACTAAGGGATAGATAGACAGAAGAAATCCTACAGGACATGTGTTAATCTGACAGATAGGCATTATTAATTAATATTCCATATTAATAGACAACATTTGTGTTAAGAGCAATCAAGAAATCCTACAGGACATTTGTGTTATTAACAGCAATCAAGAAATCCTACAGGACATGTGTTATTAACAGCAATCAAGAAATCCTACAAGACATTTGTGTTATTAACAGCAATCAAGAAATCCTACAAGACATTTGTGTTATTAACAGTAATCAAGAAATCCTACAAGACATTTGTGTTATTAACAGCAATCAAGAAATCCTACAAGACATTTGTGTTATTAACAGCAATCAAGAAATCCTACAAGACATTTGTGTTATTAACAGCAATCAAGAAATCCTACAAGACATTTGTGTTATTAACAGCAATCAAGAAATCCTACAAGACATCTGTGTTATTAACAGCAATCAAGAAATCCTACAAGACATCTGTGTTATTAACAGCAATCAAGAAATCCTACAAGACATCTGTGTTATTAACAGCAATCAAGAAATCCTACAAGACATTTGTGTTATTAACAGCAATCAAGAAATCCTACAAGACATGTTATTAACAACAATCAAGAAATCCTACAAGACATGTTATTAACAACAATCAAGAAATCCTACAGGCCAAAAGTGCTCAAGAATGCGAATTTGTTGGGTTTCAGGTTTCCACTTTTAGATTGTTTCGGTTTTTAGTGTATTAGACGTTGTACTCTATAACTGACAAAAACTTTGTGTTGTAGTGTGTTAGATCAGTGGTCCCCAACCCCCGGGCCGCGAACCGGTACCGGTCCGTAGATCAAATGGTACCGGGCCGCCCAATTTTATTTACTGTGGTGTATTTCTCTCGGGTTTGTGCGACTTTCCATGGACGAGATTGAGCCTAAGCATTTATTCTCCCAGTTGGTGCACGATCATCTGTCTTTGCTTTTAAAAAATTCGAACTCTACTTCCCAACCATACCAACACACTTCACTTCGGACCACCGACGAACGCACTCCATCCATCGGACTGCCCGGAGGAGAGTCATGTCAAAGCGCCACACCAGACAAGCCAGCACCAAGCCTCAGCCCTTTTCAGAGCTGGCAAAAAACGCCACTACTACCCACTTCACCAAGTGACATTTTACGAGATTCTGAGCCAGTCACAGAAGATGTGGACGGCCCTTCACAGACGAGCGCATAGCCCAGCTGAGACAGATACGGCAAAAGAGGCTTGAAGAGGTGCAAACATTAAGAAGTACACAAGGAGAAGACTGGACAAAATCCTGCTGTGAAATCAGCATACCAACCGAAAATGGGGGCATACGAAAAGTAACCCCCTTCACCTTTACACTAGAAACTGAAAACGATGAATTAAAAAATGCGTTCACTAATTTGCTGTTGACCCTCTTCCACACAAAAACGGAAGATGAACTTACCACTGGACAACAAGCCATCTTAACCACAATTGGTCTCTACAAGATCTTAAACAAGCACCTGACAAGACAATCGGAAAAAAACTACATCAACAGACTGTGAAACACAGTCATACATCATCTGGAAAATAACGCCGACAACAAAAACACGCTCTTCACAAACGGAAAAGGAAACAACGCGAAAACCCACACAGGAAGACGGCACAACTCAAACAGTCTTTGAAGGAAAAAGACACGTTTCCACCCAAACTCTATAAGCCACTACAAGAGAACACCTACAGCCAAAGTGAATTCAACTCAAACAGCAAAACAAGAAATCAGACAGGCATTCTTGCAAACTCGAAAACCCACAACAGATACTAAGGAAACTCAGACTACAAGCTCTATCAAAAAAGAAAAAGAGATTAAAACAACTACCACCAAAAATAAGAAGAAACGCCAAAAAATCTCCAGCACAGAAACGGTACATATCAAGACGCAAGAAAGAAAAATACAAACAGAAAAAGAAGTGAAGACAAATGACGCACAGACCGAAACAGAAGTCGACAACGCTCCAACTACACCACAAGAAAAAACAACAACGACTAAACCAACTGCCACCAATCCACAGCCAGAGTCACCACCAGGGACTGCAACAAAGGCACCCACAACAGACACACAAGGAAAAACTACAGAACGCAGCCCCAAATCAAAAAGAAGGCGCCCGCTACAACACATCAGACGACAACAACAGTATCATCTACTACAGCCACAACAACAGAACCCACAACAACAACGGCAACGCTGCGACAACAACCACCGCCGACAACAACAACAACGGTGGCAGCACAGGGAACAACATCACATGCAGTGGGGATATTATAACCACCCCATTGCGGATCTAATTCAACTAATGCTTGACCACCTATACTGGCCACCAACACCTACCTACATACAGCCCAACGGATACCGGGGACATCAACAACAACAGTGCCAACGACAACAACAACAACAACACTGGTGAACATTACAGGGGGGGGGGGCGGGGTGAACATCCCGGGCGCACATACACACTAAGTACAGACGATGTGGTATTAGCCTGGGCTCTGTAAACCCCCTCACCTGCCAATACAACGGCCACCACAGCACTTAAATCCCTATTGCCATTTCCGACATCCTATCTGTGTGAAGCGTGGTTTTCTGCAGTGACAGCAACCAAAACAAAACAACGGATGGACATAAGCAACACACTTCGGGTGTCATTGTCTCCTATTACCCCCAGATGGAACCGTCTCGTTGCAAAGAAACAAGCTCAGGGTTCTCATTGATTTAGCGTTCTAGTGAGTTAAAATGTTAAATCACTTTATATTCAATTTTTGGTGTAACTGTATTTTAGTTTGAAGGCACGTTTAAATACAATTAAATTAAAATGATTAAATCAAAACAATCTAAAATATAAACAATCAACGTCCCCCCCCCCCCACATCATTGGGCCGCGGTAAATTTATCAAACGTTGACCGGTCCGCGGCGATGAAAAGGTTGGGGACCACTGTGTTAGATGATATTGTTATTTATAACTTAGGAAAACATTGTGTTGTAGTTGTATTACGCCATACCGACAGGTTCGATTAATCTATCATATACCAGTGTATATACTTTTTATTGGTGGAGGGGCATTTTTTAAAAGTTTATTTTATATTTTCATCGGGGATAGCTGAAGGCTCTCCAGGCAATCAGTGAGGAATTACTGTCAAGAAAGCAATAATGTTGTCTTTATTTGAATGGTTATTTTGACTGATTATAGCAATAATGTTGTCTTTATTTGAATGGTTATTTTGACTGATTATAGCAATAATGTTGTCTTTATTTGAATGGTTATTATGAGTGATTATTTAATGAATATTTTATAAAGTGACTGAACTTTCAGGTATACGTTTAAATTATTTTTAAAATAATTTCTCAAGGCTTGTTACAATGGTTTTGCGGAATTGGGGTATGTGTCTCAATCGTTCATTTTCTGAAGGTTAACTAAGCAAAGACTGTAAAACAAAAAAGACTAAAAAAGACTGTAAAAAAAAGACTGTAAAAAAAGACTGTTAAAAAAGACTGTTTAAAAAGACTGTAAAAAAGACTGTAAAAAAAAGTCTGTAAAAAAAGACTGTAAAAAAGACTGTAAAAAAAGACTGTAAAAAAAGACTGTAAAAAAGACTGTAAAAAAAGACTGTAAAAAAAGACTGTAAAAAAGACTGTAAAAAAAGACTTTAAAAAAGACTGTAAAAAAGACTGTAAAAAATGTATATCTGAATTAGTTGCGTGACGGACATAGTGTATCGCCCCTCTCTTACTTTCCACCGGGTCTTAAGTTTGGAATTAGACTCTACAAAAGACTGTCACTCATTTTAATGAATCGATTAGTTTGTACAGTCATTCTCTCCCCTTTCCTTAATTTCTGTGATTGTTCGTGAAACAGCGTATAACGCTTCATTGTTTAAAGGGTTAATGAATCGATCGATTTAACATATATATTTTGTATCGTTTTACTTTTGATTCCATTTCGTTTTCTTGATTGTTGTCTTTTGTTTTGTGTTGGCTTGGCTTTTTGTTCTCTTTTGTTGTTCCGATTTATATTTTGATTTCTTTCAGAATATTTCTTTTTGCTAGATTTTGGTTTTAATTTTGATTTGTTGAGTTTGTGTTCTCTTGAGTTTTCTTATGTTGTTTGGGTTCTGTTTAGGTTTTTTGTTTTGCTTGTGTTGCTGAGTTATGTTTTGTTGTATTGTTTGGGTTTTGTTGAGTTTTGTCTTCTTGTTTTGTTTATTTTCAGTTGAGTTTTGTTTTTGTTGTGTTGCTGGAGTTGTGTTTAGTTTGGTTTGCTGTAGTTGTGTTTAGTTTTGTTTTGCTGTAGTTGTGTTTAGTTTTGTTTTGCACTAGTTGTGTTCTGTTGAGTTTTGTTGTATTGTTTGTATTCTGTTGAATTAGTTTTCCTTATCATGTTTGTATTCTGTTCAATTTTATTTTCTTCTCATGTTTGTATTCTGTTCAATTTTATTTTCTTCTCATGTTTGTATTCTGTTCAATTTTATATTTCTATTGTTGAATTTTGTTGCGTTGTTTGTTTAGTTTTTTGTTTCTTGCGTTATGTTTTACTTTGGATGAGTGCATGTTTGTTTTGTTTTCTTTGAACTTGTCAAAATCATTAACAGAATTCTCAAGTTGATAAAATTTCACGCCATTTCTATTGCCGCAACATACGTCTGTAATTCTACTCTGAAGATTCCTTCGAACTTGAGATTCTTGTCCTTGCCATGTCTATGAATGCATACCTCGTGAAATGGTTATAGACTGAGAGAGATGTATATAGGTATAGATAGATAGATAGATAGATAGATAGATAGATAGATAGATAGATAGATAGATAGATAGATAGACAGACAGACAGACCGACAGACAGACAGACAAACAGATAGATAGATAGATAGACAGACAGACAGATAGATAGATAGATAGACAGACAGACAGACAGACAAACAGATAGATAGATAGATAGATAGATAGATAGATAGATAGATAGATAGATAGATAGATAGATAGATAGATAGATAGATGGATGGATGAATGGATGGATGGATGGATGGATGGATAGATAGATAGATAGATAGATAGATAGATAGATAGATAGATAGATAGATAGATAGATAGATAGATAGATAGATAGATAGATAGATAGATAGATAGATAGATAGATAGATAGATAGATAGATAGATAGATAGATAGAATTCCCAATTGGAAGAGGATACTTAATAAAAATATATTGTGAATCTCGCTTCTTACGCTCTTAAAGTGAGGTGAGAGTTTGGGTGGATTATAAATATATTTCGTTGTTATAAAGAAGTGCACTGGATCTTTCCATAATACACGTGACCTTTATTTCTGAAAGAGTGAGAAGTTATTTTATAATTTGCTGATGAAATATGATTCTTGTTTATTAAGCTTCTTAAGCGATTCTACCTGAAACGTTCTGATTGAGAAATATATTGCTTTAGCCTGCTCAATATGTACATAATCTTTAATACTGGAAAATCGAAATATTTCACCATGTAATTTTAATTTGAGGAGCTACAAGATGTTACTTCAGAAGTTGCTTAGAACAGCACTTTATATCAGAAGTTCTTTGTCATCATAACTCCTGAAGCCCTATTTCTGGAACTTTTTATTCTGGGCTACGATGTAATTGCAGTCTTACCTTCGTAATGTACTTTCAATACCATACCACTTTAACTCTGAGTTCCTAAAGTGCACATAAATACTTGATTTCTAAATGTACAGAATCCTTATCTGGCAGTTATATTTCGTGAAGTGTCGATGGCCATTCACATTTATGTGATTTGCTTGTTTATGACAAATCTTGCAGACATATTCGATACAAAAAAATTATTTGATATTCGTAATATGTATTATTTATTTAATTTATTTTAAGTTTACTTCGTAAATGTGTAAGTGTGGCCTGGCTTTTAAAACATGCATTTACTTTTCTAACTTAGTCTGACTTTGTGGCGTGTTATATGTGCTCTTTGTCTATATGTGATAAGTCCATAGTTTGGATTTCTCTGTTTAAGACGTATCTTGGGCTCTTTGTCTATATGTGATAAGTCCATAGTTTGGACTTCTCTCTTTAAGACGTATCTTGGGCGCGAAAACCGGAAGCGTCTCCTACATTAACAACAACGTGTCTGTTACTTGTCCGCATTTCCAACGTTTGTGAATACGCGACGCGTCTGCAAACTTGTACTGTCTGTTTCTGCGACGTGTCCGCTAAGTTCTGAAACATCTGAACTATTCGAAGTGTGCAGCGTGTGGCACGTTTAGACACAGATATAAACTAACCGAAGTGTGCAGCGTGTGGCACATTTGGACACAGATATAAACTAACCGAAGTGTGCAGTGTGTGGCACGTTTAGACACAGATGTAAACTAACCGAAGTGTGCAGCGTGTGGCACGTTTAGACACAGATGTAAACTAACCGAAGTGTGCAGCTTGTGGCACGTTTAGACACAGATATAAACTAACCGAAGTGTGCAGTGTGTGGCACGTTTAGACACAGATGTAAACTATCCGAAGTATACAATGTATTGTGGCACGTTTTAGACACAGATGTAAACAAACCGAAGTGTGCAGCGTTTGGCACGTTTAGACATAGATGTAAATTATCCGAAGTCAACTATGTGTGGCACGTTTTAGATACAGATGTAAACTAACCGAAGTGTGCAGCGTGTGGCACGTTTAGACACAGATGTAAACTAACCGAAGTGTGCAGCGTGTGGCACGTTTAGACACAGATGTAAACTAACCGAAGTGTGCAGCGTTTGGCACGTTTAGACACAGATGTAAACTAACCGAAGTGTGCAGCGTTTGGCACGTTTAGACACAGATATAAACTAACCGAAGTGTGCAGCGTGTGGCACGTTTAGACACAGATGTAAACTATCCGAAGTCTACAATGTGTTGTGGCGCTTTTAAGACGCAGATCGTGTCTCGGCCAGTCCTCGAGCGGGGACTCGCGCGTGACTCCCCGGTCACGCTCGCAAACATCCTTGAATACTTCTGAATAGAGATGCGACTGTGCACCAACATTTCCTCACTTCAGCCTCACGAGAAATACTTCACTGACGGGTGGATGTCATGAGCTGCATTAAGGGTAGTGCATTATCTGAAACCGGAGACGAGTCCAACGCTTTAAGGAGAAAGCGAACGGAAATGCTGGAACGGCTGGACATAGTAGGAGCTGATTTAAATGCTTCCGGAGCCAGGACCGGTATGCAAATTGGATGGTAATGAAGATCTATTGCGCTTTATTTGATATTTAACTTATTTTCAAAAGGGGCTAATAAATGTAAAGCAACATAAAATTTTTTAGAGGTATAAAAAACAAAAAAATCAGAAGAGGGGTATGAGGAGTCAACGCCACAAGAGAAATTTTTTTTTAAAATGTAAAGAAATGACAGTTAGCAAACAAACCAAAAGTATAAAGTGAACGAACAAAATGACAGAGCTGCGCACAGAAAATACGACCGTAATGCTGCTATTGTATTCGGTGGATTTGATGACGAGGTTAAAAACTCCAATTATTAAAATCCTTTTACTACAAATTAGCATCATCTTGCTTTGATAAAAGTAAAAGTAAAATTCATTAAAGTATTAAGGGATTTGCTTTGATAAGTATTCATAAAAGTATTAAAGGATTTGCAAGTATGTGACACACTTTCAGATATGTTTAGATTAAAATCAAAATTAAACATGTGTCAAATATTGTTATTTTTAAAGCACTAGATAGATAGATAGATAGATAGACAGACAGACAGACAGATAGATAGATAGATAGACAGACAGACAGACAGACAGACAGATAGACAGACAGATAGATAGATAGATAGATAGATAGATAGATAGATAGATAGATAGATAGATAGATAGATAGATAGATAGATAGATAGACAGATAGATAGATAGATAGATAGATAGATAGATAGATAGATAGATAGATAGATAGATAGATAGATAGATAGATAGATAGATAGATAGATAGATAGATAGATAGACATACCTAAAAGATGTAACTGGAAAAAAATAAAGCACCCGTACTAATTAAACTTAATACATACAGCGCAAAGAAAAACTGCGCGCGCGCGCGCGCACACACACACACACACACAGGGGCCCCCTCGTACCCGTCCTTGCACATATAACGCATGATAAGACAAACAGCTAGTTGCTTAAGATGCTTACAAACAATGGAGAACATTAGTTAAAACACTCAGAATAGACCAAGTCCGACAACTCAAAGGATCACACACGTTGAGATACAGTCAACATAGAACAAAAGTGTAGGGCCTACACATTATCAATAAAACCTAAATAAAGATTCACTTCCATACACAAACAATAACCCGATTTAATTGTCATGCGTCCTTTTATTGATCACAACACTTGGGCTATTTCAAAATGGCAATAATCATATAGTGTTGATCATAAATAATAATGATATATGTACAATGATGCGCTACCATCCTACCAGCAAACATTTTCAAACAAATACCACACCTAAAGTTGAAACGAAATCATTCTTAAAATTAACTCATTTTTTTATTAAAAAAAATATGTATAGTTTTGCTGTTGTTGTTGTTGCTCTACTTGCTTCCGTACAATTTCAAACATTACAAATGCAGTCAGCACACACGCGCATGCGCACATACCCGAGCATACAACACGCGCAAGCGCGCTGAAATATTGCTTTTGATCTGAAGAAAATTAATTATAAAAATAGAAAAACTCACGACCAACTAACAGCTCTTAGGCTCCCTTGCCTGGCAAATCTCGGACATTATAATTTACAGTGACAAGTTAATTTAATCGCTTTGCAAGAAAAATGGGACTCGGGAGCGAGTGGTACTTCTTGATTTAAATCGTCGCCAACAGTTGTAGGGAGGGGGCTGGGGTGGATTTGTAATGAAGGTAAAAATGGAATATTGTGCTTGTGCAACTAGAGTGTTAAAGAAAGCCTAATACCATTTAAAATAAAATAGTTATAAAAAGTTACCAACGCCCACTGTGTTTTTTTTCTGTATTTCGTTTGTTGAGTATTCATTTGTTTTTATTAAATATTCATGTTTAATGTATGTGTGTTCATTTGGTTTTTATTAAATATTCATGTTTAATGTATGTGTGTTCATTTGGTTTTTGTTAAATATTCATGTTTAATGTATGTGTGTTCATTTGGTTTTTGTTAAATATTCATGTTTAATATGTTTCGTGTTCATTTGGTTTTTATTAAATATTCATGTTTAATGTGCGTTTGTTTTATATATTTAGTGTTCATTTGGTTTTTATTAAATATTCATTTTTAATGTACGTTTGTTTTATATATTTAGTGTTCGTTTGTTTTTTTATTAAATATTCATGTTTAATGTACGTTTGGTTTTTTAATGAATTTTCTGTTATTATTTTGCTCTTTTACAACAGAATTATAATTATTTTGCTCTTTTACAACAGAATTGTAAGTGTCTTGGGTTTTTAAGTTTAAAAAAAAAGTGCAAAGGTAAAACTATTCTGGACTGTTTGTTAATAAATCAATATCGTTTTTTTTAAAATAATTATTGGTTAGTCTATATGTTACTGGTTTTGTTAAAATTATTTGCGCAAAATCGATAAAATGTTTTGTAAATTAGACTTCCACTCAGATTAAGTATTTACAGTCTGTACTCTTGTCGTTTTGAATGGTTAAGGGTGCGTGACATATGGTGTGGGATATATATGTGTGTGCGTGCATATGCATATATCTGTTGGAGTGTGTTAGCAATTTACTATTTGCAAATATCTTCACAGACAATCTCAACATACCTCTTGATGGAAACGGTTCATGCTTAGCATTTCAGTTCGGTCGCGTGGTTGCTGGTACATGAGTTTGAGAGTGCGCGCACCCTT
Source organism: Sinotaia quadrata (assembly GCA_028829895.1). Classification (NCBI taxonomy): domain Eukaryota; kingdom Metazoa; phylum Mollusca; class Gastropoda; order Architaenioglossa; family Viviparidae; genus Sinotaia; species Sinotaia quadrata. Next base: position 2,938,788 of record CM054181.1, on the reverse strand, counting down.
CCAAGCCAAGAAAAAATAAAATATCTTTGAAAGGCACTTGAGAATGAAACTAAATGTTTCTCATTTAAAATCCTCTAAGTTACTAGCTGCTTCATTGTTTGTTAAGTCAGTTTAAATGTCTTCATTTCAATTCACTTTTTTTTCAAGTACTGTGAGGGCTTTTTAAAGTCTCTCCATTTCAATTCACTTTTTTTTCAAGTACTGTGAGGGCTTTTTAAAGTCTCGCCATTTCAATTCACTTTTTTTTCAAGTACTGTGAGGGCTTTTTAAAGTCTCGCCATTTCAATTCACTTTCTTTTTCAAGGACTGTGAGGGCTTTTTAAAGTCTCGCCATTTCAATTCACTTTTTTTTCAAGTACTGTGAGGGCTTTTTAAAGTCTCGCCATTTTAATTCACTTTCTTTTTCAAGTACTGTGAGGGCTTTTTAAAGTCTCGCCATTTTAATTCACTTTTTTCAAGTACTGTGATGGCTTTTTAAATTCTCGCCATTTTAATTCACTTTTTTCAAGTATTTTTAAGTAATAAAACAAAGCATGGTCATAATTAATTAAAATACCCATTTTTTTAATTCATTGGGGGGAAAAAAGGAAAAATATTTCAACATGCAGATTGTGAATGTTTTGTTTTTACAAAAATCTTTAGTTTTTAATTCAACATAGCTTTTAAATATACTGACGAATTTATTCTTTTTCTCGAGCTGCTGGGAGCGTTCCCTTTTTGAGGGACAAGGATGAGAGAATAAATGACCTTTTGTCCTACATTCAAAAAAAGTGTTATCTGCATATCACATAAATAAATAACTAAATAAATCTAGCATTTAATCACGAAGATTTTTTTGTTTCACTACCTGATAAAAATGATCGTACGGCATATAATAATGACAGTAACTTTACATTTTTATAGAAAATATTTTACACATTGTTTTAGGGGCTGTGCTTTTTAAACACTGTTTTAGGGGCTGTGCTTTTACACAGTTTTAGTGGCTGTGCTTTTACACAGTTTTAGGGGCTGTGCTTTTACACACTGTTTCAGGGGTTGTGCTTTTACATATTGTTGTAGGGGATATGCTGCCCTCTAAGGATGCGTGAATCCTGCTTGTCAGATACATTATCAAAAATTCAAATCATGTGTGCTTAATGAAGGAATAAAATTTAATTTCTTCAGGAACAGACAAATTCAAAACTGTGAATGCAGGACTGGGGTGTGTAGAGTGGTGGGGTGGGTGCAGTAGGATCCGAAGACAAGTAAAGGTACAATAATGCAGCAGTCTTGTGGCAAGTGGAAGCACTGACTCACAAGAAGTGAGACTTGTATGAATTTTTCACATGACAGTAACGAACGTATTCAGTTGTTCTTCATCCATAAAAAATACTCTGACCTTCAAGTCCAGGGAAATCTTGGGAGACACCAATTGGTTACAATTTTATTTATTAATGGGTATAAATTAAGACCTTCCTAAGGCTTTATTTATCTATGTACATTTATTTAACTATAAATCCTGTTTCGAGACTTTATGAATGCGTGGATTTAGCTTGCTAAATGTGTTTGTGTATGTTGTTGACTTGGAGCGGGTTTTGATTTTGTTTGTTTGTCTGGTTGTTGACTTGGGGCTGGTTTTGATTTTGTTTGTTTGTCTGGTTGTTGACTTGGGGCTGGTTTTGATTTTGTTTGTTTGTCTGGTTGTGCTTTTTCCATTATTCTGAATTTTGCTATTTTTCTTCTTTTCGTGGTTTATTATTATTTTTATATTGTTTATGTCCTGTGCTCATGGGTATTTTGTAATTTTTCTTTTGGTGTTTTTTTCCGATCTGTTGTGATTTGCAAGTTTAGTTTGGGTTGTTTGTTGTTAATTGATACTTTATTTTTCTTATTAACTTTAATTGTTTCTGGATTTCTTTCTTTCGTATTTTTTTTTTGTTGTTTTTTATTTTGCATTAGGTATAGTTTGGGTGTCATTCTTAATTGTATTTTGGTTTAGCCTACCTCTTTCTTTTATTTAAATTGTGTGTATGTTTTGTATGTTTTGTTGTATTTTGCTTTAGCCTACCTCTTTCTTTTATTTAAATTGTGTGTATGTTTTGTATGTTTTGTTGTATTTTGGTTTAGCCTACCTCTTTATTTATTTAAATTGTGTGTATGTTTTGTATGTTTTGTTGTTTCCATTCTGCGTTTACTTTATGTTTTGGGGAAAAAGACATCTGTGTAGTATTAATCGCATTGATATCCTTTTCGAAGGATAAAATACTATATATTCATAAATGTATATTTTTTTTGCTAAAGTCAGTTATCTGTGTAATATATTAATTACATTGATACCCTTATCGAAGGATAAAGTACAATATAATTGATAAATGTATATTTTTTTGCTAAAGTTAGTTATCCGAGGGAGTAATTAGAAAAAGTAGTTCCTTTTACAGGGGGAATCATCATGCGGTTTTTTTTAATTCTAATTTTCGAATTCACTTCATTCTGGTAACGCAACCTTTCACGTTGTTTTTCGTGTGGGTGTGTGCATGCGGGTGGGTTGGGGTGCGGAAGGAGTTGGTTGGGTGGATGCCTGCTTATTTGCTTCTTTGTTTGTTTATTCGTTTGCTGTTTGTTTATTCCTTTGGTTGCACGCTTTTCCTTGCTTTATTTTTGTTTGTTTGTTTACAACGCGTTTATGAACAAATTAATCAATAATTTTATTGCATGTTATTTGTAAGCGTTTTTGTATTGTAAGTGTGATTGTGTGCGTATCAGGGAGTATGTGTTTGTGCATGTGAGTATGCGTACGCGTCTGTGTGTGTGTTATGATTCAAACGGCAGAAGTGACTTGCCCTTATTTAAACTTTTTTAACTTTCTTCGTACACTGTAGGGGGCGCCCCACACTCCCACTTATTTAAACTCTTTTAACTTTCTTCGTACACTGTAGGGGGCGCCCCACACTCCCACTTATTTAAACTCTTTTAACTTTCTTCGTACACTGTAGGGGGCGCCCCACACTCCCACTTATTTAAACTCTTTTAACTTTCTTCGTACACTGTAGGGGGCGCCCCATACTCCCACGATTCTCCTATTTATCACGTGACTGTTCCTGACGTATGTAGTGATCATGCGCAGTAGAGTCAAAAACTGACGCCTCTTGTTAGAGTTCTTGGTTTTACAATTTGACTATTTGCATTCCAGTTTGAGCTTTATGGATAGAGTTTATCCATCTAACGCCAATTTGACTATTTGTATTCCAGTTTGAGCTTTATGGATAGAGTTTATCCATCTAACGCCAATTTGACTCGTAACATTTTCTTCTTTATCTGGCTAACAAATACTCCAAACATAATATATTTACACTACTATTTAATAAGTTATAGATTTTTCTCTTTCATTAATGTATTAATACCATTTCAAGGTCTGTATTTTCCAAATAAAATCTGTTATTTTTAGTTTGTCTGTTTTTTCACACTTGCAATAAAGTAATAATATTCTAATGATTTGATCTGTAGGATGCATTGCTTGCTTTATTACTTTCATTTTTTGCATTATAATGCTGTGGCTGACTAAATTGGCCTCTAATTTCCTAACTTAATTGTTATATAAATTGTTAAATGTCAAAATGACCCGACCTTGGGCACTGCTTGTACTGATATTTTGAAGTGTCAAAGTTGTAAGTAAACAACTTAAGTAAAGAATGTGCTAGACTTGCTGATGTAATCTAAACCAGTTTTAACTGGATGAATAGTTTATATTATCCAATGGTTAAGATTTACAAGAACGAGACCAGTGGGCTGAGGTCAAAAGTTTACCTGTTGTAAAGAATTATATTTTCTAATTTGGAGTGGCAGACTCCAGTCATGAAAGGCAGCCGTTAGCTAAGTGGTGAGTTAACTGACTGATTGAAAAAGAATAGAAATATTTCGTGCATTTAGTTATTGATAAGCTATACCTGCATTTTACGAACTATGTGAGTAGACTATTATTTCTACAAATTGTGAACTATGTGAGTAGACTATTATTTCTACAAATTGTGAACTGATGCTTGTATGTAGTATGTTAAACACTTGACATTATTTCTAGTGAATACGTACATAAAATTGTTATGTTGTATTTATTACACTTTATGCGTGTATCGACTAATAAATACTGTTGCAGGAAACTGTAAGTTGAGACGTGAATGTAAGAAAGAATGGAGTTAGAGATGAATAAACTGGAAACAGAGTACTTGTTCCCTGATTATATTTTACAGGGAAGAAGAAGGTGTTTTTTTGGTTTTAACTATATCTCCCAGTTTACTGGTTTATAAACCACTACGACCGTGGTAGATGTAAGAAGTCTCTACCCCCCAGTAAGTGTGTTGATGTATGGTGTCAAAGTATACTGACTACATCTTGGGATTTCTGGTACAAGGAAGTTACTGGAAATTGCTAGATAGTTGTTCTGCTTGAGGGAGCTAATATGGCAAAGTGCAAAGATTAGCTGGAGAGAATAGCGGCTCATCAGTGATCTACAAGTGTGCAAGAGAAACACTGAAACTAATTCCCTTCTCACAATATACTTATGACTTTGTTACGAAATTGACAATTCCCTTCTCACAATATACTTATGATTTTGTTACAAAATTGACAGTTCCCTTCTCACAATATACTTATGACTTTGTTACAAAATTGACAATTCCCTTCTCACAATATACTTATGATTTTGTTACGAAATTGCAAGAAGACTATTGAAAGACTATTGCAACAAATGTATAGACAAGGTTATGTAAAAGCTATTAAGGCTATAATCTAATCACTCCATTCTTGTTCTTTGATAAGAAATTACCCTATGATTTATATTGACACTTATTTATTAAATCATGCGTTAGTAAATCAGACTTAAAAACTTTGAATCTATTTGAATGTGGCCCATGGATATATTGATGTCAAATAACCTCTTCATTGTATTTACTATATATATATTTGATTGTTGATTTAATAAATTTATTGACCTTCTTACAGATATAGATAACCTTAAGTTGGAGAAGAAAGTGGGTGGATGTAGGCTTGCTAAATATAGATTAAAGACGGATTTGTATTCTTTAGTAAGAAGTTTTCCACCTACAGAAATATTGAGTGGCGGTAAATGTTTGTCTAAGAGAGAAAACGTTTACAGCGCCCTCATATCCGCCAAGTGAGAAAGACGAGCGGTGTCTTCTGGAGAATTATTAAGAACATAAATTAAGATTTTCATCACTTGTAATTAGTTATGGATGATTAATTCATTAATAATAATCGTTAACTAGGTGGCGTTAGCATCACAAATGCAGTGTCGCTTAGCTCGATATTTGGTGCTTGTGTGCGTGTTTTTATATGTGTGAATGGATGGATGAATGTGTGTGTGTGCGTGTGTGTGAGAGAGAGAGAGAGAGAGAGTGAGTGTGCTCGCGCGTATATTTACGTTAACAGTATTTAATCGGCTGGATATGTGGCTTAAAATTTAATGAAAAATATATAATTATTTATCTAATAAATTATCGTCACACCGCAATAAATTGTAACATTAAAAATTGATTTTTTTTTTAGAAAACGGTTTAGCTCTAAAGTCACAGATCAACAAATTAGCTTCCCTTTCAGATTTACATAGGATTTTTGAAATAGGAATGGACTGACAGGCAAAGTCCCACAAATAATATAAAAATATATGCATTTAGAAAGAAAAGGGTACTCATTTTAATTTGCCTTTCTTGTCACAAACGCTTTTTTACTAATTTACTTAGACACTGTATTCAACAGGTCTTCATTCTGGGCAGCAATACAAGAAAAACACACATCCAAAGTATTGCAAAACTTTTCTGTCACTAGAGGTCGCTTGTGCTATGTAATTCTTGTCTGTCTGACGTACGTACGTTTATTACGTAATTGCTTTGTGATGTCACCTCTGACGTCACGGATAAATCTATTTCTCTCCCTTTATCTACACGGTACCACAATGCACAGAGACTGCAGTTGAGACGAGATGGAAACCAAATGAAAAAATAGCGTGACTACAGGAAATGGAATACGATTACTGTTGGACATGAATTCTCAATCACTACTGAATAAATAAAATGCAAGAGGGTGTCAGATTGTCGTTTTCCATCCATTCTCACTGAGCGTTTGTGATGGAGGGAGAGAGGGCAGTGGTGCTTGGGGTGGGGATTGTGCCAGTAAAGTAGAATGAAATATGGTTGCCAGCTTGCTAGCCATGTCTACTCTCAGTGTTTGCAAACAGCTGTCAAACTGTATACAGATCTTTAGTTGCTACGTATGTGGTAAGATTTTGAGTCAAAGTCTACAGAGGCAGCAACAAAACTACCTGGGTGAGCACAGGGAGGGGAAGATGGGGAAGCTGAGGGGTAGTTCGGAAGAAAAGTGTATTTGAGGTGAAGTTTGCTTGGAAGTGGAAAATTTAAACTACTTAGAGAATATCTGTATAGAGCCACTGACAGGGAGCATTGTAATTGTGCATGGTTGAATGTCTTTCTTTGTGAAATTTGCGTCACAAAATGGCAGCTATGGCAGTCACTGGGATTGTGGATTTGTATATAAAAGTCACAATATCAAAATCACGTTGCATAACTAACAATTTTCACACATCTCAGTGACAGCATACCACATACAACCAGTAATCAATTGAATCCTTTTGGTGAGATTTGTGTCAGGGCTTTGGAAATTGTGCAATTGTAAGTTTTAAGCCTTGAAAGGAGCGGTTAAACAGGTATGCTTTTTGAAGTTGTTTTATTTTTATCAAAACTGAACGTCTGAATATGTTCGTTTCAGAGAAGTGGAGAGATTACTGTTACAAAAATGTTAGAACACTTACATGATCGCACCAATATCCAGTGTGAGATAATCCCCTGAGACAGTCTTTTAAAATAAAAGTGTTTCCATAGCAACCTTTGCGCCATAATGCTCACGTTTTACGTTTTTTACATACTGTTCCTTTTATTTCCAAAGCGTCTTGCACACCATGTCCTGTTCAGATCCATAGAAACGTTTCAAGAGTTTTTTTTTACATATCTATACCATATGTGTACAGAATTTGCTTCCTTTTAACACCACATCAGATAGCAATATATACAGGTGTCATTTACAGATCCATGCAATAATTAAAGATGTCCTTTTCAAACTCGCAACAATGCACATACGTATGTTACAGATGAAAAACTATACAAACAGCTGTCTTTTATAGCTCCGTAAAAATGTGTTCAAAAAGCTGTTTTTCACAGATCCATAGCAACGCGCTAAACTGTCTTTTTGCACATCCTTGGCAACACACAGGTCACAGGTCACTGACAAAATAAAAATCGATACGCACAAATATTCTTTACAGATCTATAAAAAAATATGTCATGATGTCTTTTATAGATGTTAAATATAAGAATAACTGTTCTGTACGGATCCATACCAGTAATATACAATAGACGTCCCCTACACACCACACATTAGCAATACGCACAACTTCATATGCAGATCTAGAACATTGCGCATAACATCCTATGCAGATCCTTAGCATTGCGTACAACCTCCTATGTAGATCTGTGCGCACAACTTCCTATGCAGACCCAGATAGTGTACACAGCTTCCTATGCAGAACCATATAGTGTACACAGCTTCCTATGCAGACCCATATAGTGTACACAGCTTCCTATGCAGACCCATATAGTGCGTATATGTACTGATTCCATGCAAGCGTACACTGTTGCTGTCCTTATTTGCAGCGTACATTTTGTAGACCATTGCGTTTCTGCTGATGACAGCAGAAAGTCTTGATCTGACCACCATACACACGAAAGTGAGGGTACAGGGTGACAGAAAGTCTTGACCTGACCACTATGCACACGAAGGTGGGGGTAAAGGGTGACAGAAAGCCTTGACCTGACCACCATGCACACGAAGGTGGGGGTACAGGGTGACAGGCGTATCAGTGCCAGCAAAGGGGGGAAGAAGCAATGATAGCGTGCTCCAGGACAACGTACTGACTTGTAGTAGACTAATCTTTGCCTTGATTCCTTGTTTGGGCGCGACTTTTTTCAGGAGGGAAGGGTGGGGCTGTTTACTTGATATTTGCACGTATGCCACTCTGACGATTATTTCAAGGATTACTTTACCATTTGCCTGTGACAAAATGGTGCCAGTACAATTCTTGCGCTGGTGCCCACGTCGTTTTCTCGTGCACAAGAGTCGCCACTGCAAAACACTCGCGACACTAAGTCGGTCGTCATCTTGTGCAAAATCTTGTCGTGGAGAAAAGCGTCGGATGTCAATTGTCAACACTTAGCCAGAATAAGCACAATATACTGTTATGTGTCTTATATTTATTGTTCTAGACGATTTGAAATTATTCCTATCGTCTGCGTTCCGTCAGAGGGTGCTTCAGGTGAAAGCGACATGGTCGTCTGCTTGTACGGCACGAGTCGTAACGGGTCCAGTCCGTATGCTGTGCAGCGCCGCACGAGCTCGGCAAACCTTTGACTGTTTTCGTTGGCGCATTTTATTTTAATATTTTACAGTGCATCCACCTGCAACACACATATCAAACATTATTAGTTACTGTTTACAATCGTTATCACTATAAAATATTGAAATGCTTCTATTTGTATATCAAATATTATTAGTACTGTTTACAATTAATTATTATTACTGTTTACAGTCGTTATCACTATAAAATATTGAAATTCATTTTTGTGTTATCAAACATTATTAGTACTGTTTACAATTGTTATCACTATGTCAAACATTATTAGTATTGTTTACAATTGTCATCACTATGTCAAACATTATTAGTACTGTTTACAATTGTTATCACTATGTCAAACATTATTAGTACTGTTTACAGTTGTTATCATTATAAAATATTGAAGTGCATTTTTGTGTATATCAAACATTATTAGTACTGTTTACAATTATTATCACTATAAAATATTGAAATGCATTTTTGTGTAACAGGAAAAACAAAGACAGACGGAAAAACTGACAAACAGAGATACTGAGATTATAGGTTTTCCATAAATGACGTCACTGAAGATGGAGGGGGTGTTGGGGGAGAGTATGATATGTTGTGAGAAGAGAGGGGAGGTCAAATACTATTATCATACTCGTTATTTAATTTTTTTTTAGTTGAGTGGGGTTATTTTGTCTTTTAATTTTCTTTTTTAGTTGGGTGGGGTTATTTTGTGCCATATTATTCAGCTTATCTTTATGTACAGTAAGAATAAATATAGAAACACATTTAAGAAATGAATGCAAAATGTAATCACGTCAACGGATTCTGCACTTACTCCTATGTAGTTAAATAATCAATTTGTTTAACTTTCTGTGCCCCAGTCCTAATAGGTTTAAAACTGTTTAGGAAATTAATAAATGCAACAATCACTACAATTATAATCAGTGTCGATGCTGAATGATTAAATATGTAAGGGGCAACTTAAGCCACTGAAAACAGTTGGGTCAATTATTTGGTCCTAAAGGTGGACATTATTAAAATTAGTTCGCTCATTCCAAGATTTTCATTTCGACAAGAAATGTTTTGTTTGTGCTAAGAAGAAAGTTTTTTGGACAGAATCGCAAAAGTAAGCGCAGGTCATTCACTCAATTTTCTTTTTAAATATAATATATTTTTATGTAATGTGTGGTTATTTAAAAGTATTATCTGTTGACTTTGCTTTACTAATACTGAACTAATAAGCATTGAGAAGTCTGTCTTTGTGGACGACCATATTGAGCAAGTAACGTAGAACTGTAACTATAAATATTCCAAGTAACGTAGAACTGTAACTATAGATATTCCAAGAATAGATTCTTATTTCAGGAAAGAGTCCAGCCGCCAAGTGCATGTCTATTTCGCTTAGATGCGGTGGATAATTATTTAGCTGATTTAATCTATTCTCGGCTCGAGACAGGTGTATGATGATTGTCACTAATTAGAGCAAGCATGGAACTAGGTGAATAAGTTCAGGCATTTGTGGGTAAAGCATTAGCACTTTCACGCTATGAATCACTACATCCAGAAATGACTTTTTAAAATTGAATATGTTTAAAGCTGTAAAAATGTCATAAATGTCCGTTGCCTAACAAATAGATAACAGCTTAGATTTTGTAGACTCTAGTAGTTCTAGTAACTTTTGTTCATGATAATTGAAACACTATTGTATTTCTCTAAATTAACGGCACCCAATTTAAATATCAGTTTAAATGTTAGCATCTAGAGTGACATTTTGAGAAAATGGTTACTAAATTAGCATCTTGTGTGCCAGTTTAATGGCATACCTACTAAATGTTAATATCTAGTGTGTCAGTTTCAGGACAAGGTTATTAAATGTTAACATGTAGTGTGTCAGTTTGAGGACAAGGTTATTAAATGTTAATATCTAGTGTGTCAGTTTAGTATTTCAAAACAATGGAAATATGTCGAAAGTTAAACCTTCTTACCACTGAAAACATACAACACAAATGGCATATTTTGAATACCTCAAATTAAATTTTGATATAAATTAATGTTGCCATAAGGACTACTTTCTCTTACTCAAATCAATGAAAGTATACCGTATAACCATGACCCAACTGAAATGTCTCATATTAATGACAACACTATAAGAGTCTAATTTTAATATCTCAATTCATTGAAAACATTCCATGCGAACAATTCCTAAGTGTGATATCTCAAATCCATCAAATACATCAGTAACATAGAGCTTACGTTTAACACCTCCAACCAATGACAATGTATGTAACATGTCAGTTCCACATTAATACCTCAATCAATTGAAAACATGCCTTACAAGCACAGCCTAATTTTAATGCCTAATATCAATGACTTGCCAAAGATGTTCAGGCAGAATTCAATACCCCAAATTAATGAAAATATATTACCCAAGTATGGCTTAACTTTAATGCCTCAAATTAAGTGGGAAATACCATGAAAGTATGGAGCTAATTGGAATGTTTCTCTTCTCATACCAACATACCAAGCACGATGGACTCAAACGCAACAAAACGTCATTCAATGCCTACCTTTTATATTCTGATAGGTGTCTGTCAAGTGACCTCGAAATGACTTTGAAAAGTAGTCCTGAGTTGGTCCCCACTCCCGGTCTCCATTGGTCAGCTGTAGCTGGGTGTTGTTGTTGGTGGTCGCGTCATTGTTGTTGTTGTTAAAATGTTGGAGCCATGTTGCAGACGACTTTACAACAGGGACAGGAATTCCTGCAACGCTTGTTTTATTATCACAAATTCTAGAAGGAAAAAAGAAAAGAAAATGTGAAATGAATATGTATATTTTCATGTTAAATAAAACTATCCTGTGATTTGTATTGAATTATTGAATTGTATTTTCTTTTGGATAAAAGATTGTGTAATATAGACATTATTCAAACCTGGTTTCGTGGAAATAATTGATGTTAAGTAATCTATTGTATTTGTCATATGTATATTTGATTATTGATGTAATAGTTTATTGTTAAATTTATTGATCTTCTTATGCACATTGATAACCTTATGTTGAATAAGAAAATGGATGGATGGGGACTCGCTAAATAAGAATTAAAGACGGATTTGTCTACTCCTTTAGGAAGACGTTTTCCACCTACGGAAAATTGTGTGAGAGTAAAGGTTTGTCTTTAATGTTGTTGAAGAGAGAAAACGTTTACTGCGCCCACATATCCACCAAGTGAGAGAGACGAGTGGTGTCTGCTGGAGGATCATTAATAAAATAAATTAAGATTCTCATCATTAGTTTTGGATAATTAATTAATTATAATCATATCCATTAACTAAGTCACTAAGTGGCGTTGGTGTCTCACACTCATTTTAGAGAAATTCAAGCCTGCCTCTCACTTCACATATCTCTCTTTCTATTTTAAATGTCTTAGCTGCATATTCTTTTTAAACACCTCAAAACAATTTCACACATTGCTCTTGCTATGTTAATGATCCTAATTGGACAATTTTCACACCTCACAACAATATAACAGTATCACAATACTCTCTCTATCTTAAGTGGACATAATGTTCACATCTCACAAAAACTTCACACAGTGAGTTTTGATCATTTTCACACCTCTCCACTGTTGTACACAAGATTGCACTGGTCTTAAGACTGTCACGCACGTTTGTAACCTTAAAGACGAGCATCTTAAGCTCGCAGTGTTTATGTTTCCCATCAGAAATCGCCACACACGTTTGTAACCTTAAACACAAGCATCTTAAGATCACAGTGTTTATGTTTCCCATCAGAAATCGCCACACACGTCACTCTTAAATTCAGGTTCCTTTCAAACACGAATGGCAAATATTTTCACACGACCATTCTGTACCTTCAATCTTACCTAGACTGTATCACATTCACTCTTACCTGAACAGTATCACACTCATTCTTACCTGGATTGTATCACAGACGCTGGTATGCCGCCAGTCTTTGGACTGGAACCACCATGAACCTGATGGTCCTGCGAGCCGTTGAGAGATACCACCGATCCTCGCTCATCTCGCATCTCACCCCGGCAGGGACTATTTACGGAATTCGGCGTTGTGATGCCAACGTTACCACCTCCACTGCCCCCTCCTCCACCCGGAGGTACACTCTGAACACATGAGCCCCAGGGAGATCCTGAGCCGGCGTCACATGACTTTTGGTGGTGGTGGTGATTGATATGGTTGTGCTGGTGCTGCTGGTGCTGGTGTTGATGCTGGTGTATGCTCGGAGGAGTCTGAGATCCTGAGTGAGCACCTAGATTGATGTTGGTGCTGACGCTGGTGGGCATGTGGGGAGCACCCCTTCCGCCACCGCCCGCACTTTCGTGTAGTCCGGCTGTACTCTTTATGACAGAGTTATGCCCCATGTTTAAGACCGGAAGGATGTCGCCGGCGGGAAGGTGTCCTAGTGCGGATGAAGGAGTTGGCGTACCCTGACTTAACCCGGGTAGGGGTTTGTCCAATTTGTGGTCCTTCGGAATGATATTTTGGTGTGTGGCCGAGTGCATTCCTTTAAAGAGAGCTGAAGAGACACAAGGCGGAGCCACCGACCCCTCGATCGTGTTCATAAAAGAGTTGGAGCCGAACATGGAAGATGACCGGAGGTCTACCGGCTCCAACCCGCCGTTCACTCTGGGGGTGTAGCGGTCCATTTGCTGGTGAAAATCGTGGCCGTACTTCACGCGCAGATCCGGATCAATGTGAGGAGGGATGGCAGGAGGGATGGGAGGTGGTACGTGCTGGGGCAGTCCTAGGTCTTCACCCACGCACCCCATCCTTTTTGTGAGATCGAGACTGTACGAATCGTACCCATATTTCGGGACGTCGTACCCGTATTTCGCCGGCGATGCCATAACATCCGGGTATCCGTTACTGGGATAAGCTAAAGTAGGCTGGTATTGTCTGTGATCCAGAAAGTACCCGTTGGACAAGCCATGCTTATCTGTAGAATCGAGTCTGTACGTGTCTACGGGGTGGTAAACCGAAGGCGGGTATGTCCCGTAGCTGTGCGATCGGTAAAGATCGGTCTCGAAGCTGTACCCGTTCGTGCCATACGGGTACAGAAACTCCCCGGGTTTGAACTCTGCTGCCGCCGTCGCTTCATAGCCATTAAAGGGAGCGAAGGTCGTGCCGTAGTTGCTGATTCCGTTGGGAATGATGCAACCTGAAGGGGTGGAAGGAGCACTCGTCTTTCGTTTCTTGCCGTTCTGCTGGGATTCTTTGGCCTGCCCGTTACTCTTCTTCTTGTTCTTGCATGTCTTCGTCTTGGAGGTCAAGTCGTCCTCACCGAATCCAAAGCTCGTGCACATGTCAAGGTCGAGCAGCGGGTACGGCAATTTGAACTCGTTCCCACGCTTGCTGAACAGGTCCTGACCTTCGTCCTCCCTGTAACAGTTCAAGGGCATGGGTAATGGTGGTTTTCGTGCCTCCATAAAGGCATGGCTACTAATTGGCACCATTTAATGTGTCAGTTCCAGAACCTGGGTGCTAAATGGTAGCACTCATGTCTTATTTCGAAGAAATAGGTACCAAATATTAGCGTCTGGATTCTCAGTTCGAGGACATTATAAAGTATTACAATTATAATAAGCGCATTGAAAATTGTACAATATAGTCAATAAGATAGAATATATTGATTAGGTAGAGATGCAATAACTAGGTCAAAAGTCAATGATAAGGAACGGTGTTAAATGCAAGATGGCAGAAAGTGTGGAGCGACTTCACTTTCTTTAATGTACTATCAATACCCGAGGTCTGACGTTCAAGCACGAACATCTGTGAAACCATCTGTAACGAACACCAGCTATTAATCTCATTTTTAAAAAGAAAATTTGGGAAAGGGTCAGATGTAGACGTTAATCGAGTGAAATGTTCTCTGTAGAAATACTCAAGACTCATGAAATGATTAATTTACCTTAATCAAACTGGTCTATTAAGCCTAGTACGGTTAAAGGATAATATTTCGCATGTCCTTGTCAGCTATGCGTGTGTAAATGTGTTCCATGATTGATGATCCTCCTGTACAAGATATCAATCCTCCCTTTCAAGTATTGATCAATGTATGATAAATACAGTCTAATGGCTTGTCTACACTATATGATAAGATCAAATGTCTACAGTCTAATGGCTTGTCTACACTATATGATAAATAAAGTCTAATGGCTTGTCTACACTATATGATATGATCAAATTTCTACTGTCTAAAAAGATCAATGTCTACAGTCTAAAGGCTTGTCTACACTATATGATAAATACACTATAATGGCTTGTCTACACTATATGATAAGATCAAATGTCTTCAATCTAATGGCTTGTCTACACTATATGATAAGATCAATGTCCACAGTCTAAAGGCTTGTCTGCTCTGTATAATAAGATCAATGTATACAGCCTAATGGCTTGTCTACACTATATGATAAGATCAAATGTCAAAAGTATAATGGCTTGTCTACACTATATGATAAGATCAAATGTAAACAGTTTAATGGCTTGTCTACACTACATGATAAGATCAAATGTCTACAGTCTAATGGCTTGTCTACACTATATGATAAGATCAAATGTCTTCAATCTAATGGCTTGTCTACACTATATGATAAATACAGTCTAATGGCTTGTCTACACTATATGATATGATCAAATTTCTACTGTCTAATAAGATCAATGTCTACAGTCTAATGGCTTGTCTACACTGTATGATAAAATCAATGTCTACTATATATCCATATGCCTCTTACACAATCTAACACGTTCTGTAATGGAATTACAATTAAATCTTATATACAATGATCGAATGACTAAATGTTCATTATTGTAATATGACTAATTCATCATAAAATAAATTGTCACCATTGTGCATAATAACAATTATGCATGCCATGTACAATACTAGGGGACATGTAAACATCTCTTAATTGATTATATTGTTGTAGACATGCGCTGTACAGTGCTTATAGTTGATTTTTAACGTAGAAATTCTCATGCGATGCTTGCAGCACTAATAGCATCTCGTAAGTGATGTATGGTTGCAGTCACCGTGCTTATAAAATGTCAATCGTCCCGTAAATGATATATCGTTAGTCACCGTGCTTATAAAATGTCAATCGTCCCGTAAGTGATGTATCGTTAGTCACCGTGCTTACAAAATGTCAATCGTTTCGTAAGTGATATATGGTTAGTCACCGTGTTTATAAAATGTCAAGCATCCCGTAAGTGATGTATGGTTGCAGTCACCGTGCTTGTATAGCAGCAGATATACTTACACTTCAATATCAGTATCTCGTAGCTAATTGTATCGTACGGACACACACACTCCCTATACAGTGCTTGCGGCATTAACATCAGCTCGTTTAAATTCATGTATGCTCGTAGACAAAACGTATCTGTTTAATCAGTATGGTCGTGGACAAAACGTATCTGTTTTAATCAGTATGGTCGTGGACAAAACGTATCTGTTTAATCAGTATGGTCGTGGACAAAACGTATCTGTTTAATCAGTATGGTCGTGGACAAAACGTATCTGTTTAATCAGTATGGTCGTGGACAAAACGTATCTGTTTAATCAGTATGGTCGTGGACAAAATGTATCTGTTTAATCAGTATGGTCGTGGACAAAATGTATTTGTTTAATCAGTATGGTCGTGGACAAAACGTATCTGTTTAATCAGTATGGTCGTGGACAAAACGTATCTGTTTAATCAGTATGGTCGTAGACAAAACGTATCTGTTTAATCAGTATGGTCGTAGACAAAACGTATCTGTTTAATCAGACGAAACTCGCATTTGACTGGTGGCAAGCGGAACTTTGAACTTGCCCTCGGAACCAGTTTGTGGCAGAAGACAGTACACCTTGTAGATATCCATTAACTAGCTAGGCGACGGCAGAAATATATTTTGCATTATATTATCAGCTACCCATGCAGGGACATATTATATGACAGAGTAGGTAGACGTATTCAATTGTTCCAAATTAATTTGTTGGTCGTAGAACAGTTCCTCAGCAATCTAGTAGTTGTCTAAATGGTTAATTACACACAATCTAGTAGTTGTCTAAATGGTTAATTACACACAATCTAGTAGTTGTCTAAATGGTTAATTACACACAATCTAGTAGTTGTCTAAATGGTTAATTACACAAAATCTAGTAGTTGTCTAAATGGTTAATTACACACAATCTAGTAGTTGTCTAAATGATTAATTACACACAATCTAGTAGTTGTCTAAATGATTAATTACACACAATCTAGTAGTTGTCTAAATGATTAATTACACACAATCTAGTAGTTGTCTAAATGATTAATTACACACAATCTAGTAGTTGTCTAAATGGCTTTTTAATTAATTACACATAATGCAGTGATCAACAAACGCTTTTACTCATAATATATAAGAACAAATGACTCAGAGCATCAAGCACTAAATTCTACTCATAATAATGACTCAATACACGATTCTTTGTCCTTCTTTCTGACGGAGTTTTATTTATTTCTTTTTTGTGAGAGAGGAGAGAGAATGAGCTCAAAAGCTGACAACAAAGTAAACATTTTTTTTTAAACCGCATTATGTGCGTTTACTTTTGTAAACTTATTACTATGAATATTACTTTATTCTTGTTTGTAGTGTCTCTAATGTGTAATCCCTTGATGGTTTGACTGTTCCTGAAATAATAGTGACTGTTAAATCGAATCCAATATGCTTTTATTACAGTTATTTTATAAACTGTTTTGACGAATGAAGCCCGCTATCTACTTACGTTAGCTGCCGGTGTGTGCAGATGATGAAGTCTGGTTTGCTATTCTTGTAGATGACCTTACAGCTGGACTGCAGCCAAATCCAGCGCCAGTCTTTCGTCAGCCAACGGTAAGCGATTAAGCCGGAACTGCCAGTCTTGATCACTGTGGACAGTAGTGTCTCTCTTATACCTTTAAATTCATTCGTTATGTCTCTCTTTATACCTTTAAATTCATTCGTTATGTCTCTCTTTATACCTTTAAATTCATTCGTTATGTCTCTCTTTATACCTTTAAATTCATTCGTTATGTCTCTCTTAAACTTAAATTTATTCGCTAAATAACGTTTAAGCCTATTCACTATGTGCCTATTAAGGTGATTTTTAAGTTACCCTTTTAGCTTATTCACGATATAGTTTATTCATCGTGTAAAATTTAAGATTAACATTAGTTATATGCCTCTAAGACACGCACAGACACAGACACAAATACACACACCATATTACATCTGCTTCTGGAACAAGAGGCATAATCAACAACTGGAGGGCTACAGATGGATAATGAGGGAGAGGAGTAGACTGAATGGCCGCAATAGCATTGATGTCGCGCAGTACAAGGGGATTGGCTGCAATATTGATATCGCGCAGTACAAGGGGATTGGCTGCAATATTGATATCGCGCAGTACAAGGGGATTGGCTGTAATATTGATATCGCGCAGTACGAGGGGATTGGCTGTAATATTGATATCGCGCAGTACGAGGGGATTGGCTGTAATATTGATATCGCGCAGTACGAGGGGATTGGCTGTAATATTTATATCGCGCAGTACGAGGGGATTGGCTGTAAAGACGTGGAGTGTGAGTAACAGAAAAATAAATAGTTAATAAGCAGAGGATAGATGAAAAATATAATGACTAAAGGGTGTTCTGAAGATTTACTGATTAATTCTTTTTTTTCAGTCATTTCTGCACAACTATGGACAAGACTGAACGCACCTGACAACGAGAATGGCAAAATAAGAATCGTGAAAACACGAAAATAAGAACCGTGACAACACGAAAATAAGATCCGTGACAACACCAAAATAAGAACCGTGACAACGAGAAAATAAAACCATGACAACACGAAAATAAGATACGTGAAAATACGAAAATAAGATCCATGACAACACCAAAATAAGAACCGTGACAACACCAAAATAAGAACCGTGACAACACCAAAATAAGATCCGTGACAACACGAAAATAAGAACCGTGACAACACCAAAATAAGAACCGTGACAACACCAAAATAAGAACCGTGACAACACCAAAATAAGAACCGTGACAACACCAAAATAAGAACCGTGACAACACCAAAATAAGAACCGTGACAACACCAAAATAAGAACCGTGACAACACGAAAATAAGATCCATGACAACAGCAAAATAAGAACCGTGAAAACAACGAGAAGTCAGACATAGGACTTACATTCTTGATGAGCTGAGGAGAAGTATGCAAGATCATCCGGGTGTATCAAGTCATACCCGGATTTCGAAGCCATGTCATGGTCTGAAAATGCGAACATCATTTTGCCCCTGAAAATTGACAACAGTTCTTTTTTTAATTTTGTCTAAATCTCAAGAAGAATTAATTGTAATATTTTATATATTTCTAAAGTTAAAATAGTTAAGTTACTCGTATTCACAAAACAAAGTTACTGTTATATGGCAAAATAATATGATTGATAACACAATACGTACATGCATATATATATGTGGCAAAATAATATGATTGATAACACAATACGTATAGATATATATAAATATATCTAAAATACAAAGTCTGTTCTTAACAAAATCCAAACTTTCTGGATTCATTATTATACTTGTTAATCTCATCCTGAAAACAAAATGTATGATCAGATATAAAAGACGTCAGCTCGAATAGATTTAACAATATATGCGTGTTCATGTGTGTGCATGGTTTGTGGTGGGTGGGGGTGGTGTATTTGTATGGATGAATGTACGTGTATATATATATATGTAATCATGCACCCGCGGGAAAAATCATTCTGTGCAAAACACCCTAAGTTTCATAGGCTTCGAAAACTGACTTTCATCATTCATAATTAGTAAATAATGAATATTCATAATTAGAGTAAATAATTAATATTCACAATTAGAGTAAATAATTACTATTCATAATTAGAGTAAATATTAATATTCATAATTAGAGTAAATAATTACTATTCATAATTAGAGTAAATAATTAATATTCACAATTAGAGTAAATAATTAATATTCATAATTAGAGTAAATAATTAATATGTATATAATTCCAAAACAACTAAGTGGAACAAAAAATGAATAATGTAATTATTCGTCACATTTCAGTTTTTCTCTTTAATTTCTTTCTTCTCTTTTTCTTTCCTCTTTAGCGTGCACTCTATGCCACCTTTCTGTGTGGTCGATTATATTATCCACCCTTACCCAATCTCCGGGTCATCTGGGCAAAGCTAATGAAACCTGTCTTCTTTACCCAGCAGACACCCGATATGCCTACCCTGAAGCAGAAAATGAAGACGTCGGAGTGCAGTATCTTTTCACAGGCGTACGTACATTGCACATGGTTTGGGGTACATGACCCGGGTGGAAACACTGTCTCACAGTTCAAAAGCCCACCAGCTCCTGCTGAAGTATTTCAGAACGTGAACTGACGGGCGAAACCTTCCTCCTCTCAATCCAGAACATCACGTGATATGAGATCAAGACCCTGGGTCTTTTCGGGTACATCTCTCATATAACCTGGAGCCGTTCGAATGCGAACACACACACACACACACTTGTACACTCCACTCCACATACAGTTATGTCTATTTGTCGCTAATTATTCCAAGATTTCCTCTCGAAATAATCAGTATTATTAGTGAGCCAGCTAATAGCCTGCTAAATGGTCACCTCCCTTTCCCATTCCAGCCTTTTGCGATATGTGTTCTGTTCATCGACTATACAGGACTTTTAAGTGTGTGAGATTTCGAGAGCGAGAAAAGACCGGTTGAATGAAACTAAATATTTGTAGGTATTGTATCTGTATAATAAAGATATTGTAAATTTTTCATACGGGGGTCATATATAATAGTTCGTTAAAAAAGACGTTTCTAGCTCATTGGCTTTCTCTAGACCGACTCGGAACGGTTCTCTAGGCCGATTCGAAAATCGACACCGTACCATCTCAACGAATCCCATGCCTTGCCATTAGCTTCTACATATCTCTCAATACGCTTTAGCCTAGGAACCTAATCTCTAATCTACAGGGCGGCCACAGTTGTGTTTAGGGGGGTGGAGGGAGAAGTAAAGCGTAGTGCCTTTGCACTCCGAATCTCCCCTGCCCGGATGCCGTCAATGCAGTTGCACCTCGATTTGCGGGTGACTGCTGACACCCGACTCGTTCCTTTCGGGTCGACTTTTCAACCACCGCGATCAGGGCGATGGCTAGAGTCGGGTCAGGTTCGCAAGCCTACGGAAAATCGTACCGACGGACTTATGCAAGACTGACTCTCTAGCATCTTTGTGCACTGTATGGAACCCGCACACAGAAACATATACTCAGATCTTTAACCATGAGAGTAACTGACAATGGCATTATTTTATTTTTGGCTGATGAAATCGAGCGCAATTTGTCGACTATGGAATTTGAAGAATGCAGAGTTTGGCGATCAGTCTGTCTCTTGATCTTTTCAGGACGCGAGGAATAAATTTATAATTTTTTAGGAGGGTGCCTTCGAGGTTCGTCAGTTTTCTTGAGGTTGAAGTGGATTTCAAAGGACAGTCACAAGTAGAGAAAATGATTGTGCGCTGGTCCTTTAGCATGACTCAGTATGGGTTAATAAAATATTATTTGTGAAAGCAGCAACAGAGGCGGTCTTTATATTACTGAACGCGCGCCGCTGAAAGCCTCGAGCAAAATGTCCATTCGTTGTTCTTTTGAGAATCTGTTTGCTATAATTATGTTCGATTTTTGTTCTGTTGTGTTTTCGATTTTTTATTGTTAGTTGTTGGTTGGTTGTTCGATTTAGTTTGTTTGTTTTCTTGTTTATAAGACTGATTACTTATCATGGCTGTTGCAAGTCTTACTGAATTTATGCTTTTTAAATTTATAAATAATGAAGAAAAACTGGTTTCCTACAAGCTTCAGTAAATATTAGTGTCTTGTGTGATGAATTCAATGTCATGAATTCGATGTCATTTTCTTTTCAAGGCCAAAACATGGGAATAACGTCACTCGTCGTACATCCGGTTCCGGTAAATCCACTTTCTGTTCACTAGTACGCTTTCTACTCGCTAAATTGATAACAGTCTGCACTCGTCACGTTCTAAAAAATTATAAATTAAAATTAAATTAGAAAGTGATATATTTACTATATCTACTCCCACCTCCATCCCTACTCTAATTTCTTCGTGCATAACAACACAAATTCAGCTCAATGGGATATCACTATACATCGGTTTAAAAGTTTATTCGTGACTTTCCATTAATGGAAAGATATTCGTGACTAGAGATGAGTGACTCTTAGCGTTACACTTGAGAGTCGTGACTGCGATTAAGTCGCTTCTAAGGAATGACGTCACGTTGTTCCAAACTCCACTCGTGAACTGAATCAATGGTACCCTTCAATTACCGCTGTCTTTTTTTTTCTTAAAGTGCCAAGGGAAATTACTCTCGAGAACGTTGTGACCACTGACGACAGAGCATTCCTCTAGTGAGACAGCTACTGGAACGTTGCCTGTTCGTCTGCATTGCTCAGTAAGAGATAAAGAGAAGAACTTAGAAAAGTGGAGGTCACTAACTTGGACAGATGAGTAATGTCGTTAATACTTTCCCTAGCTTCAGGTGCAGGGTTCAAAGTCCCCTCTTCTGTATCAGGTAACGGTCAGTATGTGTTTCATGAAACAATGTAGCCCAGGGCTGCGATACTCAAAGGAGACGCCCAAATGTGGTCAATAACTCTTGGGAGATTTACTGATTGCTGTTCCTTGCAGTATACAATAAACATAACCGGAAGTGGTATTTTCTTTACTCCCTTCACCACCAGAATAAGGGAACATAGGGAACATAGGGAACATAGGGAACATAGGGAACATAGGGAACAGAGCATTAAATGATACAATATATGCTCCCAGAGTGAAAATCAAAGCAGAAATATATTTATATCGTGGTGTTCGCCGCGACTGCTTGACAATATCTTCTTGCCTTTTCTGCTTTCGCGCAACCACTTTCGCCCACATTTTGTATGTCATGGATAGTCTGTTCGTGAAATAGCATAGTCAAATCTTGCAAAATTTTGACATTACCTCCCCATCCCGGATGTACTTTCCCTCCAATGTACAAACGACTGTTTGCATATTGAATATAAAGATGTGTTAGGATGGATTTTAACTATTTTAATATTTATTTATATGATCGTTTGACTGGCTGTTTCAATTGACTGTTGTCTTTATGTTGTTCGTAGTGGTGATTCAATGGCTTCACTCTTTGGTTAGTAAGAAGGTTGTTTGTCTACTTGTTTTTTTGTTTATATTCATTTGTTTTGCTTGCTTGGTTAGTTGATCGGTTAGCTAGTTGGCTGATTAGTTGATTGGCTAGTACCATTTTTTTTAGTTCTTTATCTGTTTCTTTGGATTACGTGACGTGAAGTGCCCACATCCTACCTAAAACCTTGGACATCACAAAATCTTGGTAAGATTCCGAGACCTTGGCTCCGCAACTGACAAACATAATAGTGGGAAAAGGCCTAAACATCATCATAATAATAATAAAATCTGAACTAGAAGACTGTCTGTATAAAGTGCCTGGACAAAACAAAATTGCCCCACTGCTAAAAGCAGCGTTTCTCGGAGATGCTTACATCTTCCGTAAATTGGATATCCAAGAATCTTGGTAAGATTCCGAGACCTTGGTCGGCTTTGCAAGACCAAGCACTAAACATGAAATCACACAAAACAAAAATCATGAAAATCTCAGAAGATTCCAAATGCAGACTGCTAAAACTGTCTGAAACGACAAAATATATACCATCTGGATGTCAATATATGGCTGGAGCAAAATACGCCAAAAGACACAAAGAAGTGGCAAAAATCATACATCGAGATCTTTGTGAAAACTATGGAATAAAATTCTCAGATATAGCATGGATGCACCAACAAGAAGTAGTCACTTAAAGAGAAGAAAAAAATACTGTGAGACTTCAAGATAAGAATCCTGCGCGAAGACCATATTTTACTTTTTCGCAATAAGTCGAACAGAACCTCAGCAATCATCGATGGTGCTATTCCAAATGAGAGAAACATAAAAAGGACAAAAAGAGAAAAAATAAAAAATATCAGCATATCAGATGTGAAATCCAGAGACTGTGGAATGTACAAGCAGTGACACCTATAGTGGTAGGATCGTTGGGGGAGCATGACATCTGTGTTGAAAGAATATTTGAATAAACTATCTGAAAACCACAGACTTGCCCCATTACTAAAAGAAGTTCTCCTTGGAAGTGCCCACATCCTCCGATAAACAATGGATCTCCCAGGATCTTCATGAGATTCCAAGACCTTGGTTCGCAACCGACAATCAAGAGAAGTCGTAGATAGATAGACAGATAGATAGATAGATAGATAGATAGATAGATAGATAGATAGATAGATAGATAGATAGATAGATAGATAGATAGATAGATAGATAGATAGATAGATAGATAGATAGATAGATAGATAGATAGATAGATAGATAGGCAGGCAGGCAGGCAGACAGACACACAGACAAACAGACAGACAGACAGATAGATAGATAGATAGATAGATAGATAGATAGATAGATAGATAGATAGATAGATAGATAGATAGATAGATAGGCAGGCAGGCAGGCAGGCAGACAGACAGACAGACAGACAGACAGATAGACAGATAGATAGATAGATAGATAGATAGATAGATAGATAGATAGATAGATAGATAGATAGATAGATAGATAGATAGATAGATAGATAGATAGATAGATAGATAGATAGATAGATAGATAGATAGATAGATAGATAGATAGATAGATAGATAGATAGATTCATTGAGAGAGAAAAATGCATTCATATTGTTCCTAACAAGTGTTTAATTCAAAGTTCCAATCTAAGAAGAGAAAACATTAACCTGGTATCCATGGTGATAGAGGAAAAATCCATCTTGTGCTTGCTCTTAAAAGTGAGCTCTCGGGAAGGAATGTCAAAGAGAGACAGAGGTCCGAACGGTGAACACGTGGCAAACAATGCTAACTGGGGCTCTTCAGAGCGAGGGCTCTGCCCGTGAAGCACTCGTATCCATCCATTCAGCTCCAGTGTCTGCGGGTGGAAGCAAAACTTAATTACTACGGGAAAATCTAATTAAAGATATGCGGTGGATCACAAAATCTAACATAACCATAAAATGGATATCCAGATTAAATATTTACCACAGGACACTAAAAACTGAGCATAATTAGACAGCGAAATTTAAAATCCACAATAAAATGGACTGCACTTAAGGATAAGCCATATAGTAACCATAGTAAAGCAGCCTAAGTTTAGCCAATGACTGGACCACAAAGTAAAGCATTAACCTTAGGGTTAAAATCATAGATTAGCTACTTTCCAATATGGATATAAAAAAAACTTCTTAGATTAGCTACTATCCAATATGGATAACAAAATCTTAGATTAGCTACTATCCAATATGGATAACAAAATCATAGATTAGCTACTACCCAATATGGATAACGAAATCAAGTTATAATATAATGCAGACCAAGTCAAATCAAACATTACTAAAGAAGTGGAACACAAATCAAAATTAACCTGTGGACAACAAAATCAAAGACTAAATATAAGGTAGACGAAAGTAATCAAACATTTCCAATCTGTAAACCACAATATCAAACAATAACCGTAGTGTCGACCACAGCAATAAATATTAACCTTTAACCATAGCGTACTCCATAATATCAAACATTAACCACAGTAACGATCACAACATCAAACATTAACCATGGTGCAGACTACAATATCCAACATTAACCATGATGCAAACCATAAATTGAAAGATTAACGATAGAGTGGATCACTGTACCAAACATTAACCATAGTGTCGATCACAGTATCAAACATTAACCATAGTGAATTCCACAATATAAACGATAGCGTACGAAACAAAATCAAACATTAACCATAGAATGGATCATACATACCAAACATTAATCTCAGTGTAATCCCCAGTACCAAACATTAACTATACAGTTAACCAAAGCAATAAACTTTAACCATAGTAGACAACAACATCTAAGAGTGAACCATAAATTGGATTACAAAATAAAAGATTAACCATAACGCTGATCGCAATATTAACAATAATCATTTTGTGCAGTAAAACGATTAAAGAATTATCATTCCATGGACTAAAAATCTAATATTAACCATAGGGGATCACAAACCCAACCATAAAGTTAGCACAAATTCAAAGATGAAACATTGTGGGCTATAAAATCAAAGATTAACCATTAACCATAACGTTGGCGACAAAATCAAAGATTAGCCTTAAGGTTGGATCACAAAATCAAACATTAGGCATAAAGGTTTGCCAGAAAAATCGCAGATTAAACATTAACCATAACATTAGTAACAAAATCAAAGATTAGACATAAAGTTGGATCACAAAATCAAAAATTAACCTTAACGTTGGCCACAAAACCAAAACCATAACCATAAAGTTGGCCACAAAATCACCAAAAAAAACCCATAAGGTTGACCACAAATCAAAAATGAACCATAAGATTGAGCCACAAAATAAAAAATTAACCATAAAGTGGTTAAATCAAAGCTTAACTGTAGGGTGGAGTCATAAAATCAAAAATTAACCAAGCGGCGGAGATCACAAAGATTAATGATAGGATGAATACCAATTTCTTTTTTTAAATTAGCCATTTAGTGTGCCACAAAATCAAAGGCTAAACATTAAGTAAGGTCTGTCACAAAATCAATATTTAACCATAAAGAGGGCACAAAATCAAACATTAACCATAAAGTGGAGTACATCAAACATTAACCATAAACTGGGACATCATCAACATTTCTGTTTTGCTGTTCAGTGCAGGAACAAGACAACTCTGTGGACTTAACATAGTCTGATGCAACCAAGAGAAAATATTAATTAATTAATTTAATTAGTAATAAATATATTTGATTCACTCTCAATTGCATCAATATGAAAAGAGAATACGTTGACTTATTGAACACAGATATGTTAACTTGCTACATTCATAAACGTCGTTGTCTTCTGACGTATTGACTTACTATGAAACCAGACGTGTTGTCAAGAAGGCATCTGAACCGAACAGTGAATGTTCTGTGAAGATGTTGAATGTTCTCTGGAAAGTTGTAAAAAAAAGTAATACCACATTAATGTAACGTTAGTAATTACACAGTCTACAATTAAAATGTTATTCTAATACTCTGACGTCACGTCTCATTAAGAAGATTTTACAAAAGAATGGGTATGTAAAATGGGATTCTAATACTCTGACGTCACGTCTCATTAATAAGATTTTACAAAAGAATGGGTAGGTAATTTGCAATAAATATTCACAGGAGAACGATTTATTTTGAATTTTAAGAGAGAGGGTCAAACAAAGGACAAATGATTTGTTTTATCAAACCCATATAACAAGTACAAATTCAGGCATGATAATGTGAGGATACAGGACAACAAGCCGGTGGGATTTTTCTTTGCGTTACATGTTTTGTTTATAACAATAGAATTTGTGATGATAACAAACCTGATACTGTGTACATTGAAAGTCTTACTTATATCAAGGTGCGTGATAATTTGAATACCGAGGACTGCGAACTGACAATATTTACAAAGCTCGTTTCATTGGACTTCAGTGCTTAGCATGAAAACGAGTGTATGTATGTTTACCCTGCTAAGAGAAGTAGATAGTATGTATGTTTGTTTTACCCTGCTAAGAGAAGTAGATAGTATCATAATGACCCAGCATGCAAAACAACTAACACCAGGGCCCATGATAACCCCAGGTCTCAGGATTATCACACGTATCTGTTTCTGGCCGTAATGAATACCAGTCCAAATCATTGTCTCTCTCTCTCTCTCTCTCTCTCTCTCTCACACACACACACACACACACAAATAAATCCACTTCGTGCAGGAATATGTCACTTTATGACGTTTACTGGTATTACATTTGAATACACGTTTTTGCAAGTACGTTTTGCATTTATGGACTTGATTGATAGGAAAAGTTTAATACAATGGCTTGTTGGCCTGTGGACGTAATTGATAACAAAGACGTGTTATTGCCGTTCACATATAACGCTTTCATGGGCCAACCTGATAACAAGGTTTCAAACAAAGACATGTTATTTTACTGCTGTTCGCATATAACGCTTTCATTGACCAACCTGATAACAAGGTATCAATCAGCAGTCGTGTTATTTTATTGCTGTTCGCATATAACGCTTTCATTGACGTACCTGACAACATGGTTTCATGCAAAGGAATGTTGGCTTTGTCTTGAGGTAACATGGCGTTCCACGTCAATTGTCGCTTGAATTCCTCCCTGTCTTCAGAGTGGATCAGTTCCATCACACTTTGGTGAATAATATCAGACTGAAACAGAGATAAGTATGCTCCATCACACTTCGTGAATAATATCAGACTGAAACAGAGATAAGTATGCTCCATCACACTTCATGAATAATACCAGATTGGAAAAGAGATAACTATGTTCCAGACACGATGCAATAAAGACATGTCTTGAAAACAACTAGGACTACCTGATTACTATGCTCCAGACACGATGCAATAAAGACATGTCTTGAAAACAACTAGGACTACCTGATTACTATGTTCCAGACACAATGTAATAAAGACATGTCTTGAAAACAACTAGGACTAGCTGATAAAAGGGAGTGTTCAAATTTAAGATTAGGAGAATGAAAACGAACCAAGGTCAGAATGAAACAAACATTCCAACATCAGGTTTTAGAAAGAAATGTCCAATCAGACTAAAATTAGAAATTTCCAATATCTGGTTAATAGAGAGATGTTCACCATCAGACCAAAACAAAAGTGACCACTTAAAAACTAAAAACAAAAATGTCCTCTTATCAGTCTAAAAACACAAATGTCCAAAATCAGATTCTAAATAAAAATGTCCACAATGAA
The DNA here is from genome assembly GCA_028829895.1 of Sinotaia quadrata. Lineage (NCBI taxonomy): Eukaryota > Metazoa > Mollusca > Gastropoda > Architaenioglossa > Viviparidae > Sinotaia > Sinotaia quadrata. The sequence continues at coordinate 2,910,357 of CM054181.1, read as the reverse complement.
AATCAGAAATGAATGGGAATACAAATATCCAATTTCCGATTAAAACTATAAATGCCAATATCACACATAAAAATAAAATATCTAATATCAAATTGAAACTATAACTGCCAATATCACACTAAAAATAGAATATTTAATATCAGACTAAAACTATAAATGCCAATATCACACTAAAAATAGAATATTTAATATCAGACTAAAACTATAAATGCCAATATCACACTAAAAATAGAATATTTAATATCAGACTAAAACTATAAATGCCCTGCATCAGAATGAAAATCAGATATGTATCGGAATTTTAAAAAATCCATTATAGAATAAAAATGGAAATGTCAAATATCAGACTAAAAATAAAATAAAACTATAAGACTAAAATTTAAAAAATGTCCAATATCACACTAAAAATAAAATATTTAATATCAGACTAAAAATAGAAATGTTGAATATCAGAATGAAAATCAAATAGGTATAGAATAAAATGTCATTCAATTAAAGTAGGAAAAAGTGTCAAAGTGTAGACTGGAATAAAATATCAATCAATTAAAGTTGGGAAAAGTGTCAAAGTGTAGACTGGAATAAAATGTCAATCAATTAAAGTAGGAAAAAGTGTCAAAGTGTAGACGGGAATAAAATGTCAATCAATTAAAGTAGGGAAAAGTGTCAAAGTGTAGACTGGAATAAAATGTCAATCAATTAAAGTAGGAAAAAGTGTCAAAGCGCAGACTGGAAAGAGAAATGTCGTAAATTAAGATGAAGATGTAAATGAACATAATAAACTGTAACATTTAAAAGACGTGTTCAAACTAAAAAAATAGTAATGATCGACTACTAAACAGCAAAATTGTTTCTATTAATAAACTAGAAAACATAAATGAAAATGTCTTAATAGAATAGAATAGAATGTGATATGATGTGATAATAATATGATATGATACGATATGATATGATATATATATAATATAACATAACGTAACATAATATAATATAATATTATATATTTTTACAGGCCAATGAACAGTCTGTTAAAACAGATTGACAGAAATATTTGATATGATTTGATATTATTTGAAATATTTGATATTTCTCATAATAGGATATTTTTTCCGTTCTTAAATGGTCTGTCCTTGAACTGTTGAAAAAATGTAAATACGAATTCCTATTCTATGTTCTATTGAGGTTGCTAGTATTTTGCTGACGTTGATATCAGTTAAAATTTGAACACCACAGTATGTAATACTAATTGTATGACGTAAACATTCCTAATCTGTCTCTTCCTGTGTACTATGTATTTAAATCATAAAATTTAAGTTGACAGTCTTTTATGGATCAAACCTACACAAACTCACAGAGGGAGGGAGGGGGAGAGAGCGGAAACAGACAAAAGATACACAAACGCACGTAGCACTGATAAAATTATAATCATTACGAAACGGAACCCTTTCATTAAGTTACAAATGTGATACGAAAATGAAAATTTTCACGACAGGTATTTGTTCCTTTACTTAAATGTTAATATTAAACCACAAATTTTGTATCTGTGCATGCACAGATACGTTTGTGTGTTTGGGTGGTATTTTTCAGTCAGGTAAACAAATTTGTCTATACGTTGAGTATAGATTTAAGACTCCATTCAATCTTTAATTCTTAATCAAGTAAAATGAGTTTTTAAAAGTCACAAAAATACACACATTCTTTGTGAAAGTTTCCATAGTTTTAATATGTAGTTACCTCAGAGTAGTCTCCTCTTTATAGGAGGAAAAGATGCGAACACAAAGTTTCCAAAATAATTGGCGATTGTAAGTGGTATGTAAAATAATCTCGTAAAATGACGTCAGGTCATGGAGCTTCACTCAAGCTTGACTACAGTGGCAAGGACCACACAAAGGTAGGTTAGTGATACGAGCCTATACCACCATCCTACACTCTCTTTCTCTCTCTCTCTCTGGCACAGACACACTCACACGCACGTAGATAGACAGACAGACAGGCAGGCAGGCAGACAGACAGATAGATAGATAGATAGATAGATAGATAGATAGATAGATAGATAGATAGATAGATAGATAGATAGATAGATAGATAGATAGATAGATAGATAGATAGACGGACAGGCGGGCTGACAGTACAGAGGGACAGATAGATGGATGGATGGATGGATAGATAGATAGATAAATAGATAGACAATCAGACAGACGGACGGACGGACGGACGGACGGACAGGCGGGCTGACAGGACAGAGGGACAGATAGATAGATAGATAGATAGATAGATAGATAGATAGATAGATAGATAGATAGATAGATAGATAGATAAATAGATAGATAGATAGATAGATAGATAGATAGATAGATAGATAGATAGATAGATAGATAGATAGATAGATAGATAGATAGATAGATAGATAGATAGATAGATAGATAGGTAGGTAGGTAGGTAGATACTGATGAAAGGGTAATGGCTGGATGGATAAATGTATGTTTGGAACGATAATTTTGTGAACACCTTTGATCAACTATTATTCTAATAGCCCCCGTTCTGCCAAGTAATATTCATTTCTAATTATAGGTTAAAATTCATTTCTAATTATAGGTTAAATTACTATAAATTAATTCATTTCTAATTTTAAATTACTATAAATTAAAACAGATTAAATTAGTAAAATTATTGTTTTGAATTCATTTCATTGATCTGATATTAGCTTACCCCAGTCCGTATCAATATAGATGAACTGATCTTAAATAAACTGACAAAAATGTTTGTAACGAATTTAAACTGAGATTCATTTGAATTTTGTATAATTGACGATTTGAACTGCACTGAAATTAAATGAATGTAACTGACTAACATTAATTGAATGTAAATGTACTAAGGTTAAATAAATGTAACTGTACTAAGGTTAAATGAATGTAAATGTACTAACATTAAATTTATGTAAATGTACTAAGGTTAAATGACTGTAAATGTATCAACGTTAAATGAATGTAACTGTACTAATGTTAAATAAATGTACTTGTAATAACGTTAAATAAATGTAACTGTACTGAAGTTAAATAAATGTAACTGTACTGAAGTTAAAGTGTGGCAGAATACATTTGCACTATCCCTATTTCTAGACTTAACTGTTATATAAACTGTTAAATTGTCTAAGTGACCTGACCTTGAACACTCGTTATGATGGTATTTTTTATAAGTGTAAGAGTTAGTGTAAACAACGTGAATTAAGAATATGCTAGAAAATTCTGACACAATCCAAACCAGTTCTAACTGGATGGGTAGTTTTTCTGACTAACAGTCTTATATTTGTTCATAACAAAATCATCCAATGAGGATGGACCGAAAATTACTTTGTTGAAGAAGTACTCCATTCTATCACTTTGAATTTGAACATAACTCGAGAGCGGTCATAGAGACAATCGTTAGCTTATGGTAAGTTAACTGACTGATAAAGAAAGAATATATTTATATTTATAATATTATTTATAATATTTACACGAAGTATTTATAATACTTCGTATATGTTTGCTATTGATCTATGATTTGAATTGGAGAATGTTTATGTAATTGAACCATTATTTCTATGTTCACTAATTTGATTATGTTGTACATTATACTTGTGAATTTTGATTGATTGTATATTTCTTATGCTATGTGTATCGGGCTAACGAAATTGTTGCAAGATTTGTAAGTTGAGAATGTTTTTAAGAGAGAAATTACTTAAGAGATTAAATATGCCTGAAATTTAGTTCTGTCTTAATTTGATTCTGCAGAGAAGAGCAAGCCAATTCCATTGATTACTGTACTCTATTGGAATACGTTGGTACGCATCCAGTGTTATCAGTAAAACGTTTGCTGTAAGTTGGCTCCTGTGAATTCTGTTTGATTACCAATATGGCTGAAATTGTGGTTTGAGTTTGTTCTTGAGAATGCATTAAGATTATTTTGAATAATGGTGCTTTGAGTAGTGTATGTGAAATTCAGGACAATTCTCTATGGCATGCTTGGAGAGTACATCAAAGATTCTGGAACAGTTTGCATAAAGTGCCTCTAGGAGGGACATGTGGGGCTTCAACCATATTGAAATGCAGTGATTTGTTGTAAACTGCGTGACTGTGAAAACACATGCCAGCAACAGCTGCCATCTTCTAACAGGTTATGGGTATTGACTTTAACTATTTTTCTAAAACTCCTCTTTCATTTCCGTGATGAATTCGATTATATATTTATGTTATTGACTACTTATGTCTAGGAAAAACTGAATGATTATCTAGTCTTAATTGAACATTGTTGTGAATTGATGTAAATGTCATTGTTCTTTGATTATATTCATAAAATTATAAATTTGATTTTTTATTTAATAAATTTATTGTTACACATATTGATAAGCATATGTTGGAAAAACATTAGGTGGGTGAGGCTAGATAAAGACGGATTTGTCTTCTCCTTTAGTGAGATGTTTTCCACCTATGGAAATAATATTGTTTGTACTGTTACATGTATTACAATATTTTCCATTATTGATTATATGTAGATAATAGTGTTTACATTGGTAGTGCATTTTAGATTGAAAGTTTACTAGTTGCTTGAGTGTGTGGTGAGATTATACTGTTTGCATTGATTCTGCATTTCAAATAACTAAATTTAAATTTATCAGCTACTTGAGTGTGTGAGGAGATACATTTGTAAAATCAGTCAGATAGCTTGTCATCAGCTAGTTTTCACGTGACTGTGGAAGAGTTAATTTGCAATTTAAAATGGAGACAGAAAAATGTTGGAAGGAAGAAGCGAGTGACTTGGGTGTTTTGGGATGTTATAGATTATGCTATAAACTATATAAAAGAAAGAGAAGAACTGAACATAAAATTATATAAATATTCTCACTCGTATTGTTTTACAGTTTCATCTCATACAAATACCTCTCTACAGTACTGCTCTACACCTTTCGTCTCGTACAAATATTCCTCTACGATATTGCCCTACAGTTTTCTTCCTATACAAACAGTTCTCTTCCTTATTGCCATATGGTTTTCATCCCGTAGAAATAATTCTCTTCACTATTGATCTGTGGCTTTCGTCCCGTACAAATAATTATCTTCACTATTGACATATGGTTTTCATCCCGTAGAAATAATTCTCTTCACTATTGATCTGTGGCTTTCGTCCCGTACAAATAATTATCTTCACTATTGACATATGGCTTTCATCCCGTACAAATAATTCTCTTCGCTATTGATCTGTGGCTTTCGTCCCGTACAAATAATTCTCTTCACTATTGCCATACGGTTTTCGTCCTGTAAAAATAATTTTCTTTACCATTGCTGTATAGCTTTGTTCCTACACAAATAATCCTTTACTCTATTGCTCTACAGCTTTCATGTTAAATTTAGAAAACTTCGATTAATTCAAGACTCAGTATCTGCTAACTCGTGACTTAAATTTAAGATTGAAGTGCCTTATTCCAGTCGTATAAAGACTTCTGAAATCTGTTTCCACTGCAGGGTGACTTGTCTAGGACTGAGGTTTCTGATGCCAATCAAGCAATGCTTTGAATAAAATTACTCTAAAATATGTTTCCACTAAAGCGTGAGTTCAATCTGATATTGAGAATGAGGACTCTTTGCAATCAGGGAGTGTTGTGGGTTAAATGGCTCGAGAATCTGTGTCCGCTAAGTCTGAGATCGGAGTCTCTTATGACAACCAAGGACCTTTTTTTAATGTGTGTGGATATTTCTGCCCGATAATTGGGGTCATAAATACCACTTTCAAATGACACGTGCCAATGGATTACTAATCTCCCACCTTCTCCCGTGCAAAACCATATGTTCGTGGGGTTTTCGCACACCCCTCAATTACCTTCACATCGCCACTGGCGCTAAGTGCTGCTTCCGTTAGGAGAGTGTTATCGGGGCCCACATGTCGAAACGCGAAGTCTTAACATGGATAAGCAGTTAATGATAAAGTATCAGGTTCGTGTCTCTTCGTGGTGTCAGCTGAGTTGCAACTGAACGCGTTGTGTTAATGGATACATCTCCGAAAAAACTACTTTTCCTGAGGAAATTTTTATTCGAATTTTTTTTTTGGTGTTGTTGGGGTCGTGCGCGCGTGCGTATTGGTGTGTGCGTGCGCGAGGTCTATGTAGGTCTATGTGTGCGCGTGGTGAATATGTGTGTGTGTCTGTGCGCGATCGTGTTTAGGTGTGTATGTCTGGGTGCGTGAGTTTGTATTTGTGTGTATGTCTGGGTGCGCGAGTGTCTGTATGTTTGTGTGAACGTATTTGTATGTGTATGGGTTGGCGTGCGTGTGTGTGTGTGTGTGTGTGTGTGTGTGTGTGTGTGTATGCTCACATGTAAATGAGTGTGCGGTCTCTCAAACAGTCTACTGCACGCAGATATCATTGATTGTAGCGATTGGAAAAGATTTAAGGAAGCAACAACAAAATAATACAGATGGAAAGGAGGGAGGGAGGGAAAAGGTAGTTAATCGTTAGGCGACTGTATATTTAATCAAATTAATTTCATCTATCACATTATCAAAGTTACTACAGTGTTTAAAGATCTATTTTCACTAAACGGCATTCACATAATATATATCAAAGTTACTACAGTGTTTAAAGATCTATTTTCACTAAACGGCATTCACATAATATATATCAAAGTTACTACAGTGTTTAAAGATCTATTTTCACTAAACGGCATTCACATAATATATTCTGCTGCGAACTTTTATAAATTACTGCATTCACAAAAATGTCTGCTATGCGCTTCTATAAATGAAGGCAATTAAACAGTAAAAACTATATAAATGATGTTATTTAGACAATAAGACCCGCGATATCAGAACTTTGGGCTTTAAGTCCAGACTAGGGCGTATCATTGTCCTGTTGGTTTACGCAGATTTAGCCCTGACGGGCGTTCCAGGTGAGTGACTAACAAGCAAAACCTTGGTTTGATGGTCATACTGGACACAGTTTACTTTGCCTTCTGGCTCCCAACTAAGTTGTGTATTCCTTGGTGTGAACATGTGCGATGATCTAACAACACCGGCAACTGCAATCCGATGTAGAAAGAGAAGGAAATAGTGAGATAAAGATCAGGCAGACATGAAAATGGAGAGATGGAGGGGCGGACAGAGAGAGGTGATAAGGAGAGACAGAGAGAAGTGATAAGGAGAGACAGAGAGAGGTGATAAGGAGAGACAGAGAGAGGTGATAAGGAGAGACAGAGAGAGGGGATAAGGAGAGACAGAGAGAGGTGATAAGGAAGGGCAGACAGAGAAAGAAAGAGGAGAAAGAAGAGAGAGAGGTCAACATGTGCAGAGAAATCTGCAACCTAAAGATTCAAACACGAAAATAATAGGCGTTTGGGGACTTGGATGTAGATGTATACTACCAGTGATAATTATTTGCTTACTACAAGCAATTTTTAGTGCAGACTTTCACAAAATGCATGCGGACGTCTCCACCTAGCATGTATTTTGAGCTTGATGATGAAAGTGATGGTGGTGGTGATAATGATGATGATGGTGATTATAGTGATGATGGTGATGGTGATGGTGATGGTGATGATGATGATGGTGGTGGTGGTGGTGGTTGTGGTGATCATCATCATCATCATCATCATCTACGGATCTTACTGCATCTGAAAGTCCAGTGTGTTGGGAGAGTAGTTTACCTGACAACATTTGACCTCGTCTTCTTACTTGAAATGATGCTTTCGGGGGAGGATGGTGAATTAAGGCAAGGATGTTAATTAATATCTGACGTTTTGTTTTTTTTAAATATTATTTACCAGGAAACAATTACTTAATAGTTACAACAAGAAAGGTCGTATTACTGTGCTAGATAAGTGCAAAACTGCAGAGAGATGTACACGTACACATACAGACACACATACAAAAGCTGTTAAGATTGCGCTACAAATATACTTGTAAAGTTTACACAGCAAACAGACATACTAAAGCTGTAAAGATTACACACCAAATAGATATAATAGAGCTATAACGATTACACTCCAAACAGAGGTAATAGAACTGTAAAGAGTACACTCCAAACATAGGTAATAGAACTGTAAAGAGTACACTCCAGAGGTAATAGAACTGTAAAGAGTACACTCCGAGCAGAGGTAATAGAACTGTAAAGATTATACACCAAATAGATATAATAGAGCTATAAGGATTACACTCCAAACAGAGGTAAAAGAGCTGTAAAGATTGCACTCCAAACAGAGGTAATAGAACTGTAAAGAGTACACTCCAAACAGAGGTAATAGAACTGTAAAGAGTACACTCCGAGCACAGGTAATAGAACTGTAAACATTGCACTCCAAACAGAGGTAATTGGACAGTAAAGATTGCACACAAAATAGATTGAATGGAGCTCTAAGGATAGAGAAGTAAAGATTGCACACAAAATAGATTGAATGGAGCTCTAAGGATAGAGAAGTAAAGATTGCACACAAAATAGATTGAATGGAGCTCTAAGGATAGAGAAGTAAAGACTGCACTCTATGAGACAAAATAGATTGAATGGAGCTATAAAGATAGAGATGTAAAGACTGCACTCCAAAGAGACGCAATAGAGCTGTGTAGACTGCCCAGACGTATCAGAGCTGTAATTGGACTAGTAAGAGGCAAATTTACAAGGCACAATTAGCTATAAATCACCCACTGAGCCACCACCACCACCCCGTAAACCGCTCTGTGGAGAAAGTTTTCACGTAGTCGCAGTTCCCATGTGGACACCCCCACAATTACTTAGTCCATTCCACCCTTTCCTCTTCGCCCCTCCCGGGACGCTCTATTCATGGCACCTTTGCTTATTTACAGCCGAGTACCCTGTATCAAATTTTCTTTAAATCGTATCCGGCATCTCCCTAAGGGAGCACAATAGGATGCTCTCCCTATTTAACTGAGCTTGAATACAAAGATCCACGATGAGGCGCGTGCCAGCCGGGGCTGCGTCTATGATTTTCCTTTTCTGCTTGACACCCTGGGCTGTTTTGTTCTTCGGTTAGTTTGTTTTATACCTTCTGCCTCTTGTATCTGATTTATATTTTGGATGGGTTTTTTTTGTGTGTCATCCTATAATATTTCGTCATTTTCATGAGATGAGCAGCAGCGAAAACGTCTGCGATCGGGTCACAAAAATGTTACACAGTCATCTGCAACCAACTTAGTTTGACTGCTCTTAACGTTAAAGGGATTATTCTGTTTGTTTTCTGTGTTTCATTTCAATGAAACACACAAATTTCATTTCATATGATAATTATATGTGATCCTTATTTTAATATTTTTTAAAGCTATTAAATTGTTTTTATGCGACTTATAAAATTTTGGTGAATCGAACAGAATGTGAACTTTGACATTGGAGTTGATAATAAAGAGGATAAAGTTGTTATTTATGGAATCACTTTCTATAGTTTGTTATTTATGGAATCGCTTTCTATAGTTTGTTATTTATGGAATCGCTTTCTATAGTTTGTTATTTATGGAATCACTTTCTATAGTTTGCGTTTTATGGAAACACTTCTTCATCGGGATCACAGTAACTTGGGGGGGGGGGTGTCTTTCAAATGTCCCTTTAAGCACATTGCTCAGACCTTTCAGGGTCCTGGATATTACTGGATATTACTGGATATTACTGGACATTACTGGATAGTACTGGATAGCCTATGGTATAATTATGCGATTTAATGTTAGAAGAACTATTTTAGCGTGGTTGTTTTTCATTTGTTATCTGTTTTATCTTTGTGTGGTGTCTTTTGTCGCAACCTGACTGTTAATTGAGGGTCCTGCAACATATTTTAATATTTGTGTTTCGGCTCACAAGGGGAGGTAATGAAGTAATGCATGGTCTTGCTCAGCAATGATACTATTTTAAATATAACAATTATTTTGTGCATAAAATTCCAGAGATATGCGCACATGCGGGTACATATGTATCATTTGTGTGTGTGTGCGTAAGTATTGTGTGTATGTTTGTGTGCTTATGTATCATGTGTTGTGTGTGCATGTGTGTGTGCGTAAGATTGGGTGTGACGTAAGTATTGGGTTATGTCTTGTATATATATGCGCACACGACTGACATACTAGTTAACAAAAAAACCCAAAAAACTCTACGCTACCCAACAAGTGTAAATAACAGTAACTCGTGTTAATTTTTGCGAATGCGACAAAATAATAAATCTAAACCAGAACCCCCTCCCACACATATAATGAGGATTTGACAGCCGTTACATCTGATACTTCCAATCTGACCATCCAGTCAGTCATCAGCTGGCAGGCCTGATTTAGAAATATGTTGTACAACGACCATCAGTCAGAACAGTCTACCTTTGTGAGACTGAATTAGAAATATGTACAACGAACATCAGTCAGAACAGTCTACCTTTGTGAGACTGAATTAGAAATATGTACAACGAACATCAGTTAGAACAGTCTACCTTTGTGAGACTGAATTAGAAATATGTACAACGAACATCAGTCTGACCTATATTGGTTCGATTGGAAGACAACGTTACGGCGATTAAATGACGTGTCTATTTAATTAATTTGGTGCACCGCTCCTGTATTAATTTCAAAAGTTATAATAATGACAACTTCCAACAAACATTGAATTATTAAATAAGTAAGTAATAATTAAGTGAATTGTTATTTCTTTGATCAAATAGGGGACTTGTTAAACAGAAATTTAACAAAATGCAAGGCTGCAGACTATTACTTCACCATCGGTCCGCGAAATCAGCGATCATTGTAAGATTCTGAAACGAATGAAATCATCCATGTAACAAGATAAAGCTACATCAAGTAATATGACGTATTGGGCTTTGTCCTAAATAGTGCAAGCAAGACAAAATAATCATAGCAGTGTCCAGACGTTTTCTCCACATCTCTAACGAAACGAGATTTTGTCTGTCGAAAACAATGTGTTTTCTGCATACAAAACATTGAATGATTTTTTTAAATTATTATTCTTTTTAAATCCGCGTTTTGAAGAGTCAATGCACGACATTACCTGATGGAATCCCAGGTACTGCTCAACTGTTCGTGACGCGTAAAACACTTCCCCTTCACACGTCACAACAAACAGGAACCCGTACAGCGCCTGTAAGATGGACAGACAGACAGACAGACATATATATATATATAGAGAGAGAGATATACATAGATAGATAGACAGACAGACAGACAGATAGAGAGAGAGAAAGAGAGACAGACAGACAGATAGATAGATATTTAGAGAGATAGACAGACAGATAGATAGAGAGAGAGAGAGACAGACAGACAGACAGACAAAGAGAGACAGACAGACAGACAGACAGACAGACATATATATAGAGAGAGACAGACATATAGAGAGACAGACAGACAGATAGAGAGAGAGAGAGAGACAGATAGAGACAGACAGAGAGAGAGACAGACAGACAGAGAGAGACAGACAGAGAGAGAGAGAGAGAGAGAGAAGGTAAGAAATAGAAGGTGGTAGGCAGAAGAATGAAAGGTGGATGTGTAATGTTAGGAATGTTAGATCGATGCGTGAATTGAAAATAGGCAAATAGCTAAGTAGATAGGTCGAGAGTCTAATTCGTAGATATAAAGATAGTTCAGTAGATGATATGGCTGCATATGGCTAAAGTGATTGCTGGAGGGTTGGATTGATTGATTGGTAGGTAAGAAATAATGAGAGTTGGATATAAGGGTAGCCAGATGTGTAAGAAATTGGTAAGTAGGTAGGTGAGTAAATAATAAATAAAGATATGTATGTGAGAAGATGGTGAATTTATGGTAGGTAAGTAAATAATAAATAAAGATATGTATGTGAGAAGATGGTGAATTTATGGTAGGTGAGTAAATAATAAAGATATTTATGTGAGAAGACGGTAAATTTATGGTCTGCGGGTCAATTGACGGACAAATGGACAACTAGATAGAGTGAGAAAAAAGACCAAGAAGAGAGATAAATGGAGAAAGAGAGAGGGAGAGAATTAGTGATGGAGAGACGTGAATGAGAAAATGTGTGAGATTGAAGGAGAAAAGTGCGAGTAAAGAAGAAAATGTGAGTGAGATTGAAGGAAAAAAGGTGAGTGAGGGCGAAGGAGAAAAGGTGAGTGAGAGTGAAGGAGAAAAGGTGAGTGAGGGTAAGAAGGAGATAAGGTGAGTGAGGGCAAATGAGAAAAGTGAGAGTGAAGAAGAAAAGGTGAGTGAGGGCGAAGGAGGGAAAGTGAATGAAAAAAGAAGAGAAAGTGAATGAGAATAAAGGAGAGCGAGAGAGGGGGGTGGAGAAAGACTTACTTGTAGAACACTGTCCCCTTCAGAAAAGTTTGGCTCGTGGAACAGGTGTGAACGCGTCATCAAGTGGCTCTCGATGCCGTACCGCGCTGGGAGGACCGCTGCAACAGAAAACAGTCGGACCGTTTGCCCTGCAGTTGACTGACTTTCATTCTATTTTTATTTTATTTTCTCATCAGCGCAACACAACCTAAATGCTTAAATGCAATGTTTATTGTCGGTAAATCCACTGAACGGAAAGAAATACTAGTTATCCTTCATTCCTTCAATATTGAAGATTTCAGATTAAATCAAGATTACGTATACCTTTCCAGGTATTAATTATTTACCTTTCCAGTGGATTATTTACCTTTCCAGTGTGTTAATTATTTAACTTTCCAGTGTATTAATTATTTACCTTTCCAGTGTGTTAATTATTTACCTTTCCAGTGTATTAATTATTTAACCTTTCCAGTGTATTAATTATTTACCTTTCCAGTGGATTATTTACCTTTAATTGGATATAAGGTTCGTCTGATATTACTTATTTTACTTATAACTCTTGTATCAGGCTGTAAATTTGGGGTATGCTACATGTGTAGAGATTTTTTAACTATTTTACTTATAACTCTTGTATCAGGCTGTAAATTTGGGGTATGCTACATGTGTAGAGATTTTTTAATTGCTTCATTAATAACACTTCTTGGAGACCGGTTACTTGGGTGTTGAACCCGTTACGTATGTGTTGGTTCGGTTACATGTGTGTTGGCCGGCTACACTGGGTTTTTTGCAAGGTGGGGCGGGGCTTTTGACTCCAACTTTCGCTGATTTCACTGGCGGGTGCATCCACCTAGAGAAAGAGAGGTGTTATGGACGGAGATCGAGAAATGATGACACGCTTGAAGAACGTGAAGATGTGGGAATAGTTTTGTTAGGTGTGATGGGTTTATTGGGTGTAATGTGTGTATTGGGTGCGATGGTGTGCTGAGTGAGTTGGATGTGTTGGTTGGATATGTTGGTTGTGCTGGGTTACTGAGTGTGTTGGGTTACTGGGTATACTGGATTATTGTGTATACTGGGTTACTGGGTATACTGGATTATTGGGTATACTGGGTTACTGGGTGTACTGGATTATTGGGTGTACTGGGTTACTGGGTGTACTGGATTGTTGGGTATTGTGTTACTGGGTGTACTGGATTATTGGGTATACTGGGTGTACTGGATTATTGTGTATGCTGGGTTACTGGGTGTAGTGGAGTAGTGGATTATTGGGTGTACTGGGTTACTGGGCGTAGTGGATTACTGTGTATGCTGGGTTACTGGGTGTAGTGGATTATTGGGTATGCTGGGTTACTGGGTGTAGTGGGTTATTGGGTATGCTGGGTTACTGGGTACGAAAGATCAATGTCGATTCTCTTCGACTTTCAACTATCAAAGGGATCTTTATGGTGCTGGAGGAGGTGTGTATGGCAGGAGAATGGCAGGGGAGGCTGTTGTTTAAATCACCAGATTTATCGTCCCATCTGACGGGCAGGACATGAATCTCACCGCTTTGAGCGAGATGAGTTATTGTGTTTTAGTTTTTTTTTCCACACCCGAGCTAGAATCGAACCCGGGTCATTTATGCGGAAGGGCGACCACCTGTTCCTTGATAAACACTTCTAACGAAGTCTACTCAATGATCCAGTCCCTGCTACGGACAGCATGAATGGCAATCGTTATTGGATCGGCAACGCCTCATTTGAAAAAATCGTTTTCTGCCATCTCATGAGAAATGTACCTACCCCTTCCCTCTCAGTCTGCACTATTTCCATGGTATGTTCACTTGTGTTCAGTGTTCTTTTAACTTTATCAGAAATCAGTCCGCTAATATAGATTCAGTAGACGGTTACCCATAGCGCACCTTGAAACAGAATCACGTCAAATCACGCGTTACTTGGCGCGAACAAGCGAATTAGTTATGGGTTTTTGACATTTTGTCTTATGCAGCTGTGACACGCATATACTGCGGACCAACATCATAACGATAAATCTTAGCCGGTGGGAAAATCTATAAGTAAGAAGGGGAAACAAACTTAAAAGAAAAAAGTTAAATGCATTTTACAGAAGCTTAAGGGTTTACTTTGGGGTATTTTGCTGTATTTTTTCAATTTCATATTACCATCATTAACAAAACATCATTAACAAAATAACATCACTAAACAACAACATTATTAACAAAACATCATTAACAAAGCAACATCATTAGCAAAACAACATCATTAACATAACATCATTAAAAAAACAACACCATGCATAACATTTTTTCTGACTTCATTTTAACATAGTTAACAAAATAAATTCAAGAAAAAATAATTCGCCACTCAAACAATCCTCTATCTCCATCTGATAAAATAATCATTGAATCGAATTAAAGAGCGTCTGGAATTTTTAACTCAGCTAGTGTATGTCATCTGTTTGTCTTGACAAGCGTTACACAATTCTTAGCTAGTGCATGTCATCTGTTTGTCTTGACAAGCGTTACACAATTCTTAGCTAGTGTATGTCATCTGTTTGTCTTGACAAGCGTTACACAATTCTTAGCTGCCATAAGAATAATATAAAGTTATCCTAACTTTATGGTTGTAAGGTTGTAAGTAACAAAAACAAAAGATAATTTGCAATGGTTTTTGTTGAATATTTATAACTCATAAAGAGTCAGTCTATTCGACGACAGTCTATTTAATTAAAATATACGTTACTGGAATCTCAGAAAAGAATAACGAAACTGTTTACTAATTACAAGACATTCTTTTCTTCGCACTTTCCCTCAACCAATCAATAAAAGAATAATAAAATAAAAACACCAAGTGGTCAAAGCAAACACTCTTGTTCAGCACTTAAAATGACAGCATTTGTTTCTCCTAAAATTCCCATTGGGTCAAATTTTGGGTACAAAATAAAGATGTGCATTTTACTAAATTAAGCATATATAATGTAAGAAAACGAAGACACATTTTTAGTGCCCTAAACAGAAAATGGACTCTTACTGATTGTCCTTATAAAGGAACATTTACTCCCAGAAGAAACGGTTGCCATTTCATCAACAGCACTGTGTGCTTTAAGAAAATTTGGTTTTGGAGAGATCAGTGACCAGCATATAAATAACTACTGCTCTCTAATATGTTATGAAGCACAAATATAGCAACTACTAATCTCCTGTAAAATTACTATTTTAATTGTGTTTTTACTACTTTTAAATAAATTGTGAAATAATTTACCGTATTTTTAATTCTTTTAATCTATATCCGTCTTCTATCTATCTATATGGCTGTCGGCTGAAAATGTCCGCCTGCACGCCCCTCTAAGAAAGGCATATGTTCGTTACGTATGTGCAGTAAAGAAAAGGCAAGTGTGACACACATTTTATGACGTAAGTTATCTGCATGACAGCGGTAAAAGGGTTAAGCGTACCACACAATAATAGGCACTCGTACCGTTTGGTGCAATAAGTTTTGCTCGTCGGAGTGTGTCGAGTCATAAAGACTTTGAGAGAGTACCCAGTCAATCCAACGATTTATTTCAGGCTTTCCAAAAGTCGGAACCTGATCCCGTGCCGCTTCTTGCTTGGTTTTCCTTTTTTTTTTTAATTCTCTTTTTCATGCTTCAAACCGGCCGTAAACACTAGCCCAGTAGCCATTAACCCTTGTCAACCACCCTCGGCCAGGCCAACCTAAATTTCACGCCGCTCACTCTCTTAATTATTAAGAAGTGATTCATGCTTGTGTTCCCGGTCAGCTAAAAGAAAAACTCTCGCATTTCACCGGGTGGCCATGTGTAATGGAGAGCTGGCGCTTGTCGCAGGAGATGCGGCGGGAGTCGTCTGTCAACGTAAACAGCGCCTCCTAGTGGAAGGTGTCACAGTGACGTCCCTTTGCCCGGTGCGAGATCGGCACCTAAAAGTGACGGCAGACTTGCTGACAGAAGAGTTAGTCCCTGGAGCCTGGGCCCTGGGTGCCCGGATGAGATAAGAATGGGGCTTGATGAGCCCAGGACTATTTGCATTGTGCGCAGTAGCTTACAAGAGTAGTCGGGAATATTTTATCTCGACTGCTTTTAGTAAACTATTTGCGATGCCGAGAGGATTGTTTGCCTCTAGAGACCACACCTTTGGAGGATACATTCATTTAAAACATTTAATAACAAATAACAAATCCGGATTCAAATGGGAATCAGAATATTAAACATGGCAATTCAACGTAATGTCTATTATAGCCGTCGCCAAAGCGGCTGAAACATTGAAATCCAAAACAGAAACAGGTGTTCGCTTTGTCTCACACTGGTTCCGTTAGAATATCCGGCTTGGAGGGTAAACAAGTTTTAGCTGCGATCTGGAGTATAGATAATAATATAATTCAAGATTGTAGGCAAGAATAATATTTTTAATGAATATTCTTCCCATTAAAACTGTTTTATTTACCACTTCATTTTAATGAATATTCTTCCCATTAAAACTGTTTTATTTACCACTTCGTTTTAATGAATATTTTTCCAATTAAAACTACCACTTCGTTTCAGGAGAATAGTGCATACAGGTGTAGAATAGGAGAGAGAGAGAAATCATTTTAGTTAGTGGTGCATTCTTTTTTAAAGTGAAGTAGGTCAACTTTGAAAAGTATGAAAATAATACCACCTTATTTAAGGACTCCTCGCACGAGTGCGTGCGTGCGTGCGTGTGTTTGTGTGTGTGGTGTGTGTGTGTGTGTGTGTGTGTGTGTGTGTGTGTGTGTGTGTGTGTGTGTGTGTGTGTGTGTGTGTGTTGGGGTGGATGTCGTTCGCGAAGCCTGTGCCTATACGCTATCTTCCACCTCTGTCCTTGACTGTCCTTACGCGCGTAAAATAGTACAATCTGTAATGTTCATGTCACTTCGTACAATCTGTAGTCTATAGTTTACATATCACACTTGTAAAATATTGTAACCTATAAATTACGTCACTCGTGAAATAGTGTAATTTACATGTCACGCTTTTAAAACAGTATAATATATAATTTAAATGTTAAACTCGTACAATATTTTAACCTATATTTTTTATATCACACTCAGAAAACCTTGTAATCTATAATTTATATGTCATACACGTAAAACAGTGTAATCTATAATTGAGATCACACACTTAGTGTAATTTATAATTTACACGTCTCGCTAATACGTCTTTCATAAAGTCCGACCAGCATGTGTATTCGCCATGTTCATGCTTGTTAAACTATTTGTAGCCAGTATAGCTAAATAGAGAGAAAATGATTGTTTAATAAGTATAGATGTGAACCACTTGCTAAATGTATTGTAACTGAGAATTTATACAATTGTAAAAGTAAAATCATTGTTATCCACTTATAAATATTTTATTGGATTTATGAATTGTAAGTTAGCGTGTAGCTAGAGTTGTGATGAATTTGTAAAGAGTAGTTTATTGCTGTCGCCACAAAGTCCAAATGATTATTCATTCTAATAGGTTGCTATTTGTAAAGAGTAGTTTATTGCTGTCGCCACAAAGTCCAAATAATTATTCATTATAATAGGTTGTTATAGAAGAATGCTGTTCATCACAACCAGTTCCGGACCTAAACTACAGCAGACTTAGGAGTCTCTGATGACAACGCCTAGCGCATCTATTTGACACTGAGTTGGTCATACTGGAAGTAACCGCAACGTGACGTCATGGCTGACCTGAGCACAGTGAGCTGTTGCAGATCATCATGAGACTCTAGTTAAGTGTGCTCTCTCCAAGTGAACTGATTGGTCTGACATTATACGAATAATCGGGTAGGGCGGGATAGAAGAACTTTCGAGTTTTCTGCAATCAAATTGAAGTCTTTTTACTACAATTATTGTTATTAAATTTTACCTTGTTATCTTCATCCATGTTACATAATTTGTTGTAATTATCATTGTCTATAGCTGGTATGGGGGCATGGGCCGGAGGAATAATATCATAATCATAACTAATAATAAAGGGGGAAATAATGTTACCAGCTTGGGCACGTCAGCTGATTTATCTGTCAATGTGTCATTGAATAATAGCCCGAATCTTTGGCATATTCGTGGAAGATAGGTCAGGTCATCCAGCTGTCGCTAGTATTAGAAGAGAATTGATAACCAATATTGATATTCAGGGAATCTAAAATAGTTAAACATAACCAGACACGTGACAAATGTACACGTCACATTTGTAAATTATTGTACCATTATAATGTATATATCATACGTGTAAAATATTGTATTCTATAGTGCACATGTCAAACCCAATAGTTTATAGTGTATTTGAAACACTCGTAAAATATTGATCTGTAGTGCCCCAGTGGGAACCCACAGCCTCACACTTGTGTTCGAGGTGGAGGGAGGGAGGGCTGGAGGATGGAGTGAAAAAGGTTGCACCAGTTTGGCGCACACCCTCAACCGCCCTCCGTATAGATGGCAATCCTTTATCTACTGTCCAGCCCGCACCTGTAACCGTGCACTCTCTGGTGTCCATGTTGTCTTTCCATTCATCTGGCATTCTTTACTCGACATGTCGTTCTCGCATTTTTTCCCCGGCCATTGCAACTTATTTGTTTCACTCTATTGATCTTATCTAATCATCTCGCAATCATTGTTGCTCTCAGTGTCCCCCATTACAATCCTGTCTCTCTATAGTCATGCGTTTGTTTCACTCTAATAATGATCTTATCTAACCATCTCGCAAACATTGTTGCTCTCAGTGTCCCCCATTACAATCCTGTCTCTCTATAGTCATGCGTTTGTTTCACTCTAATAATGATCTTATCTAACCATCTCGCAATCATTGTTGCTCTCAGTGTCCCCCATTACAATCCTGTCTCTCTATAGTCATGCGTTTGTTTCACTCTAATAATGATCTAATCTAACCATCTCGCAATCATTGTTGCTCTCAGTGTCCCCCATTACAATCCTGTCTCTCTACTATCGCCATCTAGAGTCCACCTTATGTTTCAGCAAGTCTGCCAGCTGTCCCCTGCCGTTCCTTTCTGTGTCATACTTTCTTGCATTCCTGCCCTCCCCCTACTCCACCTGTCTCTCCTGTTTCCTTTCCTCTTCCCCCCACCCGCCCCCACCCTCTCTCTGCGCATGCTGCAGCAACATCATTCAACAACTCGGTGGTTAACGATGGATATCATGGCACATAATCACTTCAGTCAACAAAACTAACGAACGCTTGTTTTCAAACAAAATAGTTGCCCGCTTTAACTGCTCCATCGACATCTAGCCTTTGCTCTTTGAGGATTTTTTTTCTTTTGTTTTGCCTTTCTTAAACACGCGCCCGACGGGAACAAAGGGGCATAATCAACGCCGGCAAAGGACGCTACTGGAGCATAAGTTTAGTTGTGGGTTGCCCTCTGGCACCGGAAAAGTTACAAACACGAAAGAAATTCCCCAACATTAAAGGGCATGAAAGCTGGAACTGCACCAGGGTATCCATACTCTTTTCATCGTCAGAGCTCAGCTGGTATTTTTAAAAGAAGCTACACAGAGTTATATGGCAGTGGTAAAAGTATTAGTTGAGTGTCAATGGTAATAATAGTAGTATTGAGTGTCTAACCCTAACTTTACTAATTAGCAATAGCACTTGAGAATCATTCCCCTATCTGGTTGTAATTTGAACGATATACGAATAAAAGGATCGCTAGCCAAATTACAAGGTCCATACAATTTTAGGTTTGGAATTTTCGCATTACTTGTATTCTGTATGGATCAGTAAAAAGCAAATCCACATGCAGGCTGATACTAACCATTCTGATGGATCAGTAAAAAACAAATCCACATGCAAGCTGATACTAACCATTCTGTGCAATATAATGTTGGTACCAAGCCTGTGCTAATTAAAACTCATGGATAAATAGAACAGTGTTATTCATTCAAAAATGTTTCCAATAAAAATGTAAGTTTCTCCCTGTCATCATCGTTAGTATTTCCAATAGTAGCACTGGCGATCTAATTATTATTACCATTGCTCTTATTTTACTTTTATCAACATTATTATTAGCATTATCATCATGATCAGTAGTAGTGGTGGCCATAGCATTATCATCATCATCAGTAGTAGTAGTAGTAGTGACCATTAATAGCATCAGAAATATTATTGTTAGTATTGAATTGCTCTAAATAAAAATTCAATTTTTTTAAATTAACTATAATATTGATATGCACTGTTAGTATTGAATTGCTCTAAATAAAAATTCAATTGTATTTTATTAACTATAATATTGATATGCACTGTTAGTTTGTATCTGGATGGCTTTGCAGGTGTAAAGTATATTTATCGTGGGTTGGGAGGGGGTTGTAATTATAAATTCAATCGCCAAAGTATACATTTATGGGATTGGGGGGGGGTAATTATAAATTCAATCGCCAAAGTATACATTTATGGGATAGGGGTTGTCATTATAAATTCAATCGCCAAAGTATACATTTATGGGATAGGGGGGTGGGGGGTGTAATTATAAATTCAATTGCCAAAGTATACATTTATGGGATAGGGGTTGTAATTATAAATTCAATCGCCAAAGTATACATTAATGGGATAAGGGGGTGGGGGTGTAATTATAAATTCAATCGCCAAAGTATACATTTATGGGATAGGGGGGTGGGGGTGTAATTATAAATTCAATCGCCAACGCGGGTGGTGCATTCGACTTGATCACGTGATCGAGCGCCATACACTAGTACGTATTCGTAAATTGTTTCTTCAATAATCAACAGAAAAATGCCTGAACATGCGTGAAAGTGAGTTGGCTTGTATCCGTTGAGGTTCATCAGTCATCTAACACCAACAGCAAAACCAGAACGTTTCGTCTTTTTGTTGTTCTTGTTTTTCCTCGTCACCCTTTCCATCAAAACAATGCCAGCACTTACAGTATTAACCAGGGCTGGGTGCTGGGTGCAGATGATATTGCAAACAAAACAATGCCAGCACTTACAGTATTAACCAGGGCTGGGTGCTGGGTGCTGGGTGCAGATGATATTGCAAACAAAACAATGCCAGCACTTACAGTATTAACCAGGGCTGGGTGCTGGGTGCTGGGTGCAGATGATATTGCAAACAAAACAATGCCAGCACTTACAGTATTAACCAGGGCTGGGTGCTGGGTGCAGATGATATTGCAAACAAAACAATGCCAGCACTTACAGTATTAACCAGGGCTGGGTGCTGGGTGCAGATGATATTGCAAACAAAACAATGCCAGCACTTACAGTATTAACCAGGGCTGGGTGCTGGATGCAGATGATATTGCAAACAAAACAATGCCAGCACTTACAGTATTAACCAGGGCTGGGTGCTGGATGCAGATGATATTGCAAACAAAACAATGCCAGCACTTACAGTATTAACCAGGGCTGGGTGCTGGGTGCTGGGTGCTGGGTGCAGATGATATTGCGTGATGCTCCTTGCTACAGACACACAGTTCCTTTCTGTCTCCATGTGGGTGATTGCCAACCACCAGCACAGAGTGCAATGATCCGTAATAACTGCATGCACTGTTTTTCCAACTCAAGAAAGGTTCCCACAGTACGTGACGTCAGAGAAACATGCATATGCTGACAATAATTTTATAATGGAAAAAATAATTTTAAAAATAAACAGTTAAATTATGTATCAATCTCAGACATTGCACTCTGATTGTTTCTTTCTATTGAAGGTAACTCTACCTAACCTTCTTTCAGACGACTTGTATGCTAATTCTATTAACCCGTCACCCGTCCTTTCTCAGAACTGCCTCAATATACAAAAACACATCGTCACGGTTGGTTGGCGCCCGCGATTTTCTTTTTGTCTCCCCGGTAGACCCGGGTCTAAGAAACTACTGACGATCTGAAAGTCGTTGGCGCCTGTGCTCGGTCAATCATTGATGGCGATAATGAAAGAAATACATGGATTGATGGATCAAAGCTTGGAGAAAATCCACACCGTATGTCTCCTGAGCCCTCGGTACAATGGTAGGCCGCGTCCCGCCGGCAGGCCGACGAGGCTGATTAAATAACATGAGTCTAATTGGGTCTGAGACAATCGCAGAGCGCAACCACCACTCGTCGAAAATAATTTTGACATTCTTCATTTCTTTGGATTGATCGGCTACGTCGTCTGTCGTTTGGGTTCTAAACGAAAAAGTGTAATTGAAGAAAAGAAATTACACCAGAATGTCAGAGCTGCGGATTTCCGTTGCAACATATTGGGTCGGGGTCTAAATCGGCACTAAATCCCCTTGGGGGCTTATAACGTAAGTGAAAGTGGATGGGGGGAAGCCAACGCCTTCCGTGATGATTCAGACAGGTGAATGTAGCCCAGGTCTAACGGCAATTGATGAAGAATTTGATTGTTTTATTCTAGGAAGAATCGTTGTCGCCTTTCGGAAGAAAATCTGCTGCCAGGAAACACACAAGCATCGTCACGTGGTTACAGGCTTAGAGGGTTTTACTGTTACACTTTACGAAGTCTGGGGTTCGAAACCTTCAGTAATTTTAGATGTTTGACATCCAAGGTCATAATACGTATAGTTTAATTCTTTGACAGTTTGTGTCTGTCCTGTTGCTTTTGTGTTTATTCTCCTGAAATCATTATTTATGATCTGTGTGAATGTGAGAGAGAAGAACTCCTACTTATCTAATCTCAGAGATAGGCCTAAAGTGTGAATGAGAGATAGGCCTAAAGTGTGAATGTGAGAGAAGAACTCCTACTTATCTAATCTCAGAGATAGGCCTAAAGTGTGAATGTGAGATAGGCCTAAAGTGTGAATGTGAGATAGGCCTAAAGTGTGAATGTGAGATAGGCCTAAAGTGTGAATGTGAGATAGGCCTAAAGTGTGAATGTGAGATAGGCCTAAAGTGTGAATGTGACATAGGCCTAAAGTGTGAATGTGAGATAGGCCTAAGGTGTGAATGTTGTCCGTGGTATTTGTAAATAAGTGTTTTTGTGTGTTTATGTGCACATTCGCATTTCTTAATCTCTGCATAATTTTTTAGCACCAGTATCAAGTCTGCATGTGTGCGTGCTTCGTGTGTTAACTGTGTGTATGCGCATGTGTACAAGAATCCTTGTTTTAATTGACGTCTTGCTTTATGTCTGGTTCTACGTCTCGCTGTGTCTCGCTTTACTTGTTCCACGTTTTGCTTCATGTCTGGTTTTATGGCTCGCTTTGTCTCGCTTTATGACTCTCTCTCTCTCTACGTCTTGCTTTACGTCCGACTTACTTTGTGTCTCGCTTTACGTCTGGTTCTACGTCTCGCTGTGTCTCGCTTTACGTCTTACTTTATGTCTAGTTTTACGTCTGGTTCTACGTCTCGCTTTGTGTCTCGCTTTACGACTCGTTCCACGTCTTGCTTCATGTCTGGTTTTATGTCTCGCTTTATGACTCGCTCTCTACGTCTTGCTATATGTCCGACTTACTTTTGTGTCTCGCTTTGACTACATCTCGCTTTACGTCTGGTTTCTACGTCTCGCTGTTTCGCTTTACGTCTTGCTTTATGTCTTGCTTCCTGTCTGATTCTACGTCTCGCTTTGTGTCTCGATTTACATCTTGCTTTATGTCTCGCTTTACGTCTGGTTCTACGTCTCGCTTTGTGTCTCGCTTTACGACTCGTTCCACGTCTTGCTTCATGTCTGGTTCTATGTCTCGTTTTTGTGTCTTGCTTTGTGTCTCGTTCCACGTCTCGCTTTATGTCTGGTTCTATGTCTTCGCTTTGTATCGCTTTATGACTCGCTCTCTACGTCTTGCTTTACTTTGTGTCTCTCTTAATGACTCCATCTCGCTTAACGTCTGGTTCTACATCTCTATTTGTCTCGCTTTGTCTCACCCTTTCCGTCTGGTTCTACATCTCCTTTTATGACTCACTCTACATATTGTTTATATCAGCACCGAGCCCAGATTAAGAATGTTTACCTTGACAAGCATGGGGGGAAGGGGGCGTTGGGGTGGAGGTTGCGGCGAGGGGGGGGGGTGAGGTAGAAGGAGGGTGGGTGAGATGGTGGTTTCAGTGGTTCGTTATGTAGGGATAGAGTTTATGGGTGGAGGTGATGGTGGTGGCGGTGGTGCTGGTGTAAGACAAGAGTAATACTATGACTGATTCTAAGTACAAGAATGTGGATGATGGTACTGAAAGTAAGATGTCTGTGAATGGTTTATCTGTTCTTGTTATAAAACAAAATACTATCTAACAATGTATTTATTCAATGCTGCCCTCTAGCTTGTCAGTGTAAGAGAAATAAAGAGAACACCCGCTAATTGAAATGGTTTTGAATTTTAAAGTGTTTAGGGAATTCCTCAAAAAATAGTTTGAGTCCTGGGAAGAGAAAACAGTCGTTTTTAAATTATTAATTTTTTTCTCCATTAAAAATTGTTTACATTGTAGTTTATGACGTCTTTCCTTACAAGCCTCTCGGTCTTTGTGTACGTGACTTTCTTACAAGGTGGTGCCTCAACGTAATATTGACTTACCTTTACACTAGGCGTCAAGGTGAAATAAATAGTTTTATTGCAAGCCATTTACACTCACTTATTGACTTACCTTTACACTAGGCGTCAAGGTGAAATAAATAGTTTTATTGCAAGCCATTTACACTCTGGGGAGCAGACACAACTAATAAATGCAACACTCCACCAATAGTTGATGTCATGTTTGTGTTCGCTGTGTTAGGCATACCCAATCAATGACTATAACACTACATATGTTCGCTGTGTTAGGTATACCCAATCAATGACTATAACACTACATATGTTCGCTGTGTTAGGCATACCCAATCAATGACTATAACACTACATATGTTCGCTGTGTTAGGTATACCCAATCAATGACTATAACACTACATATGTTCGCTGTGTTAGGCATACCCAATCAATGACTATAACACTACATATGTTCGCTGTGTTAGGCATACCCAATCAATGACTATAACACTACATATGTTCGCTGTGTTAGGCATACCCAATCAATGACTATAACACTACATATGTTTGCAGTCGATGACTATAACACTACATATGTTTGCAGTCGATGACTATAACACTACATATGTTTGCAGTCGATGACTATAACACTACATATGTTTGCAGTCGATGACTATAACATTACATATGTTTGCAGTCGATGACTATAACACTACATATGTTTGCAGTCGATGACTATAACACTACATATGTTTGCAGTCGATGACTATAACACTACATATGTTTGCAGTCGATGACTATAACACTACATATGTTTGCAGTCGATGACTATAACATTACATATGCACTGTTCAAGCATATCGTGCCTGTGGCCAATGCGGTCAGCTAACAGTCAATAACTATAAACTAAATATACATTTCTTAAATTTTGTCTTGCTTATGACCAGTGCGGTGACTAGGCACAAACGGGCACTGCTAAATGACCTCTCCAGACGATATCCATGGAGTTTGTTAAGAATTATTAAAAGCGCTGAAAAAGAATTCTTGAACTACGAGTTCTAGCCCGGACTGGTTCGTTCCGCATGATCACATTAAGTTTCTGTTGAAATCACTTGAGCAACAGTAGAAGCAGTTCCTATCATTAACTTTTTAAAATAAAAATGAAAAATAGAAGATGGGAGGGGAAAAAGGACGATTCAATAATTATTTTTTATTCACAAAAACTCGCAAATATGTCCAGGGAAGAGTTTGTCACACGACACTCGCATGAAACTGACGGTCATGTGCATATGATCATACGGACGCCCGATCATAACTTCCACGAAAGCCCAACTATCTGTGTGAATTAGAATGCGCGCGTACTATTATCTTCGCCGGGAATGGCTGGACTGATTACCCGCTAATTACACGGCAACCCCGCTAATCACACGGCAGGCTGACAAGCACCATAGCTCATTGCTAGTAATGGCTGCCCGCGACTCATTGACTATCTTTTAATCAAAACAAAAGCGGCCACGCACTCTGATGATGAACGCGAAGAAAGGGAGGTAATAGCAGGGATTATGCGGCGGTTTTTGGTGGAGCAGCTCTGCACAAGCAAAAGTTAAATAAAACGGCATATTATCAACCTAAAATATCGTTGAATTTGATTTGAATCAAAACTTTTTTCAGTGATGCTAAAATAATTAAAGTAATGGACATATAAATGTTTGTTCTCTCTCTCTCTCTCTCTCTCTCTCTCTCTCTCTCTCTCTCTCTCTCTCTCTCTCTCTCTCTCTCTCTCTCTCTCTCTCTCTCTCTCTCTCTCCCCCCTACATAAATACGCACACACTCGCTCACAGACACGCCTGTGCATTTATTATCTCTATATCTAATGTGTGTGCGTGCGAATTGATAGATATATAGATAGATTGATAGATAGACAGACAGACAGAAAGATGGATGGACGGATGGACGGATGGATGGATGGATATTTTCTTGTGACAATCTTTGACCCAGCAGACGTCCACAAACATTAGTCTTGGATGACGCTTGTAAGCAAGAATTGTAATCAGGCAAAGCAACAGCAGCATCAACAAATCCAGCATCGAACAACAACAAATATGATATTTAATGGATTCCAGATGACTGCACCAAAGCTTAGCAAACATTCCGCTGGTATAGCGTTCGATGACTGTCATTATATCAGTTTGAAGGTCGATTGATGGTTTGGGTCGAAACACCGGCGAATAGGTTTACCGTGAGCGCTTTTGTGTACGTGTTATGTGTTGTGATTGCATGTGTGTTTGTGCGTGTGATTTAAGAGGTCTCGTAATCGATCACACGCTTTGCCACGAAAATATTGAAGAGAAACTGATACGGATGTAGGCTTACAGCCCTAATGCTAAGAGGAACAGCTTAGCAGATTGTATTACTAGTACGAGTGAGGACTGCTGGCAGCCATGCCCTTCGTAACCCAGCCACGTGACCTAAATTTGCTCTCTGTGACGTTAGTTGTGAAACCCAGCCACAAACTGCATCCGTGGGCTTTCGAAACTAGTTTCTAAACCACAAGACTGATTGACCCCATTGATCACGTGATATTGTGTCTTTGCCAAATAGGCCTGGATTGAGAATAGATCTCAGACTCTAAACACAATGATGACGAATGTTTTTGTTGCTTGTTTTTGAAAAGTACGTGATACAAATAAGGTGAATATTCTCAACATTCTCTTGCCCAGATCACGTGTCCATTGGTTTGTGCCTGAGGGGCAATCTATGATGCGTGTACCAGTAATGTGCACTTACCTATGACAATCACAGCTTATAATAGAGCATTTCTGGTTTACGCACCGACGTAAACCAGCCATGCAAACCATTTCCAAACTTTACAACTTGTGAGGGATGCTCAGAACAGAATAAGAAATAAAAGTATTTGTATAAAAATAAAAACAGAACAGAATAAGAAATAAAAGTATTTGTATAAAAATAAAAACAGAACAGAATAAGAAATAAAAGTATTTATGTATAAAAAAAAAAAACAGAAAGAACTTAACAATGGATCTGATCAACAGGTTTATAGGGACACTCGGATTAAAATCAAGATCTCATTTAAACGGGTATAAGAAAATATCTTTTGATATTGTTTTGTTTATTGTTTTGGCTGGGCCTTAGGTCTTTGTTTAGTGAGTGGGTGGGTGGGTGGGTTTGGGTGGGTTATTGTATTCATTTTATTCAGGGTGTGGAGCTTTCTGTTATTTTCATTTCTACGGTATTTGGTTTTTTGTTGTTTTTTTTTTTAATGTACAGGGTAGCTACCAAAGTCGACGTAGAGTAAAACACCCTACCACGGCGGTTCAGCGTCGTCATGCCTTCAGGCAAAATGGGAGAAGAGAAAGCAGTGCCTTGTGAAGGAAGAGTCTTTTATCATTACCACTCAATTATCCACTGCAAAGTTAAACACTCTTTCAGAGATAAAACAAAAATCAATGCTACATCCGGTGTGGCAATCAATAATGGAAAGATCACTCTGATTGTCTGTAAACCCCGTTTTAACAAATCGATTCATTTATTGTATGAACATATTAAATAACTATTTAATATTTTTCAGCAATGTGTGTGTATGTGTGCGCGCGCGCGCGTGTGTGCGTGGAAAAAATCTGCTTTCATTTTATTTTATTCTGTGAGACAAGTCAGAATTTATCAAAGGCTGACAAAATTCAGTTCGAAGTTTCCAAATTTTCGAAAATGAATTTCTTTTGTTCTTGATTGGGAGAAAGAAAAATAATCTCTAGACCACAACAACAGACATCGATAAGGATCTCACGTTTCATGTGCTAAATATCTATCACGTGACACATAAAACATGGCAAAGCATTGAATTCTCTCCCTTTTTAGCTCTCTCTAGTGGATTGCGTTAGGAAAGGTAACACGCCACAGATCCCTAATTTCGTACAACGAAGGAAGAAAAGTAGGGGACTGAGGGTGAAATTGACTCGTTGATTTCCGAAGCTCGGTCGTATCTGTAAGGATTCATCGACTCGTATTTCAAACTATTTTACGAGTTATGCCGAAGAGTTCCGAATATTATTAATTGAAGTAGCTATTTCTGTTAGAACTGGAATTAATATTACGCTTGCTTCTGATAGTTTTAAATCTAATGGAATGTTTATTTTAAAATAATCGTTATAGGTTTTATTGATTTTTGACGTTTCCGGTTTCCTATAACAACACTTTTAGAGTGCGTGACTTTGACTTAGTGTGACCTTACATACGAATCTGTGTGACCTTACATGCAAATCTGTGTGATGGTATTTCTTGTTTTTGCTACTTTATAATCAATCAGAATGAAATTCAAGATTCTTCGAAAAAATAAGCATACCACTACAAAATATATGCATATTGAATTAAGTGTCAAACTCTAGACACTTCAAACATGGTAAGCACAACCGTGTGTTCAGTCACACAAGCATGTGCATAAATATACACACACTAACCTGCAACACACATATACGCATAAAAGTCACTCACACACATACATTCATATATACATAATCTACTATAGTCCGATTAAACAACAATAGCTAGAATCTACACAATGACAAACACGTCCACTACATGCAAATGAAAACTTGTCTAAATGGACAGCTGTCATAGTAACACGGAACGCTTTAAAAGAAAACTTGGCTAAAGCGACAAGTGTCATAGTAACACGGAACGCTTAAAAAAATACTTGGCTAAATGGACAACTGTCATAGATAGATAGATATGACTTTATTTTCCCATAATCCATGGTCTCATTATAGTTATTTTTGTATATCATATATCAAGTCCTCTTTTACCATTTTATTTTCTCTCATAATCAAAATTCCTCCAGTCAAATTTTTCCAGATCAGTCAAAACAATAAAATACCTTTCTCTATTCACCCTCTCTTTGACTGCTGGCTAACTGCCAATCTTTCTTATATACACACACACAAATGTATGAAGAAAATCAAACCAGTTTACTCACACACAAAAATAAATGAATGAGTAAACGGCTTTCCATAATTTACTCACAAAAATAAATGAATGAAGAAAAAGACTTTCCTGAATTTACTCACACACAAAAATAAATGAATGAGGAAAAAGACTTTACTCACAAAAATAAATGAATGAGGAAAAAGACTTTCCTGACTTTACTCACACTGAAAATAGCTCTTCGTCCGCAGATAACTGACGGCCAGACGCAGAACAGACAACTTATCTAGTTTGGAGATGACACTCTGTTCAAAGGGCAGTAAGCTGGCAAGATGGTCGAGTTCAGAGTTCAGGCGTTCTCGATGACGTTTGCTGGGGTTGCTTTTGGGTGGGTCTTTAACTGGAGCCTTGACGCTGTGAACATAACAACATGCTCTTCTGTTTTAAATCGTGTCATTTCGACGTCAGCTGTCATGTCATTATCATTTATGGTGCTAGCGAGGGTGTTTTTTTAATCGTGTCATTACGA
Organism: Sinotaia quadrata; assembly: GCA_028829895.1. Lineage (NCBI taxonomy): Eukaryota > Metazoa > Mollusca > Gastropoda > Architaenioglossa > Viviparidae > Sinotaia > Sinotaia quadrata. Next base: position 2,880,190 of record CM054181.1, on the reverse strand, counting down.
CGTCAACTGTCATGTCATTATCATTTATGGTGCTAGCGAGGGTGTGTTTTTTTAATTTGCTATTATAAGCCGTTCTTTCTAAGGTACCATTATTTTTAAACTGCTATGTTATTATGATCTTAAAATATCATGACTGACTGTTGTGTTATTATGATCTTAAAATATCATTACTGACTGTTGTGTTATTATGATCTTAAAATATCATGACTGACTGTTGTGTTATTATGATCTTAAAATATCATTACTGACTGTTGTGTTATTATGATCTTAAAATATCATGACTGACTGTTGTGTTATTATGATCTTAAAATATCATTACTGACTGTTGTGTTATTATGATCTTAAAATATCATTACTGACTGTTGTGTTATTATGATCTTAAAGTATCATTATTGACTGTTGTGTTATTATGATCTTAAAATATCATTATTGACTGTTCCTCCCAACGTGGCATTGTGAAGTGCCGATTCCAGGATGTTATAATGAAATGAACTGTTCTGTCATTGTAATGTATCAGCTCATTTTTAAGTAAGGTTTCTTCTTAGAAGTTTAATGTTTGTTTTATCTTTATGATGAATGATATTTCATCTCATTATAAAATGTTCTTACTAAAGTGTCTTTATAATGTAAACTGTTATGTCATTATAATGTATAATGTTTCATCTCAGTTCTAAGTAAAGTATTATATATCTGAGATTATTCTGGAATAAACTGCTTTGATTCTTTCATTATGACGAATAATGTGTCCTTGTATGTTTACATAAAGTGTTTTACGAAGATGTCATTACAATATGTTTATTGAAGGTGTCATTATAAAGCAATGTGTTTGTTGAAGGCATCATTATAAAGTGTTTATTGAAGGTGTCATTATAAACTAATGTGTTTGTTGAAGGTGTCATTATCAAGTAACGTGTTTATTGAAGGTGTCATTATAAATTAACGTGTTTATTGAAGGTGTCATTAAAAAGTAATATGTTTATTGAAGGTGTCATTATAAATTAACGTGTTTATTGAAGGTGTCATTATAAAGTAACGTGTTTATTGAAGGTGTCATTATAAAGTAACGTGTTTATTACAGGTATTATTATAAAGTAACGTGTTTATTAAAGGTGTCATTGTAAATTAACGTGTTTATTGATTGTGTCCTGACGTATGCTGCTTCACGCATAAACGTGTTTCTATTAACGAGTCATATTTTTACCTGTGTCGTAATACGGTCAAGTAAACGTTTTGTTTCTAACGTGACACTGTTAAGCTGTTCATGGGCCTTTTTCGCTCTATTCTCTTTCTCTCACTCTCTCTCTTTCTCTCTCTCTCTCTCTCTCTCTCTCTCTCTCTCTCTCTCTAATGCACCATAAAGAAATAAAACTCTCTTTCTTTAATTTGTATGCTCATTGTTACATATTTATATACATATTGTTATTTTCAAGAGCCTCGATGAAGAAACAGATTTCGCTAACTTGTCAATGTTCATTCTAACGTGACGATGAGAAGTCAACTGTTCTCTAATGTCAGTGTAAACTTTTATATCTAATGGTAACAATATGGAGTGACTCTGTGTGTGTGTGTGTGTGTGTGTGTGTGTGTGTGTGTGTGTGTGTCTCTCTCTCTCTCTCTCTCTAATATGACCGTGATATTTAAACTAACATCACACTGATAACAAACTGGTCTTAACGTAAACAAACGTTATATGTTCAGATATGATGATGATATGTCTTCTGTTTAATGTGTTATCCAGCGTATGATGATGATATGTCTTTTGTTTAATGTGTTACCCAGCGTATAATGATGATGAATAGTGCTGTCTTTTGCGTAATGCGTTATTGTCAATTAAACTGTTGCCAAATAATATCATACCTGTCAAATAATATCATACTTGTAAAACTACAAGTTTTAAATGTCAGTTTTGTAATACTCCATATAATATAACTTCACTCCATGTTATATGACATCATTTTTGTAATATTCCATGTAATATTACATCAGTTTTGTAATACTCCATGTGATATGACATCAGTTTTGTAATACTCCATGTGATATGACATCAGTTTTGTAATACTCCATATAATATGACATCAGTTTTGTAATACTCCATATAATACGACATCAGTTTTGTAATACTCCATATAATACGACATCAGTTTTGTAATACTCCATATAATATGACATCAGTTTTGTAATACTCCATGTAATTGTTATATGATGGGAATGTTCCTATATATTTTATATAAATTTTCATGACGTGTAATTTAAATTGAACACTATTTGTAATTTGAATGGCGTGTACTTTGCATCATGTTGTTTTGGAAGTGAGGTCCTGAACGAATGAGTCGTGCATGGTGGCAGATTTACTGAATAGTGTATAACTGAGTAAATAGTGTATAACTGAGTAAATAGTGTATAACTGAGTAAATGGTGTATAACTGAATAAATAGTGTATAACTGAGTAAATAGTGTATAACTGAGTAAATGGTGTATAACTGAGTAAATAGTGTATAACTGAGTAAATAGTGTATAACTGAGTAAATAGTGTATAACTGAGAAAATGGTGTATAACTGAGTAAATAGTGTATAACTGAGCGAAACGAAATGAGCCGCCTGACACTAGTAGGCCTACTAATAATTTGTCATTTTAAAACAACAACAACAAAAATACACGATCTCGCAGTAAACAGTTATAAATTAAATAGTATAAAGGGAAGTAATTTCATCCTGAAGTAAAACTAAAAGCAAAATTAACGTTATATCTGTACACCCGAACTCAACATCTCCGGCGTTATTGTATAAATGGAGGAGGGAGGAAATGTTAACAATAATTCATTTTGAACTGACATCAAAGAGCTAACTGTTGGATCTGTTATGATTGCTTTTAATTGAAGTGAATAATAGATCGGGCCTAACAGCAGTCTTACGCCATTTCTTTTCTCTCCGTCAAGATATGTATTGCGATAAAGATTGCAGTTTTCATACATGCATAGTGGGGAGAGGGGGTGAGAAGGGAAGGGAGCGAGAGCGGCACGATAATAACAGCTAACTTACGCTGAAGATACTTAAGAGCTTAAAAACAAACAAACAAACAAACAAACTCCTTTTCGCCCAAAAGCATAAATGCGATTGCAGACTGTCGTGTGACGATCACTAAGCACAAGGGCAGCGTGACCTGTGACGCACGACGGGCTACGGTGTTGACATATAACTGAGAGTGTCCGGAATTATTGTCACATGTCTGGAGAGTGTCCGGAATTATTGTCACATGTCTTGAGAGTGTCCGGAATTATTGTCACATGTCTGGAGAGTGTTCGGAAATATTGTCACATGTCTTGAGAGTGTCCGGAATTATTGTCACATGTCTGGAGAGTGTCCGGAATTATTGTCACATGTCTTGAGAGTGTCCAGAATTATTGTCACATGTCTGGAGAGTGTCCGGAATTATTGTCACATGTCTTGAGAGTGTCCGGAATTACTGTCACATGTCTGGAGAGTGTTCGGAATTATTGTCACATGTCTGGAGAGGCAAACTGAACTTTATCAAACAATTATAAGCGTGTGCAATAATTTCGCCTCTCCTTTCGCCAATTGACATGTACCAGACATCTTTGTTTACAGGGTTTTCTCAATGGACTGTGTGCATTGAACGCAAAATGGCGGCTGCTGACAACTTGTTATTTGCTGGAATTTGCACTTGTATGAAAAAAGTTAAAACCGTACTTACTACAAGTCCCTTACAAGTCAAGATTGTACTTACTACAAGTCCCTTACAAGTCAAGATTGTACTTACTACAAATCCCTTACAAGTCAAGATTGTACTTATTACAAATCCCTTACAAGTCAAGATTGTACTTATTACAAATCCCTTACAAGTCAAGATTGTACTTACTACAAATCCCTTACAAGTCAAGATTGTACTTATTACAAATCCCTTACAAGTCAAGATTGTACTTACTACAAATCCCTTACAAGTCAAGATTGTACTTACTACAAGTCCCTTACAAGTCAAGATTGTACTTACTACAAATCCCTTACAAGTCAAGATTGTACTTACTACAAATCCCTTACAAGTCAAGAGAGACGAGTTCTGGGAGTGAGGGAATGGTTGGAATAAATAATATATTATAATAATATAATAATAAGTTCAGCTGAACACAACACTTTAGTTTTACCCGTGTTTTATTAGAACGATGAAAGACACGTTATTATTAACTAGGTCAGAGGGGTCCAGTACCTCACCACAATGGCGAATAGACAATGCGTTCTGGCGAGTAGTCCAGCGTTGTGGCAAATAGGTTATTTCGTTCTGGCGAATAGGCAATTTCGTTCTGGCGAATAGGCCTTTGTGTTCTGGCAAATTCATGAGCAAGAAATAATCATACTCGTCTTAATTTTTTTTTAATAATATTATATCGTGCATGAAAACATCCATGTTTAGTATACTTTCTCTTTACATTAAGAAAAAAAATATTTCAAGACAAAGCACTTTTTAAATTAACACATACGATTTTTGTTAATCGTTTTAATTCGGGTGGAGCGAGTAAAAAAAAGCAAAGAAAACTATAAAGGGTATGTTTTCTATTGGAGATCACTGTACTAAATTTACAGAAACTAATTTAGTGTCGGGGGTGGAGAAGTGTGTGTGTGTATGGGGGGGGGGGACGTTAAAGAAAAAACATCCAAGGCAAAAGGCAGTGATGAAACAGTTTTCAATTTATGTCTACGTGTAGCCATTTTTATTTCTTTTAATTTCAAAATATTTTATTGCATTTTCCTCAAACTACAGGACAGCAACAGCTGCTACAGAACGAGGAAGCTAGCCGTTTAGTGGCGCCTTTCTCTTTGAATGAAAGTGTAAAATAATTTTATGCGCAGTTGAGCGCTGAAACTGAAATTCAAGCACACTTTTCTAACATTCAAAGGAGTTTGCTGTTCTGAGTTATCTCCCCGATACGTATGTAAAGGTATGTGTAGGGGCGGGGGGGGTCTGAGTGGCGATAAAATGTACTTACAGCTAACAACTAGGTTCACGTGGACCCAGGTAGATAATTTACTACTTCTGCATATTTCCATTTTATTGAAAAAAAATTACAATACGTCACACTTTTAAGTAAGGGAGATAATTTACGACTGGATACACATTAACAGCAATGTGTGGGGAATAATTTACATCATTGAAAGAGTACAGTGTAAATAGTTTATAACTTGACCCATTTATAAATTCGGAAAATACTTTACAATTCGGCACACTTGTAAATATGTGAGTATAATTCCAGCTCAGAAAACTTATAAACATAAACCGGGGGAGGGGGGAATTAATTAAAACAAGACATAGATGCAAATCTGGAAGGAAGTGATTTGGGGGGGGGGGGAATTCCTTACAACTCACAAAACTTATAGATATAGAAGATATATTATTAATTTCAAAATTTCAAATTAATAAGTGTAAATAAGGGACATTTCACAATTTGTCATATTTAATAAATAATTAATAAATAATTAATAAATAATTAATAAATATCCCTTAAAGCACGATAAAATCAGTGTACATCTCAAGTCAGTTGAAAAACAAGAGCAGTAATTCACATTATACAATGGATTTGTTCAGTTACTATGGATTATTATAATTGTATGTGTCTGTAAGAGAAATCAATCACGAATGTAAATCAAGTGCTTCCATTCATACTTGTAATGGTATACATTTTTTTAAATTTAAATTGTAGTTATACTTTCATTCATACTTGTAATGGTATACATTTTTTTTAATTTAAATTGTAGTTATACTTCCATTCATACTTGTAATGGTATACATTTTTTAAAATTTAAATTGTAGTTATACTTCCATTCATACTTGTAATGGTATACATTTTTTTTAATTTAAATTGTAGTTATACTTCCATTCATACTTGTAATGGTATACATTTTTTTAAATTTAAATTGTAGTTATACTTCCATTCATACTTGTAATGGTATACATTTTTTTTAATTTAAATTGTAGTTATACTTCCATTCATACTTGTAATGGTATACATTTTTTTAAATTTAAATTGTAGTTATACTTCCATTCATACTTGTAATGGTATACATTTTTTTAAATTTAAATTGTAGTTATACTTCCATTCATACTTGTAATGGTATACATTTTTTTAAATTTAAATTGTAGTTATACTTCCATTCATACTTGTAATGGTATACATTTTTTTTAATTTAAATTGTAGTTATACATCAGTGTGTGAATACCGCAATCTAATAACAGAATATTATTTGCGGATGTCTTTTTCTTTGAGGAATTTGGTGCGAGAGAGAGAGAGTGTGTGTGTGTGTGTGAGTTTAGGGGAGGAGAATTTATGTTAATTTAATGCCGGCACTACTAGTTAGCCATTGCCAAAATGACTTTCTCCACATTCACGTAACAAAGAAGGATTAATGTTGCAGAAAGCCTGGTACACTTCCGCATCCTAGCTATTTCTTCGACACCATGGCAGCAGTCCCAGACGTCCATTCCCTCTTCTTTCTTGGCTGATCCATTCTCTCAACCCTCCAGCCCCTAGCGACTCCAATGACGAGGGGTCAATCCACTTCTTGGCACCGTGTCTGAAAGTGGAGACGCCCAGCATTTAATTGCAAATCAAACGGTGAACGGCTTAATTCAACCGAGACAAGTCTGTTGTGTCTTAGAAACCTCAATTGCTCAGGGGAGACCATTCTTTATTATCATATCAATAAGTGCCATAGAGGGCCGTGACAGCGGAGTTGTCCCACGACGCTCCGACGTGGAGAGTGCGCTAAAGGAAGGACACTTCGGGAACGTAACCGTTACGCTACAGTTATCTGTACTTGGATTGGGGTGGGGTGGGGGCGTGATCGCTGGCCACTTTTTTCGCAAGTACCGAAACTGATGAAGACAGATGGAGACAAGAAGGCAGCTTCTGTCGCGAAGGTCCTCCCTGCTCCCTAACGACCGGTCCGCAGGTTTCCAACAGTAAATTTTCGGTCTTGTTCCCTTTTGTCACGTCATAGCTGCCCGCTGAGCGTTACAGAACTTTGCGCGAGACGACCTGAATCGAGAAGAGACGCATGCCGGCCCGTAAATGGTCTCGCTGACAACCGAATAATTATATCGCTGCATGTGGTTCAATGGAGGGGAAGGGGTCATTAAAAACACCGCTCACCCACGGTGTCCACACACACACACACACAACCCCTCCAATGTAACCATAGCGCAATCGCCCCCACATGAATGATAACCATTTATACATATTTTTGATGTGAGAAGAAAAATTTCCGTCCGCGAAATCAACAGTTTCTAAAAGCGCACGTAAGCAATTACTGAATTAATCTAAATATAGCTGCACCAAAAGCATGAATGGTGAAAGTGGACTTCGAGTTGAAAACAAAAATCGATCGAAACCTTAAGGTGACCCCGTTCTGCTTTAAGAAATAATAATATCGAAAATATCTTTGTAACCATGTTCTAACTGTGGTTAAGAACCAACATTTTACGTTGAAGATTAAGAAATTTATATTAGAGTCACTAAAGTTTATAAAGTATGAGGGAGTACATAGATATAAAATTGTAAATAAATATCTGTGGCCGATATTGCTTCTTAAATTTAACTACTTTATATTTCCATTCTTAATTTTGTCTCCGGAAATGTCATTTTTCTTTTATCTATTGTTTCGTTTTACAGACAGGTAGATAAATAGAGAGACAGACAGGTAGATACATAGTGAGACAGGTAGATATATAGAGAGACAGACAGGAAGATACATAGTGAGACAGGTAGATACATAGAGACAGGCAGGAAGATACATAGTGAGACAGGTAGATATATAGAGAGACAGACGGATAAATAGAGAGACATACAGGTACATAAAAAGACAGGCAGGTAGATAAATAGAGCGACAGACAGAGGTAGTCAGGTAGGAAGCAGTAGGTAGGGATAGATAGATAGATAGATAGATAGATAGATAGATAGATAGATAGATAGATAGATAGATAGATAGATAGATTTCTCAGTCGCTTTATACTTATTTGTTTATTTTCCAACAGACTTGTTTATCTTCTTTCTTTGTTTTGTTTTCTGTTTGTTTATTTGCTTGTTCTGCTGGTTTTGTATTTCTTTTATGGTATATGCAACTGTACATTTTGGTGTTAATCTTAAAATTGTATATTCTTAGTTAATCTGAAATTAGTTTTTTTTATCTGTTTCAGCCTTCTGAAGAGAAACGTTTACAAACTTTATCAGTGATATTCATTTTGTTGCACAAACTGTTATACAGAGAGATAAACAAACTGTTATACAGAGAGATAAACAAACTGTTATACAGAGAGATAAACAAACTGTTATACAGAGAGATAAACAAACTGTTATACAGAGAGATAAACAAACTCTTTAGTCTTATAGTGAACGTAATATAGCTTTGACTTAATAGTGAGATAAAATAATTTAGTTCTCTTTAATAATTAGATAAAATAATTTAGTTCTCTTTAATAATTAGATAAAATAAAATAGCTTTAACTTAGTGGTGAGACAACTTTGTCTTAATAGTTAGATAAACCAACACAGCTTTGCCTTGATAGTTAGATAAAGTAAAAAAGCTTTATATTAAGATTAAATAATACAGCTTTGACTTATTAGTTAGACAAAATAACAGAGTTTATTTTAATATTAATAGTAAATAAAGCAATATAGTTTGACAGAATAATTAAATAAATAACATAGCTTTGATTATATAATTAGATAAAGTAAACAGGGCTATGTCTTCAAGTTATTTGATTTTATCATTGTTTTGTTTTTGTTTTTATTTCACACCATTGTCTCTTGCGCGTTGGTCGTTGTATCATGACACATATGTATCTTCTATTTCTAAACTCTCTCTCTCTCTCTCTCTCTCTCTCTCTCTCTCTCTCTCTCTCTCTCTCTCTCTCTCTCTCTCTCACGCTTTCACACACACACACACACACACGCTTCTTTTTCTTTTTTATTTTATTTAAAATTTTCACGACGTTAATGGAGAGAGCAAGTGGAAATCCGAAAGAAAAGAACAAAGACTTCAAGATGTAATGATGCGAGGGCAGAAATTGGAGAGAGAGGCCCGCCGTAGAAATTGGGCCCACAGACAAGGACGTCATTTCCGCCGAAAGGGAGGCAAACAAGTAAACTGCTCGTCCTCTACTTCCGACCAGGAAATCCTCCAAGGACCCCCATCTCTTGGTCGCAATTTTCCCATGGGCAGGGGAGATATTATATTTTGTCAAAATAGTTTTCTTTCCCTGCTTAGTCAAAGAAAATTAGTGCACTATGGTGGCAAAAAGCTTTACCAGAGGCGCATAGAAAGAAAAAAAATATTTATTTTTCTAAAAGTACAAAGACTTGCCAACTTTTAGACAGATAGATAGATAGACAGATAGACAGACAGACAGATAGATAGATAGATAGATAGATAGATAGATAGATAGATAGATAGATAGATAGATAGATAGATAGATCTGCTGCTGGACTAACTTTTGTCATCAAAGCTTTGTTTCCATGGATGTTCTGATGTTAGCATCTTTGAATGTTTTGTGTGCCGGCTTTCTTTTCTTTTGTGCGTAATCGAATGTCTTGTCTGCCGGTCTCTATTCATTGTTGTGACGTGTACACATTTTAATTGATTCAGATATAATTTTCAGGAGTTCAGAAAAAAGAAATGTTGCACCTAATCCCGCCAGTTTTCCTCCCTTGCAGAAAGAACGATGGTTGATAAACACAACGTTTTCCATGTACTTTATTCGCTTATTTATTTGGTGGTGGTGTGTAACGCTTACGACGACAGCTGATCTTCGATGATGATTACGCTGATGGTGATAGTGGTGATAAGACAGCGGTGGTGATTCAATGATGATGTTTGTGGTAGGGGGTAAAGATGACGACGACGATAAGTCGACGCCGCTTCCGGTGACAATAATGGTGGTGGTGCTTAAGGACAACAGCGGCAATGGTGATAATGATGATGATGAGGGGGGAATGATGATGATGATGATGATGATGATGATGATGATGATGATGATGATGATGATGATGATGATGATGATCATCATCATGATGATCATGATGATGATCATGATGATGATGATGATGATGATCATGATCATGATGATGATGATGATGATGATGATGATGATGAAGATGAAGAATCATAGGACGAACTGGAGCATTAATAAACAGATTTGTATCATTTATGGGATGGGGAGTAAATGCCTAAATTTAAATGGCTAACTAATACAAATAATATGTTCTTCCCCGTTTCTTGTAGAAGGCCAAATGGTATCATGATGTCATTTAGTATACGTTATCACTTTATACGGTTTCAGTGTCGGTCTCACCCGTTCTTAGCGGTCTACGACAAAAGTGCCTGAAGGAGCGCGCGCAGAACCTAAATACTTCCAGCCACCTTTCATGGTCGCTCCAAAGGCTGGAATTGTGGCCAAAGATTTCCAGGTAAAGTTTCACATTTCTCATTAACTGCCCTAATCAAGCGTGCCATGCAGTTGGCAAAAGTCACCCATGCGTCTAAATTCCTGACAGTAATCCGCGCGCATCAACCACGTATTCAAACTGTTGTCGTCAGAAGCGAAACTTTCAAAAATCGGCCTAGAAGTAATTTTGTTATGGACTCGGTTCTCCCTGAAAGAAATCGATGTACACACGTCGAGATTTAGTGTGTTAAACAGAGTAGTTACATTTACTGAAAAACCTATAAACAGTGGTTCATAGGCATAAGACTACATCAAAAGAACAAGTCACTGGCATAAGACTACGTCAACAGAGCAAGTCACTGGCATAAGACTACGTCAACAGAGCAAGTCACTGGCATAAGACTACGTCAAACGAACAAGTCACTGGCATAAGACTACGTCAACAGAGCAAGTCACTGGCATAAGACTACGTCAAAAGAACAAGTCACTGGCATAAGACTACGTCAACAGAGCAAGTCACTGGCATAAGACTACGTCAACAGAGCAAGTCACTGGCATAAGACTACGTCAAAAGAACAAGTCACTGGCATAAGACTACGTCAACAGAGCAAGTCACTGGCATAAGACTACGTCAACAGAGCAAGTCACTGGCATAAGACTACGTCAAAAGAACAAGTCACTGGCATAAGACTACGTCAACAGAGCAAGTCACTGGCATAAGACTACGTCAACAGAGCAAGTCACTGGCATAAGACTACGTCAAAAGAACAAGTCACTGGCTTAAGACTACGTCAACAGAGCAAGTCACTGGCAAAAGACTACGTCAAAAGAACAAGTCACTGGCATAAAACTCCCTGAAATATATTCTAACGTGCTCCTTTTATGCGGTATTTTTATACTGTGCTGACTCCCTAAGGTATATTTTTATACTGTGCTGACTCCCTAAAGTATATTTTTATACTGTGCTGACTCCCTAAGGTATATTTTTATACTGTGCTGACTCCCTAAGGTATATTTTTATACTGTGCTGACTCCCTAAAGTATATTTTTATACTGTGCTGACTCCCTAAGGTATATTTTTATACTGTGCTGACTCCCTAAGGTATATTTTTATACTGTGCTGACTCCCTAAAGTATATTTTTATACTGTGCTGACTCCCTAAGGTATATTTTTATACTGTGCTGACTCCCTAAGGTATATTTTTATACTGTGCTGACTCCCTAAAGTATATTTTTATACTGTGCTGACTCCCTAAGGTATATTTTTATACTGTGCTGACTCCCTAAGGTATATTTTTATACTGTGCTGACTCCCTAAGGTATATTTTTATACTGTGCTGACTCTCTAAGGTATATTTTTATACTGTGCTGACTCACTAAGGCATATTTTTTACTGTGCTGACTCCCTAAGGCATATTTTTATACTGTGCTAACTCCCTAAGGTATATTTTTATACTGTGCTGACTCCCTAAGGCATATTTTTATACAGTGCTGACTCCCTAAGGTATATTTTTATACTGTGCTGACTCCCTAAGGTATATTTTTATACTGTGCTGACTCCCTAAGGAATATTTTTATACTGTGCTGACTCCCTAAAGTATATTTTTATACCGTGCTGACTCCCTAAGGAATATTTTTATACTGTGCTGACTCCCTAAGGTATATTTTTGTACTGTGCTGACTCCCTAAGGCATATTTTTATACTGTGCTGACTCCCTAAGGAATATTTTTATACTGTGCTGACTCCCTAAGGTATATTTTTATACTGTGCTGACTCACTATGCAGCATTGTTTATAGTATCATTCACTTCTCCACATTTTCAATGTTGCGCTAACTCCGTGTTCTATATTCTATATAATGTACTATTTCTATGATCCATGTTCATAATGTGCTAATTCTGTTTTCTATATTCTATATAATGTACTATTTCTATGATCCATGTTCATAATGTGCTAATTCCAATTTCTTCAAAAGTCATTCAAGTATTGCTTCCTTTTCCCTATAACATGCTAATTATCTTCCCTACATTCGTCATAATGATTTAACTTCCCTGTCTATGTTATTCAAAACACGCTTAAATGTCCACGTCATGACGTAATTCTGTGCTCATTATAATTTGCAAAGTCACTGTGTGGTGGAATAAATTTGCCCAACCCTATTTCTAGACTTAATTGTTGTATAAATTGTTGAATTCTCCGTGTGGTGGAGTAAATTTGCCCAACCCTATTTCTAGACTTAATTGTTGTATAAATTGTTGAATTCTCTCACCGTGTGGTGGAGTAAATTTGCCCAACCCTATTTCTAGACTTAATTGTTGTATAAATTGTTGAATCCTCTCTCTTGGGCACTCCGTATGATGGTATTTTTGTAAGTGTAAGAATTGGAGTAAACAACTCGAGTTGAGAACATAATAGGATGCAATCCAAATCAGTTCCAATTGGATGAGTAGTGTCCTGACTAATAATCTCACACTTGTTCATATCAAACTCATCAACTGGATGAGTAGTGTCCTGACTAATAATCTCACACTTGTTCATATCAAACTCATCTACTGAGGATGGACCGGAAGTTTCCTTGTCGAAGAAGTGCTCAATTCTAATCACTTTGAATCGGAACATAAGTCAAGTCTGGTCATAAAGGCGATTGTTAGCTTATTGTGAGTTAACTGACTTACAAAGGAAGAATGGACTTAGGATATTTTGTACGTTTGTTGATCTGTGATTTGAATTGGAGAATGTTTCTGTAATTAAACCATTATTTCTAGATCCACTAATTTCACTACGTTGTACATTATACTTGTGAATTTTGATTGATGCTATATTTCTTATGCTCTGTGTGTATCAGGCTAACAAAATTTTTGCAGGAATTGTAATGAGAATGTTTGTAAGAGAGAAAGGAGTTTAGAGATGAAATATGCCTGAAATTTAGTGCTGACTTAATGTGACTTGTGCAGAGCAGAGCAAGGTTTTTGCTTTCAGTGGTCACTTCCTGCTACAATGACTACCGTGCTCATTGGGAATATGTTGGTGTGTGCACTGGCATTGTCATCCACTTATCAGTAAAACGTGTTACTATAAGTTGATTCCTAAGAATTCTGTTCAAGTGCCAATATGGTGGAAATAGTGGCTTGAGTTTGGTCTCGAGAATTCACAAAGATTATTTTGAATGTTCCTCATGTTGTGTTGAGTAAATACACTTGGAAAATCAAGAACATTCCTCCTGAGGTGCTTGATAGCACATGTGAAATTAAGAATGATTCTCTATGGCATGCTTGGAAAGTGCGTCAAAGATTCTGGAACAGTTGTTTAATGTGCCTCTTAAAGGCATATGTGGCACCTCACCTAAATATAAAAAGGCAGTGATTTGTTGCAAACCACGTGATTGTGAAACGTGCTGGTGACAGCCGCCATCTTTAACTATTTCTCTAAAACTCCACTCTCATTTCCGTGATGATAACCATGAACTTGATTATATATTTATGTATTGACTGCTTATGTCTATGCTAGGATAACTGAACAATTGCCCAGTATTAATTGAACATCATTGTGAAGTAATGTAAATGTCAATGTTCTTTGATTATATTTATTTGTTATATATTTATTGTTGATTTAATAAATTTATTGTTAAAAGTATTGACCTTCTTACACTTATTGATAACTAGATGTTGGAAAGACAGTGAGTGGATGGGAGCTGGATAAATATATATTTAAAGATGGATTTGTCTTCTCCTTTCATAAGAAGTTTTCCACCTACGGAAATATAGTATAACGGTAAATGTTTTCTTTAACTGTCGTGGAAGAGAGAAAACGTTTACAACGCCCCTATATCCGCCAAGTGAGAGAGACGAGTGGTATCTTCTGGAGAATTATTAATAACCTTAATTAATATTCTCACCACTTGTAATTAGTTATGGATGATTAAATAATAATATTAATAATAACCATTAACTAGGTGGCGTTAGCGTCACACACTGCAATAGGGCTTACTACAAGCTCAATATATCATTTCACGCTTAATACAAAACTTTCAAATTCCGAACAGCACGTGCTAAATGATGTATTCTTCTGTAACTGTTCTGACGTAGGCTCAAGGACATAGGCTGAATGAAGAAGCATTGAAGCTGTTTCGCTCCCTTTGATAATTTCTTAACTTCTGACGTCGACATAGCGTATACTCATTGTCATTTTAATTTTCCAGTATTTTTCTCGTGTATACTATTGGTAGATAGATAGAAAGAAAGATAGATAGATAGATAGATAGATAGATAGATAGATCCATAGCACTCTGGTTAGGTTTAAATAACTCATGCATGTAATTTGTATAATTTATACATCTCATACACTTGTACTTACATTGCTTATATCATTAACACATACTAATAATATATCATTTTTTTTAATGTTTCATGGTCTTTGCGTATATGTCATATATTACTTACAAATTTGCATGAAGACATTTACTGGTATAATGTACAGCGATCATTTTAAACTATTTCTTTATTTATCTATTCGCTCCTGTTCTTTTCAGAACACCTTAAACAATCCCCAGCTTTCCTCTAATGACACGGTCTTGCAGATTTTCATTAAATTGCTAGATCTTGTTCCTGTTTACAAAGCCCTAGAATATTCATCTTAAACTCTCCCCATCCTGTCTCCCTCTAAATGCACTGTCTTAACAGATTCACCTTAAATTGCCATCATCTTGTCCTGATACGCAAATCCCTGGCGATGTCATCCTAAACAGTTCCCATCCGGTGTCTGTACTCCCTCAATGAAAGATTGACCTTGAAACGTCTTCATCTAAATGATAGGTGCTTTAGATGTTTAAACTGCTCTGCTTTCCATGCCAGTTACGTCCCTTTCGCGGACAATGGCAGGTCTCACTGCTCGGGTACGACTCGGTTCGTCTCTCCTACAAAACGCCATCATTTTCTCAAGTCAATAATTGTTACACACCCCTCGTGTAATCCTCGTCCCCCACAAACCTGGCTTAGGCCAGAGCTCTGTATGGAATAAAGGCTTTACGGATAATTGCGCTCTTGAGCACGTCCGCTTGTCAAGAATTTGGGGAGGGACCGAGGGGAGAGAGAGACAAGGGCCCGGTACATCACAATCCACCTCATAAATAATTCCTCAAATCGGAAATTATATTATATGATGCCAATTCTTGCGATTAAACTTCTATTTTAAAAAATTAAAGTCTTGTTATTTAATATACAATATAGAATTAAACCTCGATTTTAAAATGCTAACTCTCGTTGTTTGGTACACAACAAACAATTAAACCTCGATTTTTAAATTCAATTCTCTTTGTTTAGTACAAAACAATCAAACATACAAAACGTATATTTCAGAATATGTTCAGACAAATTTCTTGTCAAGCAATCCAAATTTAACTAAAAAGTTCTCCTTTCTTATCTGAGGCAAAATGGACGATTAAAGTTCGAATCATTATTTTACAATTTCTTATTTCTAAGTAGATAAGGTCATCGAGTAATACCATTATCAAAAGTTTAAAAACAAATATTACCAAAATTGCTCTGGAATTCCAAAGACTTTTTAATTTTTTGTAAACCAGAGGAATGACCAACTATTGATCTAGAATCAAATTGGCAGTACAGAAAGAAAGCATGTACACAACGTAATGTGACGTCAACTCTATGACGATACACTATATATGACTTAATACAATGGCAGTTCAGACACTGTTTACTGACTTAATACAATGGCAGTTCAGAATGTGACGTCGACTCTATGACGAGACACTGTATATGACTTAATATAATGGCAGTTCAGAATGTGACGTCGACTCTATGACGAGACACTGAATATGACTTAATACAACCTCATTTCCGTCTGGATCGGGGGAAGCAAATGATTTCAGATTTCAACAATTTTCTTCCGTGTCCACCACGTGACAGACAACGGACATGAATAAAAACAATGGTGGTTTATGCGAGTAGTGAAAGTAGGGCTGTTCACGGTGCCATAAGAGCAGTTACAGTCAGCTGGGAAGGAAATATCTCACTGTCTCAACCGGGTCATTTAGGTGCAACGATGATAATGGATGTTAAAACTTTAATCGGCGAAGAGCGGCAAAAATATTTAAAGTAAGTATTGTCTCATAGGCAAACGCTCTTTCCAGATCTCGGGCTGTTTTTAAGCGATTGTTTCGTGACGATGGTGCCTTTAAATAAACAATAAGAAATCATTTGTGGTACCTGCTCTTTGAATGAGCAAGGAATCTGGCCAAGCTACCCGACTTCAGACAGAATGCTAGTTCTATTTTGCTGTGCTTCTTGAGTGTTTGCAGTAGACAGGTTTACACACGTATTTAAATATTTTAAACTATTTTTAACTTTTCCTTTCTGATTTTGTTGGATTATCCCCCTTTTCTGACGTCTCAACGCGTCGGAATTCAAACAGCCAGCTGTACGTTATGGCAAAATACACTGGGAACATTGGGAGAAAAAATAATTAATTTTATACAAGTAATTGGATGAACTAAAAGATATCATCTTTCTCTCTCACACACACACACATACACACACACACACACACACACAAACACACACACACACACACACACACACACACACACACACACACATACATACATATGGGCCATATGTTGTTTGCCTGTAATGAGTTTCAGCAAAGGGCGACAGACAGCAAATCTACTCAGACGAGACCATTGACCTACGTACGCTTTTGTATCAATATATACCTGGTCATTTAAAAACTACTAATCAATCATCAAACACTGAATAATTTTATAATTGCGTTTTTAGTTAAAACTCGGATTATAATTTGATTGGTTGTATGTTACTTATAGCTTCCTCCTTGACTTTTTTCCTTATCTGACATGCGTGTATGAAAGTTTAGAGATGATACAAAGTTTCAACAGACCTGTGTTTTGCCGTTCCTGTTACATGCAGGCTGAAAATGGGAAAAGAACAATTAAATGACACACGTGATAGAATTAAAATGTGGAATAGTATTGAGAGGGCGTGAAAGATACAAAAAGCTTGAAAGAAAAACGTGTAAACTTAATTAAACATTTATTCAGCGTTTCAGGGTGACCTAAATTGCTTGCCTGCTTGTTTGTTGCTTGCTTGTTTCATTGTTTGTTGCTTGCTTGTTTCATTGTTTGTTGCTTGCTTGTTTCATTGTTTGTTGCTTGCTTGTTTCATTGTTTGTTGCTTGCTTGTTTCATTGTTTGTTGCTTGCTTGTTTCATTGTTTGTTGCTTGCTTGTTTCATTGTTTGTTGCTTGCTTGTTTCATTGTTTGTTTGCTTGCTAGCATGTTTGCTTGTTTGTTTTCTGTATAAAAATAAACACCATCATTTAGTTACTGTCTTACCTAATTACAAATGCAAATGATTGCCTTGACCCTGATTCTCTACATGGTAGTTTCAAGAGAGTAAGGCACTCGTCTAGAGGCAATTTGTTTTTAGGTCTAGTGGTCCGAGCTGGTTGTTTTCAGGTCTACAGGATATCTAAGAGTTCTTTCTTGTATGAGGGAGATCAGATCTACAGGATATCTAAGAGTTCTTTGTTGTATGAGGGAGATTAGATATGGTTGTTCATTTGTTTGCGAGAGATCCCAGTATGGTTGTTCATTTGTTTGCGAGAGATCCCAGTATGGTTGTTCATTTGTTTGCGAGAGATCCCAGTATGGTTGTTCATTTGTTTGCGAGAGATCCCAGTATGGTTGTTCATTTGTTTGCGAGAGATCCCAGTATGGTTGTTCATTTGTTTGCGAGAGATCCCAGTATGGTTGTTCATTTGTTTGCGAGAGATCCCAGTATGGTTGTTCATTTGTTTGCGAGAGATCCCACAATGGTTGTTCATTTGTTTGCGAGAGATCCCAGTATGGTTGTTCATTTGTTTGCGAGAGATCCAAGTATGGTTGTTTATTTGTTTGCGAGAAATCCAAGTATGGTTGTTTATTTGTTTGCGAGAAATCCAAGTATGGTTGTTTATTTGTTTGTGAGAAATCCAAGTATAGTTGTTTATTTGTTTGCGAGAAATCCAAGTATGGTTGTTTATTTGTTTGCGAGAAATCCAAGTATGGTTGTTTATTTGTTTGCGAGAAATCCAAGTATGGTTGTTTATTTGTTTGCGAGAAATCCAAGTATGGTTGTTTGCGAGAGATCCAAGTATGGTTGTTTATTTGTGTGCGAGAGATCCAAGTATGGTTGTTTATTTGTTTGCGAGAGATCCAAGTATGGTTGTTTATTTGTTTGCGAGAGATCCAAGTATAGTTGTTTGTTTGTTTGTGAGAAATCCAAGTATGGTTGTTTATTTGTTTGCGAGAAATCCAAGTATGGTTGTTTATTTGTTTGCGAGAGATCCCAGTATGGTTGTTCATTTGTTTGCGAGAGATCCCAGTATGGTTGTTCATTTGTTTGCGAGAGATCCCAGTATGGTTGTTCATTTGTTTGCGAGAGATCCCAGTATGGTTGTTCATTTGTTTGCGAGAGATCCCAGTATGGTTGTTCATTTGTTTGCGAGAGATCCCACAATGGTTGTTCATTTGTTTGCGAGAGATCCCAGTATGGTTGTTCATTTGTTTGCGAGAGATCCAAGTATGGTTGTTTATTTGTTTGCGAGAAATCCAAGTATGGTTGTTTATTTGTTTGCGAGAAATCCAAGTATGGTTGTTTATTTGTTTGTGAGAAATCCAAGTTAGTTGTTTATTTGTTTGCGAGAAATCCAAGTATGGTTGTTTATTTGTTTGCGAGAAATCCAAGTATGGTTGTTTGCGAGAGATCCAAGTATGGTTGTTTATTTGTGTGCGAGAGATCCAAGTATGGTTGTTTATTTGTTTGCGAGAAATCCAAGTATGGTTGTTTATTTGTTTGCGAGAAATCCAAGTATGGTTGTTTGCGAGAGATCCAAGTATGGTTGTTTATTTGTTTGCGAGATAGCTAAGCAACACAAACGCTAACATTCACGCAGGAATTATGTCGCGATGTCTCTGTAAAACCCAGTCAAGAATATTTTAAATTTGTAATTGAACTTAGATTATATATGCTTGCTGATTTCTCCTTTGACGTTTAGAAAGTTCTTTTGTTGCATCCTCTCTCTCTCTCCCTCTCTCTCTCTCTCTCTCTCCCTCTCTCTCTCTCTCTCTTTCTCTTCAATCTCTCTTTTCTTCTTTTGTCACTCTCTTTATTCCCATGGTTGCCGAGAGATCTAGGTGCTGGGCACTTATACATTTGTAAAATAATGGGTTCAAGGCCATTCCAGGATGTTTTTTTTTTCCAAATGACAATTATTGTCCAACTATTTCGGGATTTTCGAGTTCATCTACTGTTTTTCTAAACTTTTATCTATTCACTCATCTATTTATCTATCTATATATCTACTGTTTTTCTATACTTTTATCTATTCACTCATCTATTTATCTATCTATATATCTACTGTTTTTCTATACTTTTATCTATTCACCTGTTTCCTTATCTATTCACTCATCTATTTATCTATCTATATATCTATACTTTTATCTATTCACTCATCTATTTATCTATCTATATATCTACTGTTTTTCTATACTTTTATCTATTCACTCATCTATTTATCTATCTATATATCTACTGTTTTTCTATACTTTTATCTATTCACCTGTTTCCTTATCTATTCACTCATCTATTTATCTATCTATATATCTACTGTTTTTCTATACTTTTATCTATTCACCTGTTTACTTATCTATTCACTCATCTATTTATCTATCTATATATCTGTCCATTTATACTTTATCATTTATCCTTCCATCCATACATACATACCACTCTGTTTCTCTCTTGTTTCATTTATCTGCGGAACAATGTATATTAAATGTGCACACAGATCCACATATATACACGGTACACAAACAATGTATATTAAATGTGCACACAGATCCACATATATACACGGTACACAAACAATGTATATTAAATGTGCACACAGATCCACATATATACACGGTACACAAACAATGTATATTAAATGTGCACACAGATCCACATATATACACGGTACACAAACAATGTATATTAAATGTGCACACAGATCCACATATATACACGGTACACAAACAATGTATATTAAATGTGCACACAGATCCACATATATACACGGTACACAAACAATGCTTTTAACACAATCATACGCTCGTTGATATGCACGCAGGAAAATAAACAATCGCGGTGGACAGACAGAGGCATGCACAGAATCCACCAACCACACACACACACACACACACACACATATATATATATAAGAGAGAGAGAGAGAGAGAGAGAGAGAGAGAGAGAGAGAGAGAGAGAGATGCATACAATACGTGTACACTCACACGCATTCAAACTCGGATTTCGGCCATTCACACTGAACCGGAGTGTACCCTCCCCAGCAGAACTGGCAAAGCCGACTAACCGGAGCGAATGAATACGTTTTTCTATCCATTCCGCCAAACCTAATCAATTATTAATCCATCTGCCGATTGCTGCTTGCAGTTCCTCAACACAGACTACCGCTGCTCGACAGGTAGTCATTGAGAAAAGGTGCGCCTTCAAAGGCGGCCCAACGGCCATTAATTAGCTCAAGTAAATCTGCATTGTGTCTGGGTTGCAGGATCCGTCGCCAAGGTTGGATGGTCGGAAGTTGGTTTAATCGACATTATTCCAGGGGAAAAAACTTTTTGTGAACGTGGAAATGGAGATATTCATTCAATATTTATCTCGTACTTTTTCTTCCTTCTTTTTATTTGTGTGTGTGTGTGTGTGTGTGTGTGTGTGTGTGTGTGTTTATTTCCTCTTTTCTATATTTTCCTACGATATTAAATTTCTCAAAACTGCTCATGTGAATAAACTTTAATATATTTCTTTAAGAATTTCTCTTATTAAATTTCTCAATACTATTCTTAATGTGAATAAACTTTAATATATTTCCTTAAACATTTGCGCAATTAACCAAAGGGCGATAAAGAAATGCAAAACAAATGAATTTTTTTTTTAATCGTGTACACTCGGTCGATTATCTCCCATCTGCGAAATCAACAAACGTTTGAAGAGGATGATTAGGCAGCAATAAATCAGTGAATGAGGGTTAAGGTCTCCGAATCTAGCACAATTGCAAAACTAATGATTTACATAAGTTACAGGGATACTTGCAGAGGCACCATAAATTTTTAAATATTTATAGGATAACTCTCCCATTAAGCATTTAATAGAGCACTTAAGCACTTTAAGCATTTTAGCATTTAAGATAAAGTCTGTTGGACTAAGCCAATTATTTGGGTAAGTTTATAATGTGAAATCTATTTCTACAGGAGCAATCAGTTAGTCACGTCACGTCACATATATGAATAGAATTCACAAATCTCATTCTCTGTTAATATAATATCGTAAATATGGTGACTATCTGTGAACGTTGTTGATGTTAATGTTGATTCTTTCATAAAGTTATGGATTTTCTTTTAATACATTCATCTACAAGTTCGGTGCTACTATCTTAGTTTTAATTACGACCTAAATGTTATAGGGATGTAGACAAAGGTCACCATATCTCTCTGTGGTTTTCTTGTTAACGTACTCTTTCAGTCTTTATGGCACCTAGACTTTATGTCGTCAGGTCACATTGACTTTGCTTGTAATATACGTGATCAGTGCTGCAGTGGTTTAGTCCTCAACTTACGTCACCACTGCTTCTTTCACCCAGTCCTTAATTTACGCCATTGTTGCTGTGACACGTAGTCATTAATTTACGTCATCATTGTTGTGCCGCTTAGATTTTACTCCTACTGTCATGTAGTCAATTTACGGCGTCACAAATATTGTGACTTAGTCCTTAATTCACGTTGTCACTCTTACAGTCACATAATCAATTTACGTCGTTCCTCTTACAGTCACATAATCAATTTACGTCGTCACTCTTACAGTCACATAATCAATTTACGTCGTCACTCTTACAATCACATAATCAACTCGTAAACTCGTAAGAGCAACAACGTGAATTAAGGACTAAGTCACAATATTTGTGACGCCGTAAATTAAGTAATAATTGCAGTAACAGTTAAGAAAATTATAAGAGTAACAGTGATCATGTAAATTGACTATGTGACAGTAAGAGTGATTATGTAAATTAAGGACTAAATTATAGAAGCAGTAGCAACTTAAATTGAATAGTAAGTCACAAAAGCATTGCTGACGTAAATTAATGTCTAAGTTACAGCAGCATTGATGACGTCACTGTTAGTACGGTAATTCCCTAATTTACGTAGTAAATGTTGCTCTATTCATTCCTTAATTTACGTAGTCAGAGTTGATGCATTCATTCCTCAATTTACGAAGTCACTGCAATTGTGATAAGTCCTTAATTTAGGTGGTCACTGTTGCTGTATTAATTCCTTAATTTACCTCGTCACTGTCATTGTGATAATTCAATAATTTTTGTCGCTACTGTTACTATGGTAATTCTTTCATTTATGTGGTCAGTGTTACTGTGGTAATCCCTTAATTTAAGTCATCACGGTTACTGTGGTAATTCCTTAATTTACGTCGTCACATTATGTGATAATTCCTTAATTTACATCGTCCCTGTTATTGTTCTAATTCCTTAATTTTTGTCGTCACTGTTTCTGTGGCTTCATTAATTCTTATTTTGCATCGTCACTGTTATTATGACTTAGTTCTAAATTACGTCCTCATTGTAACCATTGAATTTTCATTGTCTGTGTGCCTCCATGTGTGTGTGTCTGTGTATCTCTATTTAAGTGTGTCTATGTATGTCTGTTTGCCTCTCTGTGTATCTATATGTGTGCCTCTATGTAAGTGTGACTATGTGTGTCTATTTGTTCAGGTGTGCCTCTGTGTGTATGTGTATCTCTTTGTGTTTGAGTATCTCTTTGTATGTGTATCTGTGTTCCACTCTGTGTGATTATGTGTGTATGTGTGCCTCTGTGTATCTGTACTCTGCCTGTTGTATGTATTTCTGTTCGTCTATTTGTCTCTCTATGTCTGTATGTTTGTTTGTGTGATTGTGCAGGTTTGCATATGTGTGTGTGTGTGTGTGTGTGTGATTTTTAGCATTGATTTTACACGAATACATTTTGAAGTGAACAGTAACAAGAATGTTACACTCGGGATAAATACCTTATAGTCGTAACACTTCTGGGTGTTTTTAATTCGCACCCGATACTTCATGGCAGTATGGTTACTGTTTACTTCATTAATACACTTTGCGCAATTAATTAACCTTAATAGCTTTTGAGTAATCACATTATTGTCAGAATGGCCAGCAGCAGCCATTATCCAGACCAGATGAGAACAGTCACCTTGCGAAAGCAAAGACATTTCTACATTTCTAATTTATTGTATTACAGGAAAAAAATTTTTGTATTACAGGAAAAAACTGCCAAGGCTTCAATGGAAACGTTTGAGAGCGACGCAATACCATACCGGCGTTAAATTTGTACACTCGAATAATACACATACACACACGTAAACAAACACATACACATACACACGTAAACAAACACATACACATACACACGTAAACAAACAAACACATACACATACACACGTAAACAAACACATACACATACACACACGTAAACAAACACAAATATACACACGTAAACAAACACATACACATACACACACGTAAACAAACACATACACATACACACACGTGAACAAACACATACACATACACACACGTAAACAAACACATACACATACACACACACACACGTAAACAAACACACACACGTAAACAAACACACACACGTACACACACACACACAGACATCTTATATATAAGGTTGGTGGAGGAGTACGGATGTATGGATTTTCTGTATGTGTCTTTGTTGTGTCTGTGTAGTGTGTCTTTGTTGTGTCTGTGTAGTGTGTCTTTGTTGTGTCTGTGTAGTGTGTCTTTGCTGTGTCTGTGTAGTGTGTCTTTGTTGTGTCTGTGTAGTGTGTCTTTCTTGTGTCTGTGTAGTGTGTCTTTCTTGTGTCTGTGTAGTGTGCCTTTGTTGTGTCTGTGTAGTGTGTATTTGTATTGTCTGTGTAGTGTGCCTTTGTTGTGTCTGTGTAGTGTGTATTTGTATTGTCTGTGTATTGTCTGTGTGGGTGTGATGTGTAGTGTGGGTGTCTTGTGTATGTTTTGTGTCTGTGTGTGTTGTGTGTGTATGTGATGTGTGAATGAGTGGGGGGGTGTCTGCGTGTGTGTCAGAGAAATAGGTACATAACGTTATTGGAATATAGACAGACATCAGACAGACAGGCAGACAGACATATATATAGAGACAGACAGCTAGATATGTAGATAGACATGTGCGTGGTCAGATAGATAGATAGATAGATAGATAGATAGATAGATAGATAGATAGATAGATAGATAGATAGATAGATAGATAGATAGATAGATAGATAGATAGATAGATAGATAGATAGATAGATAGATAGATAGATAGATAGATAGATAGATAGATAGATAGATAGATAGATAGATAGATAGATAGATAGATAGATAGATAGATAGATAGATAAATAGATAGGCACAGCATTCATTCCGTCCTTCATGGCTACAAGGTAAAATGATCCTCATTCATTTTCACCCCCTCCCCCCTTTTCACACACCACTAGCATGTAGTATATTTCGAAAGCCCTGGCCGCAAAGAGAGCCGTAGTAGACAATTCAGACAGAGATGACTGAAACCGAGGCTAATTGACTCTTCTGTGTTTTCTTACTTCTGTTCATATATAATTTACTCCTAAACTTAGAGTTAAATAATGCTTGTAATATTTAAAGAAAAATATTTCTTAACGTATAATTTGCAAGATAAAGTACAAAATAAATTAACTAACTATATTCATGTGTCCTGTTGAAAATCATTCTCACACGAATAAATCTTTTAAATACACAAAGGAATACAAATACACAAAATAGCATACAAAAATATATAAATACACACTACAAACGATTTCTCTCTAAATATATAAATATCAACTATAGTTAATAATTCCCTAAAACATTGTACAACAATAAAGTATGTACTCTTAACACAGCACACTACAAACCATTTCTCTCTAAATATATAAATATCAACTATAGTTAATAACTCCCTAAAACACTGTACAACAATAAAGTATGTACTCTTAACACAGCACACTACAAACCATTTCTCTCTAAATATATAAATATCAACTATAGTTAATAACTCCCTAAAACATTGTACAACAATAAAGTGTGTACTCTTAACACATAACACTACACATAACTAAGCACAGACAATGGTGACGTGACGTGACGTGACGTGACGTGCAATTTTAAACAAACTAACGCTGATCTAATTTTGTCGCTACAGTGTAACAAAACAAAAGTTACACAAGTACACACACAATCCACAATAAGATATGAGATGAGATAAGATAAGACAAGACAAGATAAGACAAGATAAGATAAAATAAGACAAGATAAGATAAGATAAGATAAGATAAGATAAGATAAGATAAGATAAGATAAGATAAGATAAGATAAGATAAGACAGTCTTTTGAATCGAGTTTTAAAATCAACTGTTAGCCTATTCACATTTCTTTTAAATTTGCATTTGTTGATTTTTTTATATTAGTTTCTGTCATAACATAAACTCTCTAAAGACAGGCCACTGACAATTTATATAGCAGTTTATTTGTCTTCACCTTGTTTTAAAGGACAAAATTAGTGAGAAGTGTATATGTCATCTACTTGATGTTTAAAGGAGTTACATAAAACATTAGTGAGAAGTGTATATGTCATCTACTTGATGTTTAAAGGAGTTTAAAATATTAGTGAGAAGTGTATATGTCATCAACTTCATGCTTAAAGAAGTTATATAAAATGCAGGCATGTGATCGCTGATGACAAGCCTTTCATGATTCTGTAAAAGCGAAAAGTAAAAGAGCTCTTTCTGTCAAAGGAACAAAAGTATTTTTCCGTTTTCCTTTAAATTATTAAATTTACTTGAGTTATTTTTAAGAACTGTTTACAACCAACTTAAAGATTTGTATGAAGTTTTGGGCTGCTTATTCGTTTCATTGCTTGTTTATTTCTTAATCTGTTTGTTTACTTGCTTCTTGTTTTGTTGTTTGTTCATGAGAAATGTATTATAATTATTCTAAAATAAATATGTATTTTTTATATATTTAGTTAAAGGCTGTAAAAAATATAAACAATTGCATATTTGTCATTTACAACACTTACCATATTTCAAGGGTCTCTTCCGCTTTCTGGGATGTTTGGGTACCCCTATTTTTCACCTTTTTATGTGTGAATCATTCATTGTCCTCTTGTAATGTCATCATTTATTTAACACGTCGTACACTGTAGAGTCATGCATTGTCATCTTGTAATGTCATCATTTATTTAACACGTCTTACACTGTAGAGTCATGCATTGTCATCTTGTAATGTCATCATTTATTTAACACGTCTTACACTGTAGAGTCATGCATTGTCATCTTGTAATGTCATCATTTATTTAACACATCTTACGCTGTTGCGTGGATTCGCACTGCTAATAGACTACAGACTTGTTGACACTGCTTTATTGTGCACTGCTGAAAGTCTACAAACTTTTTAACACTGCACTGTTAAAAGATTACAGACTTTTAGACACTGTTTTAAAGAGCACTGCTAATAAAGTACAGACGTTAGAAAATGTTTTAAAGTGCACTGGATAAATAAATAAAATATTTTAATGACTGAAGCAATTACATTAAAGAACATTGACTACGGCAATGGTGGAAACATTAACATTAAAGAACATTGACTATGGCAATGATAGAAACATTAATATTAAAGAACATTAACTATGGCAATGATAGAAACATTAACACTAAACATCATTAACTATGGCAATGATAGAAACATTAACATTAAAAATCTTTAACTATGGCAATGATAGAAACATTAACATTAAACATCTTTAACTATGGCAATGATAGAAACATTAACATTAAAGAACATTAACTATGGCAATGATAGAAACCACATTAATATTAAGAAACATAGACTATAACAATGTTGTAAACTGAACTATACAAAGAAGGGAGACCACTAAATTACACACAAGGCACTCTTACAAAAGCAGACCATAATGGCAAATTTTTAAAGAGCAACGATTTTAAAGAAAACTGATTTTGGACATATTGCAAACTATATTGTCCAAAAATGTGGTGTTTTATAATGCAGTTTTAAAATAATCTTGGAAATGTTTACACTTACTCCTTTTAGAGAATAGACACATACTATGGCAATGCCTATTCCTTTTAGAGAATAGACACATATCATGGCAATGCCTATTCCTTTTAGAGAATAGACACATATCATGGCAATGCCTATTCCTTTTAGAGAATAGACACATACCATGGCAATGCCTATTCCTTTTAGAGAATAGACACATATCATGGCAATGCCTATTCCTTTTAGAGAATAGACACATATCATGGCAATGCCTATTCCTTTTAGAGAATAGACACATACCATGGCAATGCCTATTCCTTTTAGAGAATAGACACATACTATGGCAATGACTACAGAACAGACGTAAGCATATTATTTATTTTAAACTGCTCAAGTATACATATATATTGTTGCAATGTCTGTTTTTTACTGGACGCTTTAAAACAATACATATAGACTGTCGTAGTGTTTGGTTTAACTGATTACTTTAAAGTATACATAATGTAGATTGTTCAATGTCTTTTTTTAACTGCACACTTTAAAATGTCTACATATAGACTGTTGTAGATAGATAGGAAGATAGACAGACAGACATAGATAGATAGATAGATAAGTAGGTAGGTGGGTGGGTGGATGGATGGAAGGATAGATAGATAGATAGATAGATAGATAGATAGATAGATAGATAGATAGATAGATAGATAGATAGATAGATAGATAGATAGATAGATAGATAGATAGATAGGTAGGTAGGTAGGTAGGTAGGTAGGTAAGTAGGTGGATGGATGGATGGATGGATGGATAGATAGATAGATAGATAGGTAGGTAAGTAGGTGGATGGATGGATGGATGGATAGATAGATAGATAGATAGATAGATAGATAGATAGATAGATAGATAGATAGATAGATAGATAGATAGATAGATAGATAGATAGATAGATAGATAGATAGATAGATAGATAGATAGATAGATAGATAGATAGATAGATAGATAGATAGATAGATAGATAGGTAGATTCTGATTCGCAACATGCAACACTATTGATCTGCACGAGCTGGATTACTGGTGGTGAATTTTTTAATTTTTTTTTTTATATAATGATAGAGATGATTACGTTCCCTAATTATCTCCTCCCGAAAATTACAAATGTCAGAATACAAGATATACTACGTCCTGAAGAGCAGACAGACCCAGGTACGCCGCCGGAGACAACAGGGAGGGGAATAGGATTAAGCTTTTCCTTGTCCAATGGATTAGTGACTAATGAGAACTCAGTGAACTGTTCTGCTCAGGGCAGCTTTCCTCTTACCTGACATGTGTTTATAGGGTGGCCTGTGTCAAGAGAGTGCTAGGACTGAGAGGGTGGAGTAAGGGTGAATTGTGGGCAGTTTGGGTGGGTGAACAGGTAGACTAACGCTTGATTAGTTTCAGAAATTTTTTAATTGGATGGATGGATGGATGGATGGATGGATGGATGGATAAACGACAAATTAACTGGTGAATTATTAGTCAGAAGATGAACAAACGAACTCAAATATTAGTATAAAAATTAAAAGTAAACAAAATATAGAAATGCCAGCAATCAAATATTAGTATAAAAATTAAAAGTAAACAAAATATAGAAATGCCAGCAATCAAAGCTAGCTGCTAACGACCAAGAATAAGAACAATAAATGTGAAACAAATTTTTCCGCTATACCAAAACTGCTCCACCCTCGCCACTCTTCTCCAACTACCACCACCACCATCGCTACCGCCAACAGTGGATCTCATCGAAAGCTGATTAACATGTCGAACAGACAGCGATAGCATAAAGAAAGGGACATAACTAATCACACACCTGAACGATAATTGACAATACTGCTTCGCTCCAGCCAACAAATGCCATGATCTGATTTTACATCCAAAACTCCAAGTCCTCTAATTCCCGAGAGAAATGAGAGAGAGAAAGAAAAAGGGACGAGAACGAGACATTGACAGACTGACAGACAGAAGGGAGTCGCATAGAGGGTAGGAGCAGAGGCTGAAAATTACCTGGAGTTCAAAAATGCAATCACTCTCAGAGATCACGAGAAAAAGACATGGAGACTGACAAAGGCAAAAGACAGACAAAACGAGACAGACAAAGGCGAAAGACAGACAAAACGAGACAGACGAAGGCGAAAGACAGACCGTCGAGATTAGAAATAGAGAGACGGAGACAAAGATAGGAAGACATGGAGATTGAGACCAGGAATAGACAAGAATGATAAAAGAGACAGATGTTCAGAAAGCCATAGAGAAAGGTTAAGTACGTAAATGAAAGGTTAGATGGTGAAAGATATGTAGACAAAGAAAGATGTATGGAAACAAAGATATAATTGGGTCAGATGTTGAAAGACATGGAGACAGAGACAGATAGACGAAACCAAAAACACTTGGGTAGATATTGAAAGACATAGAGACAACGAAAGACACATGAAAAAAGATATAATTTGGACAGAAATTGAAAGACAGAGAAATGTAGGAAAACAAAACAACAAGGACAGTAACAAAACAAGAAAGTCTCACAAACAATCACATCTGTATACATCAAAAGAAATACCTACATAATGAACTAGGTCAACTCGAGGTACCAAAAAAAGGAACAATGGGTGTAGAGCGAGAGAGAGAGGAGGGGGGGGAAGAGAAACAGGAAAAGGAGAAATTTAAATGCCCCATAAAATAAAATATTCGAAATATAGAGCAATTAAAGAAACATCTGTCACGGTTAAAAAAAAATAACTTTCTACTTAAGGATTTTTGTACTTAAGGATTTTTTTTTTTTTAGAGAGACGAGAGTTGCCTTGATAGGTGAGAGCTGAACTAGGATGGTGGAGGAAGGGGGGGGGGAGAGACATCCTCTTTCTTCACTGTGGGTCTTCGTGTGCTGTCCGCCATTGTATCAACACTTGCATTAGCCGCAACATTAGCCGCACAACAACAAGTCACTATCAATTACACGCATGCTACAACAGCGTCTCTGTTCGCTCACAGTCTCTGTTACCACGGCAGCCATAGGCTCCTTAGGAATGAACGTTTATTTTTCATCAAGTAAATCTTTAGCAACACGAAAATTATTGTCTGTGATTAGCTCACCGTTGAAAAACAGTATTATCATAATAATTCGAGTCAGAACTACAAAAAGGCAAAAGATCCGTGTGCACGCGTACACAAGTGCATAGATAGATAGATAGATAGATAGATAGATAGATAGATAGATAGATAGATAGATAGATAGATAGATAGATAGATAGATAGATAGATAGATAGATAGATAGATAGATAGATTTTAAAGAAAATGTAATATACGTATGTACATCCTGAAATCCATTCTAGTTTATTTACCTCTTCAACTTTCTATAAAGAATAAATTGAGTACACATTGCAATTTTGATCTTTTTTTTTTCCATCTTGATTTGAATTATTTGCAAAGTTGGAAAACTCAAGATGGCGATTCAAAATAAAAAATACAAGAACCCATCAGTGTCATGTATCGATTGCTTATTTAAATCAAATTTGGTCATCAAAATAGGTCAATGCAAAACGTAAAATGTCATTAAAGGACTGCTTATTTAAATCAAATTGGGTCATCAAAATAGGTCAATGCAAAACGTAAAATGTCATTAAAGGACTGCTTATTTAAATCAAATTGGGTCATCAAAATAGGTCAATGCAAAACGTAAAATGTCATTAAAGGACTGCTTATTTAAATCAAATTGGGTCATCAAAATAGGTCAATGCAAAACGTAAAATGTCATTAAAGGACTGCTTATTTAAATCAAATTGGGTCATCAAAATAGGTCAATGCAAAACGTAAAATGTCATCGATCGACTGCATGTTCAAATAAAATTGGGTCATTGAAATAGGTCAAAGCAAAATGCATAATATCATTAAAGGACTGCTTGTTCAAATCAAGTTGGGTCATTGAAATAGGTCAAAGCAAAATGCATAATATCATTAAAGGACTGCTTGTTCAAATCAAGTTGGGTCATTGAAATAGGTCAAAGCAAAATGCATAATATCATTAAAGGACTGCTTGTTCAAATCAAGTTGGGTCATTGAAATAGGTCAAAGCAAAATGCATAATATCATTAAAGGACTACTTGTTCAAATCAAACTTCGACATTGGAATAAGTCATAGTAAAATATATATTGCCATCGATACGCCTAATCTGGGAATGAAATGGACTTCCTGCATATTGATTAGCTTCATTTATGGATTCCGTTTTGAATTGTTTTTCAAAGCCACAGTAATTGGGGAGACTTAGGAGATTGCCTCCCCAGGGTTTAAATCTGCACATCTGTTTGTAATAAATAAATCGCCCTCCTCGGATACACGACAGTAAAATCCAGATTTATTACAATTGTTGGTTGCGCTGATTTTCTTGACTGTGTTTTGTGTAGGAACACTCCAGCTGCAGTGAGTTTGCGAAGAATGTCAACTGTATTTTGTGTAAGAACACCACAGCTCAGTGAGTTTGCAGGAGAATGTCAGCTGTATTTTGTGTAAGAACACCACAGCTCAGTGAGTTTGCAGGAGAATGTCAACATAGAGTTTCATCGTGTTGTCTGCGGTTTAACTTTATTGTCACACAGTTCGCATCTCTACATGTGTCCAGTACCAACTCTGTCCACTTCTGATCGTTATAGACGGACGAGTCTTAGACATTGTAGTTTCAAACTGGTCGTAGTAGAATTGAAGCTTCAAATGTTCAGAGCTGAGACCTAAGGTTGTTAATATTGTGAACCTGAAGCTTAAATGTTGAAGAGTTCAGGTATTAAATATTAATACTTTAAAATGTTAAATGCCATAGACCTTAAATATAAATACTATAGATAAAAGAAGTTGTTAAAAGTTGTAGCCCATGGATACTAAATATTATGAAGTGTTCAATGGTGTCTTTAGAGTACTAAATATTATGAAGTGTTCAATGGTGTCTTTAGAGTACTAAATATTAGTATTTTACAATTTGGTGTCGATGTTTTATTTTTCTATGC